>OZ019977.1:1478227-2123535 GCA_963970395.1 Ephialtes manifestator
CGTTGACCCCCTTAAGGTATAAATGAAAATTTTGGTGGTACAAACGGGTACAAACGATAGAGAAGCGTAACCCATTTATAGATTTCGATTATCTTGAAAAATAACGGAATTATGTGTTGCGAGTTCTTGCAGTTCCTGACCTTTTGTCCCCCTTAAGGTACAAATGAAAATGTTGGTGGTACAAACGGGTACAAATGATAGAGAAGCGTAACACATTTGCAGATTTGATTACCTTAAAAAATGACAGTTTTCTGATTCGAGTTCTTGCAGTTCCTTGCGCTTTGTCCCCCTAAAGGTACAAATGAAAATTTTGGTGCTACAAATGGGTACAAACGATAGAGAAGCTAAACCCATTTGCAGATTTCATTTATCTTAAAAAATGACGGAGTTATATGTTTCGAGTTCTTGCAGCTCCTCAACCTTTAAACCCCTTAATGCACGACTGAAACTTTTGGTGGTACAAATTGGTACAGACGTTGAAGAAGCGTTACCCATTTGGAGATTTCATTTATCTGAAAAAATGACGGAGTTATGTGTTCCGAGTTCTTACAGCTATTTAACCTTTTGACTCCCTTAATGCACAAGTGAAAATGTTGGTGGTACAAACGCGGACAAACGATAGAGAAGCGTAACCCATTTGCAGATTTGAAGACCTTAAAAAATGACAGAGTTTTCTGTTTCGAGTTCATGCAGTTCTTTACCCTTTGTCCCCCTTAAGGTACAATTGAAAATTTTGGTGGTACAGATGGGTACAAACGATAGAGAAGCTAAACCCATTTGTAGATTTCATTTATCTTAAATAATGACGGAGTTATGTGTTGCGATTTCTTGCACCTGCTTAACATTTGGCCCCCTTAAGTTACAAATGAAAATTTCGGTGGTACAAGCGGATACAAATGATAGAGAAGCGTAACCCGTTTCCAGATTTCATTTATGTTAATAAATGACAGAGTTATCTGTTTCGATTTGCATCTCCTTAATCTTTGACCCCCTTAAGGTACAAATAAAAATTTTGGTGGTACAATCGTTCACAAATGATAGAGAAGCTAAACACATTTGCATATTTCTTCTTAACCTTTAACCCTCTTAAGGCACAAATGAAATTTTTGGTGATCCGAACGGGTACAAAAGATAGAGAAGCGTAACATATTCGCAGATTTAATTAATCTTAAAAAATGACGAAGTAATGTGTTTCGAGTTCTCGCACCTCCTTAACCTTTGACCCCCAGCGAGTTCTTGCAGCTCCTTAAGCTTTGACCCTCGTAAGGCACAAATTAAATTTTTGGTGGTCCAAACATATACAAACGATAGAGAAGCGTAACACATTTGCAGATTTCGATAACCTTAAAAAATGACAGAGTTATCTGTTTCGAGTTATTGCAGTTCGTTACCCTTTGACCCCCTTAAGGAAAATGAAAACAAATGAAAATTTTGGTGGTACAAACGGGTACAAACGATAGAGAAGCTTAACTCATTTGCAGATTTCGATTATCTTAAAAAATGAGCGAGTTATGTTTTGCGAGTTCTTGCAGCTTCTTAACCGTTGACCCCCTTAAGGTACAAATGAAAATTTTGGTGGTACAAACGGGTACAAACGATAGAGAAGCGTAACCCATTTATAGATTTCGATTATCTTGAAAAATAACGGAATTATGTGTTGCGAGTTCTTGCAGCTCCTTAACCTTTGACCCCCTTAAGGCAAAAATGAAATTTTTGGTGGTCCAAACGGGTACAAACGATAGAGAAGCTTAACTCATTTGCAGATTTCGATTATCTTAAAAAATGACGGAGATATGTTTTGCGAGATCTTGCAGCGTCTTATCCTTTGACCCCCTTAAGGTACAAATGAAAATTTTGGTGGTACAGACGGGTACAAAAGATAGAGAAGCGTAACCCATTGGCAGATTTCATTTATCTTAAAAAATGACGAAGTTATGTGTTGCGAGTTATTTCATCTGCTTAACGTTTGACCCCCTTAAGGTAAAAATGAAAATTTTGGTGGTACAAACGATAGAGAAGCTTAACCCTTTTGTAGATTTCGATTATCTTCAAAAATTACAGGGTTATCTGTTTCGAGTTCTTGCATCTCCTTATCCTTTGACCCCCTTAAAGTACAAATAAAAATTTTGGTGGTACAAACGGGTATAAACGATAGAGAAGTTAAACCCATTTGCAGATTTCGATTACCTTAAAAAATGACAGAGTTGTCTGTTTCGCGTTCTTGCAGTTCGTTACCCTTTGATCCCCTTAAGGTACAAATGAATATTTTGGTGGTACAAACGGGTACAAACGATAGAGGAGCTAAACCCATTTCCAGATTCCATTTATCTTAAAAAATTACGGACTTATATGATGAGAGTTCTTGCACCTCCTTAACCTTTGCCCACCTTAATGCACAAATGAAATTTTTGGTGGTACAAACGGGTACAAACGATGGAGAAGCGTAACCCATTTGCAGATTTCATTTACCTTAAAAAATGACGGAGATATGTTTTGCGAGTCCTTGCAGCTCCTTAACCTTTGACCCCCTTAAGGTACAAATGAAAATTTTGGTGGTGCAAACGGGTACAAACGATAGAGAAGCTTAAGCCATTTGCATATTTCGATTATATTAAAAAAATGGCGGAGTTATGTGTTGCGAGTTCTTGCAGCTTCTTAAACTTTCACCCCCAGCGAGATCTTGCAGCTCCTTAACCTTTGACCCTCTTAAGGCCCAAATGACATTTTTGGTGGTCCAAACATGTACAAACGATAGAGAAGCGTAACCCATTTGCAGATTTCATTTATCTTAAAAAATGACGGATTTATGTGTTGCGAGTTCTTGCAGCTCCTTTACCTTTGTCCCCCTTACGGTACAAATGAAAATTAAGTTGGTACAAACGGGTACAAACGATAGAGAAGCTTAACCCATTTGCAGATTTCGATTATCTTGAAAAATAACGGATTATGTGCTGCGAGTTCTTGCAGCTCCTTAACCTTTGACCCCCTTAAGGCACAAATGAAAATTTTGGTGGTACAAACGGGTTCAAACGATAGAGAAGCTTAACTCATTTGCAGATTTCGATTATCTTAAAAAATGATGGAGTTATGTTTTGCGACCCGCGCGGAAAAAAACAGTCCAGGATGGAGTCCAGGATGGGGTCCCGGATGGAATCCGGGATGGAGTCCGGGATGGAGTACGGTCAATCCAGGCGGGAGTACAGAATGGACTCTCGCATGGACTTTGGCGTTTAATCCGATGCCAAAGTCCATTCTGGAGCCCATCAGTCCATCCGGGACTGTATCCGGGATTCCTTCCGGGACACACGAAACTCTCCCAGATCTCATCCAGGACGACCCACGAGTCTCGGCTGCCCGATGGCAAAGTCCATCCTTGCGTCCATTCTGGACTCCATCCCGGACGGCGTCCGGGACTCGATCCAGGACGGCATCCGGGACTCGATCCAGGACTGCGTCCGGGACTCGATCCAGGACCGCGTCCTGGACTCCATCCAGCATCGCGTCCGGTACTCCATCCAGGACGATCCAGGAGTCTCGGCTGCCCGATGGCAACGTCCATCCTCGCGTCCATTCTGGACTCCATCCCGGATGACGCCGGGACTCGATACAGAACCGCGTCCGGGACTCCATCCAGGACGACCCACGAGTCTCGGCTGTCCGATGGCAAAGTCCATCCTTGCGTCCATTCTGGACTCCATCCCGGACGGCGTCCGGGACTCGATCCAGGACCGCGTCCGGGACTCCATCCCGGACGGCGTCCGGGACTCGATCCAGGACCACGTCCGGGACTCGATCCAGGACCGCGTCCTGGACTCCATCCAGGACCGCGTCCGGGACTCCATCCAGGACGACCCAGGTGTCTCGGCTGCCCGATGGCAAAGTCCATCCTCGCGTCCATTCTGGACTCCATCCCGGACTGCGTCCATTCTGGACTCCATCCCGGACGGCGTCCGGGACTCGATCCAGGACCGCGTCCGGGACTTGATCCAGGACCGCGTCCGGGACTCCATCCAGTCCGACCCAGGAGTCTCGGCTGCCCGATGGCAAAGTCCATCCTCGCGTCCATTCTGGACTCCATCCCGGACTGCGTCCATTCTGGACTCCATCCCGGACTGCGTCCATTCTGGACTCCATCCCGGACTGCGTCCATTCTGAACTCCATCCCGGACGGCGTCCGGAATTCGATCCAGTTCCGCGTCCGGGACTCCATCCAGGACGACCCACGAGTCTCGGCTGCCCGATGGCAAAGTCCATCCTCGCGTCCATTTTGGACTCGATCCAGGACCGTGTCCGGGACTCCATCCATTACGACCCACGAGTCTGCCCGATGGCAAAGTCCATCCTCGCGTCCATCCCGGACGGCGTCAATTCTGGACTCCATTCCGGACGGCGTCCATTCTGGACTCCATCCCGGGCGGCGTCCAGGATGGAGTCCAGACGCTGCTCAATTTTGCAGCAGACGCAGACGCTCCTCGATTTTGCTGCGCACCAGAAGCAGCGCAGCGCCGGTCGCTCGGACCGGCGCGCGCGCTCCGAACTCGTATCCTCCTCGCGGCGTCGCGGATAATCGATTCCCATTTCGCGATACATACCAGCGAGCGCAGCGAAAGCAGAAAAGCGGGAGCGCTCACTCCTCGCATCAGCCGCGATCGCTCGAGACTCGATGCGACGAGGACGACGCCGTCGCGCTCGCGTGTTCCCCAGAAGTATATTGGTAATTCCCGGGGACCGTAAGTCGTTGTAAATGTGACAAATGATACACACGGTATGTGTGGTTAAGGACCAAGAGGGAGAAGAAGAGAGAGAGAGAGAGGATGAGGAAGGAGAGAGAAAGAGAGACGTGAGCTTTCTTGTACTTTTCTAGGGGCGACAAGGCACGATCGACAACCGGGCGTGTATATACGACCAAATGTATTTACACACACATAAAAGCACCGCAGTGTATACGACGTGTATGTACATACAGCGTCCTGGCTCATATATCTACGGCGTATACACTCCTTCGACTCTCGTCGCGCTTTCTTGTTCGGCCGTGCGCACTTTGAAATACCGTTGGACCGGTGCGTTCCTACACGTTGGTATAATAGAAAAGGATTAAATCGCCTACGAGACACATCCCGTTGTTCTATCGGCCTCTTTCGCTTTTTTTTTTTGTTGCGATTCATCTTTTTTTTAAGCCTCTTGGGGTTTCAAGTGCCTTCGGGTTCGAGTCTACGTGATTTGTACTTTTGTCGTATCTGGCTGCATGTTGGAGGGATTTAATTTAGACTGGTTTTTTGATGATGACGAGGTTATCGTGATTTTGGGTTCTGATCGAAAAGTAACGATATTAGTACTGGGAAATGTTTGCTTTCAAAATACCGACTTTTGGTATTATATGCGAAATACTATAGCTTTCAAGTCGCACATTCGACTCCCAAATACACTGGTTTCAACCGTTTTTGCTTCCCCGTAAGGGAAAGATAAAGATAGTTTGAGTTGATTTGTACACCGCCACAAACCGAGCCACAATTACAAGAGCCTCAGACCAGAAAACGTCATTTGTTTGCAAAAGAATAAAAAAAACAGTAAAAAATAAAAATAAACTAAAACAAGTGAGGAAAACGCAGACGCCGTCTTAAAAACTCGCAGGCTACCCCGGACCGCGTAAACTCGTTGGGGCTTCTCGTTGGTGGCGTTCGGATGTTGAGGTCAGCGGAGATTGGCGCATCACATGGCATAGTTTCACGTCCTTTCGCGGGCCAATTCTTTGTACTTCTCTCTTTTTTTTTTGTATATCCTCGCTATCTCCGGCACCAGTGGGTCGTCTGGGTTTGGATTGCACAGTAGAGACCATATTGACAGTAAGACTGAAAAACATTCAAGGGTTTTCTATTAGTTCTAGAACTAATTTTGAAAAATAACTGTTTTAATAATTATTCTTATCGGTGAGCTGTCCTCGAAAGCTTGAATAAAGTATTAAAGTATTAAAAAAGTTTAAAACTTTGAAAAATATTTGTTGAATATGTAATATGTGGCGAAGGAGGAACTCTACGCTGTAAGCCTGGCAAGCGATTCGTATTATTGATACATTTATAATTACCATCATTAAGCCGATTACTCCGTCACCGGGTGGCGGATTGCCGTTTGGAGCTTCGGCTCCGTTTATCGACGAGGATTTCGTAATGACCCACATTGCAAATTTATTATTTCTATAAAATTGGAGTATTCCATCTTACTCCCCACTATGGAATCAATGTGATCTACAATATTAAATATATAAAATTACTATCTCGTTTTTTACTAGAATTTAATAAAAAATGTTAAATGAACTTACATTTCGTCGCTTCCAAAATCGGTGCCGGGACCCCTCTTCTCGCTTTTGTTCCTCGGGCTGTTATCTGCTTCAATTCCTCCGCTCCAACGAGATATAACATGATTCGCCTTACCATTTCCGATGGTCTATGTTTCCACCTGTTAATAAATTGAAGTTCTCCCGCGTTCACGTAGACCCCCGAATTTGGTTGTAGCACTATCTAATGATAAAAACAAAAATTAAATACTGTTAAAAATTTCATTTCGTCGATTAGTAGGGAACCCAAGATGTATTATTACGTCTTCCGTCGCCTTCTGGAGGTTCCTCCGATTCGGAACATCCTGCGATGTCGAAGCCCTCGGGACAGCCTTCGTGGAGCGGTGAAACGAATTACCAGCCTCCTCCGATTTCTCTAACGACCTGACGATACCATTCAGGAGCGGCAGGATATTCGTTCTTGATACTATTGATAAAATCATTTCACACCTGGTAAAGTAAAATTTCGTACAACACTCGACGGAAAACCTTTTTCTCACGAGTGTGAGTTTGCAGCACGAGCCGAAGGCGAGTGTTGCAATCACACACTCGTGAGAAAAAGTTTTTCCGCCCTCGTAATGTACTATTACGTTTAATCTGCTTACTTGAGGCACTTCCCTCCCCCCCCAAGAATTTTGAAAGCTTTTTTCTTCCAAAATACTCGGCAGATAGAGCTCAAATTTTAACGGAATGTGTATAAGTACGACAGAATTGGGCTACGCATCTGGCTCCTCGATATTCAACAAAAATTATAAAATTATAAATAATAAAGATAAACATTACTTTCTGTATGTTCTACGGTCGTATGCATCCGATCTTCCATTGCAACCGAAGCAGTCAATTTCTTCAGATTAAACGCGTTGGGAAAGTTCGTCAGTTCGTCGTTTTTAATCACTTTGATTTTGACGTGAAGTTGACAGAGCACTTTGAATTTTCTAGTCTGCGTGAAGTTGACTGAGCATGCGTGAAATATCGTTACGAGATGAAAAAAGTGAATGCTGAGAAAATAAGGGACGTCATTCCCTTGCGTCAGTGAACGGTTAACGTCATTTTTACAACGATCGTAGAGCAGAGAAGAATACGATGTACGCGCTCGTGTTTTGGGTTAAAACCAAGGAAACAGAGATTATTGAAAAAAGTATTGTCCCGAAAGAAGCGAACGCAGGAGAGACGCATCGCTTTATTTATAAAGGAAAAAAGTACACGGCCAAGATTCTGAAATTCTCTGGTAAGTGAAAAAATGAAAGAGCCCTTGATGGCCATTTAAATTATGTAGTTATAAATAACAAAATAGTAAATTACAAAAAATAACAAAATAGAATATAAAATAGAATATTGTTATAATAAAAATAACAAAAAATAGAATATTGTTATTGACATATTTCCAGAAGACCGAGCTTATTTGGACTGTTTGGAGGTATCAATAAGCGGGGATATCATGGGCATTAAAAACAAAAAAGTAAAAAATAAAGAAAAGAAGCAGCAACGTTCGCTCAGAGAGAAAGAGAGAGAAGTTCTCACCAAATTTAATGAGAGATGTACCGAGAAGACCTCAATCGCCGAGAAATCTCCAACCCCGAAGGAGAAAGAAGATCTCGGTTTCGAGGATAATCTTGAGGACGATTACAATTTGCTACTGTCAGGTCAATCGTCCTCGTCCTTGGCAGCGGGAAACAAGATCCCGTCGATATCTGCAGACCGGAAACACGCGGATAAACGTGGTCCGGAACCATATAGCCTGAACGGTTAGATATCTCCTTTTATGTAAAAATAACAAAATAGAATATTGTTATAACAAAAATAACAAAAAATAGAATATAAAATAGAATATTGTTATAACAAAAATCACAAAAAATAGAATATAAAATAGAATATTGTTATAACAAAAATAACAAAAAATAGAATATAATATAGAATATTGTTATTTACATATTTCCAGAAGACCGAGCTCATTTGGACTGTTTGGAGGTATCAATGAGCGGGGATATCATGGGCACCAAAAATAAAGAAAAGAAACAGCAACGCTCGCTCAGAGAGAAAGAGAAAGAAGTTCTCACCAAATTGGATAAGACATGTACCGAGAAGACCTCAAACGACGAGAAATCTCCAACCCCCAAGGAGAAAGAAGATCTCGGGTTCGAGGATAATCTCGAGGACGATTTCAATTTGTTATTGTCAGGTCAATCGTCCTCGTCCTTGGCAGCAGCAAACGAGATCCCGTCGATATCTGCAGACCGGAAACACGCGGATAAACGTCGTTCGGAACTATATAGCCTGGAAGGTTAGATATCTCCTTTTATGTGTTTAGTTTTCTGAAAAAAAAAAAAAAAAATTATAATAATAATTTGAAAATTATTCAACATCATTTTTTTTTCACATCCACAGTGTCGAGCGAGAACGTTGTGCCGCTCATGAAAAAAATCGTCATTTACCTGGAGAAGAAATTGAAAAACGTTCCCGCTTCGCCGACGACTTCTCGAAGGCCGACAACTTCGCGCGGAAGGTTTTCGCCGGGCGTTTCGCCAGGTCCTTCTACTTCGAGCAGACGCCAAAATACGGACACGTAACAGGTTAAAATTGACAAGTACAACAACAACAAGGTTGACATGGTAAGTTGTTTGTAAAGTTTCTAGAAAAATAAAACGTGTTTAAATAGGTGTTTAAATGTGTTTAAGTAAATAAAAAGAAAACGTAAAACTGTGGCGCAACTCGTCGATTCCTTTTCAATTTTTCCACTGGATGTGAGTCCTGGCGTTGAAAAAAAAAAAAAAAATGGAAAAAATAAAAATCTTCCAATAGAATAAAAAAAACAACTGTATTATATATTATTCCGATTATTAGTGCCGCGAAAACGTGGCACCCGAGTTATTGATTATGGTTATTATTATTGTTATTAGTATTACTATGAATACCTTTGAATTAATGTAAGATTCGTTGTTAACGTGAAAGAAAAAAAAATTAATAAAAAGAAAAAATATTCCGCTGGTAAGATAGAAGAATAATTTTTTACTACTAGGTTGAAATTCAGCCCCAGTCGGGGGTCTTAGTCAACAAAGATTACCTGAAGCTCGAGGTGAAGAAGTTTCGTCTTCGCCCATCGGAGATGGTCCGAAGACTGATGCTGTACTTAGTTGGGGCGGAACCACTAAAAACGATGACGGCACGTGGGAGTAAATCGAAAAAGGGGATCCCCGCGGATATTTTTGACGCGGTAAAATGTATAGTATCCATTTTTATTACGTAAATTTATTATTCGCAATGATAGTATCATCGACTGTATCATTCTAGATTACGTGGACCGCAACGGTGCGACCACACTACCGGAGGCAATGTACACTCGCATTATCAACCAACAATGCGGAACCTTGCGGGCCCCAAAACAAGTAAAGGAGAAAAAAACCGACAACGAGGAGGTATCGAAGGCCGACGAGGAGATCGAGGACGAAGATTAACGCGCAAACGTAATCAGAAACCAAATCTGAGCTATATCTGAAGGAAGGAGTATTACATATTCAACAAATATTTTAAAAACTTTTAAACTTTTTTAATACTTTGATACTTTATCCAAGCTTTCGAGGACAGCTCACCGATTAGAATAATTATTAAAACAGTTATTTTTAAAAATTAGTTCTAGAACTAATAGAAAACCCTTGAATGTTTTTCAGTCTTACTGTCAATATGGTCTCTACTGTGCAATCCAAACCCAGACGACCCACTGGTGCCGGAGATAGCGAGGATATACAAAAAAGACAGAGAGAAGTACAAAGAATTGGCCCGCGAATGGACGCGTAACTATGCCATGTGATGCGCCAATCTCCGCTGACCTTAACATTCAAATGCCACCAACGAGAAGCACCAGCCTAACGCCACTTATAGTTCAGCACTGATTCAAACTAGCTACGGCTCGTCCGATCTTAAAGTTACGCCGCAATTCAGGCCCCGCTACTCAAACTATCTTTAATCACATTAATTCCCTTTTTTAAATGATGAACTGCCTAATATACGAACGTTCTTTCACAGGCGGCCTCTTATCATTCAGTCTGTAGCCTCGAGTTTAGCCCTTTCCACCCGCAATACCTATGAGATTATTTAAGTCTGTCGATCTCGGCAGTTCTTCTCTATCGATTTATCTCTATTTTTTATTTCAAACCATAAGACGTCCACGTTTATATATTTTCTCAACTTAAACGGTCAGAGTCCCCTTCGTTGCCCGTCTCTGTTCGCCGAACGCTTAATTTTCCCGCGTCGCTCTAATTTTTAATCTTGCGTAATATAAACGATGGCTGCGAAGGTTCGCGGAAAAGAGAGCTCAACTTAATTTCGAGTGAACTGCGTACGTGTTTGTCGTTACAAAATTGTTAAGCGTTATTAAAATTTGTTTTCCTCGCGCGAAGCTAGGCCTCTCCGAACGTATGAACTGAAAAAAAAAGAAAAAAAAAAAAGAATACACACTCGACATTCACAGTTTAATCGGTGGCAGCGAGCGTAATCGGCTTTTGAACGTGATCGAATTGGTCGCCGCATAGCATGTAAGAAATATCGAATGGATTAAACGCCGAGTACGTGCGTCGAGAATTGTAAAAATTTTTTTGAAAGACCGCGCGAGTCAGTCGTATTTCGAGTCCGTGCTTCAAAGCTGATGGCAACGAAAACTGTGGATTAAACTGAAGTAGGAAAAATCTAGTTTGTCTTACTATCCAAAAAATCGAGATCGTGGAGCGAGGGAAAGCATAAAAATTGGAAATTAACAAGAAGTTGAACATCATACGCGACACGCTAGGTATTTAAGAACAAGTTGATCTCGACTACTCATCGTTCATACCTGTACTACACCGAAACCAAAATCAGAACTAAACAACAATACAAACAAACGTTTCATGTGTAATTATTATTTTTGACGCAGTGATGAACATTTTTAATAACTTATCATGCAATGTGTACATTTCAGCATAAGCCCTTTATATAATAAAGTCCACATAACGATGCTGCGTAACTTTGTGAATTATCGATCGTTCCCGCTCTGCAAATGCACGTTCATCGGGCACAGAATCGAAGAGACCAGCGGTGTTTTATGCCTCAGCGCGCTTCGCCACGGGTTGTGTAATGAAGGAAAAAAAGAAACTGCGTACATAATGTTTTCTCGTTGTTGCATGATGTATCTTTCACTTAATTAAATGCACATCGCATTTAAAAACTCTTTTTGGTAAAAAATAAGTCCCAACTCCCGTTAAAAGTTGTCCTTTTTCGATTCAATTTGCAGTGAATGATAAATTTCTACAAAAGATATTTGTATTAATCATCGCGGCGGTTTGCGTGCTCCGCTTCATATTCGG
Source organism: Ephialtes manifestator (assembly GCA_963970395.1). Taxonomy (NCBI): domain Eukaryota; kingdom Metazoa; phylum Arthropoda; class Insecta; order Hymenoptera; family Ichneumonidae; genus Ephialtes; species Ephialtes manifestator. The sequence goes on from OZ019977.1 coordinate 1,489,892, forward strand.
CCGTTGCTGTCACATCCAGCAGCATGCGGAGTATGCGTCGTTGCTGGTAGCGAATACGCGAGACTCGGCCAGCCCTGCGCCAGCGTGGTGGCCTCCGCAGTTCTGCAAATAAAATGCGTTTTTGTTAATATTAAAAGACAATGAAATAAAGTCTGTGAAAATTCCCAGTCTGATTAATCAATCTAAAAAGATTTCCAGATTGAAAAACTGTCAGAATGAACAATCTGACAGGCTACGTTAGGCGGAGATTATCAGACGGAGATTTTTTGGTATTATTAATAAATGTTATAATTACCATTATTAACCCGATTATTCCGTCCAACAGCTGGAATTACCGCATCTTCTTCCAGTCGGGCGAGTGGCGGATTGCCGTTTGGTGCTTCGGCTCCGTTTCCGTCATTATTCTCGCCTGTGGCCGCAAAACAATAATATTATTAGGTTTCGTATACAATGGGAAATTGAATACGAATTAAGATGTTATTGAGTATACATAAATTCCTTAGGATTTTGCTGAAGAGTAACGGCGTTTGAAGACTGGTTCTCAGCGGGTTCGACGAGCCTCACTTCTCGCAGAGGAATAACGAGACTTACCATTTGTCTCACCTGCGGTAATTAGTTTTACGAATTTTATAATGGTGCTTCGATTTTTACACGCGACAGATGCGATAAAAATATGTTGTAACAAAATACAGCGACTGACAGGAAGTTACCGCAATAGATAAGAAAAATTACTCACCGGATCGGTTGGTGATAACTCTCAACGAGATTATTATTTTTTATCCTCAAGATATTTTCTGCCGGTGGAACTGCTTCGCTAGCGCTAGATAATAATTTTCTGACAGATTCTGACAGATGTTTGACATCGCCTCTGAACGTCAAACATACTCACGAGCGCTGTTCAGGGGTGTCATTGAAACAAGCGTGCGATGTTCAGAGGCGACGTTCAAACATCTGTCATCGCGCGACGCGACGTTACGTCGAAAAATTGTATAATCAATCTTGAAAAATAGAAGAAGAAGACGTTAGAGACCGTCTTTGCAGTGCTCACCGCCGTGGAAAAGGCGTTCGGTACACGCTTCTGCTCTCGTGCGCGACACCAAATCCAGAGGATTTCAGCAACGCGAGAATATTGTAAGTACAAAAAAAAACCTGAAAATTATTTGTTAGCAAAAAAAAATCACACGATATTTTCTACTCAGACAGCAGAGAGGCCAAAAGATAATATAATAAAATTACCCAAGTTCCAAAAACAATCTTAGCCTCTGTAAATCTGCGTCTCACTCGTTCTCGTCTAAAAAAGAATTGCAGCTTACGAGGCCCTGAAAAAAGCTCGGTTTTCTCTCTACGAAGAAGCGAAAAAAGCCCCGCGGGTCTGGGTTGCCCGCGTTTATTCAAAAGCAGGACGGAAGCCGCGCGCTTTTGCCTCGTAGTTTCCGTTTCTCGTCGTGTGAGTTCGGAGCGGAAAATCGCTGTGACCTCATCAAAAGTTTTCAGTTTATGGTCATTTGTAGTAGTTTTTGTTTTTTTTTCTCTTCCTCTGTCTTTTTTTCGCCATCTCCGCGGGTGTTTTTCATTTTGCGATTAGCGAGAGACTCGCGAGGCTTCGAAAAAAAGCGCTACCGAGAAATCAGCCAGGCAGAAGCGCGGCAGGAAAGGAGAAGCTGCGAGGCAGCGTCACGGAAACGGACGCGCGTAGCCGTGACCTCGGTCTCACTGGACCGACTCGCACGCCGGTGTAGCTCCGCGCTTACATCATTAGCCGCTCGCGGAACTCGGAATGCACCGAGAGGATCCGGAAGCGCGTGTAGACGATCGATGAGCATCATGCGTCAGTCGCTTTTTTTTCGTACTGTAAAAAAGTTATATCAATTTTTTGTACTTTTGTACAAACCCTTTTTTTTAAGGATTTTTAAAAATATTTTTTAAAATTCTTTTGGGTTTTATTGTACAAATTTTTTCGAACACTGTTTTCAAAATTACCCAGAGCGACGTATTTTTTTTTTTATTGAGAAATTTGAATTGTGGGGAAACACAGATTTTCGAAATGATCTGAAAAAAATTCGTGGAACATTCCAAAAAGGGGGTAAAAATGAATACGAGGGTCACGACCCTGCCGTGGAATGTCCCACCCGGTCGAAGTCTGCTACAGGAAATTTTTATTACAAATAACCCCAGCAAATTTTGAAATAAATTTATTGTGAAAATGTCCACTGTTGGTTATTTGTAATAAAAATTTCCTGAAGCAGACTTCGACCGTGGTCGCAACATGGTAACAACATTTGTCTCACTGGTTCGATCACTGTCGCTAACTCCCATCACATCAGATTTTTTGATTTTGGTGTCAATGCGTGATCCAGACAAGAATATAGGCTTGCTCTGTCCGATATCTCATTTTCTTCGCAGCACGATCCTTCTTCAGATAATTTCAGGGATATCGCATAGGGCAATCTGGCACTCTGACTTTAAAATCACCACTTGGCACATACGACGCTGAAAAATTTAATTAACAACAATATTTGGGGTTAATATCTCAAAAAAGATTTTTTTAAAAATGAAGTGAAATTTTCCACATACGAAGAATAATACTCTGCGCAGCTGTGCACCAAATTTGGTGCTTTTTTATTTTTTTGAAAAAATGTGATTTTGCTCTAAATCCCATGAAATCTCACAGAATCAACTGAAATTTTCCACAGACGATAAATAATACTCTGTGCAGCTGTGTACCAAATTTGGGGATGATCGGTAAGGGGGTTCGAATTTGGCGGTTTTTTTACATTTATTTGAAAAAATGTCATTTTGCTCTAAATCGCGTGAAATCTCACAAAATCAACTGAAATTTTCCACAGACGATAAATAATGCTCTGCGCAGCTGTGTGAAATAATATGATTACGGTTTTGTTTTTGAAACATTTACAGTGAGGACCTTTCCTGCTGTGGAGCAACTCTGTCCATTGAACCTTACCACCACCCGATAATCTACGTCCTGGTTACGGTAAACGATTTTGAGAGATCACCCACCTGATAATTTACGTCCTGGTTAAGGTAAACTGTTTTAAGTTTTTACATAGTTTAGTTTGTCGCAAGTTGACATAAGCGCTGCAGCGCCGGCTAACCTGTCCGCGCGCGTGTGCGCGCGTCATTGACTTACTAGTAAAGTAAGAAATTTAAATATCTTTGTCGACAGTCTGCGCGTGTTAGTTGTTCGGGATTGAATGTTCCGAGCCGCAGAATGGATGGGTACAAAAGATTTGCAGACTATACGTGGAGCAGTCAAAACAGATTGCGGCGTCCGCGACTCGAACATGATCAAGCGGAAAATGAGGATGTTGTAGAACGTGACGGTGCGGCACGCGCTCCAGGTAATTCCCACAACGATGACGCACATGAAGAGGATGTGCAAAGACCGCGAATTTCCGAAGAATCTGGATCAGATTCCGATATCGAACGAGGTTCAGACGACGGTCCGGCCGAACTACAACATCGCGACACGTCATGTGAGGAATCGCATTCGGAAAGTGAACATGATGACATGAGTGTGTGAACATGAGTGTGTGCATAGCGACAACGACGACGTCGATGATAGACTCGGGGACTGAGCCGGTGTACCCCAAGAGGATAACAACGAGCCTCTTTACGACGGAGCTCCCTTAACGACAGCAGAGAGTTCGACAGCAATATTGAACCTGTCCCTTCGTCATAATGTTACTGACGAACTATTTTCGGATATATTGCGCCTGGTAGAGCTGCACTGTCCTCCGGACAACAAATGTAAAAAAACACCGTACAAATTTATGAAATCGTTCGGTGAGTGTCAAACACCTTTGGTCCGTCATTTTTTCTGCGCAACGTGTTTGCAAACTGTTGATCGACAAGATAGTATATGTCCGGAGTGCGCAAACGCCGAAAGGATAACATACTTTATAGAAGGGCCAGTGATCTCGCAACTAAAGAGTCTCTTCAAGCGCACACTTACTTATTATTACACACTTATTACACACTCGTAATCGTGGGAGACCGAATAATTATGAAGACATTTACGACGGCGCGGTTTACAAAGAACTATGTGGAGTAAACGGTTTGTTGAGCGATCCAGCGAATATCTCATTCACCTGGTACACCGATGGTGTAAGGATTTACAGGACATCGAAGTTCAGCATCTGGCCGATGTATTTAGTCATCAACGAATTGCCGTTTGCTGTGAGAACGAAGAAAGAAAATGTTATACTCGCTGGATTATGGTTTGGTGACGGCAAACCGGTCCCAAACTTATTTTTGGAACCGCTTCAGGAGTCAATGAGGCAATTGCGAGAAGGCATCGATCTGGAAATACCAAATACCGAAGTTCCCATCAACGTAAAAGCAATCATAATTTGCTGTACGTGTGATTTGCCAGCGAAAGCGCAGTTCTACAATATGATTCAGTACAACGGAAAATTCGGCTGTCAGAAATGCAAGCAACAAGGAGTGTATTTGAATAGAGAAAGGGTTCGGATTTGGCCGCATGAGCCATTCGATTTACGTAGTGATCATGAGACAGCTGAACACGCTCGACAAGCGTTTGAAACAAATAGACCAGTGTGCGGTGTCAAGGGTCCTTCAATGTTATTGACGACCGTACACGAAAGCATGAGAGCAATCGCTGTCGATGTGATGCATTGCGTTGATGAAGGGCTCGCGAAAAATCTATTGAATTTCTGGTTCTCTCCAAATTTTTCCGACCATCCTTCGTCATTAGCAGGACATGTTAACCTTGTGGAGGAGCGACTGAGGTCGCTTACGCCACCGTCGTTCGTTCAGAGAGGTCCTAGGTCGATACGAGAACATTTACCGTATTGGAGGGCACACGAAGTAAAAGCATGGTTATTGTATTATTCGATACCATGTGTGAATGATATCATGGAGGATTTGTATCTCGAACATCACAAACTGTTAGTGCAAGGTATATCACTGTTGAGCCAATCGTCGATATCTCCAGAGGAAGTGGAAATTGCGTCGCGTGCACTTGAAGAATACGTCTGCCGATTCGAAGAGTTGTACAGAATAAGATACCTAACGAACAACCTTCATCAACTGCTTCATTTAACGGAAAACGTTCGACAATTCGGCCCTCTGTATACAACCTCGTGCTACCCGTTCGAAGATCTGAATGGAAGAATAAAATCTATGGTACATGGAAGTAACTCCGCGCAGTTGCAGATTTATGATACCGTGTCAGCGTTTCTCCGTCTCACAACTTTGGAAGCTGAAACATTGGTAGACGGACGCCCAGCACACAGATTTTGTGAAAGCTTAGAGTCAAGTCGTGGAAGAATGAAGCAGCACATCGTTTCCGATTAAATGTCGATAATTGGAAAATGCACGAAAATGCAAGAGCTCTCTCCGGATCTGGAACAAGTTTTAGTAGAGGTGAATGACCAGGGTGTGACAAGGTACTACTACCAAAGACTTTTGCAAAATAACGTATTGTATTCATCTACCGACTACCGACGCTGCAAGCTAAGAAATTCGACATTCGTCATGTACTCGGTAGACGGCAATTCGACGCGTATCGGAAAGATCCAATGTTTTATAAGAACGACTGACTGCCTCTGTCCATCTTTGTGTGGCTGCGATGCTCGAAACTATGCCATATTGCAGCCGTGCATTGTGCAAAATGAATTCTCAACATGTATCGACAATACAACGTTATCCAATATTCATACGTTACTGGACTACGAAAACAAACGAGCAATTGACATAACTTGTCTGAAATCCGTCTGTTACTATTGCCATATACGAGACGCATTGGTCTCGTATATTATTGAGCCAGTTAATCGTGTGGAATGGGAGTAAATGCTGATAGACAGTTACTATAATTGAACTGATAGTAACATGACATTGCTGATGGAGTAAGCTGCTGTGCGCTGAAGTGGCTGCTGAGCGCCTATTTTCGATTGCATTATCATTATAGAAATGTACAGAGACAACCTGCGAAATGATCGTTTTCATTTTTCTACGAGCGTACTGTGATCTTCGTGTAAGGACCGTTTATGGTGACGTTTGTCGCTCTGTCATATATATTGTATTGGGTGTCGGGGTATGTCCCGGCTCCCCGAAATTGGGTTTTTTACCCGTGATAATAAATAAATAAATAAATAAATAAATAATTGTCAGTGTCAACCAATGATCATGCGTTCCACCATATTATCCAAATAAATCGTGCGAAAATCAATATTTAATTTAATGAATTACTAGAAAGCTTCTAGTAAGCCTCTGTTAAAATGACGCCCGACACATCTAAAATACTATGTATCCAAATTTTTTATCTTGAAGCCAGTTTATAAGCCTCTTGATCATCCGGTGGTACTCCGTGGAGATAACGTATGAAGTCATGGGCGCTGTTGAGAAGCGTATCGCGCGAAAATAATCGTGGTCAGATCATATTATTTGGATCGCATTATTTGGAGCTTCTGAATGCTTGGCGCGATGATACCATTAAACTCTAATCTATAGTATTTTTGAATCGTAAATTATATTCCCGTGGTGATTGCGTCAATACTAGATGACGAAATAATGAATAGATTAATTCCTATGGCCCGTAACAAGTGTCGCGCATCCAAGTTAATAATGTTTCACAGCGATTTCTGGGCTGCTCAATTTCTCGGTCCCAGAATCTCAGCCGTCCTATCGCAGAGTCCATCTTGATGTCTATTTCGGACTCTTGCCAGGACTACCAGAGACACCATCCACGTCGTCCTGGATCGAGTCCCGGACGCCGTCCGGGATGGAGTCCAGAATGGACGCGAGGATGGACTTTGCCATCGGGCAGCCGAGACTCCTGGGTCGTCCTGGATGGAGTCCAGAATGGACGCAAGGATGGACTTTGCCATCGGGCAGCCGAGACTCGTGGGTCGTCCTGGATGGAGTCCCGGACGCCGTCCTGGTTCGAGTCCCGGACGCCTTCCGGGATGGAGTCCAGAATAGACGCAAGGATGGACTTTGCCATCGGGCAGCCGAGACTCTTGGGTCGTTCTGGATGGAGTCCCGGACGCCGTCCTGGATCGACTCCCGGACGCCGTCCGGGGTGGAGTCCAGAATGGACGCAAGGATGGACTTTGAGATCAGGTCGTCCTGGATGGAGTCCCGGACGCGGTTCTGGATCGAGTCCCGGACGCCGTCCGGGATGGAGTCCAGAATGGACGCGAGGATGGACTTTGCCATCGGGCAGCCGAGACTCGTGGGTCGTCCTGGATGAGATCTGGGAGAGTTTCGCGTGGCCCGGAAGGAATCCCTGATACAGTCCCGGATGGACTGATGGGCTCCAGAATGGACTTTGGCATCGGATTAAACGCCAAAGTCCATGCGAGAGTCCATTCTGTACTCCCGCCTGGATTGCCCGTACTCCATCCCGGACTCCATCCCGGATTCCATCCGGGACTCCATCCTGGACTCCATCCTGGACTGTTTTTTTCCGCGCGGGGAGTTCTTGCAGCTTCTTAACCTTTGACCCCCTTAAGGTACAAATGAAAAGATTGGTGGTACAAACGGGTACAAATGATAGAGAAGCGTAACCCATTTGCAGATTTGATTACCTTAAAAATTGACAGTTTTCTGTTTCGAGTTCTTGCAGTTAATTACCCTTTGTCACCCTAAAGGTACAAATGAAAATTTTGGTGCTACAAATGGGTACTAACGATAGAGAAACTAAAGCCATTTACAGATTTCATTTATCTTAAAAAATGACGGAGTTATATGTTGCGAGTTCTTGCAGCTCCTTAACCTTTAAACCCTTTAATGCACAAATGAAACTTTTGGTGGTACAAATTGGTACAAACGATGGAGAAGCGTAAACCATTTGTAGATTTCATTTATCTGAAAAAATGACGGAGTTATGTGTTCCGAGTTCTTACAGCTATTTAACCTTTTGACTCCCTTAATGCACAAATGAAAATGTTGGTGGTACAAACGCGTACAAACGATAGAGAAGCGTAACCCATTTGCAGATTTGAATACCTTAAAAAATGACACAGTTTTCCCGCTTTAGGGACAAATGAAAATTTTGGTGGTACAAATGGGTACAAAAGATAGAGAAGCTAAACCCATATGTAGATTTCATTTATCTTAAAAAATGACGAAGTTATGTGTTGCGACTTATTTCATCTGCTTAACGTTTGAGCCCCTTAAGGTAAAAATGAAAATTTTGGTGGTACAAACGATAGAGAAGCTTAACCCTTTTGTAGATTTCGATTATCTTAAAAAATTACAGGTTTATCTGTTTCGAGTTCTTGCATCTCCTTAACCTTTGACCCCCTTAAAGTACAAATAAAAATTTTGGTGGGACAAACGGGTATAAACAATAGAGAAGTTAAACCTATTTGCAGATTTCGATTACCTTAAAAAATGACAGAGTTATCTGTTCCGAGTTCTTGCAGTTCGTTACCCTTTGATCCACTCAAGGTACAAATGAAAATTTTGGTGGTACAAACGGGTACAAACGATAGAGAAGCGTAACCCATTTCCAGATTCCATTCATTTTAAAAAATGACGGAGTTATGTGTTGCGAGTTCTTGCACCTCCTTAACATTTGACCACCTTAATGCACAAATGAAATTTTTGGTGGTACAAACGGGTACAAACGATGGAGAAGCGTAACCCATTTGCAGATTTCATTTACCTTAAAAAATGACGGAGATATGTTTTGCGAGTTCTTGCAGCTCCTTAACCTTTGACCCCCTTAAGGGACAAATGAAAATTTTGGTGGTGCAAACGGGTACAAACGATAGAGAAACTTAAGCCATTTGCATATTTCGATTATATTAAAAAATGACGGATTTATGTGTTGCGAGTTCTTGCAGCTCCTTTACCTTTGACCCCCTTAAGGTACAAATGAAAATTAAGGTGGTACAAGCGGGTACAAACGATAGAGAAGCTTAACCCATTTGCAGATTTCGATTATCTTGAAAAATAACGGATTATGTGCTGCGAGTTCTTGCAGCTCCTTAACCTTTGACCCCCTTAAGGCACAAATGAAAACTTTGGTGGTACAAACGGGTTCAAACGATAGAGAAGCTTAACTCATTTGCAGATTTCGATTATCTTAAAAAATGACGGAGTTATGTTTTGCGAGTTCTTGCAGCTTCTTAACCTTTGACCCCCTTAAGGTACAAATGAAAATATTGGTGGTACAAACGGGTACAAATGATAGAGAAGCGTAACCCATTTGCAGATTTGATTACCTTAAAAAATGACAGTTTTCTGTTTCGAGTGCTTGCAGTTCCTTACCCTTTGTCACCCTAAAGGTACAAATGAAAATTTTGGTGCTACAAATGGGTACAAACGATAGAGAAGCTAAACCCATTTGCAGATTTCATTTATCTTAAAAAATGACGGAGTTATATGTTGCGAGTTCTTGCAGCTCCTCAACCTTTAAACCCCTTAATGCCCAAATGAAACTTTTGGTGGTACAAATTGGTACAAACGATGGAGAAGCGTAACCCAGTTGTAGATTTCATTTATCTGAAAAAATGACGGAGTTATGTGTTCCGAGTTCTTGCAGCTCCATAACCTTTGACCCCCTTTAGGTTCACATGCAAATTTTGGTGGTACAAACGGGTACAAACGATAGAGAAAATTAACCCATTTGCAGATTTCGATTATCTTAAAAAATGACGGAGATATGTGTTGCGAGTTCTTGCATCTCCTTAACCTTTGACCGCCTTAAGGTACAAAAAAACTGTTGGTGGTACAAACGGGTAGAAACGATAGATAAGCTTCACTCATTTGCAGATTTCGATTATCTTAAAAAATGACGGAGTTATGTTTTGCGAGATGTTGCAGCGTCTTATCCTTTGACCCCCTTAAGGTACAAATGAAAATTTTGGTGGTACAGACGGGTACAAACGATAGAGAAGCGTAACCCATTTGCAGATTTCATTTATCTTAAAAAATGACGAAGTTATGCGTTGCGAGTTATTTCATCTGCTTAACGTTTGACCCCCTTAAGGTAAAAATGAAAATTTTGGTGGTACAAACGATAGAGAAGCTTAACCCTTTTGTAGATTTCGATTATCTTCAAAAATTACAGGGTTATCTGTTTCGAGTTCTTGCATCTCCTTAAGCTTTGACCCCCTTAAAGTACAAATAAAAATTTTGGTGGTACAAACGGGTATAAACAATAGAGAAGTTAAACCCATTTGCAGATTTCGATTACCTTAAAAAATTACAGAGTTATCTGTTTCGAGTTCTTGCAGTTCGTTACCCTTTGATCCACTCAAGGTACAAATGAAAATTTTGCTGGTACAAACGGGAACAAACGATAGAGAAGCGTAACCCATTTCCAGATTCCATTCATTTTAAAAAATGACGGAGTTATGTGTTGCGCGTTCTTGCACCTCCTTAACCTTTGACCACCTTAATGCACAAATGAAATTTTTGGTGGTACAAACGGGTACAAACAATGGAGAAGCGTAACCCATTTGCAGATTTCATTTACCTTAAAAAATGACGGAGATATGTTTTGCGAGTTCTTGCAGCTCCTTAACCTTTGACCCCCTTAAGGGTCAAATGAAAATTTTCGTGGTGCAAATGGGTACAAACGATAGAGAAACTTAAGCCATTATATTAAAAAATGGCGGAGTTATGTGTTGCGAGTTCTTGCAGCTTCTTAACCTTTGACCCACTTAAGGTACAAATGAGAATTTTGGTGGTCCGAACGGATACAAAAGATAGAGAAGCGTACCATATTTGCAGATTTAATTTATCTTAAAAAATGACGGAGTAATCTGTTTGGAGTTCTTGCACCTCCTTAACCTTTGACCCCCAGCGAGTTCTTGCAGCTCCTTAACCTTTGACCCTCTTAAGGCACAAATGAAATTTTTGGTGGTCCAAACATGTACAAACGATAGAGAAGCGTAACCCATTTGCAGATTTCATTTGTCTTAAAAAATGACGTATTTATGTGTTGCGAGTTCTTGCAGCTCCTTTACCTTTGACCCCCTTAAGGTACAAATGAAAGTTAAGGTGGTACAAATGGGTACTGTAACACGGTAGATTTTGTACCAGCTCCACCCCGCAGGCTGGCTCGAAGGCCATCACACTCCGCCTATATTTTGTTTTTAATATTTTAGAGCAGTATTTTTGGATTTAGTTTATAGGAATATTTTGTGTAGAAATTCCCCCCTTTACCCCCCTTCCCATCCCTAGTATGAATGTGAAATGAGTAATAGCCCCCCGAAGACCATGGAGGCCCTCAAGGACGAGATAAGAGGCTACGGCGGCTTAGACAGAGAGACGTGGGGAGAGTGTGGGCTGGAAAAACCATCTGACCCCGGACAGCATCCGAGCCAGCTGATGAGTACACCCCGCACCACACGAGTAGCCTCCACACTCGTGTGGACATAAGTTGGAGTTAGCCGCCCGACTGCTTGGGTGTACTCGCACTACTAGGATCGCCAGCGGCACTCAAACGGCCCGCGGCGATCACTCCAGCCAGCTGTGCTACGCTGCCTCGCCACTGCACTGCTCGAGCGCCACTGACCAGCCACACTCGATCCGTTGATCGATGTCGAAGCTCCGTAGTGCTCGGGAGCCGACGAGTCCCGAGGATCGACGAGGGTCTCCGAAAACATCGAGGAAGAAGAAGGATGACAGTTGATTATCACTTCGAGCTTCGCCGTCGCCGTGTCCTCCCGAAAATATTATAGCAAAGTTTGTGAGTCCTCGTGGGAGTTGTCCACGGGACTAGGATTGTGTGTGTGTGTGTGATAATTAGCGTGAGTAATTTTTATTTGTTGTGAGACCCCTTTTTCCCCTTTTCGCCCTGTATTTGTTAAGTTATTAGAGTTTGTATTTTTCATTTCTTATATCGAGTCAACCGGCTGCCACCCCGTGGAGACCGGCACGTTTTCATCAGACGTAGTTAGCGATTATTTTGTGTTTTCTGCGTGCGAGGTAGTGTGGTGGTGATCGCGACTATCTCGGCGAGATTTAACCTTAATTTTCTTCCCCGATTTTATTTATATTTTTGCCCCATTATCGAATATTCCCATGCCACCCCCCCCCCCCTTCCAGCCATACCGAGGTAATAATTAAGAAGCCATAGAGTTCGGGAACCCTTCCCCCTGAAATCGTCTCTATTTTGGCTAGCCGAGTTACCCCACTTTTTGCCATATTTTTGTTATTAATTTTTTCCATATTTTACCATATTTTTGTTATTAATTTTTCCCCATGTGGCCATAGTTTGGTTATTAATCTTTTTTTTTGTCCCCTGTAGTTTGCATATTTCCCCCCCGTGACACCCAGAGTCCCTGCCACCGGTAACCCCCGCCATTTCCCCCACCCGACCGTGCTGGACTCTGAAATTTTTCGACGTCGCCCGGACTTAGAAGATTTTCGACAGTCTTGGGACTTAGAAAATTTTCGACAGAGTCGGACTTAGAAAAATTTCGGCTCCTCTCGGACTCTGAAATTTTTCGACGTCGGCCGGACTTAGAAAATTTTCGACGTCCTCCGGACTCTGAAATTTTTCCACTGTCCTACGCCGTACCCCCCCCCCCCCCCCCCCAACGGTGCTACACGTCACGTAGCTGGCGCCCATTTAGAGTTATTGTATTGAGTTTTTCTTTTGTTTTTTTTATTGAGATTTTTGTATTACTATTAAATCGAGTTTGGTTATTTTTCTTATAATTATTTTATTTTTATTATGTCTTTTCACTAACCCCTTCCCCTCCTAATAAAAAGGGAAGCCGGTTATAGTACAAACGATAGAGAAGCTTAACCCATTTGCAGATTTCTATTACCTTGAAAAATAACGGAATTATGTGCTGCGAGTTCTTGCAGCTCCTTAACCTTTGACCCCCTTAAGGCACAAATGAAAATTTTGGTGGTACAAACGGGTTCAACCGATAGAGAAGCTTAACTCATTTGCAGATTTCGATGATCTTAAAAAATGACGGAGTTATGTTTTGCGAGTTCTTGCAGCTTCTTAACCTTTGACCCCCTTAAGGTACAAATGAAAATATTGGTGGTACAAACGGGTACAAATGATAGAGAAGCGTAACCTATTTGCAGATTTGTTTACCTTAAAAAATGACAGTTTTCTGTTTCGAGTTCTTGCAGTTCCTTACCCTTTGTCACCCTAAAGATACAAATGAAAATTTTGGTGCTACAAATGGGTACAAACGATAGAGAAGCTAAACCCATTTGCAGATTTCATTTATCTTAAAAAATGACGGAGTTATATGTTGCGAGTTCTTGCAGCTCCTTAACCTTTAAACCCCTTAATGCACAAATGAAACTTTTGGTGGTACAAATTGGTACAAACGAAGGAGAAGCGTAACCCATTTGTAGATTTCATTTATCTGAAAAAATGACGGAGTTATGTGTTGCGATTTCTTGCACCTGCTTAACATTTGACCCCCTTAAGTTACAAATGAAAATTTCGGTGGTACAAACGGGTACAAACGATAGAGAAGCGTAACCCGTATCCAGATTTCATTTATGTTAAAAAATGACAGAGTTATCTGTTTCGAGTTTTTGCATCTCCTTAAGGGGGGGGAGTCAGGTCAAAAATTAAAAAAAATCGATTATTTTTTTTTTCTGTGAAAACATTCATTTCCATGTAATCTATCTATTAGTAAAGTTATAAGCCGGAATTCGGAAAAATGGCTAAGTTTCTACGGTACCATTCATATTTAATTTTCTCAAAAGTCGTAAAAATTACCAGAATATTATATTTGAATTTTAAATTATTTTATTTATTTATTTTTGTTATATGCAGACATTATGGCCGATTTTTTGTTCACACAAAATAATTAAGGGTGTTGAAAAAAAAAAAATCAAATATTTTTTTTTTTTTTTTCTCTTCGGCAGTTTTGTTTAGTTAAGTACACCCTCTGAACCTGCAAAATCGTAGACCTGAATGCGAAAAAATGGCCGATTTCTGCAATATACCTGTTTTTTAATGATTTTTTTCTTCATAATAAAAAGTTTATTACGTATTTGTAAATAAAATTTTTATTTGTTTACCATTTTTTAAATCAGTTAGCGAAACGCGATACAAATGACGCGATGAGAGTCTAATGTCTTCAATGCAACACGTAACACTTACATTATATTCGAATTCGCGCGAATAATGGGACATGCGCTGTGATATCTTAGCACGTATCGCATGCGCAGCGTGTTACTGCCTCGAGAAGTTACTTCTGCTACTTGCGAGACGCATAACCTCGAATTGACGTTTTTATTTTTCGTTCATATTATGCTATTAGTTTGGTTCCGTTGGCCATTTACGGGTTTTTTTCAATCAATAGCGCTTAAAACAGAATCAACAATCATCAGAAGTGATCAGATATGTAAATTTGTTATGAAGTGATGATTTAATGTTTGTGCAGCACATTTGTGAATGTGTCAACATTGGATAAATTTTCAGTGATGTTGTCAATAAAAGTGATCATCCCCATATTATTTACAGGTTTTTTTCAAATTATGCATTCATTTACTTATTTATTTGTGAAAAAAAAAAGATTTATTAATAACATTATTAATAATATTCTGTAATCTGACTTGCAAATAGTATGTTTATTTTGTTCATTAAAGGTACTAAGGTGGCCCAAAGGTGAAAACAGCATAAACATTTTTATTTGAGTAGTAAGCTTTAGATGCCATTTGCCGAAACTTGGTTTTAAACCTATTCTGCGCGTGATTCAGACCAAACTGCTACGCAGATTGGGCTGGTTGACGTCTCATTTTCTTCTTCATGAAAAGATACACCGGCTACATGGAGCAAAAGTTAATAAAAGGTAAAATAATACCTTTTATTAACTTTTGCTTATTATTACTAAAAAATAATTATTACTAAATAAATTTTATGCTATTTTCTAAATCAGTTATTAATTTTGCTTTCGGAATTTAAAAAAACAATTTTGCTCCATTTAGCCGGTGTATCTTTTTATGAAAAAGAAAATGAGACATCAACTAGCCCAATCTGCCTAGCAGTTTGGTCTGAATCACGGGCAGAGTGGAGAACCGAAGACCTTTGCTTAAGATAAAATGGAAAGACATACGCAAGTCAGATGGCAGAAAAAATCCTTTCATCGAGCACCAACAATATAGTTCATTGATCATTTTTATATGCAAGAGAATTTGGATGATATTGAATTTACAAATTTAATTATTTTGACCTGACTCCCTCCCCTTAACCTTTGACCCCCTTAAAGTACAAATAAAAATTTTGGTGGTACAAACGGGTACAAACGATAGAGAAGCTAAACCCATTTGCATATTTCTTCTTAACCTTTAACCCTCTTAAGGCACAAATGAAGTTTTTGGTAGTCCGAACGGGTACTAAAGATAGAGAAGCGCAACATATTTGCAGATTTAATTTATCTTAAAAAATGACGGAGTAATGTGTTTCGAGTTCTCGAACCTCCTTAACCTTTGACCTCCAGCGAGTTCTTGCAGCTCCTTAACCTTTGACCCTCGTAAGGCACAAATGAAATTTTTGGTGGTCCAAACATATACAAACGATAGAGAAGGGTAACACATTTGCAGATTTCGATTACCTTAAAAAATGACAGAGTTATCTGTTTCGAGTTATTGCAGTTCGTTACCCTTTGACCCCCTTAAGGTACAAATGAAAATTTTGGTGATACAAACGGGTACAAACGATAGAGAAGCGTAACCCATCTATAGATTTCGATTATCTTGAAAAATAACGGAATTATGCGTTGCGAGTTCTTGCAGCTCCTTAACCTTTGACCCCCTTAAGGCAAAAATGAAATTTTTGGTGGTCCAAACGGGTACAAACGATAGAGAAGCGTAACCCATTTCCAGATTCCATTCATTTAAAAAAATGACGGAGTTATGAGTTGCGAGTTCTTGCAGCTCCATAACCTTTGACCCCCTTAAGGTACACATGCAAATTTTGGTGGTACAAACGATAGAGAAACTTAACCCATTTGCAGATTTCGATTATCTTAAAAAATGACGGAGATATGTGTTGCGAGTTCTTGCATCTCCTTAACCTTTGACCGCCTTAAGGTACAAAAAAAATGTTGGTGGTACAAACGGGTACAAACGATAGATAAGCTTAACTCATTTGCAGATTTCGACTATCTTAAAAAATGACGGAGTTATGTTTTGCGAGATCTTGCAGCGTCTTATCCTTTGACCCCCTTAATGTACAAATGAAAATTTTGGTGGTACAGACGGGTACAAACGATAGAGAAGCGTAACCCATTTGCAGATTTCATTTATCTTAAAAAATGACGAAGTTATGTGTTGCGAGTTATTTCATCTGCTTAACGTTTGACCCCCTTAAGGTAAAAATGAAAATTTTGGTGGTACAAACGATAGAGAAGCTTAACCCTTTTGTAGATTTCGATTATCTTAAAAAATTACAGGATTATCTGTTTCGAGTTCATGCATCTCCTTAACCTTTGACCCCCTTAAAGTACAAATAAAAATTTTGGTGGTACAAACGGGTATAAACGATAGAGAAGTTAAACCCATTTGCAGATTTCGATTACCTTAAAAAATGACAGAGTTATCTGTTTCGCGTTCTTGCAGTTCGTTACCCTTTGATCCCCTTAAGGTAAAAATGAAAATTTTGGTGGTACAAACGGGTACAAACGATAGACAAGCGTAATCCATTTGCAGATTTCATTTATCTTAAAAAATGACGAAGTTATGTGTTGCGAGTTATTGCATCTCCTTAACCTTTGACCCTCTTAAAGTACAAATAAAAATTTTGGTGGTACAAATGGGTATAAACAATAGAGAAGTTAAACCCATTTGCAGATTTCGATTACCTTAAAAAATGACAGACTTATCTGTTTCGAGTTCTTGCAGTTCGTTACCCTTTGATCCCCTTAAGGTACAAATGAAAATTTTGGTGGTACAAACGGGTACATACGTTAGAGAAGCGTAACCCATTTGCAGATTTCATTTATCTTAAAAAATGACGGAGTTATATGTTGCGAGTTCTTGCAGCTTCATAACCTTTGACCCCCTTACAGAACAAATAAAAATTTTGGTGGTACAAACGGGTATATACGATAGAGAAGTTAAACCCATTTGCAGATTTCGATTACCTTAAAAAATGACAGAGTTATCTGTTTCGAGTTCTTGCAGTTCGTTACCCTTTGACCCCCTTAAGGTACAAATGAAAATTTTGGTTGTACAAACGGGTAAAAACGATAAAGGAGCTAAACCCATTTCCAGATTCCATTTATCTTAAAAAATGACGGAGTTATATGATGAGAGGTCTTGCACCTCCTTAACCTTTGACCACCTTAATGCACAAATGAAATTTTTGGTGGTACAAACGGGTACAAACGATAGAGAAGCGTAACCCATTTGCAGATTTCATTTACCTTAAAAAATGGCGGAGTTATGTGTTGCGAGTTCTTGCAGCTTCTTAACCTTTGACCCCCTTACGGTACAAATGGAAATTTTGGTCGTCCGAACGGGTACAAAAGATAGAGAAGCGTAACATATTTGCAGATTTAATTTATCTCAAAAAATGACGGAGTAATCTGTTAGGAGTTCTTGCACCTCCTTAATCTTTGACCCCCAGCGAGTTCTTGCATCTCCTTAACCTTTGACCCTCTTAAGGCACAAATGAAAATATTGGTGGTACAAACGGGTACAAATGATAGACAAGCGTAACCCATTTGCAGATTTGATTACCTTAAAAAATGACAGTTTTCTGTTTCGAGTTCTTGCAATTCCTTACCCTTTGTCACCCTAAAGGTACAAATGAAAATTTTGGTGCTACAAATGGGTACAAACGATAGAGAAGCTAAACCCATTTGCAGATTTCATTTATCTTAAAAAATGACGGAGTTATATGTTGCGAGTTCTTGCAGCTCCTTAACCTTTAAACCCCTTAATGCACAAATGAAACTTTTGGTGGTACAAATTGGTACAAACGATGGAGAAGCGTAACACATTTGTAGATTTCATTTATCTGAAAAAATGACGGCGTTACGTGTTCCGAGTTCTTACAGCTATTTAACCTTTCGACACCCTTAATGCACAAATGAAAATGTTGGTGGTACAAACGCGTACAAACGATAGAGAAGCGTAACCCATTTGCAGACTTGAATACCTTAAAAATGACAGAGTTTACTGTTTCGTGTTCATGCAGTTCCTTACCCTTTGTCCCCCTTAAGGTACAAATGAAAATTTTGGTGGTACAAATGGGGACAAACCATAGCGAAGCTAAACCCAGTTGTAGATTTCATTTATATTAAATAATGACGGAGTTATGTGTTGCGAGTTCTTGCAGCTCCGTAACCTTTGACCCCCTTAAGGTACACATGCAAATTTTGGTGGTACAAACGGGTACAAACGATAGAGAAACTTAACCAATTTGCAGATTTCGATTATCTTAAAAAATGACGGAGATATGTGTTGCGAGTTCTTGCATCTCCTTAATATTTGACCGCCTTAAGGTACAAAAAAAATGTTGGTGGTACAAACGGGTACAAACGATACATAAGCTTAACTTATTTGCAGATTTCGACTATCTTAAAAAATGACGGAGTTATGTTTTGCGAGATCTTGCAGCGTCTTATCCTTTGACCCCCTTAATGTACAAATGAAAATTTTGGTGGTACAGACGGGTACAAACGATAGAGAAGCGTAACCCATTTGCAGATTTCATTTATCTTAAAAAATGACGAAGTTATGTGTTGCGAGTTATTTCATCTGCTTAACGTTTGACCCCCTTAAGGTAAAAATGAAAATTTTGGTGGTACAAACGATAGAGAAGCTTAACCCTTTTGTAGATTTCGATTATCTTAAAAAATTACAGGATTATCTGTTTCGAGTTCATGCATCTCCTTAACCTTTGACCCCCTTAAAGTACAAATAAAAATTTTGGTGGTACAAACGGGTATAAACGATAGAGAAGTTAAACCCATTTGCAGATTTCGATTACCTTAAAAAATGACAGAGTTATCTGTTTCGCGTTCTTGCAGTTCGTTACCCTTTGATCCCCTTAAGGTAAAAATGAAAATTTTGGTGGTACAAACGGGTACAAACGATAGACAAGCGTAATCCATTTGCAGATTTCATTTATCTTAAAAAATGACGAAGTTATGTGTTGCGAGTTATTGCATCTCCTTAACCTTTGACCCTCTTAAAGTACAAATAAAAATTTTGGTGGTACAAATGGGTATAAACAATAGAGAAGTTAAACCCATTTGCAGATTTCGATTACCTTAAAAAATGACAGACTTATCTGTTTCGAGTTCTTGCAGTTCGTTACCCTTTGATCCCCTTAAGGTACAAATGAAAATTTTGGTGGTACAAACGGGTACATACGTTAGAGAAGCGTAACCCATTTGCAGATTTCATTTATCTTAAAAAATGACGGAGTTATATGTTGCGAGTTCTTGCAGCTTCATAACCTTTGACCCCCTTACAGAACAAATAAAAATTTTGGTGGTACAAACGGGTATATACGATAGAGAAGTTAAACCCATTTGCAGATTTCGATTACCTTAAAAAATGACAGAGTTATCTGTTTCGAGTTCTGGCAGTTCGTTACCCTTTGACCCCCTTAAGGTACAAATGAAAATTTTGGTTGTACAAACGGGTACAAACGATAAAGGAGCTAAACCCATTTCCAGATTCCATTTATCTTAAAAAATGACGGAGTTATATGATGAGAGGTCTTGCACCTCCTTAACCTTTGACCACCTTAATGCACAAATGAAATTTTTGGTGGTACAAACGGGTACAAACGATAGAGAAGCGTAACCCATTTGCAGATTTCATTTACCTTAAAAAATGGCGGAGTTATGTGTTGCGAGTTCCTGCAGCTTCTTAACCTTTGACCCCCTTACGGTACAAATGGAAATTTTGGTCGTCCGAACGGGTACAAAAGATAGAGAAGCGTAACATATTTGCAGATGTAATTTATCTTAAAAAATGACGGAGTAATCTGTTAGGAGTTCTTGCACCTCCTTAATCTTTGACCCCCAGCGAGTTCTTGCATCTCCTTAACCTTTGACCCTCTTAAGGCACAAATGAAAATATTGGTGGTACAAACGGGTACAAATGATAGACAAGCGTAACCCATTTGCAGATTTGATTACCTTAAAAAATGACAGTTTTCTGTTTCGAGTTCTTGCAATTCCTTACCCTTTGTCACCCTAAAGGTACAAATGAAAATTTTGGTGCTACAAATGGGTACAAACGATAGAGAAGCTAAACCCATTTGCAGATTTCATTTATCTTAAAAAATGACGGAGTTATATGTTGCGAGTTCTTGCAGCTCCTTAACCTTTAAACCCCTTAATGCACAAATGAAACTTTTGGTGGTACAAATTGGTACAAACGATGGAGAAGCGTAACACATTTGTAGATTTCATTTATCTGAAAAAATGATGGCGTTACGTGTTCCGAGTTCTTACAGCTATTTAACCTTTCGACACCCTTAATGCACAAATGAAAATGTTGGTGGTACAAACGCGTACAAACGATAGAGAAGCGTAACCCATTTGCAGACTTGAATACCTTAAAAATGACAGAGTTTACTGTTTCGTGTTCATGCAGTTCCTTACCCTTTGTCCCCCTTAAGGTACAAATGAAAATTTTGGTGGTACAAATGGGGACAAACCATAGCGAAGCTAAACCCAGTTGTAGATTTCATTTATATTAAATAATGACGGAGTTATGTGTTGCGAGTTCTTGCAGCTCCGTAACCTTTGACCCCCTTAAGGTACACATGCAAATTTTGGTGGTACAAACGGGTACAAACGATAGAGAAACTTAACCCATTTGCAGATTTCGATTATCTTAAAAAATGACGGAGATATGTGTTGCGAGTTCTTGCATCTCCTTAATATTTGACCGCCTTAAGGTACAAAAAAAATGTTGGTGGTACAAACGGGTACAAACGATACATAAGCTTAACTTATTTGCAGATTTCGACTATCTTAAAAAATGACGGAGTTATGTTTTGCGAGAACTTGCAGCGTCTTATCCTTTGACCCCCTTAATGTACAAATGAAAATTTTGGTGGTACAGACGGGTACAAACGATAGAGAAGCGTAACCCATTTGCAGATTTCATTTATCTTAAAAAATGACGAAGTTATGTGTTGCGAGTTATTTCATCTGCTTAACGTTTGACCCCCTTAAGGTAAAAATGAAAATTTTGGTGGTACAAACGATCGAGAAGCTTAACCCTTTTGTAGATTTCGATTATCTTGAAAAATTACAGGGTTATCTGTTTCGAGTTCTTGCATCTCCTTAACCTTTGACCCCCTTAAAGTACAAATAAAAATTTTGGTGGTACAAACGGGTATAAACGATAGAGAAGTTAAACCCATTTGCAGATTTCGATTACCTTAAAAAATGACAGAGTTATCTGTTTCGCGTTCTTGCAGTTCGTTACCCTTTGATCCCCTTAAGGTACAAATGAAACTTTTGGTGGTACAAACGGGTACAAACGATAGAGAAGCGTAACCCATTTGCAGATTTCATTTATCTTAAAAAATGACCAAGTTATGTGTTGCGAGTTATTTCATCTGCTTAACGTTTGACCCCCTTAAGGTAAAACTGAAAGTTTTGGTGGTACAAACGATAGAGAAGCTTAACCCTTTTGTAGATTTCGATTGTCTTCAAAAATTACAGGGTTATCTGTTTCGAGTTCTTGCATCTCCTTAACCTTTGACCCCCTTAAAGTACAAATAAAAATTTTGGTGGTACAAACAGGTATAAACAATAGAGAAGTTAAACCCATTTGCAGATTTCGATTACCTTAAAAAATGACAGAGTTATCTGTTTCGAGTTCTTGCAGTTCGTTACCCTTTGACCCCCTTAAGGTACAAATGAATATTTTGGTTGTACAAACGGGTACAAACGATAGAGGAGCTAAACCCATTTCCAGATTCCATTTATCTTAAAAAATGACAGAGTTATATGATGAGAGTTCTTGCACCTCCTTAACCTTTGACCACCTTGATGCACAAATGAAATTTTTGGTGGTACAAATTGGTACAAACGATGGAGAAGCGTAACCCATTTGTAGGTTTCATTTATCTGAAAAAATGACGGAGTTATGTGTTCCGAGTTCTTACAGCTATTTAACCTTTTGACTCCCTTAATGCACAAATGAAAATGTTGGTGGTACAAACGCGTACAAATGATAGAGAAGCGTAACCCATTTGCAGATTTGAATACCTTAAAAAATAACAGAGTTTTCTGTTTCGAGTTCATGCAGTTCCTTACCCTTTGTCCCGCTTTAGGGACAAATGAAAATTTCGGTGGTACAAATGG
This sequence comes from Ephialtes manifestator, assembly GCA_963970395.1. Classification (NCBI taxonomy): domain Eukaryota; kingdom Metazoa; phylum Arthropoda; class Insecta; order Hymenoptera; family Ichneumonidae; genus Ephialtes; species Ephialtes manifestator. The sequence continues at coordinate 1,512,163 of OZ019977.1, forward strand.
GTACAATTGATAGAGAAGCGTAACCCGTTTCCAGATTTCATTCATGTTAATAAATGACAGAGTTATCTGTTTCGAGTATTTGCATCTCCTTAAACTTTGACCCCCTTAAGGTACAAATAAAAATTTTGGTGGTAAAAACGGGTACAAACGATAGAGAAGCTAAACACATTTGCATATTTCTTCTTAACCTTTAACCCTCTTAAGGCACAAATGAAATTTTCGGTGATCCGAACGGGTACAAAAGATAGAGAAGCGTAACATATTTTCAGATTTAATTGATCTTAAAAAATGACGGAGTAATGTGTTTCGAGTTCTCGCACCTCCTTAACCTTTGACCCCCAGCGAGTTCTTGCAGCTCCTTAACCTTTGACCCTCGTAAGGCACAAATGAAATTTTTGGTGGTCCAAACATATACAAACGATAGAGAAGCGTAACACATTTGCAGATTTCGATTACCTTAAAAAATTACAGAGTTATGTTTTGCGAGTTCTTGCAGCTTCTTAACCTTTGACCCCCTTAAAGCAAAAATGAAATTTTTGGTCGTCCTAACGGGTACAAACGATAGAGAAGCGTAATCCATTTCTAGATTGCATTTATTTTAAAAAATGACGGAGATATGTGTTGCGAGTGCTTGCAGCTCCATAACCTTTGACCCCCTTTAGGTTCACATGCAAATTTTGGTGGTACAAACGGGTACAAACGATAGAGAAAATTAACCCATTTGCAGATTTCGATTATCTTAAAAAATGACGGAGATATGTGTTGCGAGATCTTGCATCTCCTTAACCTTTGACCGCCTTAAGGTACAAAAAAAATGTTGGTGGTACAAACGGGTACAAACGATAGATAAGCTTAACTCATTTGCAGATTTAGATTATCTTAAAAAATGACAGAGTTATGTTTTGCGAGATCTTGCAGCGTCTTATCCTTTGACCCCCTTAAGGTACAAATGAAAATTTTTGTGGTACAGACGGGTACAAACGATAGAGAAGCGTAACCCATTTGCAGATTTCATTTCTCTTAAAAAATGACCAAGTTATGTGTTGCGAGTTATTTCATCTGCTTAACGTTTGACCCCCTTAAGGTAAAACTGAAAGTTTTGGTGGTACAAACGATAGAGAAGCTTAACCCTTTTGTAGATTTCGATTGTCTTCAAAAATTACAGGGTTATCTGTTTCGAGTTCTTGCATCTCCTTAACCTTTGACCCCCTTAAAGTACAAATAAAAATTTTGGTGGTACAAACGGGTATAAACAATACAGAAGTTAAACCCATTTGCAGATTTCGATTACCTTAAAAAATGACAGACTTATCTGTTTCGAGTTCTTGCAGTTCGTTACCCTTTGATCCCCTTAAGGTACAAATGAAAATTTTGGTGGTACAAACGGGTACATACGTTAGAGAAGCGTAACCCATTTCCAGATTCCATTCATTTTAAAAATTGACGGAGTTATGTGTTGCGAGTTCTTGCAGCTCCATAACCTTTGACCCCCTTATAGAACAAATAAAAATTTTGGTGGTACAAACGGGTATATACGATAGAGAAGTTAAACCCATTTGCAGATTTCGATAACCTTAAAAAATGACAGAGTTATCTGTTCCGAGTTCTTGCAGTTCGATACCCTTTGACCCCCTTAAGGTACAAATGAAAATTTTGGTTGTACAAACGGGTACAAACGATAAAGGAGCTAAACCCATTTCCAGATTCCATTTATCTTAAAAAATGACGGAGTTATATGATGAGAGTTCTTGCACCTCCTTAACCTTTGACCACCTTAATGCACAAATGAAATTTTTGGTGGTACAAACGGGTACAAACGATAGAGAAGCGTAACCCATTTGCAGATTTCATTTACCTTAAAAAATGGCGGAGTTATGTGTTGCGAATTCTTGCAGCTTCTTAACCTTTGACCCCCTTACGGTACAAATGGAAATTTTGGTCGTCCGAACGGGTACAAAAGATAGAGAAGCGTAACATATTTGCAGATTTAATTTATCTTAAAAAATGACGGAGTAATCTGTTAGGAGTTCTTGCACCTCCTTAATCTTTGACCCCCAGCGAGTTCTTGCATCTCCTTAACTTTTGATCCTCTTAAGGCACAAATGAAAATATTGGTGGTACAAACGGGTACAAATGATAGACAAGCGTAACCCATTTGCAGATTTGATTACCTTAAAAAATGACAGTTTTCTGTTTCGAGTTCTTGCAATTCCTTACCCTTTGTCACCCTAAAGGTACAAATGAAAATTTTGGTGCTACAAATGGGTACAAACGATAGAGAAGCTAAACCCATTTGCAGATTTCATTTATCTTAAAAAATGACGGAGTTATATGTTGCGAGTTCTTGCAGCTCCTTAACCTTTAAACCCCTTAATGCACAAATGAAACTTTTGGTGGTACAAATTGGTACAAACGATAGAGAAGCGTAACCCATTTGCAGACTTGAATACCTTAAAAATGACAGAGTTTACTGTTTCGTGTTCATGCAGTTCCTTACCCTTTGTCCCCCTTAAGGTACAAATGAAAATTTTGGTGGTACAAATGGGGACAAACCATAGCGAAGCTAAACCCAGTTGTAGATTTCATTTATATTAAATAATGACGGAGTTATGTGTTGCGAGTTCTTGCAGCTCCATAACCTTTGACCCCCTTAAGGTACACATGCAAATTTTGGTGGTACAAACGGGTACAAACGATAGAGAAACTTAACCCATTTGCAGATTTCGATTATCTTAAAAAATGACGGAGATATGTGTTGCGAGTTCTTGCATCTCCTTAATATTTGACCGCCTTAAGGTACAAAAAAAATGTTGGTGGTACAAACGGGTACAAACGATACATAAGCTTAACTTATTTGCAGATTTCGACTATCTTAAAAAATGACGGAGTTATGTTTTGCGAGAACTTGCAGCGTCTTATCCTTTGACCCCCTTAATGTACAAATGAAAATTTTGGTGGTACAGACGGGTACAAACGATAGAGAAGCGTAACCCATTTGCAGATTTCATTTATCTTATAAAATGACGAAGTTATGTGTTGCGAGTTATTTCATCTGCTTAACGTTTGATCCCCTTAAGGTACAAATGAAAATTTTGGTGGTACAAACGGGTACATACGTTAGAGAAGCGTAACCCATTTGCAGATTTCATTTATCTTAAAAAATGACGGAGTTATATGTTGCGAGTACTTGCAGCTCCTAAACCTTCGACACTGTTAAGGCAGAAATGAAATTTTTGGTGGTCCAAACGGGTACAAACGATAGAGAAGCGTAACCCATTTCCAGATTCCATTCATTTTAAAAATTGACGGAATTATGTGTTGCGAGTTCTTGCAGCTCCATAACCTTTGACCCCCTTATAGAACAAATAAAAATTTTGGTGGTACAAACGGGTATATACGATAGAGAAGTTAAACCCATTTGCAGATTTCGATTACCTTAAAAAATGACAGAGTTATCTGTTTCGAGTTCTTGCAGTTCGTTACCCTTTGACCCCCTTAATGTACAAATGAAAATTTTGGTGGTACAGACGGGTACAAACGATAGAGAAGCGTAACCCATTTGCAGATTTCATTTATCTTAAAAAATGACGAAGTTATGTGTTGCGAGTTATTTCATCTGCTTAACGTTTGACCCCCTTAAGGTAAAAATGAAAATTTTGGAGGTACAAACGATAGAGAAGCTTAACCCTTTTGTAGATTTCGATTATCTGAAAAAATTACAGGTTTATCTGTTTCGAGTTCTTGCATCTCCTTAACCTTTGACCCCCTTAAAGTACAAATAAAAATTTTGGTGGTACAAACGGGTATAAACAATAGAGAAGTTAAACCCATTTGCAGATTTCGATTTCCTTAAAAAATGACAGAGTTATCTGTTCCGAGTTCTTGCAGTTCGTTACCCTTTGATCCACTCAAGGTACAAATGAAAATTTTGGTGGTACAAACGGGTAAAAACGATAGAGAAGCGTAACCCATTTGCAGATTTCATTTACCTTAAAAACTGACGGAGATATGTTTTGCGAGTTCTTGCAGCTCCTTAACCTTTGACCCCCTTAAGGGTCAAATGAAAATTTTGGTGGTGCAAACGGGTACAAACGATAGAGAAACTTAAGCCATTTGCATATTTCGATTATATTAAAAAATGACGGATTTATGTGTTGCGAGTTCTTGCAGCTCCTTTACGTTTGACCCCCTTAAGGTACAAATGAAAAATAAGGTGGTACAAACGGGTACAAACGATAGAGAAGCTTAACCCATTTGCAGATTTCGATTATCTTGAAAAATAACGGATTATGTGCTGCGAGTTCTTGCAGCTCCTTAACCTTTGACCCCCTTAAGGCACAAATGAAAATTTTGGTGGTACAAACGGGTTCAAACGATAGAGAAGCTTAACTCATTTGCAGATTTCGATTATCTTAAAAAATGACGGAGTTATGTTTTGCGAGTTCTTGCAGCTTCTTAACCTTTGACCCTCGTAAGGCACAAATGAAATTTTTGGTGGTCCAAACATTGTGACGTGATTTTTTGTAAATCGCGTTCACAAGGGTATTTTGTTGGCGATATTGTCACTGTTCCGTCGCTGCCCTCCTCGAGATCTGGATCTCGTTACGGATAACCACGAGCTCTAGAGTAGAGTTTCCGTTCTTGAGTTCCGTTCTGTTTTTTGGTAAGGATAAAATGCTCGGCATATTCGAACTTGTCGCGAGGATGAGAGCTCATCGAAACGAGCAGCCCGACAAGTAAGAATTGCCGGCAAAGGTCTTGCAGTTAGTTTTAGACCGGTGAAAATCCGGCGCCCGATAGCGAGAGTGCATTGCGCTGGAGAACGGGTGGCGAGTTGTTAGTTTTTGGCATAGGATGGGGCATCCTAGTGTCGAGTAAATGTGCAGTATAGGCCCGTTCTCGCGTGAAGCACTAAGGGAGGCGACGGTGCAGATTTCGCATGTTACCGGCATTAATTGCGCTCCCGTATAGTTGAGAGATTGTTCGAGTGAGAGAGGGCAGTAGCTCTCGGGCAAGGAATTTCGGGAAGACATAGAATATAATCAATATCGAGTTTTCGATGATTGCTGGAGACAATCAGTCTTACTCGGGACACCGCCGAGGTGCCTCGAGTCGTTAATCCGCTCCCGTGTTGACAGGTTTTTCTGTCGATCGCGCGCGCGTCATCGCGCAGTTCTCGCGTACTCCTTAGAGTACGGTGTGTGTTCCCGTGATATCGTGTGTGGCGTATGCTATGCATACGAGTGCCTCGATAGATTCCGATCGAATAAATCGGATAGTTTTCGTGCGGTGTAGTGCGAGAGTGCACTTACTGGTGCCGCGAGATCCTATGGGTTTTAGTTCCCGATTCCCGGGACCCGTCACCGGATTTTTGGTGAGTTGTTCTCGCATTATTTATTAACATTAAGTACTTGCTCCCGTGAATCGATTCAAAATCGATTAATAAGCTATTTATTGGACCGAATCTCGACCCTCTCTACCACAAGCAAGCAGCCTGAGCGGCCGTGCAAATTCCGCAACCGTTCGCTCTCGCGAGTGCATCCCGTTGCGTTTGCTACTTTAACGCGTCTCCAAAAAGTAGCGATGTTCTCGATTTTTTTTTTGTGTGTTTGTGTTTTGATCGGCCGTTATGCCCCGACTGCCGATCTGATTGGAATCGAGCTTGCCTCCCTTGATTCCAGGGGCATACCGGTTGTTAATACCGGTGAAACAAAATTAACTGGCGCCTACCGGGTTTACGGATGCGTAAGCGTGGGTGGACGGCCGAAGGTGACCGTTCTCGTGTGTTTAATTACCGTTTATCGTTACGCTCACGAAAAATACGTCACAAATGGCGCCCAACGTGGGGCCTTCCAATAAATAGCTGCTCCCGTGCGTGTTGTGCAATTATGGTGCATTAATGATTTTTTAATTTTTTTTTCAATTATTTTTTTTTGTTTTTTTTTTCGGTCATTATTTTTTTTTTTCTTTCCTATTTTTTTTTTTTTCTTTTCTCTTCCTTTTTTTTTCTCAATTATTTTTAATTTTTTTTACTTTTTTTTTAATTTTATACTTAATTGTTTTCCTCTATTTTCGCGTTCTCGTTACGTTGAGTTTTAATTAACTCGACAGTTCCCGAATTCTCGTTCTCGACATACTTGTGAATTTCCGAATATTTTATTTTTCGGGAATTCTAGTTCTCGATTTACTTGTGAGTTTCCGAAGATTTTATTTTTCGGAAATCCTCGTTCTCGATTCACTTGTGAATTTCCAAATATTTTATTTTTCGGAAATTCTCGTTCCCGATTAGATGGTGAATTCCGAATATTTTATTTTTTTTTTTTGGGCATTCCACGATCCCGATGGAAATTTTTCGAATACCTTATTTTTCGAAAATTTTCTGTTCTCGACCAAAATGTTCGGATGTGCTATTATTCGGAAATTTTCGGTTCTCGTTTGACATTTTCGAATAAATTTATTATTCGAAAATTGTCTGTTTTCGTTTGACATTCTCGAATGAAATTATTATTCGAGAACTGTCCTTTCTCGTTGACATTTCCGAATAAATTTATTATTCGAAAATTGTCTGTTCTCGTTTGACATTCTCGAATGAAATTATTATTCGAGAACTGTCTTTTCTCGTTGACATTTTCGAATAAATTTATTATTCGAAAATTGTCTGTTCTCGTTTGACATTCTCGAATAAAATTATTATTCGAGAACTGTCCTTTCTCGTTGACATTTTCGAATAAATTTATTATTCGAAAATTGTCTGTTCTCGTTTGACATTCTCGAATAAAATTATTATTCGAGAACTGTCCTTTCTCGTTGACATTTCCGAATAAATTTATTATTCGAAAATTGTCTGTTCTCGTTTGACATTCTCGAATGAAATTATTATTCGAGAACTGTCTTTTCTCGTTGACATTTTCGAATAAATTTATTATCCGAAAATTGTCTGTTCTCGTTTGACATTCTCGAATAAAATTATTATTCGAGAACTGTCCTTTCTCGTTGACATTTCCGAATGAATTTATTATTCGAAAATTGTCTGGTCTCGTTCGACATTCTCGAATGAAATTATTATTCGAGAACTGTCTTTTCTCGTTGACATTTTCGAATAAATTTATTATTCGAAAATTGTCTGTTCTCGTTTGACATTCTCGAAGGAAATTATTATTCGAGAACTGTCCTTTCTCGTTGACATTTCCGAATAAATTTATTATTCGAAAATTGTCTGTTCTCGTTCGACATTCTCGAATGAAATTATTATTCGAGAACTGTCTTTTCTCGTTGACATTTTCGAATAAATTTATTATTCGAAAATTGTCTGTTCTCGTTTGACATTCTCGAATGAAATTATTATTCGAGAACTATCTTTTCTCGTTGACATTTTCGAATAAATTTATTATTCGAAAATTGTCTGTTCTCGTTTGACATTCTCGAATGAAATTATTATTCGAGAACTGTCTTTTCTCGTTGACATTTTCGAATAAATTTATTATTCGAAAATTGTCTGTTCTCGTTTGGCATTCTCGAATAAAATTATTATTCGAGAACTGTCCTTTCTCGTTGACATTTCCGAATAAATTTATTATTCGAAATTTGTCTGTTCTCGTTTGACATTCTCGAATGAAATTATTATTCGAGAACTGTCTTTCCTCGTTGACATTTTCGAATAAATTTATTATTCGAAAATTGTCTGTTCTCGTGTGACCTTCTCGAATGAAATTATTATTCGAGAACGGTCTTTTCTCATTGACATTTTCGAGTAGATTTATTATTCGAAGATTGTCTGTTCTCGTTGACATTTTCGAATGAATTTATTATTCGAAAATTGTCTATTCTCGTTTGACATTCTCGAATAAAATTATTATTCGAGAACGATTTTTTCTCGTTGACATTTTCAAAAAATGTATTATTCGAGAATTGTCTGTTCTCGCTTGACACTTTCGAATGAATTTATTATTCGAAAGTGATCTTTTCTCGATTTACATTTTCGAGTGATTTATTATTCGGAAAATTACAGTTTTCGACATAATTTTGGGAATTTTCGATTACTTCGTTTTTCGGAGGTTTCTGGCTCCCGCTCGCCCTCCCCGCGACGCTCATGAAGCGGTCACGGGCGAGGGACGCTACCGTTAATCCGTCTATTGTTTCGGCTTCGGCCGTTACGATGAACAATGTCGATTTGCGACAAACAATTTTTTTTTGGGTTCTCGGAAAGCTCCTACCTAAGGACTTTCGATCTCGATAACCGATATTTGACGATTTCAAGACACTTTGTCTTGAATTATCACCGCGTACGGTTATCAAGCTACTATTCTCGCCTTAGTGCTGCTTACGGCTTACAAGTGTTTCCACAAGTATTTACGTGAGTACTGCACACGATCTCGACATTATTTGTCCATCCACATTTTATTTATTTCTATTGTTTTTTTTTGTGTTCGGTAATTTTATTTTATTTTATTTTTTTTGTGTGGTATTTTATTATTGCCGACACAAACATTTTTTTTCCCAATCGCCCATCGAGACAAAATGGATCCCGAGTTCGGATTACCCTCTGTGAGAGTGCGTATCCGAAATCACGGCGTACGCTCTCGTAGTATATCTTTCGGAGTCAAATATACTAACCGAACGTTGAGACGCTCGTACGGATACCGCGTGAAATACCTTGGTCTCGGTACACGCGAATACGTAGTTTTATCGTTTTGGTGGTCCTTTCGAACTCGCGACGAGTACACGCGCGTGTGTATTTCCGAAAGGACGCGCCTATGATTTCGATCGCATGAAAATGCGCGTTACCGGGGCAGATAGCGCAGTACTCCAGAAAATTATATTTTATTTTTTTTATTCGATATTTGTATTTTGGTGATCTTTCTTTTTTTTTTCGTTTTTTTCCTTTTTTTTGAATGCGCTATCCCGCTATCGATTCCCGTGTGTTCGGTTTCGGAGGACTTGGGGCTCGGCGATCTTGCAGGGATACGTCGGATTCCCTGCTCGCCGAGAATATCAGCTCCGAACCGAAGTCTTACCGAATAGAGACGCCGTTTCGTTGGTCTCGACGCGCCTCGACGTGACGGTTCCCGAGCAGAAAACCTCTCCGTTTTTTTTATGACATTTTTTTTTTATTACTATTATTTTCCGTTGATTTTTTTTTTTTGGTTTTTGTTTGCTTTGGTTTTGGATCTCGGCCCTCATGGTTCGAGGTGTTTCGGTCCGGCGGTCTTGCAGGGATACGACGGATTCCCTGCCCGTCGATAGTTACCGATTCACACCGATTACGGCTCTCGACGCGCTACATGGAAAGTTCCTTAAGTTACTAATTTTATTATTTCGTTTTATTAATCTTGGCTTCTTGGTCTTTCTCTTCCAACGGTGATCCCGAAAGAAGGTATCTTTCTTTAATTATGCCTTTGTTACCGAGGCCGTAACGCCTATCGGATCCTCATGATTCGAATTTTGGGCCGTTACGACCCCCCCTACCGACTCCGAGACTGACCAATGGCAGTCGTGGATCCCGGAGACCCCACCATGGCTCCCACTCGGCTCCCGACATCGGTGCGTTGTGAGGTCTCGATCACTTCGCCGCGAACCTTCGTCGAACACGGCTGCTTTTCGAGACCACTCGTGGCGTATCCCGATTTATTCGTTGAAATTTAATTTCTCGCTACCGCATTTCGCCTACGGGTACGACAGTTACCGGGTACTATCCGTTCCCGGATATTACGAATCTGTTCGTTTTGATTCACGAGTTCCCGAATTTAAAGTCACTGGAATCAGTGCTTGGCTCCCGATTACGGACGCCTATTATTATTATAATACGGCTAGTCCTTTTTTTTTATTTTTTTTATTTTTTATTTTTTCTAATTTTTTTTTATTTTTTCCTTTTTTTTTATATATATTCCTTTCTTTTTTTTTTTTTTTTTGGACACTCGGGTTCCGCGTTCTCGAAATCGATTGAACGAGTTCTCGTGGCTTGCGGGGGAATAACCGGAGCCTACCTCCCGGGTGACGGACGCATTACTGCGATGTCAGATCCCGGTAAGAAGACCGAGCCATCGAGTCACGCTCTTGTGGATGAGGGGTCATCCGATTCCCAAGGGCCACCCTCCGAGCTACCGATGGACCGCTTAGCGATCCACCCTCCAGGTGAGGTTAGGGTTCCGGGTGACCGGAACCAAGATCACGCCCCGAGAGTCGAGGGGCCCAGTCACACTCGTGGTGGCGCCCGGTTCCCGTCACGACAACGTCGTCGGGCCCAGCTTTGGGACCCCAGACCCGATCCCGTTGCCGCACGGCCGGCCGCCAACCGAATGGCGGCCATACCGCTCGATCCCCCTAACCGTCGACGCGTGACGTTAGACCGGGAAGACTTCTCGACGTCCGATGAGGACAGGTTCCCGCAACGCCGAAGGAGATTTTTATCTCCCCATCGGGTGCTCCAGGAGGTCCGCCGTTGGGACCTCTCGTTCTCGGGCCGACGAGAGGAGGATGTCGAAGACTTCATCTCTCTCGTCGAGGAAGGCCGCTCTCTAATCCCGATTCATGACGAAGATTTGCTACGCACGATCTCGTTTTGTTTAAGAGGCGCCGCTCGGACTTGGTATCGAGAGGCTCGCGTTCTGTTACCGGACTGGCCGGCAGCGAAGGCCGCATTCCGGGAACGCTTCTCCGATCCCGATTATCAAATCGCTCTTCGCGAAGAGATCTCGAGAAGAACTCAGGGAGAACATGAGTCAGCTCTCGTCTATTTAGGCTGCATGAACGGCTTATTTTCCCGATTAAATCCAGCATGGACGGAATGGGAGCGAGTTCGATACGCTCATCGAAATATGCTCCCAGCCTACCGCCTGGTGATCCCGATACACGATCGGTTAACGATGCGAGATCTCGAACGCTCGGCAGCCCGACAGGAGCAGATCCTGCGTAGCGTGGGTACCCGACGCCCCCCACCGAAGCCCGAGGCATCCCTCTGCCCGGGGTTTGCGTGCTGGGACCCACCCGAGCGAAAAACGCCTTCTCGACGCCTTGAACTGCGTGCGGTTCAAGCTCACGACGCCGCCAGTGACGACCAACTCTCGGCCAGTGATGGCGAGTTAGCTCCCGAATTGCTCGACGCGGTATTGCCCAGTCGAGCGCGGCGCTCTGCCGGTCCCGGAGGTCGACCTCAAGGTCCCTCAACATCACGCTCAGCTCCTCGGGCCGGGCCAGTTCCGAGTTCTTCTCGAGCTAAGGCTGCGCCGACGGGTGCGGTTACCGAGGCCCTGCCGTTACCGATACAGGCCACGGGGGATACTTCCCGTACTGCTTCCGCTGAGAGACGCGTCCCCGACTGCTGGAATTGTCGCAAGTCGGGGCATCGCCACAGAGAGTGCCAAGAGCCTCGGCGTCTCTTTTGTTACCGTTGTGGACTGTCGGGGGTGACCACGGCCCGTTGCAACTTTTGCAATCAGGGAAACGCCGACAGAGGCGCGTGAGCGAACCCCCCGCGCCTCACAGGGATGATGACGATGCCATCACAGTCCCGCTCTCGAAACGCTCTCGTTTACCGGTCTCCTGTCAATCTGTTGCCGGCCGGAGGAGAAAACGGAGGCAACGGAAAAGGACAGTTAGAGCTCCCGACACACCGTCACAGGCTCTTAAGTCTTTACGGGATGAAGTTCTCGTGAACGCCGCCTCTGAGGAGGACGTGGTGGCATTCCGAGTGGAATTGCTGATCTATGGTCGTTCCGTAAAAGCTCTCGTGGACTCCGGAGCTACCCGGACCTTCATTGGACCGGACCTCATTGAGTTCCTGTCAGATCTCGGCATGATTACCGTGCAGATACCGCCCCGACCCGTAGTGGTCGCGAACAGCCAAGTCGAAATGGTGAAAACGGCCTCGGAGTTACCAGCACTCCTGAATAACCGTCTTACCATTGCGTTCGCGCACCATCTACCAGTGCTCTCGGAAGATCTGATTCTTGGGTTGGACTTTCTACGTCAGGCAAGGATGGTCGTTGACTTCTATGCCGAAACGTGGTATTTCCGTGACAAACCTGAAGTAAAGTTCTCGTTTGTTCCCGAGAGAGGGGTAGCCAGCATTTCCATGTGCTGTGGACTTCGCACCCCCGATACCGACGAGGCAAAACGCCTAGGCGAATTCCTCGATGCTCACTTGCCTCTGGAAACCGAGGAAACGGCTGTTACCTCCCTCGTTACCCATAGTATCGAGGTAGGAGATAGCCCCCCGGTCAAACAAAGACCATATTCCGTCACGCCGGTTATCCGAGACATCATGTGGTCGGAGGTTGACCGGATGATCGCGACCGATGTTATCGAGCCTTCCCGGAGTGACTGGGCTAGCCCCGTAGTCATGATCAAAAAACCGACAGGCAAATACCGTTTCTGTATCGATTATCGAAAAGTTAACGCTGTCACGAAGAAGGATGCTTACCCCATCCCGAACATGACGGCTATTCTCGACGAACTACGACAAGCCCACTACATCTCGACTCTTGATTTGAGTCAGGCGTATTGGCAAGTTCCGATGGATCCCGCATCTCGAGAAGTCACAGCTTTCGTCGTACCAGGCAGAGGCTTGTATCAATTCAAGCGAATGCCGTACGGACTCACGAATGCTCCCGCAACGTTCCAGCGAATGCTGGACCGGCTTATCGGCGAGGAAATGTACCCGCATGTTTTCGTGTATTTGGACGATATAATTATCGTTACAAGTACCTTTGAGGAGCATTTAACCTGGCTCGGCAAAGTTCTCAAAAAGATCACGGAAGCCGGGTTGGCCATTAATCGCGAGAAAAGCGAGTTCTGCCGCTCCCAGGTTCGCTATCTCGGATTCCTCGTAGACAGCGAAGGCTTGCGAGTGGATCCTGAGAAAACAGCTCCCGTGCGCGAGTTCCCGACGCCGCGCAACATCCGGCAACTGCGACGTTTCCTCGGTATGGCGTCGTGGTATCGTCGCTTCATACCGGAGTTCGCGACCATTGCCGCGCCGCTGACTCAGCTCACGAAAAAAGGCCAGAGTTGGGCCTGGGATACCGGACAACAGGAAGCTCTCGATGAGTTGAAGCGGAGGTTAACCAGCGCACCCACGCTCGCCTGCCCCGACTTCTCGCTCCCGTTTACACTGCAGACCGACGCCAGCGGAGTTGGTCTCGGTGCAGTGCTCACGCAAGTTATCGACGGTCAGGAACGAGTTATCGCTTACGCGAGTCGCTCCTTGACTGATCCGGAGAAGAAATACTCCGTGACGGAACAGGAATGTCTCGCGGTGCTCTGGTCTATACGGAAATTCCGTTGTTATCTCGAGGGTTACTCATTCACAGTGATCACGGATCACAGTAGTCTGAGGTGGTTGCATAACCTAAAAAACCCTACTGGTCGGTTAGCTCGATGGGCACTGGAGTTACTAGAATACAGTTTCACCATTGTCCACCGCAAAGGCGCCTTGCACCATGTTCCCGACGCGTTATCGAGAATTCCTGAGGGTCAGCCGGTCGTTCTGACATGTGTTCAGGAGACCCAGGATGTCTGGTACCGGCGAAGGTTACGTGACGTTTCTTTAGCTCCCGACAAGTTCCCGGATTGGAAGATTGTCGACAATCGACTCTACTTCCATCGACCTTCCACTCTCGGTGACCTAGAGTTCCAGGATCTCGACGCGTGGAAGCTGGTCCTCCCCCGCGAGTCTCGACCGGTGGCACTAACTGAGTGTCATGCGCTCCCGCAAGCTGGTCATCTAGGTGTCGATAAGACGTATCGACGCCTGGCGATCAGTTATTATTGGCCGGGTCTGTTCAAAGACGTGGTAGCTCACGTTAAGCAGTGCGACGCTTGCCAGCGCTGCAAAGTCGAACAGCAGGCTCCCGCAGGTCTTATGGGTCATCGAGTAGTCGAACAACCCTGGACAGTTATCGCAGCGGACATCATGGGGCCCGTCACCCGCGGCACCTCAGGAAGTTCGTACGTTCTCGTTATTCAAGATCTCTACACCAAATGGGTGGAGATCTGCTCCCTTCGTAAGGCTACGGGGGCTACGATTACGAAAGCTCTCGACGAACTCGTGGTGAGCCGCTGGGGCGCACCTCGGGTCTTGCTCACGGACAATGGCACGGAGTTCGTTAACCGAACGATCCGCCAGTTTACTGAGCGGGTGGGTATACGGCACAGCACGACACCGCCATACCACCCACAGGCTAACCCTACCGAGCGGGTGAACCGGGTGATCAAAACCATGATCCGCGCGTTCCTTGACGGGAACCACCAGGAGTGGGACCGTCACCTGCACGAGTTCCGATTTGCGTACAATACAGCGCATCATAGTTCCCTTCAGGCTACGCCTGCGTTCGCGAACTTTGGCCGCGAGCCACCTTCAGCTTCGTCGTTACGACGAGAAACGGAAGGGGATCTCGAGATCATTCCACGTCCTCCAGAGGAGTGGATGAGGCGCATGGCTCGCCTGGATACCTTGCGTACAGCGTTCACGCACGCTCTCGATGAGGCGTTCCGGAGGCAATCCGGACCCTACAACCTCCGTCACCGAGACAGGACGTTTGAGGTTGGGGATCTCGTCTTGCGCCGGTCGCATGTGCTGTCGTCCGCCGCAAGGCATATCTCGGCGGCATTGGCGCCTCCTTTCGAGGGGCCATACATGATCTCGAAACAGATTTCGAGGGTAGTGTACGAACTGTCCGATCTCGATGGGCGATCGATAGGGAAAATTTCTGTTCAGGATATTAAACCATATCGACCACCGGCGGTACCGGTCTAACCCTCACTTGGTTACAGATTCCCGAAGATGTCAGCGTCCGACGACGAAGTCATGGAGGTGACCCCGGAGGAAGGCTGGTTCGACGAGATGCTGCGGGCAACCACAGCTCTCGCACCACCAGCAGCTACCGTTCCGATCGCACCGAATGCGATGATCCAGGCGTGCGCAGCCACCCTGGGGAGCCTCGGTGCGGAGGACCCCGACTCCGTCGATGCGCTGGTCAGGACGATTGGGGATCTCGCCCAGGACGCCCTGGACCAGAGCCCAGCCTCGCCTGAACCGGCATCGTCGACGGAGGCGGAGGCTCCCGACTCGGGTGCCCCGACGCCAATACCCGCCGAAACGGTGGCCAGTGGACCCCGCCCGACGGATCCACGGCCGCTGTGGAGGCTAGTTAGGTACGCGGGCACCGAGAGGCCGGGCCCGGTGAGGCGCCCTCAGCGCCCCACTGAGCCACGGACGTACGCTACCGCGACAGCGGGGGCGTCGAAGGGTGCGATCCCTCGCACTCCCAGGCGGCCACCACCTGCCGCTGTTACCGTGGCCCCGGCAAGGCCAAGCACCGCTGCTCCCCGACCACCGCAGGGAGTAACCCCAGTTCGTAGGAAGGTCCTCGAGAGGACCTGCTACAGCTGCGGGGAAGCGGGGCATTGCTATTCGCAATGCCCGCTTGGCCCGCCGACAGCCACTTTCTGTCGCCGGTGCGGTCGTAAGGGGAAAACCCTTCGCACGTGCCCGGCGTGCAGTGGTGGCTGGAAGCGCGAGGGGCCCTACATCCCGCAGGTGGGGCGTAACGTTCCCCGCGAGGAGCTGAGGGCCTTACGGGCGGAGAGACCTCGGTCTCGAAGGCCGCGAGGCCCAAGGAAAGCTGCTCGCGGAGACCGGAACCCCCCAGCAGGTCCCGCCGCGACCCCTGAAGTAAAAAACCCCAGTGAGGGATACCGAAGGGTAAGCTCCCGCAAAGAGGCTTCGAGCCTTAGTTACCGTGATGAGGTCGCAAGACCCAGCTCCCGCAAAGAGGCTTCGAGCCTTAGTTACCGTGATGAGGTCGCAAGACCCAGCTCCCGCAAAGAGGCTTCGAGCCTTAGTTACCGTGATGAGGTCGCAAGACCCAGCTCCCGCACAGAGGCTTCGAGCCTTAGTTACCGTCATGAGATCGCGAGATCTAGCTCCCGTACAGAGGCTTCGAGCCTTAGTTACCGTAATGGGTCGCAAGACCCAGCTCTCGCCACTTGGGACCCCAGGTCCCAGTTCCCGACAGGATGGGCCCTAGGCCCCGGATCTCGACGCACGGATCAACCGAACCGGCTCCCGAGCAAGGACGGACAAAACCTCAGCTCCCGTACCCCAGGAACATCTGCCGGGATGGCGGACCTCGGAAGAATCGCTCCCGACATGGACGACCCTCGGAAGGACCCTCACGTCTACGTTGGTATCGTTACGCTCCCGTTACACATTCTGTTTATTGTCCGTCCCTATCAATAAGTATCATAAGAAAGGGACAATTGGATTACCTTCTCGTGTTGCCTGAGTACGCTCTCGCATGGATCTCGATTTTACCCACGACCACTACTAGCTACCGACCGTAAACAGTGGGTAAACAGACTAATAAGCTACCGCCACACGTTTTTTTTTTCCTCTCGTTGATGTTGATCCCGAAAAACAAAAAAAAAATGGCATCGATTGCGATACTAGCTCCCTAATCCGTGAGGTTTCGACGGAAACCGAAACCCATTTATCGACTCAAAGCTGTGGTTCCGTCCGGTTTTGAGTAGCTACCGTTTCTCCAAATTCCTAAGCCGTAACCACCCTTAAGGGGTGGGGAGTTGTGACGTGATTTTTTGTAAATCGCGTTCACAAGGGTATTTTGTTGGCGATATTGTCACTGTTCCGTCGCTGCCCTCCTCGAGATCTGGATCTCGTTACGGATAACCACGAGCTCTAGAGTAGAGTTTCCGTTCTTGAGTTCCGTTCTGTTTTTTGGTAAGGATAAAATGCTCGGCATATTCGAACTTGTCGCGAGGATGAGAGCTCATCGAAACGAGCAGCCCGACAAGTAAGAATTGCCGGCAAAGGTCTTGCAGTTAGTTTTAGACCGGTGAAAATCCGGCGCCCGATAGCGAGAGTGCATTGCGCTGGAGAACGGGTGGCGAGTTGTTAGTTTTTGGCATAGGATGGGGCATCCTAGTGTCGAGTAAATGTGCAGTATAGGCCCGTTCTCGCGTGAAGCACTAAGGGAGGCGACGGTGCAGATTTCGCATGTTACCGGCATTAATTGCGCTCCCGTATAGTTGAGAGATTGTTCGAGTGAGAGAGGGCAGTAGCTCTCGGGCAAGGAATTTCGGGAAGACATAGAATATAATCAATATCGAGTTTTCGATGATTGCTGGAGACAATCAGTCTTACTCGGGACACCGCCGAGGTGCCTCGAGTCGTTAATCCGCTCCCGTGTTGACAGGTTTTTCTGTCGATCGCGCGCGCGTCATCGCGCAGTTCTCGCGTACTCCTTAGAGTACGGTGTGTGTTCCCGTGATATCGTGTGTGGCGTATGCTATGCATACGAGTGCCTCGATAGATTCCGATCGAATAAATCGGATAGTTTTCGTGCGGTGTAGTGCGAGAGTGCACTTACTGGTGCCGCGAGATCCTATGGGTTTTAGTTCCCGATTCCCGGGACCCGTCACCGGATTTTTGGTGAGTTGTTCTCGCATTATTTATTAACATTAAGTACTTGCTCCCGTGAATCGATTCAAAATCGATTAATAAGCTATTTATTGGACCGAATCTCGACCCTCTCTACCACAAGCAAGCAGCCTGAGCGGCCGTGCAAATTCCGCAACCGTTCGCTCTCGCGAGTGCATCCCGTTGCGTTTGCTACTTTAACGCGTCTCCAAAAAGTAGCGATGTTCTCGATTTTTTTTTTGTGTGTTTGTGTTTTGATCGGCCGTTATGCCCCGACTGCCGATCTGATTGGAATCGAGCTTGCCTCCCTTGATTCCAGGGGCATACCGGTTGTTAATACCGGTGAAACAAAATTAACTGGCGCCTACCGGGTTTACGGATGCGTAAGCGTGGGTGGACGGCCGAAGGTGACCGTTCTCGTGTGTTTAATTACCGTTTATCGTTACGCTCACGAAAAATACGTCACAACATATACAAACGATAGAGAAGCGTAACACATTTGCAGATTTCGATTACCTTAAAAAATGACAGAGTTATCTGTTTCGAGTTATTGCAGTTCGTTACCCTTTGACCCCCTTAAGGTACAAATGAAAATTTTGGTGGTTCAAACGGGTACAAACGATAGAGAAGCTTAACTCATTTGCAGATTTCGATTCTCTTAAAAAATGACGGAGTTATGTTTTGCGAGTTCTTGCAGCTTCTTAACCTTTGACCCCCTTAAGGTACAAATAAAAATATTGGTGGTACAGACGGGTACAAACGATAGAGAAGCGTAACCCATTTTCAGATTTCATTTATCTTAAAAAATGACGAAGTTAAGAGTTGCGAGTTATTTCATCTGCTTAACGTTTGACCCCCTTAAGGTAAAAATGAAAATTTTGGTGGTACAAACGATAGAGAAGCTTAACCCTTTTGTAGATTTCGATTATCTTAAAAAATTACAGGGTTATCTGTTTCGAGTTCTTGCAGTTCGTTACCCTTTGACCCCCTTAAGGTACAAATGAATATTTTGGTTGTACAAACGGGTAGAAACGATAGAGGAGCTAAACCCATTTCCAGATTCCATTTATCTTAAAAAATTACAGAGTTATATGATGAGAGTTCTTGCACCTCCTTAACCTTTGACCACCTTAATGCACAAATGAAATTTTTGGTGGTACAAACGGGTACAAACGATAGAGAAAATTAACCCATTTGCAGATTTCGATTATCTTAAAAAATGACGGAGTTATGTTTTGCGAGATCTTGCAGCGTCTTATCCTTTGACCCCCTTAAAGTAAAAATGAAAATTTTGGTGGTACAAACGATAGAGAAGCTTAACCCTTTTGTAGATTTCGATTATCTTCAAAAATTACAGGGTTATCTGTTTCGAGTTCTTGCATCTCCTTAACCTTTGACCCCCTTAAAGTACAAATAAAAATTTTGGTGGTAGAAACGGGTATAAACAATAGAGAAGTTAAACCCATTTGCAGATTTCGATTACCTTAAAAAATGACAGTGTTATATGTTTCGAGTTCTTGCAGTTCGTTACCCTTTGATCCACTCAAGGTACAAATGAAAATTTTGGTGGTACAAACGGGTACAAACGATAGAGAAGCGTAACCCATTTCCAGATTCCATTCATTTTAAAAAATGACGGAGTTATGTGTTGCGAGTTCTTGCACCTCCTTAACCTTTGACCACCTTAATGCACAAATGAAATTTTTGGTGGTACAAACGAGTACAAACGATGGAGAAGCGTAACCCATTTGCAGATTTCATTTACCTTAAAAAATGACGGAGATATGTTTTGCGAGTTCTTGCAGCTTCTTAACCTTTGACCCCCTTAAGGGTCAAATGAAAATTTTGGTGGTACAAACGATAGAGAAGCTTAACCCTTTTGTAGATTTCGATTATCTTCAAAAATTACAGGGTTATCTGTTTCGAGTTCGTGCATCTCCTTAACCTTTGACCCCCTTAAAGTACAAATAAAAATTTTGGTGGTACAAACGGGTATAAACAATAGAGAAGTTAAACCCATTTGCAGATTTCGATTACCTTAAAAAATGACAGTGTTATATGTTTCGAGTTCTTGCAGTTCGTTACCCTTTGATCCACTCAAGGTACAAATGAAAATTTTGGTGGTACAAACGGGTACAAATGATAGAGAAGCGTAACCCATTTCCAGATTCCATTCATTTTAAAAAATGACGGAGTTATGTGTTGCGAGTTCTTGCACCTCCTTAACCTTTGACCACCTTAATGCACAAATGAAATTTTTGGTGGTACAAACGTGTACAAACGATGGAGAAGCGTAACCCATTTGCAGATTTCATTTACCTTAAAAAATGACGGAGATATGTTTTGCGAGTTCTTGCAGCTCCTTAACCTTTGACCCTCTTAAAGTACAAATAAAAATTTTGGTGGTACAAACGGGTATATACGATAGAGAAGTTAAACCCATTTGCAGATTTCGATTACCTTAAAAAATGACAGAGTTATCTGTTTCGAGTTCTTGCAGTTCGTTACCCTTTGACCCCCTTAAGGTACAAATGAAAATTTTGGTTGTACAAACGGGTACAAACGATAAAGGAGCTAAACCCATTTCCAGATTCCATTTATCTTAAAAAATGACGGAGTTATATGATGAGAGTTCTTGCACCTCCTTAACCTTTGACCACCTTAATGCACAAATGAAATTTTTGGTGGTACAAACGGGTACAAACGATAGAGAAGCGTAACCCATTTGCAGATTTCATTTACCTTAAAAAATGGCGGAGTTATGTGTTGCGAGTTCTTGCAGCTTCTTAACCTTTGACCCCCTTACGGTACAAATGGAAATTTTGGTCGTCCGAACGGGTACAAAAGATAGAGAAGCGTAACATATTTGCAGATTTAATTTATCTTAAAAAATGACGGAGTAATCTGTTAGGAGTTCTTGCACCTCCTTAATCTTTGACCCCCAGCGAGTTCTTGCATCTCCTTAACCTTTGACCCTCTTAAGGCACAAATGAAAATATTGGTGGTACAAACGGGTACAAATGATAGACAAGCGTAACCCATTTGCAGATTTGATTACCTTAAAAAATGACAGTTTTCTGTTTCGAGTTCTTGCAATTCCTTACCCTTTGTCACCCTAAAGGTACAAATGAAAATTTTGGTGCTACAAATGGGTACAAACGATAGAGAAGCTAAACCCATTTGCAGATTTCATTTATCTTAAAAAGTGACGGAGTTATATGTTGCGAGTTCTTGCAGCTCCTTAACCTTTAAACCCCTTAATGCACAAATCAAACTTTTGGTGGTACAAATTGGTACAAACGATGGAGAAGCGTAACACATTTGTAGATTTCATTTATCTGAAAAAATGACGGCGTTACGTGTTCCGAGTTCTTACAGCTATTTAACCTTTCGACACCCTTAATGCACAAATGAAAATGTTGGTGGTACAAACGCGTACAAACGATAGAGAAGCGTAACCCATTTGCAGACTTGAATACCTTAAAAATGACAGAGTTTACTGTTTCGTGTTCATGCAGTTCCTTACCCTTTGTCCCCCTTAATGTACAAATGAAAATTTTGGTGGTACAAATGGGGACAAACCATAGCGAATCTAAACCCAGTTGTAGATTTCATTTATATTAAATAATGACGGAGTTATGTGTTGCGAGTTCTTGCAGCTCCATAACCTTTGACCCCCTTAAGGTACACATGCAAATTTTGGTGGTACAAACGGGTACAAACGATAGAGAAACTTAACCCATTTGCAGATTTCGATTATCTTAAAAAATGACGGAGATATTTGTTGCGAGATCTTGCATCTCCTTAATATTTGACCGCCTTAAGGTACAAAAAAAATGTTGGTGGTACAAACGGGTACAAACGATACATAAGCTTAACTTATTTGCAGATTTCGACTATCTTAAAAAATGACGGAGTTATGTTTTGCGAGATCTTGCAGCGTCTTATCCTTTGACCCCCTTAATGTACAAATGAAAATTTTGGTGGTACAGACGGGTACAAACGATAGAGAAGCGTAACCCATTTGCAGATTTCATTTATCTTAAAAAATGACGAAGTTATGTGTTGCGAGTTATTTCATCTGGTTAACGTTTGACCCCCTTAAGGTAAAAATGAAAATTTTGGTGGTACAAACGATAGAGAAGCTTAACCCTTTTGTAGATTTCGATTATCTTGAAAAATTACAGGGTCATCTGTTTCGAGTTCTTGCATCTCCTTAACCTTTGAACCCCTTAAAGTACAAATCAAAATTTTGGTGGTACAAACGGGTATAAACGATAGTGAAGTTAAACCCATTTGCAGATTTCGATTACCTTAAAAAATGACAGAGTTATCTGTTTCGCGTTCTTGCAGTTCGTTACCCTTTGATCCCCTTAAGGTACAAATGAAAATTTTGGTGGTACAAACGGGTACAAACGATAGAGAAGTGTAACCCATTTGCAGATTTCATTTATCTTTAAAAATGACGAAGTTATGTGTTGCGAGTTATTTCATCTGCTTAACGGTTGACCCCCTTAAGGTAAAACTGAAAATTTTGGTGATACAAACGATAGAGAAGCTTAACCCTTTTGTAGATTTCGATTATCTTCAAAAATTACAGGGTTATCTGTTTCGAGTTCTTGCATCTCCTTAACCTTTGACCCCCTTAAAGTACAAATAAAAATTTTGGTGGTACAAACAGGTATAAACAATAGAGAAGTTAAACCCATTTGCAGATTTCGATTACCTTAAAAAATGACAGAGTTATCTATTTCGAGTTCTTGCAGTTCGTTACCCTTTGATCCCCTTAAGGTACAAATGAAAATTTTGGTGGTACAAACGGGTACATACGTTAGAGAAGCGTAACCCATTTGCAGATTTCATTTATCTTAAAAAATGACGGAGTTATATGTTGCGAGTACTTGCAGCTCCTAAACCTTCGACACTGTTAAGGCAGAAATGAAATTTTTGGTGGTCCAAACGCGTACAAACGATAGAGAAGCGTAACCCATTTCCAGATTACATTCATTTTAAAAATTTACGGAGTTATGTGTTGCGAGTTCTTGCAGCTCCATAACCTTTGATCCCCTTATAGAACAAATAAAAATTTTGGTGGTACAAACGGGTATATACGATAGAGAAGTTAAACCCATTAGCAGATTTCGATTATCTTAAAAAATGACAGAGTTATCTGTTTCGAGTTCTTGCAGTTCGTTACCCTTTGACCCCCTTAAGGTACAAATGAATATTTTGGTTGTACAAACGGGTACAAACGATAGAGGAGCTAAACCCATTTCCAGATTCCATTTATCTTAAAAAATGACAGAGTTATATGATGAGAGTTCTTGCACCTCCTTAACCTTTGACCACCTTAATGCACAAATGAAATTTTTGGTGGTACAAATTGGTACAAACGATGGAGAAGCGTAACCCATTTGTAGGTTTCATTTATCTGAAAAAATGACGGAGTTATGTGTTCCGAGTTCTTACAGCTATTTAACCTTTTGACTCCCTTAATGCACAAATGAAAATGTTGGTGGTACAAACGCGTACAAATGATAGAGAAGCGTAACCCATTTGCAGATTTGAATACCTTAAAAAATAACAGAGTTTTCTGTTTCGAGTTCATGCAGTTCCTTACCCTTTGTCCCGCTTTAGGGACAAATGAAAATTTCGGTGGTACAAATGGGTACAAATGATAGAGAAGCGTAACCCGTTTCCAGATTTCATTCATGTTAATAAATGACAGATTTATCTGTTTCGACGATTTGCATCTCCTTAAACTTTGACCCCCTTAAGGTACAAATAAAAAATTTTGTGGTAAAAACGGGTACAAACGATAGAGAAGCTAAACACATTTGCATATTTCTTCTTAACCTTTAACCCTCTTAAGGCACAAATGAAATTTTCTGTGATCCGAACGGGTACAAAAGATAGAGAAGCGTAACATATTTTCAGATTTAATTGATCTTAAAAAATGACGGAGTAATGTGTTTCGAGTTCTCGCACCTCCTTAACCTTTGACCCCCAGCGAGTTCTTGCAGCTCCTTAACCTTTGACCCTCGTAAGGCACAAATGAAATTTTTGGTGGTCCAAACATATACAAACGATAGAGAAGCGTAACACATTTGCAGATTTCGATTACCTTAAAAAATGACAGAGTTATCGGTTTCGAGTTATTGCAGTTCGTTACCCTTTGACCCCCTTAAGGTACAAATGAAAATTTTGGTGGTACAAACTGGTACAAACGATAGAGAAGCTTAACTCATTTGCAGATTTCGATTATCTTAAAAAATGAGCGAGTTATGTTTTGCGAGTTCTTGCAGCTTCTTAACCGTTGACCCCTTAAGGTACAAATGAAAATTTTGGTGGTACAAACGGGTACAAATGATAGAGAAGCGTAACCCATTTATAGATTTCGATTATCTGGAAAAATAACGGAATTATGTGTTGCGAGTTCTTGCAGCTCCTTAACCTTTGACCCCCTTAAAGCAAAAATGCAATTTTTGGTGGTCCAAACGGGTACAAACGATAGAGAAGCGTAACCCATTTCTAGATTCCATTCATTTTTAAAAATGACGGAGTTATGTGTTGCGAGTTCTTGCAGCTCCATAACCTTTGACCCCCTTTAGGTTCACATGCAAATTTTGGTGGTACAAACGGGTACAAACGATAGAGAAAATTAACCCATTTGCAGATTTCGATTATCTTAAAAAATAACGGAGTTATGTTTTGCGAGATCTTGCAGCGTCTTATCCTTTGACCCCCTTAAAGTAAAAATGAAAATTTTGGTGGTACACACGATAGAGAAGCTTAACCGTTTTGTAGATTTCGATTATCTTCAAAAATTACAGGGTTATCTGTTTCGAGTTCTTGCATCTCCTTAACCTTTGACCCCCTTAAAGTACAAATAACAATTTTGGTGGTACAAACGGGTATAAACAATAGAGAAGTTAAACCCATTTGCAGATTTCGATTACCTTAAAAAATGACAGTGTTATATGTTTCGAGTTCTTGCAGTTCGTTACCCTTTGATCCACTCAAGGTACAAATGAAAATTTTGGTGGTACAAACGGGTACAAACGATAGAGAAGCGTAACCCATTTCCAGATTCCATTCATTTTAAAAAATGACAGAGTTATCTGTTTCGAGTTATTGCAGTTCGTTACACTTTGACCCCCTTAAGGTACAATTGAAAATTTTGGTGGTACAAACGGGTACACACGATAGAGAAGCTTAACTCATTTGCAGATTTCGATTATCTTAAAAAATGAGCGAGTTATGTTTTGCGAGTTCTTGCAGCTTCTTAACCGTTGACCCCTTAAGGTACAAATGAAAATTTTGGTGGTACAAACGGGTACAAACGATAGAGAAGCGTAACCCATTTCCAGATTCCATTCATTTTAAAAAATGACGGAGTTATGTGTTGCGAGTTCTTGCACCTCCTTAACCTTTGACCACCTTAATGCACAAATCAAATTTTTGGTGGTACAAACGGGTACAAACGATGGAGAAGCGTAACCCATTTGCAGATTTCATTTACCTTAAAAAATGACGGAGATATGTTTTGCGAGTTCTTGCAGCTCCTTAACCTTTGACCCCCTTAAGGGTCAAATGAAAATTTTGGTGGTGCAAACGGGTACAAACGATAGAGAAACTTAAGCCATTTGCATATTTCGATTATATTAAAAAATGGCGGAGTTATGTGTTGCGAGTTCTTGCAGCTTCTTAACCTTTGACCCCCTTAAGGTACAAATGAGAATTTTGGTGGTCCGAACGGGTACAAAAGATAGAGAAGCGTAAGATATTTGCAGATTTAATTTATCTTAAAAAATGACGGAGTAATCTGTTTGGAGTTCTTGCACCTCCTTAACCTTTGACCCCCAGCGAGTTCTTGCAGCTCCTTAACCTTTGACCCTCTTAAGGCACAAATGAAATTTTTGGTGGTCCAAACATGTACAAACGATAGAGAAGCGTAACCCATTTGCCTATTTCATTTATCTTAAAAAATGACGGATTTATGTGTTGCGAGTTCTTGCAGCTCCTTTACCTTTGACCCCCTTAAGGTACAAATGAAAATTTTGGTGGTACAAACGGGTTCAAACGATAGAGAAGCTTAACTCATTTGCAGATTTCGATTATCTTAAAAAATGACGGAGTTATGATTTGCGAGTTCTTGCAGCTGCTGAACCTTTGACCCCCTTAAGGTACAAATGAAAATATTGGTGGTACAAACGGGTACAAATGATAGAGAAGCGTAACCCATTTGCAGATTTCATTTATCTTAAAAAATGACGGAGTTATATGTTGCGAGTTCTTGCAGCTCCTTAACCTTTAAACCCCTTAATGCACAAATGAAACTTTTGGTGGTACAAATTGGTACAAACGATGGAGAAGCGTAACCCATTTGTAGATTTCATTTATCTGAAAAAATGACGGAGTTATGTGTTGCGATTTCTTGCACCTGCTTAACATTTGACCCCCTTAAGTTACAAATGAAAATTTCGGTGGTACAAACGGGTACAAACGATAGAGAAGCGTAACCCGTATCCAGATTTCATTTATGTTAAAAAATGACAGAGTTATCTGTTTCGAGTTTTTGCATCTCCTTAAGGTGGGGGAGTCAGGTCAAAAATTAAAAAAAATCGATTTTTTTTTTTTCTGTGAAAACATTCATTTCCATGTAATCTATTGTGACAGGAAAATTTATTCGCGTCACCTCGACGTCGGAACCGCGAACTGACTCCTCGACAAACTACGCTTTTATTGTAAGTCGCGCGAATTTGACAATTTTACATGACGCCCACCGCGAGCTATCGGCGCATCGATACATCTACGCGCCTAAACGACGCGCTCAAACGCGTAAGAGGACGCTGGCTGCTTCAGCGCGCCGCGTCGAAATAGGCCGGTCTATTGACCAATTAGGGCGAAGGGACGCGTCCAAGTTCCTTAACATAACGTACGACGCTGCGCTATCGAGCGACGATCGAAAATCACTTGCTCGCCGACGTCTGTAACGAGCAGTCATCGTTAAATATCCTCGAGGAGTCTCGCTTTACCTTGTCAACCTTATTGTGAATTTATTGAATTTATTGTGTTCATCGATTATTGTTCGTCGACATTCTAATAGACGATTGTATTCGTCAAACAATATTTATTGGAATTGTGAACCACTCGACCATTAAAGGAAGGTGGAAAGACATTCGACAGTCGAGAGGGCTTACGGAGATCGTCAAATAAACGCAGCAACTGTAAGTTAAAACTGTCAATTGTATTTCTTCATTTCGCTGTCCCTTGCAATCTTTCCCTTGGGTCTCCAGCGGAACCCCATGCGAACCGCAGCTGGCCGTAATAATTCGTCAAAAGTATCGTTGTTAATTACGTTAAATTAACTGGCGCTCAACAAAACGTATATTTCTTATTTAGTTGTCAAATCAGAGCCCCGGCAGCCCTTGACCCAGGCCGCGCCGGGTGGAATATCGTCGAGAATTGTTTAACACGAGGGTATTCTTTCTCACTATCTATTAGTAAAGTTATAAGCCGGAATTCGGAAAAATGGCTAAGTTTCTACGGTACCATTCATATTAAATTTTCTCAAAAGTCGTAAAAATTACCAGAATATTATATTTGAATTTTAAATTATTTTATTTATTTATTTTTGTTATATGCAGACATTATGGCCGATTTTTTGTTCACACAAAATAATTAAGGGTGTTGAAAAAAAAAAAATCAAATATTTTTCTTTTTTTTTTTCTCTTCGGCAGTTTTGTTTAGTTAAGTACACCCTCTGAACCTGCAAAATCGTAGACCTGAATGCGAAAAAATGGCCGATTTCTGCAATATACCTGTTTTTTAATGATTTTTTTCTTCATAATAAAAAGTTTATTACGTATTTGTAAATAAAATTTTTATTTGTTTACCATTTTTTAAATCAGTTAGCGAAACGCGATACAAATGACGCGATGAGAGTGTAATGTCTTCAATGCAACACGTAACACTTACATTATATTCGAATTCGCGCGAATAATGGGACATGCGCTGTGATATCTTAGCACGTATCGCATGCGCAGCGTGTTACTGCCTCGAGAAGTTACTTCTGCTACTTGCGAGACGCATAACCTCGAATTGACGTTTTTATTTTTCGTTCATATTATGCTATTAGTTTGGTTCCGTTGGCCATTTACGGGTTTTTTTCAATCAATAGCGCTTAAAACAGAATCAACAATCATCAGAAGTGATCAGATATGTAAATTTGTTATGAAGTGATGATTTAATGTTTGTGCAGCACATTTGTGAATGTGTCAACATTGGATAAATTTTCAGTGATGTTGTCAATAAAAGTGATCATCCCCATATTATTTACAGGTTCTTTTCAAATTATGCATTCATTTACTTATTTATTTGTAAAAAAAAACATTTATTAATAACATTATTAATAATATTCTGTAATCTGACTTGCAAATAGTATTTTTATTTTGTTCATTAAAGGTACTAAGGTGCCCCAAAGGTGAAAACAGCATAAACATTTTTATTTGAGTGGTAAGCTTTAGAAGCCATTTGCCGAAACTTGGTTTTAAACCTATTCTGCGCGTGATTCAGACCAAACTGCTAGGCAGATTGGGCTGGTTGACGTCTCATTTTCTTCTTCATGAAAAGATACACCGGCTAAATGGAGCAAAAGTTAATAAAAGGTAATATTTTTCAAGTGACATAATTATTACTAAATAAATTTTATGCTATTTTCTAAATCAGTTCTTAATTTTGCTTTCGGAATTAAAAAAAAATATTTTGCTCCATTTAGCCGGTGTATCTTTTTATGAAAAAGAAAATGAGACATCAACTAGCCCAATCTGCCTAGCTGCTTGGTCTGAATCACGGGCAGAGTGGAAAACGGAAGACCTTTGCTTAAGATAAAATGGAAAGACATACGCAAGTCAGATGGCAGTAAAAAATCCTTTCATCGAGTACCAACAATATAGTTCATTGATCATTTTTATATGCAAGAGAATTTGGATGATATTGAATTTACAAATTTAATTATTTTGACCTGACTCCCTCCCCTTAACCTTTGACCCCCTTAAAGTACAAATAAACAAATGGGTACAAACGATAGAGAAGCTAAACCCATTTGCAGATTTCATTTATCTTAAAAAATGACGGAGTTATATGTTGCGAGTTCTTGCAGCTCCTTAACCTTTAAACCCCTTAATGCACAAATGAAACTTTTGGTGGTACAAATTGGTACAAACGATGGAGAAGCGTAACCCATTTGTAGATTTCATTTATCTGAAAAAATGACGGAGTTATGTGTTCCGAGTTCTTACAGCTATTTAACCTTTTGACTCCCTTAATGCACAAACGAAAATGTTGGTGGTACAAACGCGTTCAAACGATAGAGAAGCGTAACCCATTTGCAGATTTGAATACCTTAAAAAATGACAGAGTTTTCTGTTTCGAGTTCATGCAGTTCCTTACCCTTTGTCCCCCTTAAGGTACAAATGAAAATTTTGGTGGTACAAATGGGTACAAACGATAGAGAAGCTAAACCCATGTGTAGATTTCATTTATCTTAAATAATGACGGAGTTATGTGTTGCGATTTCTTGCACCTGTTTAACATTTGACCCGCTTAAGTTACAAATGAAAATTTCGGTGGTACAAACGGGTACAAAGGATAGAAAAGCGTAACCCGTATCCAGATTTCATTTATGTTAAAAAATGACAGAGTTATCTGTTTCGAATTTTTGCATCTCCTTAATCTTTGACCCCCTTAAGGTACAAATAAAAATGTTGGTGGTACAAACGGGTACAAACGATAGAGAAGCTAAACCCATTTGTATATTTCTTCTTAACCTTTAACCCTCTTAAGGCACAAATGAAATTTTTGGTGGTCCGAACGGGTACAAAAGATAGAGAAGCGTAACATATTTGCAGATTTAATTAATCTTAAAAAATGACGAAATAATGTGTTTCGAGTTCTCGCACCTCCTTAACCTTTGACCCACAGCGAGTTCTTGCAGCTCCTTAACCTTTGACCCTCGTAAGGCACAAATGAAATTTTTGGTGGTCCAAACATATACAAACGATAGAGAAGCGTAACACATTTGCAGATTTCGGTTACCTTAAAAAATGACAGAGTAATCTGTTTCGAGTTATTGCAGTTCGTTACCCTTTGCCCCCCTTAAGGAACAAATGAAAATTTTGGTGGTACAAACGGGTACAAACGATAGAGAAACTTAACTCATTTGCAGATTTCGATTATCTTAAGAAATGAGCGAGTTATGTTTTGCGAGTTCTTGCAGCTTCTTAACCGTTGACCCCCTTAAGGTACAAATGACAATTTTGGTGGTACAAACGGGTACAAACGATAGAGAAGCGTAACCCATTTATATATTTCGATTATCTTGAAAAATAACGGAATTATGTGTTGCGAGTTCTTGCAGCTCCTTAACCTTTGACGCCCTTAAGGCAAAAATGAAATTTTTGGTGGTCCAAACGGGTACAAACGATAGAGAAGCGTAACCCATTTCCAGATTCCATTCATTTAAAAAAATGACGGAGTTATGAATTGCGAGTCCTTGCAGCTCCATAACCTTTGACCCCCTTAAGGTACACATGCAAATTTTGGTGGTACAGACGGGTACAAACGATAGAGAAGCGTAACCCATTTGCAGATTTCATTTATCTTAAAAAATGACGAAGTTATGTGTTGCGAGTTATTTCATCTGCTTAACGTTTGACCCCCTTAAGGTAAAAATGAAAATTTTGGTGGTACAAACGATAGAGAAGCGTAACCCATTTCTAGATTCCATTCATTTTAAAAAATGACGGAGTTATATGTTGCGAGTTCTTGCAGCTCCATAACCTTTGACCCCCTTTAGGTTCACATGCAAATTTTCGTGGTACAAACGGGTACAAACGATAGAGAAAATTAACCCATTTGCAGATTTCGATTATCTTAAAAAATGACGGAGTTATGTTTTGCGAGATCTTGCAGCGTCTTATCCTTTGACCCCCTTAAGGTAAAAATGAAAATTTTGGTGGTACAAACGATAGAGAAGCTTAACCCTTTTGTAGATTTCGATTATCTTCAAAAATTACAGGGTTATCTGTTTCGAGTTCTTGCATCTCCTTAACCTTTGACCCCCTTAAAGTACAAATAAAAATTTTGGTGGTACAAACGGGTATAAACAATAGAGAAGTTAAACCCATTTGCAGATTTCGATTACCTTAAAAAATGACAGTGTTATATGTTTCGAGTTCTTGCAGTTCGTTACCCTTTGATCCACTCAAGGTACAAATGAAAATTTTGGTGGTACAAACGGGTACAAACGATAGAGAAGCGTAACCCATTTCCAGATTCCATTCATTTTAAAAAATGACGGAGTTATGTGTTGCGAGTTCTTGCACCTCCTTAACCTTTGACCACTTTAATGCACAAATGAAATTTTTGGTGGTACAAACGGGTACAAACGATGGAGAAGCTTAACCCATTTGCAGACTTCATTTACCTTAAAAAATGACGGAGATATGTTTTGCGAGTTCTTGCAGCTCCTTAACCTTTGACCCCCTTAAGGGTCAAATGAAAATTTTGGTGGTGCAAACGGGTACAAACGATAGAGAAACTTAAGCCATTTGCATATTTCGATTATATTAAAAAATGGCGGAGTTATGTGTTGCGAGTTCTTGCAGCTTCTTAACCTTTGACCCCCTTAAGGTACAAATGAGAATTTTGGTGGTCCGAACGGGTACAAAAGATAGAGAAGCGTAAGATATTTGCAGATTTAATTTATCTTAAAAAATGACGGAGTAATCTGTTCGGAGTTCTTGCACCTCCTTAACCTTTGACCCCCAGCGAGTTCTTGCAGCTCCTTAACCTTTGACCCTCTTAAGGCACAAATGAAATTTTTGGTGGTCCAAACATGTACAAACGATAGGGAAGCGTAACCCATTTGCCGATTTCATTTATCTTAAAAAATGACGGATTTATGTGTTGCGAGTTCTTGCAGCTCCTTTACCTTTGACCCCCTTAAGGTACAAATGAAAGTTAAGGTGGTACAAATGGGTACAAACGATAGAGAAGCTTAACCCATTTGCAGATTTCTATTACCTTGAAAAATAACGGAATTATGTGCTGCGAGTTCTTGCAGCTCCTTACCCTTTGTCACCCTAAAGGTACAAATGAAAATTTTGGTGCTACAAATGGGTACAAACGATAGAGAAGCTAAACCCATTTGCAGATTTCATTTATCTTAAAAAATGACGGAGTTATATGTTGCGAGTTCTTGCAGCTCCTTAACCTTTAAACCCCTTAATGCACAAATGAAACTTTTGGTGGTACAAATTGGTACAAACGATGGAGAAGCGTAACCCATTTGTAGATTCCATTTATCTGAAAAAATGACGGAGTTATGTGTTGCGATTTCTTGCACCTGCTTAACATTTGACCCCCTTAAGTTACAAATGAAAATTTCGGTGGTACAAACGGGTACAAACGATAGAGAAGCGTAACCCGTATCCAGATTTCATTTATGTTAAAAAATGACAGAGTTATCTGTTTCGAGTTTTTGCATCTCCTTAAGGTGGGGGAGTCAGGTCAAAAATTTAAAAAAATCGATTTTTTTTTTTTCTGTGAAAACATTCATTTCCATGTAATCTATCTATTAGTAAAGTTATAAGCCGGAATTCGGAAAAATGGCTAAGTTTCTAC
This sequence comes from Ephialtes manifestator, assembly GCA_963970395.1. Taxonomy (NCBI): domain Eukaryota; kingdom Metazoa; phylum Arthropoda; class Insecta; order Hymenoptera; family Ichneumonidae; genus Ephialtes; species Ephialtes manifestator. The sequence goes on from OZ019977.1 coordinate 1,544,285, forward strand.
GGTACCATTCATATTTAATTTTCTCAAAAGTCGTAAAAATTACCAGAATATTATATTTGAATTTTAAATTATTTTATTTATTTATTTTTGTTATATGCAGACATTATGGCCGATTTTTTGTTCACACAAAATAATTAAGGGTGTTGAAAAAAAAAAAATCAAATATTTTTTTTTTTTTTTTTCTCTTCGGCAGTTTTGTTTAGTTAAGTACACCCTCTGAACCTGCAAAATCGTAGACCTGAATGCGAAAAAATGGCCGATTTCTGCAATATACCTGTTTTTTAATGATTTTTTTCTTCATAATAAAAAGTTTATTACGTATTTGTAAATAAAATTTTTATTTGTTTACCATTTTTTAAATCAGTTAGCGAAACGCGATACAAATGACGCGATGAGAGTCTAATGTCTTCAATGCAACACGTAACACTTACATTATATTCGAATTCGCGCGAATAATGGGACATGCGCTGTGATATCTTAGCACGTATCGCATGCGCAGCGTGTTACTGCCTCGAGAAGTTACTTCTGCTACTTGCGAGACGCATAACCTCGAATTGACGTTTTTATTTTTCGTTCATATTATGCTATTAGTTTGGTTCCGTTGGCCATTTACGGGTTTTTTTCAATCAATAGCGCTTAAAACAGAATCAACAATCATCAGAAGTGATCAGATATGTAAATTTGTTATGAAGTGATGATTTAATGTTTGTGCAGCACATTTGTGAATGTGTCAACATTGGATAAATTTTCAGTGATGTTGTCAATAAAAGTGATCATCCCCATATTATTTACAGGTTTTTTCAAATTATGCATTCATTTACTTATTTATTTGTAAAAAAAAAAAAAACATTTATTAATAACATTATTAATAATATTCTGTAATCTGACTTGCAAATAGTATTTTTATTTTGTTCATTAAAGGTACTAAGGTGCCCCAAAGGTGAAAACAGCATAATCATTTTTATTTGAGTGGTAAGCTTTAGATGCCATTTGCCGAAACTTGGTTTTAAACCTATTCTGCGCGTGATTCAGACCAAACTGCTAGGCAGATTGGGCTGGTTGACGTCTCATTTTCTTCTTCATGAAAAGATAGACCGGCTAAATGGAGCAAAAGTTAATAAAAGGTAATATTTTTCAAGTGACATAATTATTACTAAATAAATTTTATGCTATTTTCTAAATCAGTTATTAATTTTGCTTTCGGAATTAAAAAAAAATATTTTGCTCCATTTAGCCGGTGTATCTTTTTATGAAAAAGAAAATGAGACATCAACTAGCCCAATCTGCCTAGCTGTTTGGTCTGAATCACGGGCAGAGTGGAAAACGGAAGACCTTTGCTTAAGATAAAATGGAAAGACATACGCAAGTCAGATGGCAGTAAAAAATCCTTTCATCGAGTACCAACAATATAGTTCATTGATCATTTTTATATGCAAGAGAATTTGGATGATATTGAATTTACAAATTTAATTATTTTGACCTGACTCCCTCCCCTTAACCTTTGACCCCCTTAAAGTACAAATAAAAATTTTGGTGGTACAAACGGGTACAAACGATAGAGAAGCTAAACCCATTTGCATATTTCTTCTTAACCTTTAACCTTCTTAAGGCACAAATGAAATATTTGGTGGTCCGAACGGGTACAAAAGATAGAGAAGCGTAACATATTTGCAGATTTAATTTATCTTAAAAAATGACGGAGTAATGTGTTTCGAGTTCTCGCACCTCCTTAACCTTTGACCTCCAGCGAGTTCTTGCAGCTCCTTAACCTTTGACCCTCGAAAGGCACAAATGAAATTTTTGGTGGTCCAAACATATACAAACGATAGAGAAGCGTAACACATTTGCAGATTTCGATTACCTTAAAAAATGACAGAGTTATCTGTTTCGAGTTATTGTAGTTCGTTACCCTTTGACCCCCTTAAGGTACAAATGAAAATTTTGGTGATACAAACGGGTACAAACGATAGAGAAGCTTAACTCATTTGCAGATTTCGATTATCTTAAAAAATGACCGAGTTATGTTTTGCGAGTTCTTGCAGCTTCTTAACCGTTGACCCCCTTAAGGTACAAATGAAAATTTTGGTGGTACAAACGGGTACAAAAGATAGAGAAGCGTAACCCATTTATAGATTTCGATTATCTTGAAAAATAACGGAATTATGGGTTGCGAGTTCTTGCAGCTCCTTAACCTTTGACCCCCTTAAGGCAAAAATGAAATTTTTGGTGGTCCAAACGGGTACAAACGATAGAGAAGCGTAACCCATTTCCAGATTCCAATGATTTTAAAAAATGACGGAGTTATGTGTTGCGAGTTCTTGCAGCTCCATAACCTTTGACCCCCTTAAGGTACACATGAAAATTTTGGTGGTGCAAACGGGTACAAACGATAGAGAAACTTAACCCATTTGCAGATGTCGATTATCTTGAAAAATAACGGATTATGTGCTGCGAGTTCTTGCAGCTCCTTAACCTTTGACCCCCTTAAGGCACAAATGAAAATTTTGGTTGTACAAACGGGTTCAAACGATAGAGAAGCTTAAGTCATTTGCAGATTTCGATTATCTTAAAAAATGACGGAGTTATGTTTTGCGAGTTCTTGCAGCTTCTTAACCTTTGACCCCCTTAAGGTACAAATGAAAATATTGGTGGTACAAACGGGTACAAATGATAGAGAAGCGTAACCCATTTGCAGATTTGATTACCTTAAAAAATGACAGTTTTCTGTTTCGAGTTCTTGCAGTTCCTTACCCTTTGTCACCCTAAAGGTACAAATGAAAATTTTGGTGCTACAAATGGGTACAAACGATAGAGAAGCTAAACCAATTTGCAGATTTCATTTATCTTAAAAAATGACGGAGTTATATGTTGCGTGTTCTTGCAGCTCCTTAACCTTTAAACCCCTTAATGCCCAAATGAAACTTTTGGTGGTACAAATTGGTACAAACGATGGAGAAGCGTAACCCAGTTGTAGATTTCATTTATATGAAAAAATGACGGAGTTATGTGTTCCGAGTTCTTACAGCTATTTAACCTTTTGACTCCCTTAATGCACAAATGAAAATGTTCGTGGTACAAACGCGTACAAACGATAGAGAAGCGTAACCCATTTGCAGATTTGAATACCTTAAAAAATGACAGAGTTTTCTGTTTCGAGTTCATGCAGTTCCTTACCCTTTGTCCCGCTTTAGGGACAAATGAAAATTTTGGTGGTACAAATGGGTACAAACGATAGAGAAGCTAAACCCATTTGTAGATTTCATTTATCTTAAATAATGACGGAGTTATGTGTTGCGATTTCTTGCACCGGCTTAAAGTTTGACCCCCTTAAGTTACAAATGAAAATTTCGGTGGTACAAACGGGTACAAATGATAGAGAAGCGTAACCCGTTTCCAGATTTCATTTATGTTAATAAATGACAGAGTTATCTGTTTCGAGTATTTGCATCTCCTTAACCTTCGACCCCCTTAAGGTACAAATAAAAAATTTCGTGGTAAAAACGGGTACAAACGATAGAGAATCTAAACACATTTGCAAATTTCTTCTTAACCTTTAACCCTCTTAAGGCACAAATGAAATTTTCGGTGATCCGAACGGTTACAAAAGATAGAGAAGCGTAACATATTTGCAGATTTAATTGATCTTAAAAAATGACGGAGTAATGTGTTTCGAGTTCTCACACATCCTTAACGTTTGACCCCCAGCGAGTTCTTGCAGCTCCTTAACCTTTGACCCTCGTAAGGCACAAATGAAATTTTTGATGGTCCAAACATATGCAAACGATAGAGAAGCGTAACACATTTGCAGATTTCGATTACCTTAAAAAATGACAGAGTTATTTGTTTCGAGTTATTGCAGTTCGTTACCCTTTGACCCCCTTAAGGTACAAATGAAAATTTTGGTGGTACAAACGGGTACACACTATAGAGAAGCTTAACTCATTTGCAGATTTCGATTATCTTAAAAAATGAGCGAGTTATGTTTTGCGAGTTCTTGCAGCTTCTTAACCGTTGACCCCTTAAGGTACAAATGAAAATTTTGGTGGTACAAACGGGTACATTCGTTAGAGAAGCGTAACCCATTTGCGGATTTCATTTATCTTAAAAAATGACGGAGTTATATGTTGCGAGTACTTGCAGCTCCTAAACCTTCGACACTGTTAAGGCAGAAATGAAATTTTTGGTGGTCCAAACGGGTACAAACGATAGAGAAGCGTAACCCATTTCCAGATTCCATTCATTTTAAAAATTGACGGAGTTATGTGTTGCGAGTTCTTGCAGCTCCATAACCTTTGACCCCCTTAAAGAACAAATAAAAATTTTGGTGGTACAAACGGGTATATACGATAGAGAAGTTAAACCCATTTGCAGATTTCGATTACCTTAAAAAATGACAGAGTTATCTGTTTCGAGTTCTTGCAGTTCGTTACCCTTTGACCCCCTTAAGGTACAAATGAAAATTTTGGTTGTACAAACGGGTACAAACGATAGAGGAGCTAAACACATTTCCAGATTCCATTTATCTTAAAAAATGACAGAGTTATATGATGAGAGTTCTTGCACCTCCTTAACCTTTGACCACCTTAATGCACAAATGAAATTTTTGGTGGTCCGAACGGGTACAAAAGATAGAGAAGCGTAACATATTTGCAGATTTAATTAATCTTAAAAAATGACGAAGTAATGTGTTTCGAGTTCTCGCACCTCCTTAAACTTTGACCCTCGAAAGGCACAAATGAAACTTTTGGTGGTCCAAACATATACAAACGATAGAGAAGCGTAACACATTTGCAGATTTCGGTTACCTTAAAAAATGACAGAGTAATCTGTTTCGAGTTATTGCAGTTCGTTACCCTTTGCCCCCCTTAAGGAACAAATGAAAATTTTGGTGGTACAAACGGGTACAAACGATAGAGAAACTTAACTCATTTGCAGATTTCGATTATCTTAAAAAATGAGCGAGTTATGTTTTGCGAGTTCTTGCAGCTTCTTAACCGTTGACCCCCTTAAGGTACAAATGACAATTTTGGTGGTACAAACGGGTACAAACGATAGAGAAGCGTAACCCATTTATATATTTCGATTATCTTGAATAATAACGGAATTATGTGTTGCGAGTTCTTGCAGCTCCTTAACCTTTGACGCCCTTAAGGCAAAAATGAAATTTTTGGTGGTCCAAACGGGTACAAACGATAGAGAAGCGTAACCGATTTCCAGATTCCATTCATTTAAAAAAATGACGGAGTTATGAGTTGCGAGTCCTTGCAGCTCCATAACCTTTGACCCCCTTAAGGTACACATGCAAATTTTGGTGGTACAAACGGGTACAAACGATAGAGAAACTTAACCCATTTGCAGATTTCGATTATCTTAAAAAATGACGGAGATATGTGTTGCGAGTTCTTGCATCTCCTTAAACTTTGACCGCCTTAAGGTACAAAAAAAATGTTGGTGGTACAAACGGGTACAAACGATAGATAAGCTTAATTCATTTGCAGATTTCGACAATCTTAAAAAATGACGGAGTTATGTTTTGCGAGATCTTGCAGCGTCTTATCCTTTGACCCCCTTAATGTACAAATGAAAATTTTGGTGGTACAGACGATAGAGAAGCTTAACCCTTTTGTAGATTTCGATTATCTTCAAAAATTACAGGGTTATCTGTTTCGAGTTCTTGCATCTCCTTAACCTTTGACCCCCTTAAAGTACAAATAAAAATTTTGGTGGTACAAACGGGTATAAACAATAGAGAAGTTAAACCCATTTGCAGATTTCGATTACCTTAAAAAATGACAGACTTATCTGTTTCGAATTCTTGCAGTTCGTTACCCTTTGATCCCCTTAAGGTACAAATGAAAATTTTGGTGGTACAAACGGGTACATACGTTAGAGAAGCGTAACCCATGTGCAGATTTCAATTATCTTAAAAAATGACGGAGTTATATGTTGCGAGTACTTGCAGCTCCTAAACCTTCGACACTGTTAAGGCAGAAATGAAATTTTTGGTGGTCCAAACGGGTACAAACGATAGAGAAGCGTAACCCATTTCCAGATTCCATTCATTTTAAAAATTGACGGAGTTATGTGTTGCGAGTTCTTGCAGCTCCATAACCTTGCACCCCCTTAAAGAACAAATAAAAATTTTGGTGGTACAAACGGGTATATACGATAGAGAAGTTAAACCCATTTGCAAATTTCGATTACCTTAAAAAATGACAGAGTTATCTGTTTCGAGTTCTTGCAGTTCGTTACCCTTTGACCCCCTTAAGGTACAAATGAAAATTTTGGTTGTACAAACGGGTACAAACGATAGAGGAGCTAAACACATTTCCAGATTCCATTTGTCTTAAAAAATGACAGAGTTATATGATGAGAGTTCTTGCACCTCCTTAACCTTTGACCACCTTAATGCACAAATGAAATTTTTGGTGGTACAAACGGGTACAAACGATGGAGAAGCGTAACCCATTTGCAGATTTCATTTACCTTAAAAAATGACGGAGATATGTTTTGCGAGTTCTTGCAGCTCCTTAACCTTCGAACCCCTTAAGGTACAAATGAAAATTTTGGTGGTGCAAACGGGTACAAACCATAGAGAAGCTTAAGCCATTTGCATATTTCGATTATATTAAAAAATGGCGAAGTTATGTGTTGCGAGTTATTGCACCTTCTTAAGCTTTGACCCCCTTAAGGTACAAATGAAAATTTTCGTAGTCCGAACGGGTACAAAAGATAGAGAAACGTAACATATTTGCAGATTTAATTTATCTTAAAAAATGACGGAGTAATCTGTTTGTAGTTCTTGCACCTCCTTAAACTTTGACCTCCAGCGAGATCTTGCAGCTCCTTAACCTTTGACCCTCTCAAGGCACAAATGAAATTTTTGGTGGTCCAAACATGTACAAACAATAGAGAAGCGTAACCCATTTGCAGATTTCTTTTATCTTAAAAAATGACGGATTTATGTGTTGCGAGTTCTTGCAGCTCCTTTACCTTTGACCCCCTTAAGGTACAAATGAAAATTAAGGTGGTACGAACGGGTACAAACGATAGAGAAGCTTAACCCATTTGCAGATTTCGATTATCTTGAAAAATAACGGATTATGTGCTGCGAGTTCTTGCAGCTCCTTAACCTTTGACCCCCTTAAGGCACAAATGAAAATTTTGGTGGTCCAAACGGGTACAAACGATAGAGAAGCTTAACTCATTTGCAGATTTCGATTATCTTAAAAAATGACGGAGTTATGTTTTGCGAGTACTTGCAGCTTCTTAACCTTTGACCCCCTTAAGGTACAAATTAAAATATTGGTGGCACAAACGGGTACAAACGATGGAGAAGCGTAACACATTTGTAGATTTCATTTATCTGAAAAAATGACGGAGTTATGTGTTCCGAGTTCTTACAGCTATTTAACCTTTTGACTCCCTTAATGCACAAATGAAAATGTTGGTGGTACAAACGCGTACAAATGATAGAGAAGCGTAACGCATTTGCAGATTTGAATACCTTAAAAAATAACAGAGTTTTCTGTTTCGAGTTCATGCAGTTCCTTACCCTTTGTCCCGCTTTAGGGACAAATAAAAATTTTGGTGGTACAAATGGGTACAAACGATAGAGAAGCTAAACCCATTTGTAGATTTCATTTATCTTAAATAATGACGGAGTTATGTGTTGCGCTTTCTTGCACCTGCTTAACGTTTGACCCCCATAAGTTACAAATGAAAATTTCGGTGGTACAAACGGGTACAAATGATAGAGAAGCGTAACCCGTTTCCAGATTTCATTTATGTTAATAAATGACAGAGTTATCTGTTTCGAGTATTTGCATCTCCTTAACCTTTGACCCCCTTAAGGTACAAATGAAAATTTTGATGGTACAAACGGGAACAAACGATAGAGAAGCGTAACCCATTTCCAGATTCCATTCATTTTAAAAATTGACGGAGTTATGTGTTGCGAGTTCTTGCAGCTACTTAACCTTTGACCCCCTTAAGGTACAAATGAAAATTTTGGTTGTACAAACGGGTACAAACGATAGAGGAGCTAAACACATTTCCAGATTCCATTTATCTTAAAAAATGACAGAGTTATATGATGAGAGTTCTTGCACCTCCTTAACCTTTGACCACCTTAATGCACAAATGAAATTTTTGGTGGTACAAACGGGTACAAACGATGGAGAAGCGTAACCCATTTGCAGATTTCATTTACCTTAAAAAATGACGGAGATATGTTTTGCGAGTTCTTGCAGCTCCTTAACCTTTGACCCCCTTAAGGTACAAATGAAAATTTTGGTGGTGCAAACGGGTACAAACCATAGAGAAGCTTAAGCCATTTGCATATTTCGATTATATTAAAAAATGGCGAAGTTATGTGTTGCGAGTTATTGCACCTTCTTAAGCTTTGACCCCCTTAAGGTACAAATGAAAATTTTCGTAGTCCGAACGGGTACAAAAGATAGAGAAACGTAACATATTTGCAGATTTAATTTATCTTAAAAAATGACGGAGTAATCTGTTTGTAGTTCTTGCACCTCCTTAAACTTTGACCTCCAGCGAGATCTTGCAGCTCCTTAACCTTTGACCCTCTCAAGGCACAAATGAAATTTTTGGTGGTCCAAACATGTACAAACAATAGAGAAGCGTAACCCATTTGCAGATTTCTTTTATCTTAAAAAATGGTGGATTTATGTGTTGCGAGTTCTTGCAGCTCCTTTACCTTTGACCCCCTTAAGGTACAAATGAAAATTAAGGTGGTACAAACGGGTACAAACGATAGAGAAGCTTAACCCATTTGCAGATTTCGATTATCTTGAAAAATAACGGATTATGTGCTGCGAGTTCTTGCAGCTCCTTAACCTTTGACCCCCTTAAGGCACAAATGAAAATTTTGGTGGTCCAAACGGGTACAAACGATAGAGAAGCTTAACTCATTTGCAGATTTCGATTATCTTAAAAAATGACGGAGTTATGTTTTGCGAGTTCTTGCAGCTTCTTAACCTTTGACCCCCTTAAGGTACAAATTAAAATATTGGTGGCACAAACGGGTACAAACGATGGAGAAGCGTAACACATTTGTAGATTTCATTTATCTGAAAAAATGACGGAGTTATGTGTTCCGAGTTCTTACAGCTATTTAACCTTTTGACTCCCTTAATGCACAAATGAAAATGTTGGTGGTACAAACGCGTACAAATGATAGAGAAGCGTAACGCATTTGCAGATTTGAATACCTTAAAAAATAACAGAGTTTTCTGTTTCGAGTTCATGCAGTTCCTTACCCTTTGTCCCGCTTTAGGGACAAATAAAAATTTTGGTGGTACAAATGGGTACAAACGATAGAGAAGCTAAACCCATTTGTAGATTTCATTTATCTTAAATAATGACGGAGTTATGTGTTGCGCTTTCTTGCACCTGCTTAACGTTTGACCCCCATAAGTTACAAATGAAAATTTCGGTGGTACAAACGGGTACAAATGATAGAGAAGCGTAACCCGTGTCCAGATTTCATTTATGTTAATAAATGACAGAGTTATCTGTTTCGAGTATTTGCATCTCCTTAACCTTTGACCCCCTTAAGGTACAAATGAAAATTTTGGTGGTACAAACGGGTACAAACGATAGAGAAGCGTAACCCATTTCCAGATTCCATTCATTTTAAAAATTGACGGAGTTATGTGTTGCGAGTTCTTGCAGCTCCTTAACCTTTGACCCCCTTAAAGCAAAAATGAAATTTTTGGTGGTCCAAACGGGTACAAACGATAGAGAAGCGTAACCCATTTCTAGATTCCATTCATTTTAAAAAATGACGGAGTTATGTGTTGCGAGTTCTTGCAGCTCCTTAACCTTTGACCCCCTTAAAGCAAAAATGAAATTTTTGTTGGTCCAAACGGGTACAAACGATAGAGAAGCGTAACCCATTTCTAGATTCCATTTATTTAAAAAAATGACGGAGTTATGTGTTGCGAGTTCTTGCAGCTCCATAACCTTTGACCCCCTTTAGGTTCACGTGCAAATTTTGGTGGTACAAACGGGTACAAACGATAGAGAAAATTAACCCATTTGCAGATTTCGATTATCTTAAAAAATGACGGAGATATGTGTTGCGAGTTCTTGCATCTCCTTAACCTTTGACCGCCTTGAGGTACAAAAAAAATGTTGGTGGTACAAACGGGTACAAACGATAGATAAGCTTAACTCATTTGCAGATTTCGATTATCTTAAAAAATGACAGAGTTATGTTTTGCGAGATCTTGCAGCGTCTTATCCTTTGACCCCCTTAAGGTACAAATGAAAATTTTTGTGGAACAGACGGGTACAAACGATAGAGAAGCGAAACACATTTGCAGATTTCATTTATCTTAAAAAATGACGAAGTTATGTGTTGCGAGTTATTTCATCTGCTTAACGTTTGACCCCCTTAAGGTAAAAATGAAAATTTTGGAGGTACAAACGATAGAGAAGCTTAACCCTTTTGTAGATTTCGATTATCTTCAAAAATTACAGGTTTATCTGTTTCGAGTTCTTGCATCTCCTTAACCTTTGACCCCCTTAAAGTACAAATAAAAATTTTGGTGGTACAAACGGGTATAAACAATAGAGAAGTTAAACCCATTTGCAGATTTCGATTACATTAAAAAATGACAGAGTTATCTGTTCCGAGTTCTTGCAGTTCGTTACCCTTTGATCCACTCAAGGTACAAATGAAAATTTTGGTGGTACAAACGGGTACAAACGATAGAGAAGCGTAACCCATTTCCAGATTCCATTCATTTTAAAAAATGACGGAGTTATGTGTTGCGAGTTCTTGCACCTCCTTAACCTTTGACCACCTTAATGCACAAATGAAATTTTTGGTGGTACAAACGGGTACAAACGATGGAGAAGCGTAACCCATTTGCAGATTTCATTTACCTTAAAAAATGACGGAGATATGTTTTGCGAGTTCTTGCAGCTCCTTAACCTTTGACCCCCTTAAGGGTCAAATGAAAATTAAGGTGGTACAAACGGGTACAAACGATAGAGAAGCTTAACCCATTTGCAGATGTCGATTATCTTGAAAAATAACGGATTATGTGCTGCGAGTTCTTGCAGCTCCTTAACCTTTGACCCCCTTAAGGCACAAATGAAAATGTTGGTTGTACAAACGGGTTCAAACGATAGAGAAGCTTAACTCATTTGCAGATTTCGATTATCTTAAAAAATGACGGAGTTAGGTTTTGCGAGTTCTTGCAGCTTCTTAACCTTTGACCCCCTTAAGGTACAAATGAAAATATTGGTGGTACAAACGGGTACAAATGATAGAGAAGCGTAACCCATTTGCAGATTTGACTACCTTAAAAAATGACAGTTTTCTGTTTCGAGTGCTTGCAGTTCCTTACCCTTTGTCACCCTAAATGTACAAATGAAAATTTTGGTGCTACAAATGGGTACAAACGATAGAGAAGCTAAACCCATTTGCAGATTTCATTTATCTTAAAAAATGACGGAGTTATATGTTGCGAGTTCTTGCAGCTCCTTAACCTTGAAACCCCTTAATGCCCAAATGAAACTTTTGGTGGTACAAATTGGTACAAACGATGGAGAAGCGTAACCCAGTTGTAGATTTCATTTATCTGAAAAAATGACGGAGTTATGTGTTGCGATTTCTTGCACCTGCTTAACATTTGACCCCCTTAAGTTACAAATGAAAATTTCGGTGGTACAAACGGGTACAAACGATAGAGAAGCGTAACCCGTATCCAGATTTCATTTATGTTAAAAAATGACAGAGTTATCTGTTTCGAGTTTTTGCATCTCCTTAAGGGGGGGGGCGTCAGGTCAAAAATTAAAAAAAATGGATTATTTTTTTTTTCTGTGAAAACATTCATTTCCGTGTAATCTATCTATTAGTAAAGTTATAAGCCGGAATTCGGAAAAATGGCTAAGTTTCTACGGTACCATTCATATTTAATTTTCTTAAGAGTCGTAAAAATTACCAGAATATTATATTTGAATTTTAAATTATTTTATTTATTTATTTTTGTTATATGCAGATATTATGGCCGATTTTTTGTTCACACTAAATAATTAAGGGTGTTGAAAAAAAAAAAATCAAATATTTTTTTTTTTTTTTCTCTTCGGCAGTTTTGTTTAGTTAAGTACACCCTCTGAACCTGCAAAATCGTAGACCTGAATGCGAAAAAATGGCCGATTTCTGCAATATACCTGTTTTTTAATGATTTTTTTCTTCATAATAAAAAGTTTATTACGTATTTGTAAATAAAATTTTTATTTGTTTACCATTTTTTAAATCAGTTAGCGAAACGCGACACAAATGACGCGATGAGAGTGTAATGTCTTCAATGCAACACGTAACACTTACATTATATTCGAATTCGCGCGAATAATGGGACATGCGCGGTGATATCTTAGCACGTATCGCAGGCGCAGCGTGTTACTGCCTCGAGAAGTTACTTCTGCTACTTGCGAGACGCATAACCTCGAATTGACGTTTTTATTTTTCGTTCATATTATGCTATTAGTTTGGTTCCGTTGGCCATTTACGGGTTTTTTTCAATCAATAGCGCTTAAAACAGAATCAACAATCATCAGAAGTGATCAGATATGTAAATTTGTTATGAAGTGATGATTTAATGTTTGTGCAGCACATTTGTGAATGTGTCAACATTGGATAAATTTTCAGTGATGTTGTCAATAAAAGTGATCATCCCCATATTATTTACAGGTTCTTTTCAAATTATGCATTCATTTACTTATTTATTTGTAAAAAAAAAAAATTTATTCATAACATTATTAATAATATTCTGTAATCTGACTTGCAAATAGTATTTTTATTTTGTTCATTAAAGGTACTAAGGTGCCCCAAAGGTGAAAACAGCATAAACATTTTTATTTGAGTGGTAAGCTTTAGATGCCATTTGCCGAAACTTGGTTTTAAACCTATTCTGCGCGTGATTCAGACCAAACTGCTAGGCAGATTGGGCTGGTTGACGTCTCATTTTCTTCTTCATGAAAAGATACACCGGCTAAATGGAGCAAAAGTTAATAAAAGGTAATATTTTTCAAGTGACATAATTATTACTAAATAAATTTTATGCTATTTTCTAAATCAGTTATTAATTTTGCTTTCGGAATTAAAAAAAAATATTTTGCTCCATTTAGCCGGTGTATCTTTTTATGAAAAAGAAAATGAGACATCAACTAGCCCAATCTGCCTAGCTGTTTGGTCTGAATCACGGGCAGAGTGGAAAACGGAAGACCTTTGCTTAAGATAAAATGGAAAGACATACGCAAGTCAGATGGCAGTAAAAAATCCTTTCATCGAGTACCAACAATATAGTTCATTGATCATTTTTATATGCAAGAGAATTTGGATGATATTGAATTTACAAATTTAATTATTTTGACCTGACTCCCTCCCCTTAACCTTTGACCCCCTTAAAGTACAAATAAAAATTTTGGTGGTACAAACGGGTACAAACGATAGAGAAGCTAAACCCATTTGCATATTTCTTCTTAACCTTTAACCCTCTTAAGGCACAAATGAAATATTTGGTGGTCCGAACGGGTACAAAAGATAGAGAAGCGTAACATATTTGCAGATTTAATTTATCTTAAAAAAAGACGGAGTAATCTGTTTCGAGTTCTCGCACCTCCTTAACCTTTGACCTCCAGCGAGTACTTGCAGCTCCTTAACCTTTGACCCTCGAAAGGCACAAATGAAATTTTTGGTGGTCCAAACATATACAAACGATAGAGAAGCGTAACACATTTGCAGATTTCGATTACCTTAAAAAATGACAGAGTTATCTGTTTCGAGTTATTGTAGTTCGTTACCCTTTGACCCCCTTAAGGTACAAATGAAAATTTTGGTGATACAAACGGGTACAAACGATAGAGAAGCTTAACTCATTTGCAGATTTCGATTATCTTAAAAAATGACCGAGTTATGTTTTGCGAGTTCTTGCAGCTTCTTAACCGTTGACCCCCTTAAGGTACAAATGAAAATTTTGGTGGTACAAACGGGTACAAAAGATAGAGAAGCGTAACCCATTTATAGATTTCGATTATCTTGAAAAATAACGGAATTATGGGTTGCGAGTTCTTGCAGCTCCTTAACCTTTGACCCCCTTAAGGCAAAAATGAAATTTTTGGTGGTCCAAACGGGTACAAACGATAGAGAAGCGTAACCCATTTCCAGATTCCAATGATTTTAAAAAATGACGGAGTTATGTGTTGCGAGTTCTTGCAGCTCCATAACCTTTGACCCCCTTAAGGTACACATGAAAATTTTGGTGGTGCAAACGGGTACAAACGATAGAGAAACTTAACCCATTTGCAGATGTCGATTATCTTGAAAAATAACGGATTATGTGCTGCGAGTTCTTGCAGCTCCTTAACCTTTGACCCCCTTAAGGCACAAATGAAAATTTTGGTTGTACAAACGGGTTCAAACGATAGAGAAGCTTAAGTCATTTGCAGATTTCGATTATCTTAAAAAATGACGGAGTTATGTTTTGCGAGTTCTTGCAGCTTCTTAACCTTTGACCCCCTTAAGGTACAAATGAAAATATTGGTGGTACAAACGGGTACAAATGATAGAGAAGCGTAACCCATTTGCATATTTGATTACCTTAAAAAATGACAGTTTTCTGTTTCGAGTTCTTGCAGTTCCTTACCCTTTGTCACCCTAAAGGTACAAATGAAAATTTTGGTGCTACAAATGGGTACAAACGATAGAGAAGCTAAACCAATTTGCAGATTTCATTTATCTTAAAAAATGACGGAGTTATATGTTGCGAGTTCTTGCAGCTCCTTAACCTTTAAACCCCTTAATGCCCAAATGAAACTTTTGGTGGTACAAATTGGTACAAACGATGGAGAAGCGTAACCCAGTTGTAGATTTCATTTATCTGAAAAAATGACGGAGTTATGTGTTCCGAGTTCTTACAGCTATTTAACCTTTGGACTCCCTTAATGCACAAATGAAAATGTTCGTGGTACAAACGCGTACAAACGATAGAGAAGCGTAACCCATTTGCAGATTTGAATACCTTAAAAAATGACAGAGTTTTCTGTTTCGAGTTCATGCAGTTCCTTACCCTTTGTCCCGCTTTAGGGACAAATGAAAATTTTGGTGGTACAAATGGGTACAAACGATAGAGAAGCTAAACCCATTTGTAGATTTCATTTATCTTAAATAATGACGGAGTTATGTGTTGCGATTTCTTGCACCGGCTTAACGTTTGACCCCCTTAAGTTACAAATGAAAATTTCGGTGGTACAAACGGGTACAAATGATAGAGAAGCATAACCCGTTTCCAGATTTCATTTATGTTAATAAATGACAGAGTTATCTGTTTCGAGTATTTGCATCTCCTTAACCTTTGACCCCCTTAAGGTACAAATAAAAATTTTGGTGGTGAAAACGGGTACAAACAATAGAGAAGCTAAACACATTTGCATATTTCTTCTTAACCTTTAACCCTCTTAAGGCACAAATGAAATTTTCGGTGATCCGAACGGTTACAAAAGATAGAGAAGCGTAACATATTTGCAGATTTAATTGATCTTAAATAATGACGGAGTAATGTGTTTCGAGTTCTCGCACCTCCTTAACCTTTGACCCCCAGCGAGTTCTTGCAGCTCCTTAACCTTTGACCCTCGTAAGGCACAAATGAAATTTTTGATGGTCCAAACATATACAAACGATAGAGAAGCGTAACACATTTGCAGATTTCGATTACCTTAAAAAATGACAGAGTTATCTGTTTCGAGTTCTTGCAGTTCGTTACCCTTTGATCCACTCAAGGTACAAATGAAAATTTTGGTGGTACAAACGGGTACAAACGATAGAGAAGCGTAACCCATTTCCAGATTCCATTCATTTTAAAAAATGACGGAGTTATGTGTTGCGAGTTCTTGCACCTCCTTAACCTTTGACCACCTTAATGCACAAATGAAATTTTTGGTGGTACAAACGGGTACAAACGATGGAGAAGCGTAACCCATTTGCAGATTTCATTTACCTTAAAAAATGACGGAGATATGTTTTGCGAGTTCTTGCAGCTTCTTAACCTTTGACCCCCTTAAGGGTCAAATGAAAATTTTGGTGGTACAAACGATAGAGAAGCTTAACCCTTTTGTAGATTTCGATTATCTTCAAAAATTACAGGGTTATCTGTTTCGAGTTCGTGCATCTCCTTAACCTTTGACCCCCTTAAAGTACAAATAAAAATTTTGGTGGTACAAACGGGTATAAACAATAGAGAAGTTAAACCCATTTGCAGATTTCGATTACCTTAAAAAATGACAGTGTTATATGTTTCGAGTTCTTGCAGTTCGTTACCCTTTGATCCACTCAAGGTACAAATGAAAATTTTGGTGGTACAAACGGGTACAAATGATAGAGAAGCGTAACCCATTTCCAGATTCCATTCATTTTAAAAAATGACGGAGTTATGTGTTGCGAGTTCTTGCACCTCCTTAACCTTTGACCACCTTAATGCACAAATGAAATTTTTGGTGGTACAAACGTGTACAAACGATGGAGAAGCGTAACCCATTTGCAGATTTCATTTACCTTAAAAAATGACGGAGATATGTTTTGCGAGTTCTTGCAGCTCCTTAACCTTTGACCCTCTTAAAGTACAAATAAAAATTTTGGTGGTACAAACGGGTATATACGATAGAGAAGTTAAACCCATTTGCAGATTTCGATTACCTTAAAAAATGACAGAGTTATCTGTTTCGAGTTCTTGCAGTTCGTTACCCTTTGACCCCCTTAAGGTACAAATGAAAATTTTGGTTGTACAAACGGGTACAAACGATAAAGGAGCTAAACCCATTTCCAGATTCCATTTATCTTAAAAAATGACGGAGTTATATGATGAGAGTTCTTGCACCTCCTTAACCTTTGACCACCTTAATGCACAAATGAAATTTTTGGTGGTACAAACGGGTACAAACGATAGAGAAGCGTAACCCATTTGCAGATTTCATTTACCTTAAAAAATGGCGGAGTTATGTGTTGCGAGTTCTTGCAGCTTCTTAACCTTTGACCCCCTTACGGTACAAATGGAAATTTTGGTCGTCCGAACGGGTACAAAAGATAGAGAAGCGTAACATATTTGCAGATTTAATTTATCTTAAAAAATGACGGAGTAATCTGTTAGGAGTTCTTGCACCTCCTTAATCTTTGACCCCCAGCGAGTTCTTGCATCTCCTTAACCTTTGACCCTCTTAAGGCACAAATGAAAATATTGGTGGTACAAACGGGTACAAATGATAGACAAGCGTAACCCATTTGCAGATTTGATTACCTTAAAAAATGACAGTTTTCTGTTTCGAGTTCTTGCAATTCCTTACCCTTTGTCACCCTAAAGGTACAAATGAAAATTTTGGTGCTACAAATGGGTACAAACGATAGAGAAGCTAAACCCATTTGCAGATTTCATTTATCTTAAAAAGTGACGGAGTTATATGTTGCGAGTTCTTGCAGCTCCTTAACCTTTAAACCCCTTAATGCACAAATCAAACTTTTGGTGGTACAAATTGGTACAAACGATGGAGAAGCGTAACACATTTGTAGATTTCATTTATCTGAAAAAATGACGGCGTTACGTGTTCCGAGTTCTTACAGCTATTTAACCTTTCGACACCCTTAATGCACAAATGAAAATGTTGGTGGTACAAACGCGTACAAACGATAGAGAAGCGTAACCCATTTGCAGACTTGAATACCTTAAAAATGACAGAGTTTACTGTTTCGTGTTCATGCAGTTCCTTACCCTTTGTCCCCCTTAATGTACAAATGAAAATTTTGGTGGTACAAATGGGGACAAACCATAGCGAATCTAAACCCAGTTGTAGATTTCATTTATATTAAATAATGACGGAGTTATGTGTTGCGAGTTCTTGCAGCTCCATAACCTTTGACCCCCTTAAGGTACACATGCAAATTTTGGTGGTACAAACGGGTACAAACGATAGAGAAACTTAACCCATTTGCAGATTTCGATTATCTTAAAAAATGACGGAGATATTTGTTGCGAGATCTTGCATCTCCTTAATATTTGACCGCCTTAAGGTACAAAAAAAATGTTGGTGGTACAAACGGGTACAAACGATACATAAGCTTAACTTATTTGCAGATTTCGACTATCTTAAAAAATGACGGAGTTATGTTTTGCGAGATCTTGCAGCGTCCTTTGACCCCCTTAATGTACAAATGAAAATTTTGGTGGTACAGACGGGTACAAACGATAGAGAAGCGTAACCCATTTGCAGATTTCATTTATCTTAAAAAATGACGAAGTTATGTGTTGCGAGTTATTTCATCTGCTTAACGTTTGACCCCCTTAAGGTAAAAATGAAAATTTTGGTGGTACAAACGATAGAGAAGCTTAACCCTTTTGTAGATTTCGATTATCTTGAAAAATTACAGGGTTATCTGTTTCGAGTTCTTGCATCTCCTTAACCTTTGAACCCCTTAAAGTACAAATCAAAATTTTGGTGGTACAAACGGGTATAAACGATAGTGAAGTTAAACCCATTTGCAGATTTCGATTACCTTAAAAAATGACAGAGTTATCTGTTTCGCGTTCTTGCAGTTCGTTACCCTTTGATCCCCTTAAGGTACAAATGAAAATTTTGGTGGTACAAACGGGTACAAACGATAGAGAAGTGTAACCCATTTGCAGATTTCATTTATCTTTAAAAATGACGAAGTTATGTGTTGCGAGTTATTTCATCTGCTTAACGGTTGACCCCCTTAAGGTAAAACTGAAAATTTTGGTGGTACAAACGATAGAGAAGCTTAACCCTTTTGTAGATTTCGATTATCTTCAAAAATTACAGGGTTATCTGTTTCGAGTTCTTGCATCTCCTTAACCTTTGACCCCCTTAAAGTACAAATAAAAATTTTGGTGGTACAAACAGGTATAAACAATAGAGAAGTTAAACCCATTTGCAGATTTCGATTACCTTAAAAAATGACAGACTTATCTATTTCGAGTTCTTGCAGTTCGTTACCCTTTGATCCCCTTAAGGTACAAATGAAAATTTTGGTGGTACAAACGGGTACATACGTTAGAGAAGCGTAACCCATTTGCAGATTTCATTTATCTTAAAAAATGACGGAGTTATATGTTGCGAGTACTTGCAGCTCCTAAACCTTCGACACTGTTAAGGCAGAAATGAAATTTTTGGTGGTCCAAACGCGTACGAACGATAGAGAAGCGTAACCCATTTCCAGATTACATTCATTTTAAAAATTAACGGAGTTATGTGTTGCGAGTTCTTGCAGCTCCATAACCTTTGATCCCCTTATAGAACAAATAAAAATTTTGGTGGTACAAACGGGTATATACGATAGAGAAGTTAAACCCATTAGCAGATTTCGATTACCTTAAAAAATGACAGAGTTATCTGTTTCGAGTTCTTGCAGTTCGTTACCCTTTGACCCCCTTAAGGTACAAATGAATATTTTGGTTGTACAAACGGGTACAAACGATAGAGGAGCTAAACCCATTTCCAGATTCCATTTATCTTAAAAAATGACAGAGTTATATGATGAGAGTTCTTGCACCTCCTTAACCTTTGACCACCTTAATGCACAAATGAAATTTTTGGTGGTACAAATTGGTACAAACGATGGAGAAGCGTAACCCATTTGTAGGTTTCATTTATCTGAAAAAATGACGGAGTTATGTGTTCCGAGTTCTTACAGCTATTTAACCTTTTGACTCCCTTAATGCACAAATGAAAATGTTGGTGGTACAAACGCGTACAAATGATAGAGAAGCGTAACCCATTTGCAGATTTGAATACCTTAAAAAATAACAGAGTTTTCTGTTTCGAGTTCATGCAGTTCCTTACCCTTTGTCCCGCTTTAGGGACAAATGAAAATTTCGGTGGTACAAATGGGTACAAATGATAGAGAAGCGTAACCCGTTTCCAGATTTCATTCATGTTAATAAATGACAGATTTATCTGTTTCGACGATTTGCATCTCCTTAAACTTTGACCCCCTTAAGGTACAAATAAAAAATTTTGTGGTAAAAACGGGTACAAACGATAGAGAAGCTAAACACATTTGCATATTTCTTCTTAACCTTTAACCCTCTTAAGGCACAAATGAAATTTTCTGTGATCCGAACGGGTACAAAAGATAGAGAAGCGTAACATATTTTCAGATTTAATTGATCTTAAAAAATGACGGAGTAATGTGTTTCGAGTTCTCGCACCTCCTTAACCTTTGACCCCCAGCGAGTTCTTGCAGCTCCTTAACCTTTGACCCTCGTAAGGCACAAATGAAATTTTTGGTGGTCCAAACATATACAAACGATAGAGAAGCGTAACACATTTGCAGATTTCGATTACCTTAAAAAATGACAGAGTTATCGGTTTCGAGTTATTGCAGTTCGTTACCCTTTGACCCCCTTAAGGTACAAATGAAAATTTTGGTGGTACAAACTGGTACAAACGATAGAGAAGCTTAACTCATTTGCAGATTTCGATTATCTTAAAAAATGAGCGAGTTATGTTTTGCGAGTTCTTGCAGCTTCTTAACCGTTGACCCCTTAAGGTACAAATGAAAATTTTGGTGGTACAAACGGGTACAAATGATAGAGAAGCGTAACCCATTTATAGATTTCGATTATCTGGAAAAATAACGGAATTATGTGTTGCGAGTTCTTGCAGCTCCTTAACCTTTGACCCCCTTAAAGCAAAAATGCAATTTTTGGTGCTCCAAACGGGTACAAACGATAGAGAAGCGTAACCCATTTCTAGATTCCATTCATTTTTAAAAATGACGGAGTTATGTGTTGCGAGTTCTTGCAGCTCCATAACCTTTGACCCCCTTTAGGTTCACATGCAAATTTTGGTGGTACAAACGGGTACAAACGATAGAGAAAATTAACCCATTTGCAGATTTCGATTATCTTAAAAAATAACGGAGTTATGTTTTGCGAGATCTTGCAGCGTCTTATCCTTTGACCCCCTTAAAGTAAAAATGAAAATTTTGGTGGTACACACGATAGAGAAGCTTAACCCTTTTGTAGATTTCGATTATCTTCAAAAATTACAGGGTTATCTGTTTCGAGTTCTTGCATCTCCTTAACCTTTGACCCCCTTAAAGTACAAATAACAATTTTGGTGGTACAAACGGGTATAAACAATAGAGAAGTTAAACCCATTTGCAGATTTCGATTACCTTAAAAAATGACAGTGTTATATGTTTCGAGTTCTTGCAGTTCGTTACCCTTTGATCCACTCAAGGTACAAATGAAAATTTTGGTGGTACAAACGGGTACAAACGATAGAGAAGCGTAACCCATTTCCAGATTCCATTCATTTTAAAAAATGACGGAGTTATGTGTTGCGAGTTCTTGCACCTCCTTAACCTTTGACCACCTTAATGCACAAATGAAATTTTTGGTGGTACAAACGGGTACAAACGATGGAGAAGCGTAACCCATTTGCAGATTTCATTTACCTTAAAAAATGACGGAGATATGTTTTGCGAGTTCTTGCAGCTCCTTAACCTTTGACCCCTTAAGGGTCAAATGAAAATTTTGGTGGTGCAAACGGGTACAAACGATAGAGAAACTTAAGCCATTTGCATATTTCGATTATATTAAAAAATGGCGGAGTTATGTGTTGCGAGTTCTTGCAGCTTCTTAACCTTTGACCCCCTTAAGGTACAAATGAGAATTTTGGTGGTCCGAACGGGTACAAAAGATAGAGAAGCGTAAGATATTTGCAGATTTAATTTATCTTAAAAAATGACGGAGTAATCTGTTTGGAGTTCTTGCACCTCCTTAACCTTTGACCCCCAGCGAGTTCTTGCAGCTCCTTAACCTTTGACCCTCTTAAGGCACAAATGAAATTTTTGGTGGTCCAAACATGTACGAACGATAGAGAAGCGTAACCCATTTGCCTATTTCATTTATCTTAAAAAATGACGGATTTATGTGTTGCGAGTTCTTGCAGCTCCTTTACCTTTGACCCCTTTAAGGTGCAAATGAAAATTAAGGTGGTACAAACGGGTACAAACGATAGAGGAGCTTAACCCATTTGCAGATTTCGATTATCTTGAAAAATAACGGATTATGTGCTGCGAGTTCTTGCAGCTCCTTAACCTTTGACCCTCGTAAGGCACAAATGAAATTTTTGATGGTCCAAACATATACAAACGATAGAGAAGCGTAACACATTTGCAGATTTCGATTACCTTAAAAAATGACAGAGTTATCTGTTTCGAGTTATTGCAGTTCGTTACACTTTGACCCCCTTAAGGTACAATTGAAAATTTTGGTGGTACAAACGGGTACACACGATAGAGAAGCTTAACTCATTTGCAGATTTCGATTATCTTAAAAAATGAGCGAGTTATGTTTTGCGAGTTCTTGCAGCTTCTTAACCGTTGACCCCTTAAGGTACAAATGAAAATTTTGGTGGTACAAACGGGTACAAACGATAGAGAAGCGTAACCCATTTCCAGATTCCATTCATTTTAAAAAATGACGGAGTTATGTGTTGCGAGTTCTTGCACCTCCTTAACCTTTGACCACCTTAATGCACAAATGAAATTTTTGGTGGTACAAACGTGTACAAACGATGGAGAAGCGTAACCCATTTGCAGATTTCATTTACCTTAAAAAATGACGGAGATATGTTTTGCGAGTTCTTGCAGCTCCTTAACCTTTGACCCTCTTAAAGTACAAATAAAAATTTTGGTGGTACAAACGGGTATATACGATAGAGAAGTTAAACCCATTTGCAGATTTCGATTACCTTAAAAAATGACAGAGTTATCTGTTTCGAGTTCTTGCAGTTCGTTACCCTTTGACCCCCTTAAGGTACAAATGAAAATTTTGGTTGTACAAACGGGTACAAACGATAAAGGAGCTAAACCCATTTCCAGATTCCATTTATCTTAAAAAATGACGGAGTTATATGATGAGAGTTCTTGCACCTCCTTAACCTTTGACCACCTTAATGCACAAATGAAATTTTTGGTGGTACAAACGGGTACAAACGATAGAGAAGCGTAACCCATTTGCAGATTTCATTTACCTTAAAAAATGGCGGAGTTATGTGTTGCGAGTTCTTGCAGCTTCTTAACCTTTGACCCCCTTACGGTACAAATGGAAATTTTGGTCGTCCGAACGGGTACAAAAGATAGAGAAGCGTAACATATTTGCAGATTTAATTTATCTTAAAAAATGACGGAGTAATCTGTTAGGAGTTCTTGCACCTCCTTAATCTTTGACCCCCAGCGAGTTCTTGCATCTCCTTAACCTTTGACCCTCTTAAGGCACAAATGAAAATATTGGTGGTACAAACGGGTACAAATGATAGACAAGCGTAACCCATTTGCAGATTTGATTACCTTAAAAAATGACAGTTTTCTGTTTCGAGTTCTTGCAATTCCTTACCCTTTGTCACCCTAAAGGTACAAATGAAAATTTTGGTGCTACAAATGGGTACAAACGATAGAGAAGCTAAACCCATTTGCAGATTTCATTTATCTTAAAAAGTGACGGAGTTATATGTTGCGAGTTCTTGCAGCTCCTTAACCTTTAAACCCCTTAATGCACAAATCAAACTTTTGGTGGTACAAATTGGTACAAACGATGGAGAAGCGTAACACATTTGTAGATTTCATTTATCTGAAAAAATGACGGCGTTACGTGTTCCGAGTTCTTACAGCTATTTAACCTTTCGACACCCTTAATGCACAAATGAAAATGTTGGTGGTACAAACGCGTACAAACGATAGAGAAGCGTAACCCATTTGCAGACTTGAATACCTTAAAAATGACAGAGTTTACTGTTTCGTGTTCATGCAGTTCCTTACCCTTTGTCCCCCTTAATGTACAAATGAAAATTTTGGTGGTACAAATGGGGACAAACCATAGCGAATCTAAACCCAGTTGTAGATTTCATTTATATTAAATAATGACGGAGTTATGTGTTGCGAGTTCTTGCAGCTCCATAACCTTTGACCCCCTTAAGGTACACATGCAAATTTTGGTGGTACAAACGGGTACAAACGATAGAGAAACTTAACCCATTTGCAGATTTCGATTATCTTAAAAAATGACGGAGATATTTGTTGCGAGATCTTGCATCTCCTTAATATTTGACCGCCTTAAGGTACAAAAAAAATGTTGGTGGTACAAACGGGTACAAACGATACATAAGCTTAACTTATTTGCAGATTTCGACTATCTTAAAAAATGACGGAGTTATGTTTTGCGAGATCTTGCAGCGTCTTATCCTTTGACCCCCTTAATGTACAAATGAAAATTTTGGTGGTACAGACGGGTACAAACGATAGAGAAGCGTAACCCATTTGCAGATTTCATTTATCTTAAAAAATGACGAAGTTATGTGTTGCGAGTTATTTCATCTGGTTAACGTTTGACCCCCTTAAGGTAAAAATGAAAATTTTGGTGGTACAAACGATAGAGAAGCTTAACCCTTTTGTAGATTTCGATTATCTTGAAAAATTACAGGGTTATCTGTTTCGAGTTCTTGCATCTCCTTAACCTTTGAACCCCTTAAAGTACAAATCAAAATTTTGGTGGTACAAACGGGTATAAACGATAGTGAAGTTAAACCCATTTGCAGATTTCGATTACCTTAAAAAATGACAGAGTTATCTGTTTCGCGTTCTTGCAGTTCGTTACCCTTTGATCCCCTTAAGGTACAAATGAAAATTTTGGTGGTACAAACGGGTACAAACGATAGAGAAGTGTAACCCATTTGCAGATTTCATTTATCTTTAAAAATGACGAAGTTATGTGTTGCGAGTTATTTCATCTGCTTAACGGTTGACCCCCTTAAGGTAAAACTGAAAATTTTGGTGATACAAACGATAGAGAAGCTTAACCCTTTTGTAGATTTCGATTATCTTCAAAAATTACAGGGTTATCTGTTTCGAGTTCTTGCATCTCCTTAACCTTTGACCCCCTTAAAGTACAAATAAAAATTTTGGTGGTACAAACAGGTATAAACAATAGAGAAGTTAAACCCATTTGCAGATTTCGATTACCTTAAAAAATGACAGACTTATCTATTTCGAGTTCTTGCAGTTCGTTACCCTTTGATCCCCTTAAGGTACAAATGAAAATTTTGGTGGTACAAACGGGTACATACGTTAGAGAAGCGTAACCCATTTGCAGATTTCATTTATCTTAAAAAATGACGGAGTTATATGTTGCGAGTACTTGCAGCTCCTAAACCTTCGACACTGTTAAGGCAGAAATGAAATTTTTGGTGGTCCAAACGCGTACAAACGATAGAGAAGCGTAACCCATTTCCAGATTACATTCATTTTAAAAATTTACGGAGTTATGTGTTGCGAGTTCTTGCAGCTCCATAACCTTTGATCCCCTTATAGAACAAATAAAAATTTTGGTGGTACAAACGGGTATATACGATAGAGAAGTTAAACCCATTAGCAGATTTCGATTATCTTAAAAAATGACAGAGTTATCTGTTTCGAGTTCTTGCAGTTCGTTACCCTTTGACCCCCTTAAGGTACAAATGAATATTTTGGTTGTACAAACGGGTACAAACGATAGAGGAGCTAAACCCATTTCCAGATTCCATTTATCTTAAAAAATGACAGAGTTATATGATGAGAGTTCTTGCACCTCCTTAACCTTTGACCACCTTAATGCACAAATGAAATTTTTGGTGGTACAAATTGGTACAAACGATGGAGAAGCGTAACCCATTTGTAGGTTTCATTTATCTGAAAAAATGACGGAGTTATGTGTTCCGAGTTCTTACAGCTATTTAACCTTTTGACTCCCTTAATGCACAAATGAAAATGTTGGTGGTACAAACGCGTACAAATGATAGAGAAGCGTAACCCATTTGCAGATTTGAATACCTTAAAAAATAACAGAGTTTTCTGTTTCGAGTTCATGCAGTTCCTTACCCTTTGTCCCGCTTTAGGGACAAATGAAAATTTCGGTGGTACAAATGGGTACAAATGATAGAGAAGCGTAACCCGTTTCCAGATTTCATTCATGTTAATAAATGACAGATTTATCTGTTTCGACGATTTGCATCTCCTTAAACTTTGACCCCCTTAAGGTACAAATAAAAAATTTTGTGGTAAAAACGGGTACAAACGATAGAGAAGCTAAACACATTTGCATATTTCTTCTTAACCTTTAACCCTCTTAAGGCACAAATGAAATTTTCTGTGATCCGAACGGGTACAAAAGATAGAGAAGCGTAACATATTTTCAGATTTAATTGATCTTAAAAAATGACGGAGTAATGTGTTTCGAGTTCTCGCACCTCCTTAACCTTTGACCCCCAGCGAGTTCTTGCAGCTCCTTAACCTTTGACCCTCGTAAGGCACAAATGAAATTTTTGGTGGTCCAAACATATACAAACGATAGAGAAGCGTAACACATTTGCAGATTTCGATTACCTTAAAAAATGACAGAGTTATCGGTTTCGAGTTATTGCAGTTCGTTACCCTTTGACCCCCTTAAGGTACAAATGAAAATTTTGGTGGTACAAACTGGTACAAACGATAGAGAAGCTTAACTCATTTGCAGATTTCGATTATCTTAAAAAATGAGCGAGTTATGTTTTGCGAGTTCTTGCAGCTTCTTAACCGTTGACCCCTTAAGGTACAAATGAAAATTTTGGTGGTACAAACGGGTACAAATGATAGAGAAGCGTAACCCATTTATAGATTTCGATTATCTGGAAAAATAACGGAATTATGTGTTGCGAGTTCTTGCAGCTCCTTAACCTTTGACCCCCTTAAAGCAAAAATGCAATTTTTGGTGGTCCAAACGGGTACAAACGATAGAGAAGCGTAACCCATTTCTAGATTCCATTCATTTTTAAAAATGACGGAGTTATGTGTTGCGAGTTCTTGCAGCTCCATAACCTTTGACCCCCTTTAGGTTCACATGCAAATTTTGGTGGTACAAACGGGTACAAACGATAGAGAAAATTAACCCATTTGCAGATTTCGATTATCTTAAAAAATAACGGAGTTATGTTTTGCGAGATCTTGCAGCGTCTTATCCTTTGACCCCCTTAAAGTAAAAATGAAAATTTTGGTGGTACACACGATAGAGAAGCTTAACCGTTTTGTAGATTTCGATTATCTTCAAAAATTACAGGGTTATCTGTTTCGAGTTCTTGCATCTCCTTAACCTTTGACCCCCTTAAAGTACAAATAACAATTTTGGTGGTACAAACGGGTATAAACAATAGAGAAGTTAAACCCATTTGCAGATTTCGATTACCTTAAAAAATGACAGTGTTATATGTTTCGAGTTCTTGCAGTTCGTTACCCTTTGATCCACTCAAGGTACAAATGAAAATTTTGGTGGTACAAACGGGTACAAACGATAGAGAAGCGTAACCCATTTCCAGATTCCATTCATTTTAAAAAATGACAGAGTTATCTGTTTCGAGTTATTGCAGTTCGTTACACTTTGACCCCCTTAAGGTACAATTGAAAATTTTGGTGGTACAAACGGGTACACACGATAGAGAAGCTTAACTCATTTGCAGATTTCGATTATCTTAAAAAATGAGCGAGTTATGTTTTGCGAGTTCTTGCAGCTTCTTAACCGTTGACCCCTTAAGGTACAAATGAAAATTTTGGTGGTACAAACGGGTACAAACGATAGAGAAGCGTAACCCATTTCCAGATTCCATTCATTTTAAAAAATGACGGAGTTATGTGTTGCGAGTTCTTGCACCTCCTTAACCTTTGACCACCTTAATGCACAAATCAAATTTTTGGTGGTACAAACGGGTACAAACGATGGAGAAGCGTAACCCATTTGCAGATTTCATTTACCTTAAAAAATGACGGAGATATGTTTTGCGAGTTCTTGCAGCTCCTTAACCTTTGACCCCCTTAAGGGTCAAATGAAAATTTTGGTGGTGCAAACGGGTACAAACGATAGAGAAACTTAAGCCATTTGCATATTTCGATTATATTAAAAAATGGCGGAGTTATGTGTTGCGAGTTCTTGCAGCTTCTTAACCTTTGACCCCCTTAAGGTACAAATGAGAATTTTGGTGGTCCGAACGGGTACAAAAGATAGAGAAGCGTAAGATATTTGCAGATTTAATTTATCTTAAAAAATGACGGAGTAATCTGTTTGGAGTTCTTGCACCTCCTTAACCTTTGACCCCCAGCGAGTTCTTGCAGCTCCTTAACCTTTGACCCTCTTAAGGCACAAATGAAATTTTTGGTGGTCCAAACATGTACAAACGATAGAGAAGCGTAACCCATTTGCCTATTTCATTTATCTTAAAAAATGACGGATTTATGTGTTGCGAGTTCTTGCAGCTCCTTTACCTTTGACCCCCTTAAGGTACAAATGAAAATTTTGGTGGTACAAACGGGTTCAAACGATAGAGAAGCTTAACTCATTTGCAGATTTCGATTATCTTAAAAAATGACGGAGTTATGATTTGCGAGTTCTTGCAGCTGCTGAACCTTTGACCCCCTTAAGGTACAAATGAAAATATTGGTGGTACAAACGGGTACAAATGATAGAGAAGCGTAACCCATTTGCAGATTTCATTTATCTTAAAAAATGACGGAGTTATATGTTGCGAGTTCTTGCAGCTCCTTAACCTTTAAACCCCTTAATGCACAAATGAAACTTTTGGTGGTACAAATTGGTACAAACGATGGAGAAGCGTAACCCATTTGTAGATTTCATTTATCTGAAAAAATGACGGAGTTATGTGTTGCGATTTCTTGCACCTGCTTAACATTTGACCCCCTTAAGTTACAAATGAAAATTTCGGTGGTACAAACGGGTACAAACGATAGAGAAGCGTAACCCGTATCCAGATTTCATTTATGTTAAAAAATGACAGAGTTATCTGTTTCGAGTTTTTGCATCTCCTTAAGGTGGGGGAGTCAGGTCAAAAATTAAAAAAAATCGATTTTTTTTTTTTCTGTGAAAACATTCATTTCCATGTAATCTATTGTGACAGGAAAATTTATTCGCGTCACCTCGACGTCGGAACCGCGAACTGACTCCTCGACAAACTACGCTTTTATTGTAAGTCGCGCGAATTTGACAATTTTACATGACGCCCACCGCGAGCTATCGGCGCATCGATACATCTACGCGCCTAAACGACGCGCTCAAACGCGTAAGAGGACGCTGGCTGCTTCAGCGCGCCGCGTCGAAATAGGCCGGTCTATTGACCAATTAGGGCGAAGGGACGCGTCCAAGTTCCTTAACATAACGTACGACGCTGCGCTATCGAGCGACGATCGAAAATCACTTGCTCGCCGACGTCTGTAACGAGCAGTCATCGTTAAATATCCTCGAGGAGTCTCGCTTTACCTTGTCAACCTTATTGTGAATTTATTGAATTTATTGTGTTCATCGATTATTGTTCGTCGACATTCTAATAGACGATTGTATTCGTCAAACAATATTTATTGGAATTGTGAACCACTCGACCATTAAAGGAAGGTGGAAAGACATTCGACAGTCGAGAGGGCTTACGGAGATCGTCAAATAAACGCAGCAACTGTAAGTTAAAACTGTCAATTGTATTTCTTCATTTCGCTGTCCCTTGCAATCTTTCCCTTGGGTCTCCAGCGGAACCCCATGCGAACCGCAGCTGGCCGTAATAATTCGTCAAAAGTATCGTTGTTAATTACGTTAAATTAACTGGCGCTCAACAAAACGTATATTTCTTATTTAGTTGTCAAATCAGAGCCCCGGCAGCCCTTGACCCAGGCCGCGCCGGGTGGAATATCGTCGAGAATTGTTTAACACGAGGGTATTCTTTCTCACTATCTATTAGTAAAGTTATAAGCCGGAATTCGGAAAAATGGCTAAGTTTCTACGGTACCATTCATATTAAATTTTCTCAAAAGTCGTAAAAATTACCAGAATATTATATTTGAATTTTAAATTATTTTATTTATTTATTTTTGTTATATGCAGACATTATGGCCGATTTTTTGTTCACACAAAATAATTAAGGGTGTTGAAAAAAAAAAAATCAAATATTTTTCTTTTTTTTTTTCTCTTCGGCAGTTTTGTTTAGTTAAGTACACCCTCTGAACCTGCAAAATCGTAGACCTGAATGCGAAAAAATGGCCGATTTCTGCAATATACCTGTTTTTTAATGATTTTTTTCTTCATAATAAAAAGTTTATTACGTATTTGTAAATAAAATTTTTATTTGTTTACCATTTTTTAAATCAGTTAGCGAAACGCGATACAAATGACGCGATGAGAGTGTAATGTCTTCAATGCAACACGTAACACTTACATTATATTCGAATTCGCGCGAATAATGGGACATGCGCTGTGATATCTTAGCACGTATCGCATGCGCAGCGTGTTACTGCCTCGAGAAGTTACTTCTGCTACTTGCGAGACGCATAACCTCGAATTGACGTTTTTATTTTTCGTTCATATTATGCTATTAGTTTGGTTCCGTTGGCCATTTACGGGTTTTTTTCAATCAATAGCGCTTAAAACAGAATCAACAATCATCAGAAGTGATCAGATATGTAAATTTGTTATGAAGTGATGATTTAATGTTTGTGCAGCACATTTGTGAATGTGTCAACATTGGATAAATTTTCAGTGATGTTGTCAATAAAAGTGATCATCCCCATATTATTTACAGGTTCTTTTCAAATTATGCATTCATTTACTTATTTATTTGTAAAAAAAAACATTTATTAATAACATTATTAATAATATTCTGTAATCTGACTTGCAAATAGTATTTTTATTTTGTTCATTAAAGGTACTAAGGTGCCCCAAAGGTGAAAACAGCATAAACATTTTTATTTGAGTGGTAAGCTTTAGAAGCCATTTGCCGAAACTTGGTTTTAAACCTATTCTGCGCGTGATTCAGACCAAACTGCTAGGCAGATTGGGCTGGTTGACGTCTCATTTTCTTCTTCATGAAAAGATACACCGGCTAAATGGAGCAAAAGTTAATAAAAGGTAATATTTTTCAAGTGACATAATTATTACTAAATAAATTTTATGCTATTTTCTAAATCAGTTCTTAATTTTGCTTTCGGAATTAAAAAAAAATATTTTGCTCCATTTAGCCGGTGTATCTTTTTATGAAAAAGAAAATGAGACATCAACTAGCCCAATCTGCCTAGCTGCTTGGTCTGAATCACGGGCAGAGTGGAAAACGGAAGACCTTTGCTTAAGATAAAATGGAAAGACATACGCAAGTCAGATGGCAGTAAAAAATCCTTTCATCGAGTACCAACAATATAGTTCATTGATCATTTTTATATGCAAGAGAATTTGGATGATATTGAATTTACAAATTTAATTATTTTGACCTGACTCCCTCCCCTTAACCTTTGACCCCCTTAAAGTACAAATAAACAAATGGGTACAAACGATAGAGAAGCTAAACCCATTTGCAGATTTCATTTATCTTAAAAAATGACGGAGTTATATGTTGCGAGTTCTTGCAGCTCCTTAACCTTTAAACCCCTTAATGCACAAATGAAACTTTTGGTGGTACAAATTGGTACAAACGATGGAGAAGCGTAACCCATTTGTAGATTTCATTTATCTGAAAAAATGACGGAGTTATGTGTTCCGAGTTCTTACAGCTATTTAACCTTTTGACTCCCTTAATGCACAAACGAAAATGTTGGTGGTACAAACGCGTTCAAACGATAGAGAAGCGTAACCCATTTGCAGATTTGAATACCTTAAAAAATGACAGAGTTTTCTGTTTCGAGTTCATGCAGTTCCTTACCCTTTGTCCCCCTTAAGGTACAAATGAAAATTTTGGTGGTACAAATGGGTACAAACGATAGAGAAGCTAAACCCATGTGTAGATTTCATTTATCTTAAATAATGACGGAGTTATGTGTTGCGATTTCTTGCACCTGTTTAACATTTGACCCGCTTAAGTTACAAATGAAAATTTCGGTGGTACAAACGGGTACAAAGGATAGAAAAGCGTAACCCGTATCCAGATTTCATTTATGTTAAAAAATGACAGAGTTATCTGTTTCGAATTTTTGCATCTCCTTAATCTTTGACCCCCTTAAGGTACAAATAAAAATGTTGGTGGTACAAACGGGTACAAACGATAGAGAAGCTAAACCCATTTGTATATTTCTTCTTAACCTTTAACCCTCTTAAGGCACAAATGAAATTTTTGGTGGTCCGAACGGGTACAAAAGATAGAGAAGCGTAACATATTTGCAGATTTAATTAATCTTAAAAAATGACGAAATAATGTGTTTCGAGTTCTCGCACCTCCTTAACCTTTGACCCACAGCGAGTTCTTGCAGCTCCTTAACCTTTGACCCTCGTAAGGCACAAATGAAATTTTTGGTGGTCCAAACATATACAAACGATAGAGAAGCGTAACACATTTGCAGATTTCGGTTACCTTAAAAAATGACAGAGTAATCTGTTTCGAGTTATTGCAGTTCGTTACCCTTTGCCCCCCTTAAGGAACAAATGAAAATTTTGGTGGTACAAACGGGTACAAACGATAGAGAAACTTAACTCATTTGCAGATTTCGATTATCTTAAGAAATGAGCGAGTTATGTTTTGCGAGTTCTTGCAGCTTCTTAACCGTTGACCCCCTTAAGGTACAAATGACAATTTTGGTGGTACAAACGGGTACAAACGATAGAGAAGCGTAACCCATTTATATATTTCGATTATCTTGAAAAATAACGGAATTATGTGTTGCGAGTTCTTGCAGCTCCTTAACCTTTGACGCCCTTAAGGCAAAAATGAAATTTTTGGTGGTCCAAACGGGTACAAACGATAGAGAAGCGTAACCCATTTCCAGATTCCATTCATTTAAAAAAATGACGGAGTTATGAGTTGCGAGTCCTTGCAGCTCCATAACCTTTGACCCCCTTAAGGTACACATGCAAATTTTGGTGGTACAGACGGGTACAAACGATAGAGAAGCGTAACCCATTTGCAGATTTCATTTATCTTAAAAAATGACGAAGTTATGTGTTGCGAGTTATTTCATCTGCTTAACGTTTGACCCCCTTAAGGTAAAAATGAAAATTTTGGTGGTACAAACGATAGAGAAGCGTAACCCATTTCTAGATTCCATTCATTTTAAAAAATGACGGAGTTATATGTTGCGAGTTCTTGCAGCTCCATAACCTTTGACCCCCTTTAGGTTCACATGCAAATTTTCGTGGTACAAACGGGTACAAACGATAGAGAAAATTAACCCATTTGCAGATTTCGATTATCTTAAAAAATGACGGAGTTATGTTTTGCGAGATCTTGCAGCGTCTTATCCTTTGACCCCCTTAAGGTAAAAATGAAAATTTTGGTGGTACAAACGATAGAGAAGCTTAACCCTTTTGTAGATTTCGATTATCTTCAAAAATTACAGGGTTATCTGTTTCGAGTTCTTGCATCTCCTTAACCTTTGACCCCCTTAAAGTACAAATAAAAATTTTGGTGGTACAAACGGGTATAAACAATAGAGAAGTTAAACCCATTTGCAGATTTCGATTACCTTAAAAAATGACAGTGTTATATGTTTCGAGTTCTTGCAGTTCGTTACCCTTTGATCCACTCAAGGTACAAATGAAAATTTTGGTGGTACAAACGGGTACAAACGATAGAGAAGCGTAACCCATTTCCAGATTCCATTCATTTTAAAAAATGACGGAGTTATGTGTTGCGAGTTCTTGCACCTCCTTAACCTTTGACCACTTTAATGCACAAATGAAATTTTTGGTGGTACAAACGGGTACAAACGATGGAGAAGCTTAACCCATTTGCAGACTTCATTTACCTTAAAAAATGACGGAGATATGTTTTGCGAGTTCTTGCAGCTCCTTAACCTTTGACCCCCTTAAGGGTCAAATGAAAATTTTGGTGGTGCAAACGGGTACAAACGATAGAGAAACTTAAGCCATTTGCATATTTCGATTATATTAAAAAATGGCGGAGTTATGTGTTGCGAGTTCTTGCAGCTTCTTAACCTTTGACCCCCTTAAGGTACAAATGAGAATTTTGGTGGTCCGAACGGGTACAAAAGATAGAGAAGCGTAAGATATTTGCAGATTTAATTTATCTTAAAAAATGACGGAGTAATCTGTTTGGAGTTCTTGCACCTCCTTAACCTTTGACCCCCAGCGAGTTCTTGCAGCTCCTTAACCTTTGACCCTCTTAAGGCACAAATGAAATTTTTGGTGGTCCAAACATGTACAAACGATAGGGAAGCGTAACCCATTTGCCGATTTCATTTATCTTAAAAAATGACGGATTTATGTGTTGCGAGTTCTTGCAGCTCCTTTACCTTTGACCCCCTTAAGGTACAAATGAAAGTTAAGGTGGTACAAATGGGTACAAACGATAGAGAAGCTTAACCCATTTGCAGATTTCTATTACCTTGAAAAATAACGGAATTATGTGCTGCGAGTTCTTGCAGCTCCTTACCCTTTGTCACCCTAAAGGTACAAATGAAAATTTTGGTGCTACAAATGGGTACAAACGATAGAGAAGCTAAACCCATTTGCAGATTTCATTTATCTTAAAAAATGACGGAGTTATATGTTGCGAGTTCTTGCAGCTCCTTAACCTTTAAACCCCTTAATGCACAAATGAAACTTTTGGTGGTACAAATTGGTACAAACGATGGAGAAGCGTAACCCATTTGTAGATTCCATTTATCTGAAAAAATGACGGAGTTATGTGTTGCGATTTCTTGCACCTGCTTAACATTTGACCCCCTTAAGTTACAAATGAAAATTTCGGTGGTACAAACGGGTACAAACGATAGAGAAGCGTAACCCGTATCCAGATTTCATTTATGTTAAAAAATGACAGAGTTATCTGTTTCGAGTTTTTGCATCTCCTTAAGGTGGGGGAGTCAGGTCAAAAATTTAAAAAAATCGATTTTTTTTTTTTCTGTGAAAACATTCATTTCCATGTAATCTATCTATTAGTAAAGTTATAAGCCGGAATTCGGAAAAATGGCTAAGTTTCTACGGTACCATTCATATTTAATTTTCTCAAAAGTCGTAAAAATTACCAGAATATTATATTTGAATTTTAAATTATTTTATTTATTTATTTTTGTTATATGCAGACATTATGGCCGATTTTTTGTTCACACAAAATAATTAAGGGTGTTGAAAAAAAAAAAATCAAATATTTTTTTTTTTTTTTTTCTCTTCGGCAGTTTTGTTTAGTTAAGTACACCCTCTGAACCTGCAAAATCGTAGACCTGAATGCGAAAAAATGGCCGATTTCTGCAATATACCTGTTTTTTAATGATTTTTTTCTTCATAATAAAAAGTTTATTACGTATTTGTAAATAAAATTTTTATTTGTTTACCATTTTTTAAATCAGTTAGCGAAACGCGATACAAATGACGCGATGAGAGTCTAATGTCTTCAATGCAACACGTAACACTTACATTATATTCGAATTCGCGCGAATAATGGGACATGCGCTGTGATATCTTAGCACGTATCGCATGCGCAGCGTGTTACTGCCTCGAGAAGTTACTTCTGCTACTTGCGAGACGCATAACCTCGAATTGACGTTTTTATTTTTCGTTCATATTATGCTATTAGTTTGGTTCCGTTGGCCATTTACGGGTTTTTTTCAATCAATAGCGCTTAAAACAGAATCAACAATCATCAGAAGTGATCAGATATGTAAATTTGTTATGAAGTGATGATTTAATGTTTGTGCAGCACATTTGTGAATGTGTCAACATTGGATAAATTTTCAGTGATGTTGTCAATAAAAGTGATCATCCCCATATTATTTACAGGTTTTTTCAAATTATGCATTCATTTACTTATTTATTTGTAAAAAAAAAAAAAACATTTATTAATAACATTATTAATAATATTCTGTAATCTGACTTGCAAATAGTATTTTTATTTTGTTCATTAAAGGTACTAAGGTGCCCCAAAGGTGAAAACAGCATAATCATTTTTATTTGAGTGGTAAGCTTTAGATGCCATTTGCCGAAACTTGGTTTTAAACCTATTCTGCGCGTGATTCAGACCAAACTGCTAGGCAGATTGGGCTGGTTGACGTCTCATTTTCTTCTTCATGAAAAGATAGACCGGCTAAATGGAGCAAAAGTTAATAAAAGGTAATATTTTTCAAGTGACATAATTATTACTAAATAAATTTTATGCTATTTTCTAAATCAGTTATTAATTTTGCTTTCGGAATTAAAAAAAAATATTTTGCTCCATTTAGCCGGTGTATCTTTTTATGAAAAAGAAAATGAGACATCAACTAGCCCAATCTGCCTAGCTGTTTGGTCTGAATCACGGGCAGAGTGGAAAAC
Organism: Ephialtes manifestator; assembly: GCA_963970395.1. Taxonomy (NCBI): domain Eukaryota; kingdom Metazoa; phylum Arthropoda; class Insecta; order Hymenoptera; family Ichneumonidae; genus Ephialtes; species Ephialtes manifestator. The sequence continues at coordinate 1,580,641 of OZ019977.1, forward strand.
GGAAGACCTTTGCTTAAGATAAAATGGAAAGACATACGCAAGTCAGATGGCAGTAAAAAATCCTTTCATCGAGTACCAACAATATAGTTCATTGATCATTTTTATATGCAAGAGAATTTGGATGATATTGAATTTACAAATTTAATTATTTTGACCTGACTCCCTCCCCTTAACCTTTGACCCCCTTAAAGTACAAATAAAAATTTTGGTGGTACAAACGGGTACAAACGATAGAGAAGCTAAACCCATTTGCATATTTCTTCTTAACCTTTAACCTTCTTAAGGCACAAATGAAATATTTGGTGGTCCGAACGGGTACAAAAGATAGAGAAGCGTAACATATTTGCAGATTTAATTTATCTTAAAAAATGACGGAGTAATGTGTTTCGAGTTCTCGCACCTCCTTAACCTTTGACCTCCAGCGAGTTCTTGCAGCTCCTTAACCTTTGACCCTCGAAAGGCACAAATGAAATTTTTGGTGGTCCAAACATATACAAACGATAGAGAAGCGTAACACATTTGCAGATTTCGATTACCTTAAAAAATGACAGAGTTATCTGTTTCGAGTTATTGTAGTTCGTTACCCTTTGACCCCCTTAAGGTACAAATGAAAATTTTGGTGATACAAACGGGTACAAACGATAGAGAAGCTTAACTCATTTGCAGATTTCGATTATCTTAAAAAATGACCGAGTTATGTTTTGCGAGTTCTTGCAGCTTCTTAACCGTTGACCCCATTAAGGTACAAATGAAAATTTTGGTGGTACAAACGGGTACAAAAGATAGAGAAGCGTAACCCATTTATAGATTTCGATTATCTTGAAAAATAACGGAATTATGGGTTGCGAGTTCTTGCAGCTCCTTAACCTTTGACCCCCTTAAGGCAAAAATGAAATTTTTGGTGGTCCAAACGGGTACAAACGATAGAGAAGCGTAACCCATTTCCAGATTCCAATGATTTTAAAAAATGACGGAGTTATGTGTTGCGAGTTCTTGCAGCTCCATAACCTTTGACCCCCTTAAGGTACACATGAAAATTTTGGTGGTGCAAACGGGTACAAACGATAGAGAAACTTAACCCATTTGCAGATGTCGATTATCTTGAAAAATAACGGATTATGTGCTGCGAGTTCTTGCAGCTCCTTAACCTTTGACCCCCTTAAGGCACAAATGAAAATTTTGGTTGTACAAACGGGTTCAAACGATAGAGAAGCTTAAGTCATTTGCAGATTTCGATTATCTTAAAAAATGACGGAGTTATGTTTTGCGAGTTCTTGCAGCTTCTTAACCTTTGACCCCCTTAAGGTACAAATGAAAATATTGGTGGTACAAACGGGTACAAATGATAGAGAAGCGTAACCCATTTGCAGATTTGATTACCTTAAAAAATGACAGTTTTCTGTTTCGAGTTCTTGCAGTTCCTTACCCTTTGTCACCCTAAAGGTACAAATGAAAATTTTGGTGCTACAAATGGGTACAAACGATAGAGAAGCTAAACCAATTTGCAGATTTCATTTATCTTAAAAAATGACGGAGTTATATGTTGCGTGTTCTTGCAGCTCCTTAACCTTTAAACCCCTTAATGCCCAAATGAAACTTTTGGTGGTACAAATTGGTACAAACGATGGAGAAGCGTAACCCAGTTGTAGATTTCATTTATATGAAAAAATGACGGAGTTATGTGTTCCGAGTTCTTACAGCTATTTAACCTTTTGACTCCCTTAATGCACAAATGAAAATGTTCGTGGTACAAACGCGTACAAACGATAGAGAAGCGTAACCCATTTGCAGATTTGAATACCTTAAAAAATGACAGAGTTTTCTGTTTCGAGTTCATGCAGTTCCTTACCCTTTGTCCCGCTTTAGGGACAAATGAAAATTTTGGTGGTACAAATGGGTACAAACGATAGAGAAGCTAAACCCATTTGTAGATTTCATTTATCTTAAATAATGACGGAGTTATGTGTTGCGATTTCTTGCACCGGCTTAAAGTTTGACCCCCTTAAGTTACAAATGAAAATTTCGGTGGTACAAACGGGTACAAATGATAGAGAAGCGTAACCCGTTTCCAGATTTCATTTATGTTAATAAATGACAGAGTTATCTGTTTCGAGTATTTGCATCTCCTTAACCTTCGACCCCCTTAAGGTACAAATAAAAAATTTCGTGGTAAAAACGGGTACAAACGATAGAGAATCTAAACACATTTGCAAATTTCTTCTTAACCTTTAACCCTCTTAAGGCACAAATGAAATTTTCGGTGATCCGAACGGTTACAAAAGATAGAGAAGCGTAACATATTTGCAGATTTAATTGATCTTAAAAAATGACGGAGTAATGTGTTTCGAGTTCTCACACATCCTTAACGTTTGACCCCCAGCGAGTTCTTGCAGCTCCTTAACCTTTGACCCTCGTAAGGCACAAATGAAATTTTTGATGGTCCAAACATATGCAAACGATAGAGAAGCGTAACACATTTGCAGATTTCGATTACCTTAAAAAATGACAGAGTTATTTGTTTCGAGTTATTGCAGTTCGTTACCCTTTGACCCCCTTAAGGTACAAATGAAAATTTTGGTGGTACAAACGGGTACACACTATAGAGAAGCTTAACTCATTTGCAGATTTCGATTATCTTAAAAAATGAGCGAGTTATGTTTTGCGAGTTCTTGCAGCTTCTTAACCGTTGACCCCTTAAGGTACAAATGAAAATTTTGGTGGTACAAACGGGTACATTCGTTAGAGAAGCGTAACCCATTTGCGGATTTCATTTATCTTAAAAAATGACGGAGTTATATGTTGCGAGTACTTGCAGCTCCTAAACCTTCGACACTGTTAAGGCAGAAATGAAATTTTTGGTGGTCCAAACGGGTACAAACGATAGAGAAGCGTAACCCATTTCCAGATTCCATTCATTTTAAAAATTGACGGAGTTATGTGTTGCGAGTTCTTGCAGCTCCATAACCTTTGACCCCCTTAAAGAACAAATAAAAATTTTGGTGGTACAAACGGGTATATACGATAGAGAAGTTAAACCCATTTGCAGATTTCGATTACCTTAAAAAATGACAGAGTTATCTGTTTCGAGTTCTTGCAGTTCGTTACCCTTTGACCCCCTTAAGGTACAAATGAAAATTTTGGTTGTACAAACGGGTACAAACGATAGAGGAGCTAAACACATTTCCAGATTCCATTTATCTTAAAAAATGACAGAGTTATATGATGAGAGTTCTTGCACCTCCTTAACCTTTGACCACCTTAATGCACAAATGAAATTTTTGGTGGTCCGAACGGGTACAAAAGATAGAGAAGCGTAACATATTTGCAGATTTAATTAATCTTAAAAAATGACGAAGTAATGTGTTTCGAGTTCTCGCACCTCCTTAAACTTTGACCCTCGAAAGGCACAAATGAAACTTTTGGTGGTCCAAACATATACAAACGATAGAGAAGCGTAACACATTTGCAGATTTCGGTTACCTTAAAAAATGACAGAGTAATCTGTTTCGAGTTATTGCAGTTCGTTACCCTTTGCCCCCCTTAAGGAACAAATGAAAATTTTGGTGGTACAAACGGGTACAAACGATAGAGAAACTTAACTCATTTGCAGATTTCGATTATCTTAAAAAATGAGCGAGTTATGTTTTGCGAGTTCTTGCAGCTTCTTAACCGTTGACCCCCTTAAGGTACAAATGACAATTTTGGTGGTACAAACGGGTACAAACGATAGAGAAGCGTAACCCATTTATATATTTCGATTATCTTGAATAATAACGGAATTATGTGTTGCGAGTTCTTGCAGCTCCTTAACCTTTGACGCCCTTAAGGCAAAAATGAAATTTTTGGTGGTCCAAACGGGTACAAACGATAGAGAAGCGTAACCGATTTCCAGATTCCATTCATTTAAAAAAATGACGGAGTTATGAGTTGCGAGTCCTTGCAGCTCCATAACCTTTGACCCCCTTAAGGTACACATGCAAATTTTGGTGGTACAAACGGGTACAAACGATAGAGAAACTTAACCCATTTGCAGATTTCGATTATCTTAAAAAATGACGGAGATATGTGTTGCGAGTTCTTGCATCTCCTTAAACTTTGACCGCCTTAAGGTACAAAAAAAATGTTGGTGGTACAAACGGGTACAAACGATAGATAAGCTTAATTCATTTGCAGATTTCGACAATCTTAAAAAATGACGGAGTTATGTTTTGCGAGATCTTGCAGCGTCTTATCCTTTGACCCCCTTAATGTACAAATGAAAATTTTGGTGGTACAGACGATAGAGAAGCTTAACCCTTTTGTAGATTTCGATTATCTTCAAAAATTACAGGGTTATCTGTTTCGAGTTCTTGCATCTCCTTAACCTTTGACCCCCTTAAAGTACAAATAAAAATTTTGGTGGTACAAACGGGTATAAACAATAGAGAAGTTAAACCCATTTGCAGATTTCGATTACCTTAAAAAATGACAGACTTATCTGTTTCGAATTCTTGCAGTTCGTTACCCTTTGATCCCCTTAAGGTACAAATGAAAATTTTGGTGGTACAAACGGGTACATACGTTAGAGAAGCGTAACCCATGTGCAGATTTCAATTATCTTAAAAAATGACGGAGTTATATGTTGCGAGTACTTGCAGCTCCTAAACCTTCGACACTGTTAAGGCAGAAATGAAATTTTTGGTGGTCCAAACGGGTACAAACGATAGAGAAGCGTAACCCATTTCCAGATTCCATTCATTTTAAAAATTGACGGAGTTATGTGTTGCGAGTTCTTGCAGCTCCATAACCTTGCACCCCCTTAAAGAACAAATAAAAATTTTGGTGGTACAAACGGGTATATACGATAGAGAAGTTAAACCCATTTGCAAATTTCGATTACCTTAAAAAATGACAGAGTTATCTGTTTCGAGTTCTTGCAGTTCGTTACCCTTTGACCCCCTTAAGGTACAAATGAAAATTTTGGTTGTACAAACGGGTACAAACGATAGAGGAGCTAAACACATTTCCAGATTCCATTTGTCTTAAAAAATGACAGAGTTATATGATGAGAGTTCTTGCACCTCCTTAACCTTTGACCACCTTAATGCACAAATGAAATTTTTGGTGGTACAAACGGGTACAAACGATGGAGAAGCGTAACCCATTTGCAGATTTCATTTACCTTAAAAAATGACGGAGATATGTTTTGCGAGTTCTTGCAGCTCCTTAACCTTCGAACCCCTTAAGGTACAAATGAAAATTTTGGTGGTGCAAACGGGTACAAACCATAGAGAAGCTTAAGCCATTTGCATATTTCGATTATATTAAAAAATGGCGAAGTTATGTGTTGCGAGTTATTGCACCTTCTTAAGCTTTGACCCCCTTAAGGTACAAATGAAAATTTTCGTAGTCCGAACGGGTACAAAAGATAGAGAAACGTAACATATTTGCAGATTTAATTTATCTTAAAAAATGACGGAGTAATCTGTTTGTAGTTCTTGCACCTCCTTAAACTTTGACCTCCAGCGAGATCTTGCAGCTCCTTAACCTTTGACCCTCTCAAGGCACAAATGAAATTTTTGGTGGTCCAAACATGTACAAACAATAGAGAAGCGTAACCCATTTGCAGATTTCTTTTATCTTAAAAAATGACGGATTTATGTGTTGCGAGTTCTTGCAGCTCCTTTACCTTTGACCCCCTTAAGGTACAAATGAAAATTAAGGTGGTACGAACGGGTACAAACGATAGAGAAGCTTAACCCATTTGCAGATTTCGATTATCTTGAAAAATAACGGATTATGTGCTGCGAGTTCTTGCAGCTCCTTAACCTTTGACCCCCTTAAGGCACAAATGAAAATTTTGGTGGTCCAAACGGGTACAAACGATAGAGAAGCTTAACTCATTTGCAGATTTCGATTATCTTAAAAAATGACGGAGTTATGTTTTGCGAGTACTTGCAGCTTCTTAACCTTTGACCCCCTTAAGGTACAAATTAAAATATTGGTGGCACAAACGGGTACAAACGATGGAGAAGCGTAACACATTTGTAGATTTCATTTATCTGAAAAAATGACGGAGTTATGTGTTCCGAGTTCTTACAGCTATTTAACCTTTTGACTCCCTTAATGCACAAATGAAAATGTTGGTGGTACAAACGCGTACAAATGATAGAGAAGCGTAACGCATTTGCAGATTTGAATACCTTAAAAAATAACAGAGTTTTCTGTTTCGAGTTCATGCAGTTCCTTACCCTTTGTCCCGCTTTAGGGACAAATAAAAATTTTGGTGGTACAAATGGGTACAAACGATAGAGAAGCTAAACCCATTTGTAGATTTCATTTATCTTAAATAATGACGGAGTTATGTGTTGCGCTTTCTTGCACCTGCTTAACGTTTGACCCCCATAAGTTACAAATGAAAATTTCGGTGGTACAAACGGGTACAAATGATAGAGAAGCGTAACCCGTTTCCAGATTTCATTTATGTTAATAAATGACAGAGTTATCTGTTTCGAGTATTTGCATCTCCTTAACCTTTGACCCCCTTAAGGTACAAATGAAAATTTTGATGGTACAAACGGGAACAAACGATAGAGAAGCGTAACCCATTTCCAGATTCCATTCATTTTAAAAATTGACGGAGTTATGTGTTGCGAGTTCTTGCAGCTACTTAACCTTTGACCCCCTTAAGGTACAAATGAAAATTTTGGTTGTACAAACGGGTACAAACGATAGAGGAGCTAAACACATTTCCAGATTCCATTTATCTTAAAAAATGACAGAGTTATATGATGAGAGTTCTTGCACCTCCTTAACCTTTGACCACCTTAATGCACAAATGAAATTTTTGGTGGTACAAACGGGTACAAACGATGGAGAAGCGTAACCCATTTGCAGATTTCATTTACCTTAAAAAATGACGGAGATATGTTTTGCGAGTTCTTGCAGCTCCTTAACCTTTGACCCCCTTAAGGTACAAATGAAAATTTTGGTGGTGCAAACGGGTACAAACCATAGAGAAGCTTAAGCCATTTGCATATTTCGATTATATTAAAAAATGGCGAAGTTATGTGTTGCGAGTTATTGCACCTTCTTAAGCTTTGACCCCCTTAAGGTACAAATGAAAATTTTCGTAGTCCGAACGGGTACAAAAGATAGAGAAACGTAACATATTTGCAGATTTAATTTATCTTAAAAAATGACGGAGTAATCTGTTTGTAGTTCTTGCACCTCCTTAAACTTTGACCTCCAGCGAGATCTTGCAGCTCCTTAACCTTTGACCCTCTCAAGGCACAAATGAAATTTTTGGTGGTCCAAACATGTACAAACAATAGAGAAGCGTAACCCATTTGCAGATTTCTTTTATCTTAAAAAATGGTGGATTTATGTGTTGCGAGTTCTTGCAGCTCCTTTACCTTTGACCCCCTTAAGGTACAAATGAAAATTAAGGTGGTACAAACGGGTACAAACGATAGAGAAGCTTAACCCATTTGCAGATTTCGATTATCTTGAAAAATAACGGATTATGTGCTGCGAGTTCTTGCAGCTCCTTAACCTTTGACCCCCTTAAGGCACAAATGAAAATTTTGGTGGTCCAAACGGGTACAAACGATAGAGAAGCTTAACTCATTTGCAGATTTCGATTATCTTAAAAAATGACGGAGTTATGTTTTGCGAGTTCTTGCAGCTTCTTAACCTTTGACCCCCTTAAGGTACAAATTAAAATATTGGTGGCACAAACGGGTACAAACGATGGAGAAGCGTAACACATTTGTAGATTTCATTTATCTGAAAAAATGACGGAGTTATGTGTTCCGAGTTCTTACAGCTATTTAACCTTTTGACTCCCTTAATGCACAAATGAAAATGTTGGTGGTACAAACGCGTACAAATGATAGAGAAGCGTAACGCATTTGCAGATTTGAATACCTTAAAAAATAACAGAGTTTTCTGTTTCGAGTTCATGCAGTTCCTTACCCTTTGTCCCGCTTTAGGGACAAATAAAAATTTTGGTGGTACAAATGGGTACAAACGATAGAGAAGCTAAACCCATTTGTAGATTTCATTTATCTTAAATAATGACGGAGTTATGTGTTGCGCTTTCTTGCACCTGCTTAACGTTTGACCCCCATAAGTTACAAATGAAAATTTCGGTGGTACAAACGGGTACAAATGATAGAGAAGCGTAACCCGTGTCCAGATTTCATTTATGTTAATAAATGACAGAGTTATCTGTTTCGAGTATTTGCATCTCCTTAACCTTTGACCCCCTTAAGGTACAAATGAAAATTTTGGTGGTACAAACGGGTACAAACGATAGAGAAGCGTAACCCATTTCCAGATTCCATTCATTTTAAAAATTGACGGAGTTATGTGTTGCGAGTTCTTGCAGCTCCTTAACCTTTGACCCCCTTAAAGCAAAAATGAAATTTTTGGTGGTCCAAACGGGTACAAACGATAGAGAAGCGTAACCCATTTCTAGATTCCATTCATTTTAAAAAATGACGGAGTTATGTGTTGCGAGTTCTTGCAGCTCCTTAACCTTTGACCCCCTTAAAGCAAAAATGAAATTTTTGTTGGTCCAAACGGGTACAAACGATAGAGAAGCGTAACCCATTTCTAGATTCCATTTATTTAAAAAAATGACGGAGTTATGTGTTGCGAGTTCTTGCAGCTCCATAACCTTTGACCCCCTTTAGGTTCACGTGCAAATTTTGGTGGTACAAACGGGTACAAACGATAGAGAAAATTAACCCATTTGCAGATTTCGATTATCTTAAAAAATGACGGAGATATGTGTTGCGAGTTCTTGCATCTCCTTAACCTTTGACCGCCTTGAGGTACAAAAAAAATGTTGGTGGTACAAACGGGTACAAACGATAGATAAGCTTAACTCATTTGCAGATTTCGATTATCTTAAAAAATGACAGAGTTATGTTTTGCGAGATCTTGCAGCGTCTTATCCTTTGACCCCCTTAAGGTACAAATGAAAATTTTTGTGGAACAGACGGGTACAAACGATAGAGAAGCGAAACCCATTTGCAGATTTCATTTATCTTAAAAAATGACGAAGTTATGTGTTGCGAGTTATTTCATCTGCTTAACGTTTGACCCCCTTAAGGTAAAAATGAAAATTTTGGAGGTACAAACGATAGAGAAGCTTAACCCTTTTGTAGATTTCGATTATCTTCAAAAATTACAGGTTTATCTGTTTCGAGTTCTTGCATCTCCTTAACCTTTGACCCCCTTAAAGTACAAATAAAAATTTTGGTGGTACAAACGGGTATAAACAATAGAGAAGTTAAACCCATTTGCAGATTTCGATTACATTAAAAAATGACAGAGTTATCTGTTCCGAGTTCTTGCAGTTCGTTACCCTTTGATCCACTCAAGGTACAAATGAAAATTTTGGTGGTACAAACGGGTACAAACGATAGAGAAGCGTAACCCATTTCCAGATTCCATTCATTTTAAAAAATGACGGAGTTATGTGTTGCGAGTTCTTGCACCTCCTTAACCTTTGACCACCTTAATGCACAAATGAAATTTTTGGTGGTACAAACGGGTACAAACGATGGAGAAGCGTAACCCATTTGCAGATTTCATTTACCTTAAAAAATGACGGAGATATGTTTTGCGAGTTCTTGCAGCTCCTTAACCTTTGACCCCCTTAAGGGTCAAATGAAAATTAAGGTGGTACAAACGGGTACAAACGATAGAGAAGCTTAACCCATTTGCAGATGTCGATTATCTTGAAAAATAACGGATTATGTGCTGCGAGTTCTTGCAGCTCCTTAACCTTTGACCCCCTTAAGGCACAAATGAAAATGTTGGTTGTACAAACGGGTTCAAACGATAGAGAAGCTTAACTCATTTGCAGATTTCGATTATCTTAAAAAATGACGGAGTTAGGTTTTGCGAGTTCTTGCAGCTTCTTAACCTTTGACCCCCTTAAGGTACAAATGAAAATATTGGTGGTACAAACGGGTACAAATGATAGAGAAGCGTAACCCATTTGCAGATTTGACTACCTTAAAAAATGACAGTTTTCTGTTTCGAGTGCTTGCAGTTCCTTACCCTTTGTCACCCTAAATGTACAAATGAAAATTTTGGTGCTACAAATGGGTACAAACGATAGAGAAGCTAAACCCATTTGCAGATTTCATTTATCTTAAAAAATGACGGAGTTATATGTTGCGAGTTCTTGCAGCTCCTTAACCTTGAAACCCCTTAATGCCCAAATGAAACTTTTGGTGGTACAAATTGGTACAAACGATGGAGAAGCGTAACCCAGTTGTAGATTTCATTTATCTGAAAAAATGACGGAGTTATGTGTTGCGATTTCTTGCACCTGCTTAACATTTGACCCCCTTAAGTTACAAATGAAAATTTCGGTGGTACAAACGGGTACAAACGATAGAGAAGCGTAACCCGTATCCAGATTTCATTTATGTTAAAAAATGACAGAGTTATCTGTTTCGAGTTTTTGCATCTCCTTAAGGGGGGGGGCGTCAGGTCAAAAATTAAAAAAAATGGATTATTTTTTTTTTCTGTGAAAACATTCATTTCCGTGTAATCTATCTATTAGTAAAGTTATAAGCCGGAATTCGGAAAAATGGCTAAGTTTCTACGGTACCATTCATATTTAATTTTCTTAAGAGTCGTAAAAATTACCAGAATATTATATTTGAATTTTAAATTATTTTATTTATTTATTTTTGTTATATGCAGATATTATGGCCGATTTTTTGTTCACACTAAATAATTAAGGGTGTTGAAAAAAAAAAAATCAAATATTTTTTTTTTTTTTTCTCTTCGGCAGTTTTGTTTAGTTAAGTACACCCTCTGAACCTGCAAAATCGTAGACCTGAATGCGAAAAAATGGCCGATTTCTGCAATATACCTGTTTTTTAATGATTTTTTTCTTCATAATAAAAAGTTTATTACGTATTTGTAAATAAAATTTTTATTTGTTTACCATTTTTTAAATCAGTTAGCGAAACGCGACACAAATGACGCGATGAGAGTGTAATGTCTTCAATGCAACACGTAACACTTACATTATATTCGAATTCGCGCGAATAATGGGACATGCGCGGTGATATCTTAGCACGTATCGCAGGCGCAGCGTGTTACTGCCTCGAGAAGTTACTTCTGCTACTTGCGAGACGCATAACCTCGAATTGACGTTTTTATTTTTCGTTCATATTATGCTATTAGTTTGGTTCCGTTGGCCATTTACGGGTTTTTTTCAATCAATAGCGCTTAAAACAGAATCAACAATCATCAGAAGTGATCAGATATGTAAATTTGTTATGAAGTGATGATTTAATGTTTGTGCAGCACATTTGTGAATGTGTCAACATTGGATAAATTTTCAGTGATGTTGTCAATAAAAGTGATCATCCCCATATTATTTACAGGTTCTTTTCAAATTATGCATTCATTTACTTATTTATTTGTAAAAAAAAAAAATTTATTCATAACATTATTAATAATATTCTGTAATCTGACTTGCAAATAGTATTTTTATTTTGTTCATTAAAGGTACTAAGGTGCCCCAAAGGTGAAAACAGCATAAACATTTTTATTTGAGTGGTAAGCTTTAGATGCCATTTGCCGAAACTTGGTTTTAAACCTATTCTGCGCGTGATTCAGACCAAACTGCTAGGCAGATTGGGCTGGTTGACGTCTCATTTTCTTCTTCATGAAAAGATACACCGGCTAAATGGAGCAAAAGTTAATAAAAGGTAATATTTTTCAAGTGACATAATTATTACTAAATAAATTTTATGCTATTTTCTAAATCAGTTATTAATTTTGCTTTCGGAATTAAAAAAAAATATTTTGCTCCATTTAGCCGGTGTATCTTTTTATGAAAAAGAAAATGAGACATCAACTAGCCCAATCTGCCTAGCTGTTTGGTCTGAATCACGGGCAGAGTGGAAAACGGAAGACCTTTGCTTAAGATAAAATGGAAAGACATACGCAAGTCAGATGGCAGTAAAAAATCCTTTCATCGAGTACCAACAATATAGTTCATTGATCATTTTTATATGCAAGAGAATTTGGATGATATTGAATTTACAAATTTAATTATTTTGACCTGACTCCCTCCCCTTAACCTTTGACCCCCTTAAAGTACAAATAAAAATTTTGGTGGTACAAACGGGTACAAACGATAGAGAAGCTAAACCCATTTGCATATTTCTTCTTAACCTTTAACCCTCTTAAGGCACAAATGAAATATTTGGTGGTCCGAACGGGTACAAAAGATAGAGAAGCGTAACATATTTGCAGATTTAATTTATCTTAAAAAAAGACGGAGTAATCTGTTTCGAGTTCTCGCACCTCCTTAACCTTTGACCTCCAGCGAGTACTTGCAGCTCCTTAACCTTTGACCCTCGAAAGGCACAAATGAAATTTTTGGTGGTCCAAACATATACAAACGATAGAGAAGCGTAACACATTTGCAGATTTCGATTACCTTAAAAAATGACAGAGTTATCTGTTTCGAGTTATTGTAGTTCGTTACCCTTTGACCCCCTTAAGGTACAAATGAAAATTTTGGTGATACAAACGGGTACAAACGATAGAGAAGCTTAACTCATTTGCAGATTTCGATTATCTTAAAAAATGACCGAGTTATGTTTTGCGAGTTCTTGCAGCTTCTTAACCGTTGACCCCCTTAAGGTACAAATGAAAATTTTGGTGGTACAAACGGGTACAAAAGATAGAGAAGCGTAACCCATTTATAGATTTCGATTATCTTGAAAAATAACGGAATTATGGGTTGCGAGTTCTTGCAGCTCCTTAACCTTTGACCCCCTTAAGGCAAAAATGAAATTTTTGGTGGTCCAAACGGGTACAAACGATAGAGAAGCGTAACCCATTTCCAGATTCCAATGATTTTAAAAAATGACGGAGTTATGTGTTGCGAGTTCTTGCAGCTCCATAACCTTTGACCCCCTTAAGGTACACATGAAAATTTTGGTGGTGCAAACGGGTACAAACGATAGAGAAACTTAACCCATTTGCAGATGTCGATTATCTTGAAAAATAACGGATTATGTGCTGCGAGTTCTTGCAGCTCCTTAACCTTTGACCCCCTTAAGGCACAAATGAAAATTTTGGTTGTACAAACGGGTTCAAACGATAGAGAAGCTTAAGTCATTTGCAGATTTCGATTATCTTAAAAAATGACGGAGTTATGTTTTGCGAGTTCTTGCAGCTTCTTAACCTTTGACCCCCTTAAGGTACAAATGAAAATATTGGTGGTACAAACGGGTACAAATGATAGAGAAGCGTAACCCATTTGCATATTTGATTACCTTAAAAAATGACAGTTTTCTGTTTCGAGTTCTTGCAGTTCCTTACCCTTTGTCACCCTAAAGGTACAAATGAAAATTTTGGTGCTACAAATGGGTACAAACGATAGAGAAGCTAAACCAATTTGCAGATTTCATTTATCTTAAAAAATGACGGAGTTATATGTTGCGAGTTCTTGCAGCTCCTTAACCTTTAAACCCCTTAATGCCCAAATGAAACTTTTGGTGGTACAAATTGGTACAAACGATGGAGAAGCGTAACCCAGTTGTAGATTTCATTTATCTGAAAAAATGACGGAGTTATGTGTTCCGAGTTCTTACAGCTATTTAACCTTTGGACTCCCTTAATGCACAAATGAAAATGTTCGTGGTACAAACGCGTACAAACGATAGAGAAGCGTAACCCATTTGCAGATTTGAATACCTTAAAAAATGACAGAGTTTTCTGTTTCGAGTTCATGCAGTTCCTTACCCTTTGTCCCGCTTTAGGGACAAATGAAAATTTTGGTGGTACAAATGGGTACAAACGATAGAGAAGCTAAACCCATTTGTAGATTTCATTTATCTTAAATAATGACGGAGTTATGTGTTGCGATTTCTTGCACCGGCTTAACGTTTGACCCCCTTAAGTTACAAATGAAAATTTCGGTGGTACAAACGGGTACAAATGATAGAGAAGCATAACCCGTTTCCAGATTTCATTTATGTTAATAAATGACAGAGTTATCTGTTTCGAGTATTTGCATCTCCTTAACCTTTGACCCCCTTAAGGTACAAATAAAAATTTTGGTGGTGAAAACGGGTACAAACAATAGAGAAGCTAAACACATTTGCATATTTCTTCTTAACCTTTAACCCTCTTAAGGCACAAATGAAATTTTCGGTGATCCGAACGGTTACAAAAGATAGAGAAGCGTAACATATTTGCAGATTTAATTGATCTTAAATAATGACGGAGTAATGTGTTTCGAGTTCTCGCACCTCCTTAACCTTTGACCCCCAGCGAGTTCTTGCAGCTCCTTAACCTTTGACCCTCGTAAGGCACAAATGAAATTTTTGATGGTCCAAACATATACAAACGATAGAGAAGCGTAACACATTTGCAGATTTCGATTACCTTAAAAAATGACAGAGTTATCTGTTTCGAGTTCTTGCAGTTCGTTACCCTTTGATCCACTCAAGGTACAAATGAAAATTTTGGTGGTACAAACGGGTACAAACGATAGAGAAGCGTAACCCATTTCCAGATTCCATTCATTTTAAAAAATGACGGAGTTATGTGTTGCGAGTTCTTGCACCTCCTTAACCTTTGACCACCTTAATGCACAAATGAAATTTTTGGTGGTACAAACGGGTACAAACGATGGAGAAGCGTAACCCATTTGCAGATTTCATTTACCTTAAAAAATGACGGAGATATGTTTTGCGAGTTCTTGCAGCTTCTTAACCTTTGACCCCCTTAAGGGTCAAATGAAAATTTTGGTGGTACAAACGATAGAGAAGCTTAACCCTTTTGTAGATTTCGATTATCTTCAAAAATTACAGGGTTATCTGTTTCGAGTTCGTGCATCTCCTTAACCTTTGACCCCCTTAAAGTACAAATAAAAATTTTGGTGGTACAAACGGGTATAAACAATAGAGAAGTTAAACCCATTTGCAGATTTCGATTACCTTAAAAAATGACAGTGTTATATGTTTCGAGTTCTTGCAGTTCGTTACCCTTTGATCCACTCAAGGTACAAATGAAAATTTTGGTGGTACAAACGGGTACAAATGATAGAGAAGCGTAACCCATTTCCAGATTCCATTCATTTTAAAAAATGACGGAGTTATGTGTTGCGAGTTCTTGCACCTCCTTAACCTTTGACCACCTTAATGCACAAATGAAATTTTTGGTGGTACAAACGTGTACAAACGATGGAGAAGCGTAACCCATTTGCAGATTTCATTTACCTTAAAAAATGACGGAGATATGTTTTGCGAGTTCTTGCAGCTCCTTAACCTTTGACCCTCTTAAAGTACAAATAAAAATTTTGGTGGTACAAACGGGTATATACGATAGAGAAGTTAAACCCATTTGCAGATTTCGATTACCTTAAAAAATGACAGAGTTATCTGTTTCGAGTTCTTGCAGTTCGTTACCCTTTGACCCCCTTAAGGTACAAATGAAAATTTTGGTTGTACAAACGGGTACAAACGATAAAGGAGCTAAACCCATTTCCAGATTCCATTTATCTTAAAAAATGACGGAGTTATATGATGAGAGTTCTTGCACCTCCTTAACCTTTGACCACCTTAATGCACAAATGAAATTTTTGGTGGTACAAACGGGTACAAACGATAGAGAAGCGTAACCCATTTGCAGATTTCATTTACCTTAAAAAATGGCGGAGTTATGTGTTGCGAGTTCTTGCAGCTTCTTAACCTTTGACCCCCTTACGGTACAAATGGAAATTTTGGTCGTCCGAACGGGTACAAAAGATAGAGAAGCGTAACATATTTGCAGATTTAATTTATCTTAAAAAATGACGGAGTAATCTGTTAGGAGTTCTTGCACCTCCTTAATCTTTGACCCCCAGCGAGTTCTTGCATCTCCTTAACCTTTGACCCTCTTAAGGCACAAATGAAAATATTGGTGGTACAAACGGGTACAAATGATAGACAAGCGTAACCCATTTGCAGATTTGATTACCTTAAAAAATGACAGTTTTCTGTTTCGAGTTCTTGCAATTCCTTACCCTTTGTCACCCTAAAGGTACAAATGAAAATTTTGGTGCTACAAATGGGTACAAACGATAGAGAAGCTAAACCCATTTGCAGATTTCATTTATCTTAAAAAGTGACGGAGTTATATGTTGCGAGTTCTTGCAGCTCCTTAACCTTTAAACCCCTTAATGCACAAATCAAACTTTTGGTGGTACAAATTGGTACAAACGATGGAGAAGCGTAACACATTTGTAGATTTCATTTATCTGAAAAAATGACGGCGTTACGTGTTCCGAGTTCTTACAGCTATTTAACCTTTCGACACCCTTAATGCACAAATGAAAATGTTGGTGGTACAAACGCGTACAAACGATAGAGAAGCGTAACCCATTTGCAGACTTGAATACCTTAAAAATGACAGAGTTTACTGTTTCGTGTTCATGCAGTTCCTTACCCTTTGTCCCCCTTAATGTACAAATGAAAATTTTGGTGGTACAAATGGGGACAAACCATAGCGAATCTAAACCCAGTTGTAGATTTCATTTATATTAAATAATGACGGAGTTATGTGTTGCGAGTTCTTGCAGCTCCATAACCTTTGACCCCCTTAAGGTACACATGCAAATTTTGGTGGTACAAACGGGTACAAACGATAGAGAAACTTAACCCATTTGCAGATTTCGATTATCTTAAAAAATGACGGAGATATTTGTTGCGAGATCTTGCATCTCCTTAATATTTGACCGCCTTAAGGTACAAAAAAAATGTTGGTGGTACAAACGGGTACAAACGATACATAAGCTTAACTTATTTGCAGATTTCGACTATCTTAAAAAATGACGGAGTTATGTTTTGCGAGATCTTGCAGCGTCCTTTGACCCCCTTAATGTACAAATGAAAATTTTGGTGGTACAGACGGGTACAAACGATAGAGAAGCGTAACCCATTTGCAGATTTCATTTATCTTAAAAAATGACGAAGTTATGTGTTGCGAGTTATTTCATCTGCTTAACGTTTGACCCCCTTAAGGTAAAAATGAAAATTTTGGTGGTACAAACGATAGAGAAGCTTAACCCTTTTGTAGATTTCGATTATCTTGAAAAATTACAGGGTTATCTGTTTCGAGTTCTTGCATCTCCTTAACCTTTGAACCCCTTAAAGTACAAATCAAAATTTTGGTGGTACAAACGGGTATAAACGATAGTGAAGTTAAACCCATTTGCAGATTTCGATTACCTTAAAAAATGACAGAGTTATCTGTTTCGCGTTCTTGCAGTTCGTTACCCTTTGATCCCCTTAAGGTACAAATGAAAATTTTGGTGGTACAAACGGGTACAAACGATAGAGAAGTGTAACCCATTTGCAGATTTCATTTATCTTTAAAAATGACGAAGTTATGTGTTGCGAGTTATTTCATCTGCTTAACGGTTGACCCCCTTAAGGTAAAACTGAAAATTTTGGTGGTACAAACGATAGAGAAGCTTAACCCTTTTGTAGATTTCGATTATCTTCAAAAATTACAGGGTTATCTGTTTCGAGTTCTTGCATCTCCTTAACCTTTGACCCCCTTAAAGTACAAATAAAAATTTTGGTGGTACAAACAGGTATAAACAATAGAGAAGTTAAACCCATTTGCAGATTTCGATTACCTTAAAAAATGACAGACTTATCTATTTCGAGTTCTTGCAGTTCGTTACCCTTTGATCCCCTTAAGGTACAAATGAAAATTTTGGTGGTACAAACGGGTACATACGTTAGAGAAGCGTAACCCATTTGCAGATTTCATTTATCTTAAAAAATGACGGAGTTATATGTTGCGAGTACTTGCAGCTCCTAAACCTTCGACACTGTTAAGGCAGAAATGAAATTTTTGGTGGTCCAAACGCGTACGAACGATAGAGAAGCGTAACCCATTTCCAGATTACATTCATTTTAAAAATTAACGGAGTTATGTGTTGCGAGTTCTTGCAGCTCCATAACCTTTGATCCCCTTATAGAACAAATAAAAATTTTGGTGGTACAAACGGGTATATACGATAGAGAAGTTAAACCCATTAGCAGATTTCGATTACCTTAAAAAATGACAGAGTTATCTGTTTCGAGTTCTTGCAGTTCGTTACCCTTTGACCCCCTTAAGGTACAAATGAATATTTTGGTTGTACAAACGGGTACAAACGATAGAGGAGCTAAACCCATTTCCAGATTCCATTTATCTTAAAAAATGACAGAGTTATATGATGAGAGTTCTTGCACCTCCTTAACCTTTGACCACCTTAATGCACAAATGAAATTTTTGGTGGTACAAATTGGTACAAACGATGGAGAAGCGTAACCCATTTGTAGGTTTCATTTATCTGAAAAAATGACGGAGTTATGTGTTCCGAGTTCTTACAGCTATTTAACCTTTTGACTCCCTTAATGCACAAATGAAAATGTTGGTGGTACAAACGCGTACAAATGATAGAGAAGCGTAACCCATTTGCAGATTTGAATACCTTAAAAAATAACAGAGTTTTCTGTTTCGAGTTCATGCAGTTCCTTACCCTTTGTCCCGCTTTAGGGACAAATGAAAATTTCGGTGGTACAAATGGGTACAAATGATAGAGAAGCGTAACCCGTTTCCAGATTTCATTCATGTTAATAAATGACAGATTTATCTGTTTCGACGATTTGCATCTCCTTAAACTTTGACCCCCTTAAGGTACAAATAAAAAATTTTGTGGTAAAAACGGGTACAAACGATAGAGAAGCTAAACACATTTGCATATTTCTTCTTAACCTTTAACCCTCTTAAGGCACAAATGAAATTTTCTGTGATCCGAACGGGTACAAAAGATAGAGAAGCGTAACATATTTTCAGATTTAATTGATCTTAAAAAATGACGGAGTAATGTGTTTCGAGTTCTCGCACCTCCTTAACCTTTGACCCCCAGCGAGTTCTTGCAGCTCCTTAACCTTTGACCCTCGTAAGGCACAAATGAAATTTTTGGTGGTCCAAACATATACAAACGATAGAGAAGCGTAACACATTTGCAGATTTCGATTACCTTAAAAAATGACAGAGTTATCGGTTTCGAGTTATTGCAGTTCGTTACCCTTTGACCCCCTTAAGGTACAAATGAAAATTTTGGTGGTACAAACTGGTACAAACGATAGAGAAGCTTAACTCATTTGCAGATTTCGATTATCTTAAAAAATGAGCGAGTTATGTTTTGCGAGTTCTTGCAGCTTCTTAACCGTTGACCCCTTAAGGTACAAATGAAAATTTTGGTGGTACAAACGGGTACAAATGATAGAGAAGCGTAACCCATTTATAGATTTCGATTATCTGGAAAAATAACGGAATTATGTGTTGCGAGTTCTTGCAGCTCCTTAACCTTTGACCCCCTTAAAGCAAAAATGCAATTTTTGGTGCTCCAAACGGGTACAAACGATAGAGAAGCGTAACCCATTTCTAGATTCCATTCATTTTTAAAAATGACGGAGTTATGTGTTGCGAGTTCTTGCAGCTCCATAACCTTTGACCCCCTTTAGGTTCACATGCAAATTTTGGTGGTACAAACGGGTACAAACGATAGAGAAAATTAACCCATTTGCAGATTTCGATTATCTTAAAAAATAACGGAGTTATGTTTTGCGAGATCTTGCAGCGTCTTATCCTTTGACCCCCTTAAAGTAAAAATGAAAATTTTGGTGGTACACACGATAGAGAAGCTTAACCCTTTTGTAGATTTCGATTATCTTCAAAAATTACAGGGTTATCTGTTTCGAGTTCTTGCATCTCCTTAACCTTTGACCCCCTTAAAGTACAAATAACAATTTTGGTGGTACAAACGGGTATAAACAATAGAGAAGTTAAACCCATTTGCAGATTTCGATTACCTTAAAAAATGACAGTGTTATATGTTTCGAGTTCTTGCAGTTCGTTACCCTTTGATCCACTCAAGGTACAAATGAAAATTTTGGTGGTACAAACGGGTACAAACGATAGAGAAGCGTAACCCATTTCCAGATTCCATTCATTTTAAAAAATGACGGAGTTATGTGTTGCGAGTTCTTGCACCTCCTTAACCTTTGACCACCTTAATGCACAAATGAAATTTTTGGTGGTACAAACGGGTACAAACGATGGAGAAGCGTAACCCATTTGCAGATTTCATTTACCTTAAAAAATGACGGAGATATGTTTTGCGAGTTCTTGCAGCTCCTTAACCTTTGACCCCTTAAGGGTCAAATGAAAATTTTGGTGGTGCAAACGGGTACAAACGATAGAGAAACTTAAGCCATTTGCATATTTCGATTATATTAAAAAATGGCGGAGTTATGTGTTGCGAGTTCTTGCAGCTTCTTAACCTTTGACCCCCTTAAGGTACAAATGAGAATTTTGGTGGTCCGAACGGGTACAAAAGATAGAGAAGCGTAAGATATTTGCAGATTTAATTTATCTTAAAAAATGACGGAGTAATCTGTTTGGAGTTCTTGCACCTCCTTAACCTTTGACCCCCAGCGAGTTCTTGCAGCTCCTTAACCTTTGACCCTCTTAAGGCACAAATGAAATTTTTGGTGGTCCAAACATGTACGAACGATAGAGAAGCGTAACCCATTTGCCTATTTCATTTATCTTAAAAAATGACGGATTTATGTGTTGCGAGTTCTTGCAGCTCCTTTACCTTTGACCCCTTTAAGGTGCAAATGAAAATTAAGGTGGTACAAACGGGTACAAACGATAGAGGAGCTTAACCCATTTGCAGATTTCGATTATCTTGAAAAATAACGGATTATGTGCTGCGAGTTCTTGCAGCTCCTTAACCTTTGACCCTCGTAAGGCACAAATGAAATTTTTGATGGTCCAAACATATACAAACGATAGAGAAGCGTAACACATTTGCAGATTTCGATTACCTTAAAAAATGACAGAGTTATCTGTTTCGAGTTATTGCAGTTCGTTACACTTTGACCCCCTTAAGGTACAATTGAAAATTTTGGTGGTACAAACGGGTACACACGATAGAGAAGCTTAACTCATTTGCAGATTTCGATTATCTTAAAAAATGAGCGAGTTATGTTTTGCGAGTTCTTGCAGCTTCTTAACCGTTGACCCCTTAAGGTACAAATGAAAATTTTGGTGGTACAAACGGGTACAAACGATAGAGAAGCGTAACCCATTTCCAGATTCCATTCATTTTAAAAAATGACGGAGTTATGTGTTGCGAGTTCTTGCACCTCCTTAACCTTTGACCACCTTAATGCACAAATCAAATTTTTGGTGGTACAAACGGGTACAAACGATGGAGAAGCGTAACCCATTTGCAGATTTCATTTACCTTAAAAAATGACGGAGATATGTTTTGCGAGTTCTTGCAGCTCCTTAACCTTTGACCCCCTTAAGGGTCAAATGAAAATTTTGGTGGTGCAAACGGGTACAAACGATAGAGAAACTTAAGCCATTTGCATATTTCGATTATATTAAAAAATGGCGGAGTTATGTGTTGCGAGTTCTTGCAGCTTCTTAACCTTTGACCCCCTTAAGGTACAAATGAGAATTTTGGTGGTCCGAACGGGTACAAAAGATAGAGAAGCGTAAGATATTTGCAGATTTAATTTATCTTAAAAAATGACGGAGTAATCTGTTTGGAGTTCTTGCACCTCCTTAACCTTTGACCCCCAGCGAGTTCTTGCAGCTCCTTAACCTTTGACCCTCTTAAGGCACAAATGAAATTTTTGGTGGTCCAAACATGTACAAACGATAGAGAAGCGTAACCCATTTGCCTATTTCATTTATCTTAAAAAATGACGGATTTATGTGTTGCGAGTTCTTGCAGCTCCTTTACCTTTGACCCCCTTAAGGTACAAATGAAAATTTTGGTGGTACAAACGGGTTCAAACGATAGAGAAGCTTAACTCATTTGCAGATTTCGATTATCTTAAAAAATGACGGAGTTATGATTTGCGAGTTCTTGCAGCTGCTGAACCTTTGACCCCCTTAAGGTACAAATGAAAATATTGGTGGTACAAACGGGTACAAATGATAGAGAAGCGTAACCCATTTGCAGATTTCATTTATCTTAAAAAATGACGGAGTTATATGTTGCGAGTTCTTGCAGCTCCTTAACCTTTAAACCCCTTAATGCACAAATGAAACTTTTGGTGGTACAAATTGGTACAAACGATGGAGAAGCGTAACCCATTTGTAGATTTCATTTATCTGAAAAAATGACGGAGTTATGTGTTGCGATTTCTTGCACCTGCTTAACATTTGACCCCCTTAAGTTACAAATGAAAATTTCGGTGGTACAAACGGGTACAAACGATAGAGAAGCGTAACCCGTATCCAGATTTCATTTATGTTAAAAAATGACAGAGTTATCTGTTTCGAGTTTTTGCATCTCCTTAAGGTGGGGGAGTCAGGTCAAAAATTTAAAAAAATCGATTTTTTTTTTTTCTGTGAAAACATTCATTTCCATGTAATCTATTGTGACAGGAAAATTTATTCGCGTCACCTCGACGTCGGAACCGCGAACTGACTCCTCGACAAACTACGCTTTTATTGTAAGTCGCGCGAATTTGACAATTTTACATGACGCCCACCGCGAGCTATCGGCGCATCGATACATCTACGCGCCTAAACGACGCGCTCAAACGCGTAAGAGGACGCTGGCTGCTTCAGCGCGCCGCGTCGAAATAGGCCGGTCTATTGACCAATTAGGGCGAAGGGACGCGTCCAAGTTCCTTAACATAACGTACGACGCTGCGCTATCGAGCGACGATCGAAAATCACTTGCTCGCCGACGTCTGTAACGAGCAGTCATCGTTAAATATCCTCGAGGAGTCTCGCTTTACCTTGTCAACCTTATTGTGAATTTATTGAATTTATTGTGTTCATCGATTATTGTTCGTCGACATTCTAATAGACGATTGTATTCGTCAAACAATATTTATTGGAATTGTGAACCACTCGACCATTAAAGGAAGGTGGAAAGACATTCGACAGTCGAGAGGGCTTACGGAGATCGTCAAATAAACGCAGCAACTGTAAGTTAAAACTGTCAATTGTATTTCTTCATTTCGCTGTCCCTTGCAATCTTTCCCTTGGGTCTCCAGCGGAACCCCATGCGAACCGCAGCTGGCCGTAATAATTCGTCAAAAGTATCGTTGTTAATTACGTTAAATTAACTGGCGCTCAACAAAACGTATATTTCTTATTTAGTTGTCAAATCAGAGCCCCGGCAGCCCTTGACCCAGGCCGCGCCGGGTGGAATATCGTCGAGAATTGTTTAACACGAGGGTATTCTTTCTCACTATCTATTAGTAAAGTTATAAGCCGGAATTCGGAAAAATGGCTAAGTTTCTACGGTACCATTCATATTAAATTTTCTCAAAAGTCGTAAAAATTACCAGAATATTATATTTGAATTTTAAATTATTTTATTTATTTATTTTTGTTATATGCAGACATTATGGCCGATTTTTTGTTCACACAAAATAATTAAGGGTGTTGAAAAAAAAAAAATCAAATATTTTTCTTTTTTTTTTTCTCTTCGGCAGTTTTGTTTAGTTAAGTACACCCTCTGAACCTGCAAAATCGTAGACCTGAATGCGAAAAAATGGCCGATTTCTGCAATATACCTGTTTTTTAATGATTTTTTTCTTCATAATAAAAAGTTTATTACGTATTTGTAAATAAAATTTTTATTTGTTTACCATTTTTTAAATCAGTTAGCGAAACGCGATACAAATGACGCGATGAGAGTGTAATGTCTTCAATGCAACACGTAACACTTACATTATATTCGAATTCGCGCGAATAATGGGATATCTTAGCATGCGCTGTGATATCTTAGCACGTATCGCATGCGCAGCGTGTTACTGCCTCGAGAAGTTACTTCTGCTACTTGCGAGACGCATAACCTCGAATTGACGTTTTTATTTTTCGTTCATATTATGCTATTAGTTTGGTTCCGTTGGCCATTTACGGGTTTTTTTCAATCAATAGCGCTTAAAACAGAATCAACAATCATCAGAAGTGATCAGATATGTAAATTTGTTATGAAGTGATGATTTAATGTTTGTGCAGCACATTTGTGAATGTGTCAACATTGGATAAATTTTCAGTGATGTTGTCAATAAAAGTGATCATCCCCATATTATTTACAGGTTCTTTTCAAATTATGCATTCATTTACTTATTTATTTGTAAAAAAAACATTTATTAATAACATTATTAATAATATTCTGTAATCTGACTTGCAAATAGTATTTTTATTTTGTTCATTAAAGGTACTAAGGTGCCCCAAAGGTGAAAACAGCATAAACATTTTTATTTGAGTGGTAAGCTTTAGAAGCCATTTGCCGAAACTTGGTTTTAAACCTATTCTGCGCGTGATTCAGACCAAACTGCTAGGCAGATTGGGCTGGTTGACGTCTCATTTTCTTCTTCATGAAAAGATACACCGGCTAAATGGAGCAAAAGTTAATAAAAGGTAATATTTTTCAAGTGACATAATTATTACTAAATAAATTTTATGCTATTTTCTAAATCAGTTCTTAATTTTGCTTTCGGAATTAAAAAAAAATATTTTGCTCCATTTAGCCGGTGTATCTTTTTATGAAAAAGAAAATGAGACATCAACTAGCCCAATCTGCCTAGCTGCTTGGTCTGAATCACGGGCAGAGTGGAAAACGGAAGACCTTTGCTTAAGATAAAATGGAAAGACATACGCAAGTCAGATGGCAGTAAAAAATCCTTTCATCGAGTACCAACAATATAGTTCATTGATCATTTTTATATGCAAGAGAATTTGGATGATATTGAATTTACAAATTTAATTATTTTGACCTGACTCCCTCCCCTTAACCTTTGACCCCCTTAAAGTACAAATAAACAAATGGGTACAAACGATAGAGAAGCTAAACCCATTTGCAGATTTCATTTATCTTAAAAAATGACGGAGTTATATGTTGCGAGTTCTTGCAGCTCCTTAACCTTTAAACCCCTTAATGCACAAATGAAACTTTTGGTGGTACAAATTGGTACAAACGATGGAGAAGCGTAACCCATTTGTAGATTTCATTTATCTGAAAAAATGACGGAGTTATGTGTTCCGAGTTCTTACAGCTATTTAACCTTTTGACTCCCTTAATGCACAAACGAAAATGTTGGTGGTACAAACGCGTTCAAACGATAGAGAAGCGTAACCCATTTGCAGATTTGAATACCTTAAAAAATGACAGAGTTTTCTGTTTCGAGTTCATGCAGTTCCTTACCCTTTGTCCCCCTTAAGGTACAAATGAAAATTTTGGTGGTACAAATGGGTACAAACGATAGAGAAGCTAAACCCATGTGTAGATTTCATTTATCTTAAATAATGACGGAGTTATGTGTTGCGATTTCTTGCACCTGTTTAACATTTGACCCGCTTAAGTTACAAATGAAAATTTCGGTGGTACAAACGGGTACAAAGGATAGAAAAGCGTAACCCGTATCCAGATTTCATTTATGTTAAAAAATGACAGAGTTATCTGTTTCGAATTTTTGCATCTCCTTAATCTTTGACCCCCTTAAGGTACAAATAAAAATGTTGGTGGTACAAACGGGTACAAACGATAGAGAAGCTAAACCCATTTGTATATTTCTTCTTAACCTTTAACCCTCTTAAGGCACAAATGAAATTTTTGGTGGTCCGAACGGGTACAAAAGATAGAGAAGCGTAACATATTTGCAGATTTAATTAATCTTAAAAAATGACGAAATAATGTGTTTCGAGTTCTCGCACCTCCTTAACCTTTGACCCACAGCGAGTTCTTGCAGCTCCTTAACCTTTGACCCTCGTAAGGCACAAATGAAATTTTTGGTGGTCCAAACATATACAAACGATAGAGAAGCGTAACACATTTGCAGATTTCGGTTACCTTAAAAAATGACAGAGTAATCTGTTTCGAGTTATTGCAGTTCGTTACCCTTTGCCCCCCTTAAGGAACAAATGAAAATTTTGGTGGTACAAACGGGTACAAACGATAGAGAAACTTAACTCATTTGCAGATTTCGATTATCTTAAGAAATGAGCGAGTTATGTTTTGCGAGTTCTTGCAGCTTCTTAACCGTTGACCCCCTTAAGGTACAAATGACAATTTTGGTGGTACAAACGGGTACAAACGATAGAGAAGCGTAACCCATTTATATATTTCGATTATCTTGAAAAATAACGGAATTATGTGTTGCGAGTTCTTGCAGCTCCTTAACCTTTGACGCCCTTAAGGCAAAAATGAAATTTTTGGTGGTCCAAACGGGTACAAACGATAGAGAAGCGTAACCCATTTCCAGATTCCATTCATTTAAAAAAATGACGGAGTTATGAGTTGCGAGTCCTTGCAGCTCCATAACCTTTGACCCCCTTAAGGTACACATGCAAATTTTGGTGGTACAGACGGGTACAAACGATAGAGAAGCGTAACCCATTTGCAGATTTCATTTATCTTAAAAAATGACGAAGTTATGTGTTGCGAGTTATTTCATCTGCTTAACGTTTGACCCCCTTAAGGTAAAAATGAAAATTTTGGTGGTACAAACGGGTACAAACGATAGAGAAAATTAACCCATTTGCAGATTTCGATTATCTTAAAAAATGACGGAGTTATGTTTTGCGAGATCTTGCAGCGTCTTATCCTTTGACCCCCTTAAGGTAAAAATGAAAATTTTGGTGGTACAAACGATAGAGAAGCTTAACCCTTTTGTAGATTTCGATTATCTTCAAAAATTACAGGGTTATCTGTTTCGAGTTCTTGCATCTCCTTAACCTTTGACCCCCTTAAAGTACAAATAAAAATTTTGGTGGTACAAACGGGTATAAACAATAGAGAAGTTAAACCCATTTGCAGATTTCGATTACCTTAAAAAATGACAGTGTTATATGTTTCGAGTTCTTGCAGTTCGTTACCCTTTGATCCACTCAAGGTACAAATGAAAATTTTGGTGGTACAAACGGGTACAAACGATAGAGAAGCGTAACCCATTTCCAGATTCCATTCATTTTAAAAAATGACGGAGTTATGTGTTGCGAGTTCTTGCACCTCCTTAACCTTTGACCACTTTAATGCACAAATGAAATTTTTGGTGGTACAAACGGGTACAAACGATGGAGAAGCTTAACCCATTTGCAGACTTCATTTACCTTAAAAAATGACGGAGATATGTTTTGCGAGTTCTTGCAGCTCCTTAACCTTTGACCCCCTTAAGGGTCAAATGAAAATTTTGGTGGTGCAAACGGGTACAAACGATAGAGAAACTTAAGCCATTTGCATATTTCGATTATATTAAAAAATGGCGGAGTTATGTGTTGCGAGTTCTTGCAGCTTCTTAACCTTTGACCCCCTTAAGGTACAAATGAGAATTTTGGTGGTCCGAACGGGTACAAAAGATAGAGAAGCGTAAGATATTTGCAGATTTAATTTATCTTAAAAAATGACGGAGTAATCTGTTTGGAGTTCTTGCACCTCCTTAACCTTTGACCCCCAGCGAGTTCTTGCAGCTCCTTAACCTTTGACCCTCTTAAGGCACAAATGAAATTTTTGGTGGTCCAAACATGTACAAACGATAGGGAAGCGTAACCCATTTGCCGATTTCATTTATCTTAAAAAATGACGGATTTATGTGTTGCGAGTTCTTGCAGCTCCTTTACCTTTGACCCCCTTAAGGTACAAATGAAAGTTAAGGTGGTACAAATGGGTACAAACGATAGAGAAGCTTAACCCATTTGCAGATTTCTATTACCTTGAAAAATAACGGAATTATGTGCTGCGAGTTCTTGCAGCTCCTTACCCTTTGTCACCCTAAAGGTACAAATGAAAATTTTGGTGCTACAAATGGGTACAAACGATAGAGAAGCTAAACCCATTTGCAGATTTCATTTATCTTAAAAAATGACGGAGTTATATGTTGCGAGTTCTTGCAGCTCCTTAACCTTTAAACCCCTTAATGCACAAATGAAACTTTTGGTGGTACAAATTGGTACAAACGATGGAGAAGCGTAACCCATTTGTAGATTCCATTTATCTGAAAAAATGACGGAGTTATGTGTTGCGATTTCTTGCACCTGCTTAACATTTGACCCCCTTAAGTTACAAATGAAAATTTCGGTGGTACAAACGGGTACAAACGATAGAGAAGCGTAACCCGTATCCAGATTTCATTTATGTTAAAAAATGACAGAGTTATCTGTTTCGAGTTTTTGCATCTCCTTAAGGTGGGGGAGTCAGGTCAAAAATTTAAAAAAATCGATTTTTTTTTTTTCTGTGAAAACATTCATTTCCATGTAATCTATCTATTAGTAAAGTTATAAGCCGGAATTCGGAAAAATGGCTAAGTTTCTACGGTACCATTCATATTTAATTTTCTCAAAAGTCGTAAAAATTACCAGAATATTATATTTGAATTTTAAATTATTTTATTTATTTATTTTTGTTATATGCAGACATTATGGCCGATTTTTTGTTCACACAAAATAATTAAGGGTGTTGAAAAAAAAAAAATTAAATATTTTTTTTTTTTTTTTTCTCTTCGGCAGTTTTGTTTAGTTAAGTACACCCTCTGAACCTGCAAAATCGTAGACCTGAATGCGAAAAAATGGCCGATTTCTGCAATATACCTGTTTTTTAATGATTTTTTTCTTCATAATAAAAAGTTTATTACGTATTTGTAAATAAAATTTTTATTTGTTTACCATTTTTTAAATCAGTTAGCGAAACGCGATACAAATGACGCGATGAGAGTCTAATGTCTTCAATGCAACACGTAACACTTACATTATATTCGAATTCGCGCGAATAATGGGACATGCGCTGTGATATCTTAGCACGTATCGCATGCGCAGCGTGTTACTGCCTCGAGAAGTTACTTCTGCTACTTGCGAGACGCATAACCTCGAATTGACGTTTTTATTTTTCGTTCATATTATGCTATTAGTTTGGTTCCGTTGGCCATTTACGGGTTTTTTTCAATCAATAGCGCTTAAAACAGAATCAACAATCATCAGAAGTGATCAGATATGTAAATTTGTTATGAAGTGATGATTTAATGTTTGTGCAGCACATTTGTGAATGTGTCAACATTGGATAAATTTTCAGTGATGTTGTCAATAAAAGTGATCATCCCCATATTATTTACAGGTTTTTTCAAATTATGCTTTCATTTACTTATTTATTTGTAAAAAAAAAAAAACATTTATTAATAACATTATTAATAATATTCTGTAATCTGACTTGCAAATAGTATTTTTATTTTGTTCATTAAAGGTACTAAGGTGCCCCAAAGGTGAAAACAGCATAATCATTTTTATTTGAGTGGTAAGCTTTAGATGCCATTTGCCGAAACTTGGTTTTAAACCTATTCTGCGCGTGATTCAGACCAAACTGCTAGGCAGATTGGGCTGGTTGACGTCTCATTTTCTTCTTCATGAAAAGATAGACCGGCTAAATGGAGCAAAAGTTAATAAAAGGTAATATTTTTCAAGTGACATAATTATTACTAAATAAATTTTATGCTATTTTCTAAATCAGTTATTAATTTTGCTTTCGGAATTAAAAAAAAATATTTTGCTCCATTTAGCCGGTGTATCTTTTTATGAAAAAGAAAATGAGACATCAACTAGCCCAATCTGCCTAGCTGTTTGGTCTGAATCACGGGCAGAGTGGAAAACGGAAGAAGTTTGCTTAAGATAAAATGGAAAGACATACGCAAGTCAGATGGCAGTAAAAAATCCTTTCATCGAGTACCAACAATATAGTTCATTGATCATTTTTATATGCAAGAGAATTTGGATGATATTGAATTTACAAATTTAATTATTTTGACCTGACTCCCTCCCCTTAACCTTTGACCCCCTTAAAGTACAAATAAAAATTTTGGTGGTACAAACGGGTACAAACGATAGAGAAGCTAAACCCATTTGCATATTTCTTCTTAACCTTTAACCTTCTTAAGGCACAAATGAAATATTTGGTGGTCCGAACGGGTACAAAAGATAGAGAAGCGTAACATATTTGCAGATTTAATTTATCTTAAAAAATGACGGAGTAATGTGTTTCGAGTTCTCGCACCTCCTTAACCTTTGACCTCCAGCGAGTTCTTGCAGCTCCTTAACCTTTGACCCTCGAAAGGCACAAATGAAATTTTTGGTGGTCCAAACATATACAAACGATAGAGAAGCGTAACACATTTGCAGATTTCGATTACCTTAAAAAATGACAGAGTTATCTGTTTCGAGTTATTGTAGTTCGTTACCCTTTGACCCCCTTAAGGTACAAATGAAAATTTTGGTGATACAAACGGGTACAAACGATAGAGAAGCTTAACTCATTTGCAGATTTCGATTATCTTAAAAAATGACCGAGTTATGTTTTGCGAGTTCTTGCAGCTTCTTAACCGTTGACCCCCTTAAGGTACAAATGACAATTTTGGTGGTACAAACGGGTACAAAAGATAGAGAAGCGTAACCCATTTATAGATTTCGATTATCTTGAAAAATAACGGAATTATGGGTTGCGAGTTCTTGCAGCTCCTTAACCTTTGACCCCCTTAAGGCAAAAATGAAATTTTTGGTGGTCCAAACGGGTACAAACGATAGAGAAGCGTAACCCATTTCCAGATTCCAATGATTTTAAAAAATGACGGAGTTATGTGTTGCGAGTTCTTGCAGCTCCATAACCTTTGACCCCCTTAAGGTACACATGAAAATTTTGGTGGTGCAAACGGGTACAAACGATAGAGAAACTTAACCCATTTGCAGATGTCGATTATCTTGAAAAATAACGGATTATGTGCTGCGAGTTCTTGCAGCTCCTTAACCTTTGACCCCCTTAAGGCACAAATGAAAATTTTGGTTGTACAAACGGGTTCAAACGATAGAGAAGCTTAAGTCATTTGCAGATTTCGATTATCTTAAAAAATGACGGAGTTATGTTTTGCGAGTTCTTGCAGCTTCTTAACCTTTGACCCCCTTAAGGTACAAATGAAAATATTGGTGGTACAAACGGGTACAAATGATAGAGAAGCGTAACCCATTTGCAGATTTGATTACCTTAAAAAATGACAGTTTTCTGTTTCGAGTTCTTGCAGTTCCTTACCCTTTGTCACCCTAAAGGTACAAATGAAAATTTTGGTGCTACAAATGGGTACAAACGATAGAGAAGCTAAACCAATTTGCAGATTTCATTTATCTTAAAAAATGACGGAGTTATATGTTGCGTGTTCTTGCAGCTCCTTAACCTTTAAACCCCTTAATGCCCAAATGAAACTTTTGGTGGTACAAATTGGTACAAACGATGGAGAAGCGTAACCCAGTTATAGATTTCATTTATATGAAAAAATGACGGAGTTATGTGTTCCGAGTTCTTACAGCTATTTAACCTTTTGACTCCCTTAATGCACAAATGAAAATGTTCGTGGTACAAACGCGTACAAACGATAGAGAAGCGTAACCCATTTGCAGATTTGAATACCTTAAAAAATGACAGAGTTTTCTGTTTCGAGTTCATGCAGTTCCTTACCCTTTGTCCCGCTTTAGGGACAAATGAAAATTTTGGTGGTACAAATGGGTACAAACGATAGAGAAGCTAAACCCATTTGTAGATTTCATTTATCTTAAATAATGACGGAGTTACGTGTTGCGATTTCTTGCACCGGCTTAACGTTTGACCCCCTTAAGTTACAAATGAAAATTTCGGTGGTACAAACGGGTACAAATGATAGAGAAGCGTAACCCGTTTCCAGATTTCATTTATGTTAATAAATGACAGAGTTATCTGTTTCGAGTATTTGCATCTCCTTAACCTTCGACCCCCTTAAGGTACAAATAAAAAATTTCGTGGTAAAAACGGGTACAAACGATAGAGAATCTAAACACATTTGCAAATTTCTTCTTAACCTTTAACCCTCTTAAGGCACAAATGAAATTTTCGGTGATCCGAACGGTTACAAAAGATAGAGAAGCGTAACATATTTGCAGATTTAATTGATCTTAAAAAATGACGGAGTAATGTGTTTCGAGTTCTCACACATCCTTAACGTTTGACCCCCAGCGAGTTCTTGCAGCTCCTTAACCTTTGACCCTCGTAAGGCACAAATGAAATTTTTGATGGTCCAAACATATGCAAACGATAGAGAAGCGTAACACATTTGCAGATTTCGATTACCTTAAAAAATGACAGAGTTATTTGTTTCGAGTTATTGCAGTTCGTTACCCTTTGACCCCCTTAAGGTACAAATGAAAATTTTGGTGGTACAAACGGGTACACACTATAGAGAAGCTTAACTCATTTGCAGATTTCGATTATCTTAAAAAATGAGCGAGTTATGTTTTGCGAGTTCTTGCAGCTTCTTAACCGTTGACCCCTTAAGGTACAAATGAAAATTTTGGTGGTACAAACGGGTACATTCGTTAGAGAAGCGTAACCCATTTGCGGATTTCATTTATCTTAAAAAATGACGGAGTTATATGTTGCGAGTACTTGCAGCTCCTAAACCTTCGACACTGTTAAGGCAGAAATGAAATTTTTGGTGGACCAAACGGGTACAAACGATAGAGAAGCGTAACCCATTTCCAGATTCCATTCATTTTAAAAATTGACGGAGTTATGTGTTGCGAGTTCTTGCAGCTCCATAACCTTTGACCCCCTTAAAGAGCAAATAAAAATTTTGGTGGTACAAACGGGTATATACGATAGAGAAGTTAAACCCATTTGCAGATTTCGATTACCTTAAAAAATGACAGAGTTATCTGTTTCGAGTTCTTGCAGTTCGTTACCCTTTGACCCCCTTAAGGTACAAATGAAAATTTTGGTTGTACAAACGGGTACAAACGATAGAGGAGCTAAACACATTTCCAGATTCCATTTATCTTAAAAAATGACAGAGTTATATGATGAGAGTTCTTGCACCTCCTTAACCTTTGACCACCTTAATGCACAAATGAAATTTTTGGTGGTCCGAACGGGTACAAAAGATAGAGAAGCGTAACATATTTGCAGATTTAATTAATCTTAAAAAATGACGAAGTAATGTGTTTCGAGTTCTCGCACCTCCTTAAACTTTGACCCTCGTAAGGCACAAATGAAACTTTTGGTGGTCCAAACATATACAAACGATAGAGAAGCGTAACACATTTGCAGATTTCGGTTACCTTAAAAAATGACAGAGTAATCTGTTTCGAGTTATTGCAGTTCGTTACCCTTTGCCCCCCTTAAGGAACAAATGAAAATTTTGGTGGTACAAACGGGTACAAACGATAGAGAAACTTAACTCATTTGCAGATTTCGATTATCTTAAAAAATGAGCGAGTTATGTTTTGCGAGTTCTTGCAGCTTCTTAACCGTTGACCCCCTTAAGGTACAAATGACAATTTTGGTGGTACAAACGGGTACAAACGATAGAGAAGCGTAACCCATTTATATATTTCGATTATCTTGAATAATAACGGAATTATGTGTTGCGAGTTCTTGCAGCTCCTTAACCTTTGACGCCCTTAAGGCAAAAATGAAATTTTTGGTGGTCCAAACGGGTACAAACGATAGAGAAGCGTAACCGATTTCCAGATTCCATTCATTTAAAAAAATGACGGAGTTATGAGTTGCGAGTCCTTGCAGCTCCATAACCTTTGACCCCCTTAAGGTACACATGCAAATTTTGGTGGTACAAACGGGTACAAACGATAGAGAAACTTAACCCATTTGCAGATTTCGATTATCTTAAAAAATGACGGAGATATGTGTTGCGAGTTCTTGCATCTCCTTAAACTTTGACCGCCTTAAGGTACAAAAAAAATGTTGGTGGTACAAACGGGTACAAACGATAGATAAGCTTAATTCATTTGCAGATTTCGACAATCTTAAAAAATGACGGAGTTATGTTTTGCGAGATCTTGCAGCGTCTTATCCTTTGACCCCCTTAATGTACAAATGAAAATTTTGGTGGTACAGACGATAGAGAAGCTTAACCCTTTTGTAGATTTCGATTATCTTCAAAAATTACAGGGTTATCTGTTTCGAGTTCTTGCATCTCCTTAACCTTTGACCCCCTTAAAGTACAAATAAAAATTTTGGTGGTACAAACGGGTATAAACAATAGAGAAGTTAAACCCATTTGCAGATTTCGATTACCTTAAAAAATGACAGACTTATCTGTTTCGAATTCTTGCAGTTCGTTACCCTTTGATCCCCTTAAGGTACAAATGAAAATTTTGGTGGTACAAACGGGTACATACGTTAGAGAAGCGTAACCCATGTGCAGATTTCAATTATCTTAAAAAATGACGGAGTTATATGTTGCGAGTACTTGCAGCTCCTAAACCTTCGACACTGTTAAGGCAGAAATGAAATTTTTGGTGGTCCAAACGGGTACAAACGATAGAGAAGCGTAACCCATTTCCAGATTCCATTCATTTTAAAAATTGACGGAGTTATGTGTTGCGAGTTCTTGCAGCTCCATAACCTTGCACCCCCTTAAAGAACAAATAAAAATTTTGGTGGTACAAACGGGTATATACGATAGAGAAGTTAAACCCATTTGCAAATTTCGATTACCTTAAAAAATGACAGAGTTATCTGTTTCGAGTTCTTGCAGTTCGTTACCCTTTGACCCCCTTAAGGTACAAATGAAAATTTTGGTTGTACAAACGGGTACAAACGATAGAGGAGCTAAACACATTTCCAGATTCCATTTATCTTAAAAAATGACAGAGTTATATGATGAGAGTTCTTGCACCTCCTTAACCTTTGACCACCTTAATGCACAAATGAAATTTTTGGTGGTACAAACGGGTACAAACGATGGAGAAGCGTAACCCATTTGCAGATTTCATTTACCTTAAAAAATGACGGAGATATGTTTTGCGAGTTCTTGCAGCTCCTTAACCTTCGAACCCCTTAAGGTACAAATGAAAATTTTGGTGGTGCAAACGGGTACAAACCATAGAGAAGCTTAAGCCATTTGCATATTTCGATTATATTAAAAAATGGCGAAGTTATGTGTTGCGAGTTATTGCACCTTCTTAAGCTTTGACCCCCTTAAGGTACAAATGAAAATTTTCGTAGTCCGAACGGGTACAAAAGATAGAGAAACGTAACATATTTGCAGATTTAATTTATCTTAAAAAATGACGGAGTAATCTGTTTGTAGTTCTTGCACCTCCTTAAACTTTGACCTCCAGCGAGATCTTGCAGCTCCTTAACCTTTGACCCTCTCAAGGCACAAATGAAATTTTTGGTGGTCCAAACATGTACAAACAATAGAGAAGCGTAACCCATTTGCAGATTTCTTTTATCTTAAAAAATGACGGATTTATGTGTTGCGAGTTCTTGCAGCTCCTTTACCTTTGACCCCCTTAAGGTACAAATGAAAATTAAGGTGGTACGAACGGGTACAAACGATAGAGAAGCTTAACCCATTTGCAGATTTCGATTATCTTGAAAAATAACGGATTATGTGCTGCGAGTTCTTGCAGCTCCTTAACCTTTGACCCCCTTAAGGCACAAATGAAAATTTTGGTGGTCCAAACGGGTACAAACGATAGAGAAGCTTAACTCATTTGCAGATTTCGATTATCTTAAAAAATGACGGAGTTATGTTTTGCGAGTACTTGCAGCTTCTTAACCTTTGACCCCCTTAAGGTACAAATTAAAATATTGGTGGCACAAACGGGTACAAACGATGGAGAAGCGTAACACATTTGTAGATTTCATTTATCTGAAAAAATGACGGAGTTATGTGTTCCGAGTTCTTACAGCTATTTAACCTTTTGACTCCCTTAATGCACAAATGAAAATGTTGGTGGTACAAACGCGTACAAATGATAGAGAAGCGTAACGCATTTGCAGATTTGAATACCTTAAAAAATAACAGAGTTTTCTGTTTCGAGTTCATGCAGTTCCTTACCCTTTGTCCCGCTTTAGGGACAAATAAAAATTTTGGTGGTACAAATGGGTACAAACGATAGAGAAGCTAAACCCATTTGTAGATTTCATTTATCTTAAATAATGACGGAGTTATGTGTTGCGCTTTCTTGCACCTGCTTAACGT
This sequence comes from Ephialtes manifestator, assembly GCA_963970395.1. Taxonomy (NCBI): domain Eukaryota; kingdom Metazoa; phylum Arthropoda; class Insecta; order Hymenoptera; family Ichneumonidae; genus Ephialtes; species Ephialtes manifestator. Next base: position 1,616,718 of record OZ019977.1, read on the forward strand.
TTGACCCCCATAAGTTACAAATGAAAATTTCGGTGGTACAAACGGGTACAAATGATAGAGAAGCGTAACCCGTTTCCAGATTTCATTTATGTTAATAAATGACAGAGTTATCTGTTTCGAGTATTTGCATCTCCTTAACCTTTGACCCCCTTAAGGTACAAATGAAAATTTTGATGGTACAAACGGGAACAAACGATAGAGAAGCGTAACCCATTTCCAGATTCCATTCATTTTAAAAATTGACGGAGTTATGTGTTGCGAGTTCTTGCAGCTACTTAACCTTTGACCCCCTTAAGGTACAAATGAAAATTTTGGTTGTACAAACGGGTACAAACGATAGAGGAGCTAAACACATTTCCAGATTCCATTTATCTTAAAAAATGACAGAGTTATATGATGAGAGTTCTTGCACCTCCTTAACCTTTGACCACCTTAATGCACAAATGAAATTTTTGGTGGTACAAACGGGTACAAACGATGGAGAAGCGTAACCCATTTGCAGATTTCATTTACCTTAAAAAATGACGGAGATATGTTTTGCGAGTTCTTGCAGCTCCTTAACCTTTGACCCCCTTAAGGTACAAATGAAAATTTTGGTGGTGCAAACGGGTACAAACCATAGAGAAGCTTAAGCCATTTGCATATTTCGATTATATTAAAAAATGGCGAAGTTATGTGTTGCGAGTTATTGCACCTTCTTAAGCTTTGACCCCCTTAAGGTACAAATGAAAATTTTCGTAGTCCGAACGGGTACAAAAGATAGAGAAACGTAACATATTTGCAGATTTAATTTATCTTAAAAAATGACGGAGTAATCTGTTTGTAGTTCTTGCACCTCCTTAAACTTTGACCTCCAGCGAGATCTTGCAGCTCCTTAACCTTTGACCCTCTCAAGGCACAAATGAAATTTTTGGTGGTCCAAACATGTACAAACAATAGAGAAGCGTAACCCATTTGCAGATTTCTTTTATCTTAAAAAATGGTGGATTTATGTGTTGCGAGTTCTTGCAGCTCCTTTACCTTTGACCCCCTTAAGGTACAAATGAAAATTAAGGTGGTACAAACGGGTACAAACGATAGAGAAGCTTAACCCATTTGCAGATTTCGATTATCTTGAAAAATAACGGATTATGTGCTGCGAGTTCTTGCAGCTCCTTAACCTTTGACCCCCTTAAGGCACAAATGAAAATTTTGGTGGTCCAAACGGGTACAAACGATAGAGAAGCTTAACTCATTTGCAGATTTCGATTATCTTAAAAAATGACGGAGTTATGTTTTGCGAGTTCTTGCAGCTTCTTAACCTTTGACCCCCTTAAGGTACAAATTAAAATATTGGTGGCACAAACGGGTACAAACGATGGAGAAGCGTAACACATTTGTAGATTTCATTTATCTGAAAAAATGACGGAGTTATGTGTTCCGAGTTCTTACAGCTATTTAACCTTTTGACTCCCTTAATGCACAAATGAAAATGTTGGTGGTACAAACGCGTACAAATGATAGAGAAGCGTAACGCATTTGCAGATTTGAATACCTTAAAAAATAACAGAGTTTTCTGTTTCGAGTTCATGCAGTTCCTTACCCTTTGTCCCGCTTTAGGGACAAATAAAAATTTTGGTGGTACAAATGGGTACAAACGATAGAGAAGCTAAACCCATTTGTAGATTTCATTTATCTTAAATAATGACGGAGTTATGTGTTGCGCTTTCTTGCACCTGCTTAACGTTTGACCCCCATAAGTTACAAATGAAAATTTCGGTGGTACAAACGGGTACAAATGATAGAGAAGCGTAACCCGTGTCCAGATTTCATTTATGTTAATAAATGACAGAGTTATCTGTTTCGAGTATTTGCATCTCCTTAACCTTTGACCCCCTTAAGGTACAAATGAAAATTTTGGTGGTACAAACGGGTACAAACGATAGAGAAGCGTAACCCATTTCCAGATTCCATTCATTTTAAAAATTGACGGAGTTATGTGTTGCGAGTTCTTGCAGCTCCTTAACCTTTGACCCCCTTAAAGCAAAAATGAAATTTTTGGTGGTCCAAACGGGTACAAACGATAGAGAAGCGTAACCCATTTCTAGATTCCATTCATTTTAAAAAATGACGGAGTTATGTGTTGCGAGTTCTTGCAGCTCCTTAACCTTTGACCCCCTTAAAGCAAAAATGAAATTTTTGTTGGTCCAAACGGGTACAAACGATAGAGAAGCGTAACCCATTTCTAGATTCCATTTATTTAAAAAAATGACGGAGTTATGTGTTGCGAGTTCTTGCAGCTCCATAACCTTTGACCCCCTTTAGGTTCACGTGCAAATTTTGGTGGTACAAACGGGTACAAACGATAGAGAAAATTAACCCATTTGCAGATTTCGATTATCTTAAAAAATGACGGAGATATGTGTTGCGAGTTCTTGCATCTCCTTAACCTTTGACCGCCTTGAGGTACAAAAAAAATGTTGGTGGTACAAACGGGTACAAACGATAGATAAGCTTAACTCATTTGCAGATTTCGATTATCTTAAAAAATGACAGAGTTATGTTTTGCGAGATCTTGCAGCGTCTTATCCTTTGACCCCCTTAAGGTACAAATGAAAATTTTTGTGGAACAGACGGGTACAAACGATAGAGAAGCGTAACCCATTTGCAGATTTCATTTATCTTAAAAAATGACGAAGTTATGTGTTGCGAGTTATTTCATCTGCTTAACGTTTGACCCCCTTAAGGTAAAAATGAAAATTTTGGAGGTACAAACGATAGAGAAGCTTAACCCTTTTGTAGATTTCGATTATCTTCAAAAATTACAGGTTTATCTGTTTCGAGTTCTTGCATCTCCTTAACCTTTGACCCCCTTAAAGTACAAATAAAAATTTTGGTGGTACAAACGGGTATAAACAATAGAGAAGTTAAACCCATTTGCAGATTTCGATTACATTAAAAAATGACAGAGTTATCTGTTCCGAGTTCTTGCAGTTCGTTACCCTTTGATCCACTCAAGGTACAAATGAAAATTTTGGTGGTACAAACGGGTACAAACGATAGAGAAGCGTAACCCATTTCCAGATTCCATTCATTTTAAAAAATGACGGAGTTATGTGTTGCGAGTTCTTGCACCTCCTTAACCTTTGACCACCTTAATGCACAAATGAAATTTTTGGTGGTACAAACGGGTACAAACGATGGAGAAGCGTAACCCATTTGCAGATTTCATTTACCTTAAAAAATGACGGAGATATGTTTTGCGAGTTCTTGCAGCTCCTTAACCTTTGACCCCCTTAAGGGTCAAATGAAAATTAAGGTGGTACAAACGGGTACAAACGATAGAGAAGCTTAACCATTTGCAGATGTCGATTATCTTGAAAAATAACGGATTATGTGCTGCGAGTTCTTGCAGCTCCTTAACCTTTGACCCCCTTAAGGCACAAATGAAAATGTTGGTTGTACAAACGGGTTCAAACGATAGAGAAGCTTAACTCATTTGCAGATTTCGATTATCTTAAAAAATGACGGAGTTAGGTTTTGCGAGTTCTTGCAGCTTCTTAACCTTTGACCCCCTTAAGGTACAAATGAAAATATTGGTGGTACAAACGGGTACAAATGATAGAGAAGCGTAACCCATTTGCAGATTTGACTACCTTAAAAAATGACAGTTTTCTGTTTCGAGTGCTTGCAGTTCCTTACCCTTTGTCACCCTAAATGTACAAATGAAAATTTTGGTGCTACAAATGGGTACAAACGATAGAGAAGCTAAACCCATTTGCAGATTTCATTTATCTTAAAAAATGACGGAGTTATATGTTGCGAGTTCTTGCAGCTCCTTAACCTTGAAACCCCTTAATGCCCAAATGAAACTTTTGGTGGTACAAATTGGTACAAACGATGGAGAAGCGTAACCCAGTTGTAGATTTCATTTATCTGAAAAAATGACGGAGTTATGTGTTGCGATTTCTTGCACCTGCTTAACATTTGACCCCCTTAAGTTACAAATGAAAATTTCGGTGGTACAAACGGGTACAAACGATAGAGAAGCGTAACCCGTATCCAGATTTCATTTATGTTAAAAAATGACAGAGTTATCTGTTTCGAGTTTTTGCATCTCCTTAAGGGGGGGGCGTCAGGTCAAAAATTAAAAAAAATGGATTATTTTTTTTTTCTGTGAAAACATTCATTTCCGTGTAATCTATCTATTAGTAAAGTTATAAGCCGGAATTCGGAAAAATGGCTAAGTTTCTACGGTACCATTCATATTTAATTTTCTTAAGAGTCGTAAAAATTACCAGAATATTATATTTGAATTTTAAATTATTTTATTTATTTATTTTTGTTATATGCAGATATTATGGCCGATTTTTTGTTCACACTAAATAATTAAGGGTGTTGAAAAAAAAAAAATCAAATATTTTTTTTTTTTTTTCTCTTCGGCAGTTTTGTTTAGTTAAGTACACCCTCTGAACCTGCAAAATCGTAGACCTGAATGCGAAAAAATGGCCGATTTCTGCAATATACCTGTTTTTTAATGATTTTTTTCTTCATAATAAAAAGTTTATTACGTATTTGTAAATAAAATTTTTATTTGTTTACCATTTTTTAAATCAGTTAGCGAAACGCGATACAAATGACGCGATGAGAGTGTAATGTCTTCAATGCAACACGTAACACTTACATTATATTCGAATTCGCGCGAATAATGGGACATGCGCGGTGATATCTTAGCACGTATCGCAGGCGCAGCGTGTTACTGCCTCGAGAAGTTACTTCTGCTACTTGCGAGACGCATAACCTCGAATTGACGTTTTTATTTTTCGTTCATATTATGCTATTAGTTTGGTTCCGTTGGCCATTTACGGGTTTTTTTCAATCAATAGCGCTTAAAACAGAATCAACAATCATCAGAAGTGATCAGATATGTAAATTTGTTATGAAGTGATGATTTAATGTTTGTGCAGCACATTTGTGAATGTGTCAACATTGGATAAATTTTCAGTGATGTTGTCAATAAAAGTGATCATCCCCATATTATTTACAGGTTCTTTTCAAATTATGCATTCATTTACTTATTTATTTGTAAAAAAAAAAAATTTATTCATAACATTATTAATAATATTCTGTAATCTGACTTGCAAATAGTATTTTTATTTTGTTCATTAAAGGTACTAAGGTGCCCCAAAGGTGAAAACAGCATAAACATTTTTATTTGAGTGGTAAGCTTTAGATGCCATTTGCCGAAACTTGGTTTTAAACCTATTCTGCGCGTGATTCAGACCAAACTGCTAGGCAGATTGGGCTGGTTGACGTCTCATTTTCTTCTTCATGAAAAGATACACCGGCTAAATGGAGCAAAAGTTAATAAAAGGTAATATTTTTCAAGTGACATAATTATTACTAAATAAATTTTATGCTATTTTCTAAATCAGTTATTAATTTTGCTTTCGGAATTAAAAAAAAATATTTTGCTCCATTTAGCCGGTGTATCTTTTTATGAAAAAGAAAATGAGACATCAACTAGCCCAATCTGCCTAGCTGTTTGGTCTGAATCACGGGCAGAGTGGAAAACGGAAGACCTTTGCTTAAGATAAAATGGAAAGACATACGCAAGTCAGATGGCAGTAAAAAATCCTTTCATCGAGTACCAACAATATAGTTCATTGATCATTTTTATATGCAAGAGAATTTGGATGATATTGAATTTACAAATTTAATTATTTTGACCTGACTCCCTCCCCTTAACCTTTGACCCCCTTAAAGTACAAATAAAAATTTTGGTGGTACAAACGGGTACAAACGATAGAGAAGCTAAACCCATTTGCATATTTCTTCTTAACCTTTAACCCTCTTAAGGCACAAATGAAATATTTGGTGGTCCGAACGGGTACAAAAGATAGAGAAGCGTAACATATTTGCAGATTTAATTTATCTTAAAAAAAGACGGAGTAATGTGTTTCGAGTTCTCGCACCTCCTTAACCTTTGACCTCCAGCGAGTTCTTGCAGCTCCTTAACCTTTGACCCTCGAAAGGCACAAATGAAATTTTTGGTGGTCCAAACATATACAAACGATAGAGAAGCGTAACACATTTGCAGATTTCGATTACCTTAAAAAATGACAGAGTTATCTGTTTCGAGTTATTGTAGTTCGTTACCCTTTGACCCCCTTAAGGTACAAATGAAAATTTTGGTGATACAAACGGGTACAAACGATAGAGAAGCTTAACTCATTTGCAGATTTCGATTATCTTAAAAAATGACCGAGTTATGTTTTGCGAGTTCTTGCAGCTTCTTAACCGTTGACCCCCTTAAGGTACAAATGAAAATTTTGGTGGTACAAACGGGTACAAAAGATAGAGAAGCGTAACCCATTTATAGATTTCGATTATCTTGAAAAATAACGGAATTATGGGTTGCGAGTTCTTGCAGCTCCTTAACCTTTGACCCCCTTAAGGCAAAAATGAAATTTTTGGTGGTCCAAACGGGTACAAACGATAGAGAAGCGTAACCCATTTCCAGATTCCAATGATTTTAAAAAATGACGGAGTTATGTGTTGCGAGTTCTTGCAGCTCCATAACCTTTGACCCCCTTAAGGTACACATGAAAATTTTGGTGGTGCAAACGGGTACAAACGATAGAGAAACTTAACCCATTTGCAGATGTCGATTATCTTGAAAAATAACGGATTATGTGCTGCGAGTTCTTGCAGCTCCTTAACCTTTGACCCCCTTAAGGCACAAATGAAAATTTTGGTTGTACAAACGGGTTCAAACGATAGAGAAGCTTAAGTCATTTGCAGATTTCGATTATCTTAAAAAATGACGGAGTTATGTTTTGCGAGTTCTTGCAGCTTCTTAACCTTTGACCCCCTTAAGGTACAAATGAAAATATTGGTGGTACAAACGGGTACAAATGATAGAGAAGCGTAACCCATTTGCAGATTTGATTACCTTAAAAAATGACAGTTTTCTGTTTCGAGTTCTTGCAGTTCCTTACCCTTTGTCACCCTAAAGGTACAAATGAAAATTTTGGTGCTACAAATGGGTACAAACGATAGAGAAGCTAAACCAATTTGCAGATTTCATTTATCTTAAAAAATGACGGAGTTATATGTTGCGAGTTCTTGCAGCTCCTTAACCTTTAAACCCCTTAATGCCCAAATGAAACTTTTGGTGGTACAAATTGGTACAAACGATGGAGAAGCGTAACCCAGTTGTAGATTTCATTTATCTGAAAAAATGACGGAGTTATGTGTTCCGAGTTCTTACAGCTATTTAACCTTTTGACTCCCTTAATGCACAAATGAAAATGTTCGTGGTACAAACGCGTACAAACGATAGAGAAGCGTAACCCATTTGCAGATTTGAATACCTTAAAAAATGACAGAGTTTTCTGTTTCGAGTTCATGCAGTTCCTTACCCTTTGTCCCGCTTTAGGGACAAATGAAAATTTTGGTGGTACAAATGGGTACAAACGATAGAGAAGCTAAACCCATTTGTAGATTTCATTTATCTTAAATAATGACGGAGTTATGTGTTGCGATTTCTTGCACCGGCTTAACGTTTGACCCCCTTAAGTTACAAATGAAAATTTCGGTGGTACAAACGGGTACAAATGATAGAGAAGCATAACCCGTTTCCAGATTTCATTTATGTTAATAAATGACAGAGTTATCTGTTTCGAGTATTTGCATCTCCTTAACCTTTGACCCCCTTAAGGTACAAATAAAAATTTTGGTGGTGAAAACGGGTACAAACAATAGAGAAGCTAAACACATTTGCATATTTCTTCTTAACCTTTAACCCTCTTAAGGCACAAATGAAATTTTCGGTGATCCGAACGGTTACAAAAGATAGAGAAGCGTAACATATTTGCAGATTTAATTGATCTTAAATAATGACGGAGTAATGTGTTTCGAGTTCTCGCACCTCCTTAACCTTTGACCCCCAGCGAGTTCTTGCAGCTCCTTAACCTTTGACCCTCGTAAGGCACAAATGAAATTTTTGATGGTCCAAACATATACAAACGATAGAGAAGCGTAACACATTTGCAGATTTCGATTACCTTAAAAAATGACAGAGTTATCTGTTTCGAGTTATTGCAGTTCGTTACCCTTTGACCCCCTTAAGGTACAAATGAAAATTTTGGTGGTACAAACGGGTACAAATGATAGAGAAGCGTAACCCATTTGCAGATTTGATTACCTTAAAAAATGACAGTTTTCTGTTTCGAGTTCTTGCAGTTCCTTACCCTTTGTCACCCTAAAGGTACAAATGAAAATTTTGGTGCTACAAATGGGTACAAACGATAGAGAAGCTAAACCAATTTGCAGATTTCATTTATCTTAAAAAATGACGGAGTTATTATATGTTGCGAGTGCTTGCAGCTCCTTAACCTTTAAACCCCTTAATGCCCAAATGAAACTTTTGGTGGTACAAATTGGTACCAACGATGGAGAAGCGTAACCCAGTTGTAGATTTCATTTATCTGAAAAAATGACGGAGTTATGTGTTCCGAGTTCTTACAGCTATTTAACCTTATGACTCCCTTAATGCACAAATGAAAATGTTCGTGGTACAAACGCGTACAAACGATAGAGAAGCGTAACCCATTTGCAGATTTGAATACCTTAAAAAATGACAGAGTTTTCTGTTTCGAGTTCATGCAGTTCCTTACCCTTTGTCCCGCTTTAGGGACATATGAAAATTTTGGTGGTACAAATGGGTACAAACGATAGAGAAGCTAAACCCATTTGTAGATTTCATTTATCTTAAATAATGACGGAGTTATGTGTTGCGATTTCTTGCACCTGCTTAACGTTTGACCCCCTTAAGTTACAAATGAAAATTTCGGTGGTACAAACGGGTACAAATGATAGAGAAGCATAACCCGTTTCCAGATTTCATTTATGTTAATAAATGACAGAGTTATCTGTTTCGAGTATTTGCATCTCCTTAACCTTTGACCCCCTTAAGGTACAAATAAAAATTTTGGTGGTGAAAACGGGTACAAACAATAGAGAAGCTAAACACATTTGCATATTTCTTCTTAACCTTTAACCCTCTTAAGGCACAAATGAAATTTTCGGTGATCCGAACGGTTACAAAAGATAGAGAAGCGTAACATATTTGCAGATTTAATTGATCTTAAATAATGACGGAGTAATGTGTTTCGAGTTCTCGCACGTCCTTAACCTTTGACCCCCAGCGAGTTCTTGCAGCTCCTTAACCTTTGACCCTCGTAAGGCACAAATGAAATTTTTGATGGTCCAAACATATACAAACGATAGAGAAGCGTAACACATTTGCAGATTTCGATTAACTTAAAAAATGACAGAGTTATCTGTTTCGAGTTATTGCAGTTCGTTACCCTTTGACCCCCTTAAGGTACAAATGAAAATTTTGGTGGTACAAACGGGTACAAATGATAGAGAAGCGTAACCCATTTGCAGATTTGATTACCTTAAAAAATGACAGTTTTCTGTTTCGAGTTCTTGCAGTTCCTTACCCTTTGTCACCCTAAAGGTACAAATGAAAATTTTGGTGCTACAAATGGGTACAAACGATAGAGAAGCTAAACCAATTTGCAGATTTCATTTATCTTAAAAAATGACGGAGTTATATGTTGCGAGTTCTTGCAGCTCCTTAACCTTTAAACCCCTTAATGCCCAAATGAAACTTTTGGTGGTACAAATTGGTACAAACGATGCAGAAGCGTAACCCAGTTGTAGATTTCATTTATCTGAAAAAATGACGGAGTTATGTGTTCCGAGTTCTTACAGCTATTTAACCTTTTGACTCCCTCAATGCACAAATGAAAATGTTCGTGGTACAAACGCGTACAAACGATAGAGAAGCGTAACCCATTTGCAGATTTGAATACCTTAAAAAATGACAGAGTTTTCTGTTTCGAGTTCATGCAGTTCCTTACCCTTTGTCCCGCTTTAGGGACAAATGAACATTTTGGTGGTACAAATGGGTACAAACGATAGAGAAGCTAAACCCATTTGTAGATTTCATTTATCTTAAATAATGACGGAGTTATGTTTTGCGATTTCTTGCACCTGCTTAACGTTTGACCCCCTTAAGTCACAAATGAAAATTTCGGTGGTACAAACGGGTACAAATGATAGAGAAGCGTAACCCGTTTCCAGACTTCATTTATGTTAATAAATGACAGAGTTATCTGTTTCGAGTATTTGCATCTCCTTAACCTTTGACCCCCTTAAGGTACAAATAAAAATTTTGGTGGTAAAAACGGGTACAAACGATAGAGAAGCTAAACACATTTGCATATTTCTTCTTAACCTTTAACCCTCTTAACGCACAAATGAAATTTTCGGTGATCCGAACGGTTACAAAAGATAGAGAAGCGTAACATATTTGCAGATTTAATTGATCTTAAAAAATGACGGAGTAATGTGTTTCGAGTTCTCGCACCTCCTTAACCTTTGACCCCCAGCGAGTTCTTGCAGCTCCTTAACCTTTGACCCTCGTAAGGCACAAATGGAATTTTTGATGGTCCAAACATATACAAACGATAGAGAAGCGTAACACATTTGCAGATTTCGATTAACTTAAAAAATGACAGACTTATCTGTTTCGAGTTATTGCAGTTCGTTACCCTTTGACCCCCTTAAGGTACAAATGAAAATTTTGGTGGAACAAACGGGTACAAACGATAGAGAAGCTTAACTCATTTGCAGATTTCGATTATTTTAAAAAAATGAGCGAGTTATGTTTTGCGAGTTCTTGCAGCTTCTTAACCGTTGACCCCTTAAGGTAGAAATGAAAATTTTGGTGGTACAAACGGGTACAAACGATAGAGAAGCGTAACCCGTTTATAGATTTCGATTATCTTGAAAAATAACGGAATTATGTGTTGCGAGTTCTTGCAGCTCCTTAACCTTTGACCCCCTTAAAGCAAAAATGAAATTTTTGGTGGTCCAAACGGGTACAAACGATAGAGAAGCGTAACCCATTTCTAGATTCCATTCATTTTAAAAAATGACGGAGTTATGTGTTGCTAGTTCTTGCAGCTCCATAACCTTTGACCCCCTTTAGGTTCACATGCAAATTTTGGTGGTACAAACGGGTACAAACGATAAAGAAAATTGACCCATATGCAGATTTCGATTATCTTAAAAAATGACGGAGATATGTGTTGCGAGTTCTTGAATCTCCTTAACCTTTGACCGCCTTAAGGTACAAAAAAAATGTTGTTGGTACAAACGGGTACAAACGATAGATAAGCTTCACTCATTTGCAGATTTCGATTATCTTAAAAAATGACGGAGTTATGTTTGGCGAGATCTTGCAGCGTCTTATCCTTTGACCCCCTTAAGGTAAAAATGAAAATTTTGGTGGTACAGACGGGTACAAACGATAGAGAAGCGTAACCCATTTGCAGATTTCATTTATCTTAAAAAATGACGAAGTTATTTGTTGCGAGTTATTTCATCTGCTTAACGTTTGACCCCCTTAAGGTAAAAATGAAAATGTTGGTGGTACAAACGATAGAGAAGCTTAACCCTTTTGTAGATTTCGATTATCTTCAAAAATTACAGGTTTATCTGTTTCGAGTTCTTGCATCTCCTTAACCTTTGACCCCCTTAAAGTACAAATAAAAATTTTGGTGGTACAAACGGGTATAAACAATAGAGAAGTTAAACCCATTTGCAGATTTCGATTACCTTAAAAAACAAAAGAGTTATCTGTTCCGAGTTCTTGCAGTTCATTACCCTTTGATCCACTCAAGGTACAAATGAAAATTTTGGTGGTACAAACGGGTACAAACGATAGAGAAGCGTAACCCATTTCCAGATTCCATTCATTTTAAAAAATGACGGAGTTATGTGTTGCGAGTTCTTGCACCTCCTTAACCTTTGACCATCTTAATGCACAAATGAAATTTTTGTGGTACAAACGGGTACAAACGATGGAGAAGCGTAACCCATTTGCAGATTTCATTTACCTCAAAAAATGACGGAGATATGTTTTGCGAGTTCTTGCAGCTCCTTAACCTTTGACCCCTTAAGGGTCAAATGAAAATTTTGGTGGTGCAAACGGGTACAAACAATAGAGAAACTTAAGCCATTTGCATATTTCGATTATATTTAAAAATGACGGATTTATGTGTTGCGAGTTCTTGCAACTCCTTTACCTTTGACCCCCTTAAGGTACAAATGAAAATTAAGGTGGTACAAACGGGTGCAAACGATAGAGAAGCTTAACCCATTTGCAGATTTCGATTATCTTGAAAAATAACGGATTATGTGCTGCGAGTCCTTGCAGCTCCTTAACCTTTGACCCCCTTAAGGCACAAATGAAAATTTTGGTGGAACAAACGGGTTCAAACGATAGAGAAGCTTTACTCATTTGCAGATTTCGATTATCTTAAAAAATGACGGAGTTATGTTTTGCGAGTTCTTGCAGCTTCTTAACCTTTGACCCCCTTAAGGTACAAATGAAAATATTGGTGGTACAAACGGGTGCAAATGATAGAGAAGCGTAACCCATTTGCAGATTTGATTACCTTAAAAAATGACAGTTTTCTGTTTCGAGTGCTTGCAGTTCCTTACCCTTTGTCACCCTAAAGGTACAAATGAAAATTTTGGTGCTACAAATGGGTACAAACGATAGAGAAGCTAAACCCATTTGCAGATTTCATTTATCTTAAAAAATGACGGAGTTATATGTTGCGAGTTCTTGCAGCTCCTTAACCTTTAAACCCCTTAATGCCCAAATGAAACTTTTGGTGGTACAAATTGGTACAAACGATGGAGAAGCGTAACCCAGTTGTAGATTTCATTTATCTGAAAAAATGACGGAGTTATGTGTTCCGAGTTCTTACAGCTATTTAACCTTTTGACTCCCTTAATGCACAAATGAAAATGTTGGTGGTACAAACGCGTACTAACGATAGAGAAGCGTAACCCATTTGCAGATTTGAATACCTTAAAAAATGACAGAGTTTTCTGTTTCGAGTTCATGCAGTTCCTTACCCTTTGTCCCGCTTTAGGGACAAATGAAAATTTTGGTGGTACAAATGGGTACAAACGATCGAGAAGCTAAACCCATTTGTAGATTTCATTTATCTTAAATAATGACGGAGTTATGTGTTGCGATTTCTTGCACCTGCTTAACGTTTGACCCCCTTAAGTTACAAATGAAAATTTCGGTGGTACAAACGGGTTCAAATGATAGAGAAGCGTAACCCGTTTCCAGATTTCATTTATGTTAATAAATGACAGAGTTATCTGTTTCGAGTATTTGCATCTCCTTAACCTTTGACCCCCTTAAGGTACAAATAAAAATTTTGGTGGTAAAAACGGGTACACACTATAGAGAAGCTTAACTCATTTGCAGATTTCGATTATCTTGAAAAATGAGCGAGTTATGTTTTGCGAGTTCTTGCAGCTTCTTAACCGTTGACCCCTTAAGGTACAAATGAAAATTTTGGTGGTACAAACGGGTACAAACGATAGAGAAGCGTAACCCATTTATAGATTTCGATTATCTTGAAAAATAACGGAATTATGTGTTGCGAGTTCTTGCAGCTCCATAACCTTTGACCTCCTTTAGGTTCACATGCAAATTTTGGTGGAACAAACGGGTACAAACGATAGAGAAGCTAAACCCATTTGTAGATTTCATTTATCTTAAATAATGACGGAGTTATGTGTTGCGATTTCTTGCACCTGCTTAACGTTTGACCCCCTTAAGTTACAAATGAAAATTTCGGTGGTACAAACGGGTACAAATGATAGAGAAGCGTAACCCGTTTCCAGATTTCATTTATGTTAATAAATGACAGAGTTATCTGTTTCGAGTATTTGCATCTCCTTAACCTTCGACCCCCTTAAGGTACAAATAAAAATTTTGGTGGTAAAAACGGGTACAAACGATAGAGAAGCTAAACACATTTGCATATTTCTTCTTAACCTTTAACCCTCTTAAGGCACAAATGAAATTTTCGGTGATCCGAACGGTTACAAAAGATAGAGAAGCGTAACATATTTGCAGATTTAATTGATCTTAAAAAATGACGGAGTAATGTGTTTCGAGTTCTCGCACATCCTTAACGTTTGACCCCCAGCGAGTTCTTGCAGCTCCTTAACCTTTGACCCTCGTAAGGCACAAATGAAATTTTTGATGGTCCAAACATATACAAACGATAGAGAAGCGTAACACATTTGCAGATTTCGATTACCTTAAAAAATGACAGAGTTATCTGTTTCGAGTTATTGCAGCTCGTTCGAACCAATGAAAATTTTGGTGGTACAAACGGGTACAAACGATAGAGAAGCTTAACTCATTTGCAGATTTCGATTATCTTAAAAAATGAGCGAGTTATGTTTTGCGAGTTCTTGCAGCTTCTTAACCGTTGACCCCCTCAAGGTACAAATGAAAATTTTGGTGGTACAAACGGGTACAAACGATAGAGAAGCGTAACCCATTTATATATTTCGATTATCTTGAAAAATAACGGAATTATGTGTTGCGAGTTCTTGCAGCTCCTTAACCTTTGTCCCCCTTAAGGCAAAAATGAAATTTTTGGTGGTCCAAACGGGTACAAACGATAGAGAAGCGTCACCCATTTCCAGATTCCATTCATTTAAAAAAATGACGGAGTTATGTGTTGCGAGTTCTTGCAGCTCCATAACCTTTGACCCCCTTAAGGTACACATGCAAATTTTGGTGGTCCAAACGGGTACAAACGATAGAGAAACTTAACCCATTTGCAGATTTTGATTATCTTAAAAAATGACGGAGATATGTGTTGCGAGTTCTTGCATCTCCTTAACCTTTGACCGCCTTAAGGTACAAATAAAATGTTGGTGGTACAAACGGGTACAAACGATACATAAGCTTAACTTATTTGCAGATTTCGACTATCTTAAAAAATGACGGAGTTATGTTTTGCGAGATCTTGCAGCGTCTTATCCTTTGACCGCCTTAATGTACAAATGAAAAATTTGGTTGTACAAAGGGGTACAAACGATAGAGAAGCGTAACCCATTTATATATTTCGATTATCTTGAAAAATAACGGAATTATGTGTTGCGAGTTCTTGCAGCTCCTTAACCTTTGACCCCCTTAAGGCAAAAATGAAATTTTTGGTGGTCCAAACGGGTACAAACGATAGAGAAGCGTCACCCATTTCCAGATTCCATTCATTTAAAAAAATGACGGAGTTATGTGTTGCGAGTTCTTGCATCTCCTTAATCTTTGACCGCCTTAAGGTACAAAAAAAATGTTGGTGGTACAAACGGGTACAAACGATACATAAGCTTAACTTATTTGCAGATTTCGACTATCTTAAAAAATGACGGAGTTATGTTTTGCGAGATCTTGCAGCGTCTTATCCTTTGACCCCCTTAATGTACAAATGAAAATTTTGGTGGTACAGACGGGTACAAACGATAGAGAAGCGTAACCAATTTGCAGATTTCATTTATCTTAAAAAATGACGAAGTTATGTGTTGCGAGTTATTTCATCTGCTTAACGTTTGACCCCCTTAAGGTAAAAATGAAAATTTTGGTGGTACAAATGATAGAGAAGCTTAACCCTTTTGTAGATTTCGATTATCTTAAAAAATTACAGGGTTATCTGTTTCGAGTTCTTGCATCTCCTTAACCTTTGACCCCCTTAAAGTACAAATAAAAATTTTGGTGGTACAAACGGGTATAAACGATAGAGAAGTTAAACCCATTTGCAGATTTCGATTACCTTAAAAAATGACAGAGTTATCTGTTTCGCGTTCTTGCAGTTCGTTACCCTTTGATCCCCTGAAGGTACAAATGAAAATTTTGGTGGTACAAACGGGTACAAACGATAGAGAAGCGCAACCCATTTGCAGATTTCATTTATCTTGAAAAATGACGAAGTTATGTGTTGCGAGTTATTTCATCTGCTTAACGATTGACCCCCTTAAGGTAAAAATGAAAATGTTGGTGGTACAAACGATAGAGAAGCTTAACCCTTTTGTAGATTGCGATTATCTTCAAAAATTACAGGGTTATCCGTTTCGAGTTCTTGCATCTCCTTAACCTTTGACCCCCTTAAAGTACAAATAAAAATTTTGGTGGTACAAACGGGTATAAACAATAGAGAAGTTAAACCCATTTGCAGATTTCGATTACCTTAAAAAATGACAGACTTATCTGTTTCGAGTTCTTGCAGTTCGTTACCCTTTGATCCCCTTAAGGTACAAATGAAAATTTTGGTGGTACAAACGGGTACATACGTTAGAGAAGCGTAACCCATTTGCAGATTTCATTTATCTTAAAAAATGACGGAGTTATATGTTGCGAGTACTTGCAGCTCCTAAACCTTCGACACTGTTAAGGCAGAAATGAAAATTTTGGTTGTACAAACGGGTACAAACGATAGAGGAGCTAAACCCATTTTCAGATTCCATTTATCTTAAAAAATGACAGAGTTATATGATGAGCGTACTTGCACCTCCTTAACCTTTGACCACCTTAATGCACAAATGAAATTTTTGGTGGTACAAACGGGTACAAACGATGGAGAAGCGTAACCCATTTGCAGATTTCATTTACCTTAAAAAATGACGGAGATATGTTTTGCGAGTTCTTGCAGCTCCTTAACCTTTGACCCCCTTAAGGTACAAATGAAAATTTTGGTGGTGCAAACGGGTACAAATGATAGAGAAGCTTAAGCCATTTGCATATTTCGATTATATTAAAAAATGGCGGAGTTATGTGTTGCGAGTTCTTGCAGCTTCTTAACCTTTGACCCCCTTAAGGTACAAATGAAAATTTTGGTGGTCCGAACGGGTACAAAAGATAGAGAAGCGTAACATATTTGCAGATTTAATTTATCTTAAAAAATGACGGAGTTATGTGTTGCGAGTTCTGGCAGGTCCTTTACCTTTGACCCCCTTAAGGTACAAATGAAAATTTTGGTGGTGCAAACGGGTACAAACGATAGAGAAGCTTAAGCCATTTGCATATTTCGATTATATTTAAAAATGGCGGAGTTATGTGTTGCGAGTTCTTGCAGCTTCTTAACCTTTGACCCCCTTAAGGTACAAATGAAAATTTTGGTGGTCCGAACGGGTACAAAAGATAGAGAAGCGTAACATATTTGCAGATTTAATTTATCTTAAAAAAAGACGGAGTAATCTGTTTGGAGTTCTTGCACCTCCTTAAGCTTTGACCCCCAGCGAGTTCTTGCAGCTCCTTAACCTTTGACCCTCGTAAGGCACAAATTAAATTTTTGGTGGTCCAAACATATACAAACGATAGAGAAGCGTAACACATTTGCAGATTTCGATTACCTTAAAAAATGACAGAGTAATCTGTTTCGAGTTATTGCAGCTCGTTCGAACCAATGAAAATTTTGGTGGTACAAACGGGTACAAACGATAGAGAAGCTTAACTCATTTGCAGATTTCGATTATCTTAAAAAATGAGCGAGTTATGTTTTGCGAGTTCTTGCAGCTTCTTAACCGTTGACCCCCTCAAGGTACAAATGAAAATTTTGGTGGTACAAACGGGTACAAACGATAGAGAAGCGTAACCCATTTATATATTTCGATTATCTTGAAAAATAACGGATTTATGTGTTGCGAGTTCTTGCAGCTCCTTAACCTTTGACCCCCTTAAGGCAAAAATGAAATTTTTGGTGGTCCAAACGGGTACAAACGATAGAGAAGCGTCACCCATTTCCAGACTCCATTCATTTAAAAAAATGACGGAGTTATGTGTTGCGAGTTCTTGCAGCTCCATAACCTTTGACCCCCTTAAGGTACACATGCAAATTTTGGTGGTCCAAACGGGTACAAACGATAGAGAAGCGTAACCCATTTATATATTTCGATTATCTTGAAAAATAACGGAATTATGTGTTGCGAGTTCTTGCAGCTCCTTAACCTTTGACCCCCTTAAGGCAAAAATGAAATTTTTGGTGGTCCAAACGGGTACAAACGATAGAGAAGCGTCACCCATTTCCAGATTCCATTCATTTAAAAAAATGACGGAGTTATGTGTTGCGAGTGCTTGCAGCTCCATAACCTTTGACCCCCTTAAGGTACACATGCAAATTTTGGTGGTCCAAACGGGTACAAACGATAGAGAAACTTAACCCATTTGCAGATTTTGATTATCTTAAAAAATGACGGAGATATGTGTTGCGAGTTCTTGCATCTCCTTAACCTTTGACCGCCTTAAGGTACAAAAAAAATGTTGGTGGTACAAACGGGTACAAACGATACATAAGCTTAACTTATTTGCAGATTTCGACTATCTTAAAAAATGACGGAGTTATGTTTTGCGAGATCTTGCAGCGTCTTATCCTTTGACCCCCTTAATGTACAAATGAAAATTTTGGTGGTACAGACGGGTACAAACGATAGAGAAGCGTAACCAATTTGCAGATTTCATTTATCTTAAAAAATGACGAAGTTATGTGTTGCGAGTTATTTCATCTGCTTAACGTTTGACCCCCTTAAGGCAAAAATGAAAATTTTGGTGGTACAAACGATAGAGAAGCTTAACCCTTTTGTAGATTTCGATTATCTTAAAAAATTACAGGGTTATCTGTTTCGAGTTCTTGCATCTCCTTAACCTTTGACCCCCTTAAAGTACAAATAAAAATTTTGGTGGTACAAACGCGTATAAACGATAGAGAAGTTAAACCCATTTGCAGATTTCGATTACCTTAAAAAATGACAGAGTTATCTGTTTCGCGTTCTTGCAGTTCGTTACCCTTTGATCCCCTTAAGGTACAAATGAAAATTTTGGTGGTACAAACGGGTACATACGTTAGAGAAGCGTAACCCATTTGCAGATTTCATTTATCTTAAAAAATGACGGAGTTATATGTTGCGAGTACTTGCAGCTCCTAAACCTTCGACACTGTTAAGGCAGAAATGAAAATTTTGGTTGTACAAACGGGTACAAACGATAGAGGAGCTAAACCCATTTTCAGATTCCATTTATCTTAAAAAATGCCAGAGTTATATGATGAGAGTACTTGCACCTCCTTAACCTTTGACCACCTTAATGCACAAATGAAATTTTTGGTGGTACAAACGGGTACAAACGATGGAGAAGCGTAACCCATTTGCAGATTTCATTTACCTTAAAAAATGTCGGAGATATGTTTTGCGAGTTCTTGCAGCTCCTTAACCTTTGACCCCCTTAAGGTACAAATGAAAATTTTGGTGGTGCAAACGGGTACAAATGATAGAGAAGCTTAAGCCAGTTGCATATTTCGATTATATTAAAAAATGGCGGAGTTATGTGTTGCGAGTTCTTGCAGCTTCTTAACCTTTGACCCCCTTAAGGTACAAATGAAAATTTTGGTGGTCCGAACGGGTACAAAAGATAGAGAAGCGTAACATATTTGCAGATTTAATTTATCTTAAAAAATGACGGAGTTATGTGTTGCGAGTTCTGGCAGCTCCTTTACCTTTGATCCCCTTAAGGTACAAATGAAAATTTTGGTGGTGCAAACGGGTACAAACGATAGAGAAGCTTAAGCCATTTGCATATTTCGATTATATTTAAAAATGGCGGAGTTATGTGTTGCGAGTTCTTGCAGCTTCTTAACCTTTGACCCCCTTAAGGTACAAATGAAAATTTTGGTGGTCCGAACGGGTACAAAAGATAGAGAAGCGTAACATATTTGCAGATTTAATTTATCTTAAAAAATGACGGAGTAATCTGTTTGGAGTTCTTGCACCTCCTTAAGCTTTGACCCCCTGCGAGTTCTTGCAGCTCCTTAACCTTTGACCCTCGTAAGGCACAAATGAAATTTTTGGTGGTCCAAACATATACAAACGATAGAGAAGCGTAACACATTTGCAGATTTCGATTACCTTAAAAAATGACAGAGTAATCTGTTTCGAGTTATTGCAGCTCGTTCGAACCAATGAAAATTTTGGTGGTACAAACGGGTACAAACGATAGAGAAGCTTAACTCATTTGCAGATTTCATTTATCTTAAAAAATGACGGAGTTATATGTTGCGAATTCTTGCAGCTCCTTAACCTTTAAACCCCTTAATGCCCAAATGAAACTTTTGGTGGTACAAATTGGTACAAACGATGGAGAAGCGTAACCCAGTTGTAGATTTCATTTATCTGAAAAAATGACGGAGTTATGTGTTCCGAGTTCTTACAGCTATTTAACCTTTTGACTCCCTTAATGCACAAATGAAAATGTTGGTGGTACAAACGCGTACTAACGATAGAGAAGCGTAACCCATTTGCAGATTTGAATACCTTAAAAAATGACAGAGTTTTCTGTTTCGAGTTCATGCAGTTCCTTACCCTTTGTCCCGCTTTAGGGACAAATGAAAATTTTGGTGGTACAAATGGGTACAAACGATCGAGAAGCTAAACCCATTTGTAGATTTCATTTATCTTAAATAATGACGGAGTTATGTGTTGCGATTTCTTGCACCTGCTTAACGTTTGACCCCCTTAAGTTACAAATGAAAATTTCGGTGGTACAAACGGGTTCAAATGATAGAGAAGCGTAACCCGATTCCAGATTTCATTTATGTTAATAAATGACAGAGTTATCTGTTTCGAGTATTTGCATCTCCTTAACCTTTGACCCCCTTAAGGTACAAATAAAAATTTTGGTGGTAAAAACGGGTACACACTATAGAGAAGCTTAACTCATTTGCAGATTTCGATTATCTTGAAAAATGAGCGAGTTATGTTTTGCGAGTTCTTGCAGCTTCTTAACCGTTGACCCCTTAAGGTACAAATGAAAATTTTGGTGGTACAAACGGGTACAAACGATAGAGAAGCGTAACCCATTTATAGATTTCGATTATCTTGAAAAATAACGGAATTATGTGTTGCGAGTTCTTGCAGCTCCATAACCTTTGACCTCCTTTAGGTTCACATGCAAATTTTGGTGGAACAAACGGGTACAAACGATAGAGAAGCTAAACCCATTTGTAGATTTCATTTATCTTAAATAATGACGGAGTTATGTGTTGCGATTTCTTGCACCTGCTTAACGTTTGACCCCCTTAAGTTACAAATGAAAATTTCGGTGGTACAAACGGGTACAAATGATAGAGAAGCGTAACCCGTTTCCAGATTTCATTTATGTTAATAAATGACAGAGTTATCTGTTTCGAGTATTTGCATCTCCTTAACCTTCGACCCCCTTAAGGTACAAATAAAAATTTTGGTGGTAAAAACGGGTACAAACGATAGAGAAGCTAAACACATTTGCATATTTCTTCTTAACCTTTAACCCTCTTAAGGCACAAATGAAATTTTCGGTGATCCGAACGGTTTCAAAAGATAGAGAAGCGTAACATATTTGCAGATTTAATTGATCTTAAAAAATGACGGAGTAATGTGTTTCGAGTTCTCGCACATCCTTAACGTTTGACCCCCAGCGAGTTCTTGCAGCTCCTTAACCTTTGACCCTCGTAAGGCACAAATGAAATTTTTGATGGTCCAAACATATACAAACGATAGAGAAGCGTAACACATTTGCAGATTTCGATTACCTTAAAAAATGACAGAGTTATCTGTTTCGAGTTATTGCAGCTCGTTCGAACCAATGAAAATTTTGGTGGTACAAACGGGTACAAACGATAGAGAAGCTTAACTCATTTGCAGATTTCGATTATCTTAAAAAATGAGCGAGTTATGTTTTGCGAGTTCTTGCAGCTTCTTAACCGTTGACCCCCTCAAGGTACAAATGAAAATTTTGGTGGTACAAACGGGTACAAACGATAGAGAAGCGTAACCCATTTATATATTTCGATTATCTTGAAAAATAACGGAATTATGTGTTGCGAGTTCTTGCAGCTCCTTAACCTTTGTCCCCCTTAAGGCAAAAATGAAATTTTTGGTGGTCCAAACGGGTACAAACGATAGAGAAGCGTCACCCATTTCCAGATTCCATTCATTTAAAAAAATGACGGAGTTATGTGTTGCGAGTTCTTGCAGCTCCATAACCTTTGACCCCCTTAAGGTACACATGCAAATTTTGGTGGTCCAAACGGGTACAAACGATAGAGAAACTTAACCCATTTGCAGATTTTGATTATCTTAAAAAATGACGGAGATATGTGTTGCGAGTTCTTGCATCTCCTTAACCTTTGACCGCCTTAAGGTACAAATAAAATGTTGGTGGTACAAACGGGTACAAACGATACATAAGCTTAACTTATTTGCAGATTTCGACTATCTTAAAAAATGACGGAGTTATGTTTTGCGAGATCTTGCAGCGTCTTATCCTTTGACCCCCTTAATGTACAAATGAAAAATTTGGTGGTACAAACGGGTACAAACGATAGAGAAGCGTAACCCATTTATATATTTCGATTATCTTGAAAAATAACGGAATTATGTGTTGCGAGTTCTTGCAGCTCCTTAACCTTTGACCCCCTTAAGGCAAAAATGAAATTTTTGGTGGTCCAAACGGGTACAAACGATAGAGAAGCGTCACCCATTTCCAGATTCCATTAATTTAAAAAAATGACGGAGTTATGTGTTGCGAGTTCTTGCAGCTCCATAACCTTTGACCCCCTTAAGGTACACATGCAAATTTTGGTGGTCCAAACGGGTACAAACGATAGAGAAACTTAACCCATTTGCAGATTTTGATTATCTTAAAAAATGACGGAGATATGTGTTGCGAGTTCTTGCATCTCCTTAACCTTTGACCGCCTTAAGGTACAAAAAAAATGTTGGTGGTACAAACGGGTACAAACGATACATAAGCTTAACTTATTTGCAGATTTCGACTATCTTAAAAAATGACGGAGTTATGTTTTGCGAGATCTTGCAGCGTCTTATCCTTTGACCCCCTTAATGTACAAATGAAAATTTTGGTGGTACAGACGGGTACAAACGATAGAGAAGCGTAACCAATTTGCAGATTTCATTTATCTTAAAAAATGACGAAGTTATGTGTTGCGAGTTATTTCATCTGCTTAACGTTTGACCCCCTTAAGGTAAAAATGAAAATTTTGGTGGTACAAATGATAGAGAAGCTTAACCCTTTTGTAGATTTCGATTATCTTAAAAAATTACAGGGTTATCTGTTTCGAGTTCTTGCATCTCCTTAACCTTTGACCCCCTTAAAGTACAAATAAAAATTTTGGTGGTACAAACGGGTATAAACGATAGAGAAGTTAAACCCATTTGCAGATTTCGATTACCTTAAAAAATGACAGAGTTATCTGTTTCGCGTTCTTGCAGTTCGTTACCCTTTGGTCCCCTGAAGGTACAAATGAAAATTTTGGTGGTACAAACGGGTACAAACGATAGAGAAGCGCAACCCATTTGCAGATTTCATTTATCTTGAAAAATGACGAAGTTATGTGTTGCGAGTTATTTCATCTGCTTAACGATTGACCCCCTTAAGGTAAAAATGAAAATGTTGGTGGTACAAACGATAGAGAAGCTTAACCCTTTTGTAGATTGCGATTATCTTCAAAAATTACAGGGTTATCCGTTTCGAGTTCTTGCATCTCCTTAACCTTTGACCCCCTTAAAGTACAAATAAAAATTTTGGTGGTACAAACGGGTATAAACAATAGAGAAGTTAAACCCATTTGCAGATTTCGATTACCTTAAAAAATGACAGACTTATCTGTTTCGAGTTCTTGCAGCTTCTTAACCGTTGACCCCCTCAAGGTACAAATGAAAATTTTGGTGGTACAAACGGGTACATACGTTAGAGAAGCGTAACCCATTTGCAGATTTCATTTATCTTAAAAAATGACGGAGTTATATGTTGCGAGTACTTGCAGCTCCTAAACCTTCGACACTGTTAAGGCAGAAATGAAAATTTTGGTTGTACAAACGGGTACAAACGATAGAGGAGCTAAACCCATTTTCAGATTCCATTTATCTTAAAAAATGACAGAGTTATATGATGAGCGTACTTGCACCTCCTTAACCTTTGACCACCTTAATGCACAAATGAAATTTTTGGTGGTACAAACGGGTACAAACGATGGAGAAGCGTAACCCATTTGCAGATTTCATTTACCTTAAAAAATGACGGAGATATGTTTTGCGAGTTCTTGCAGCTCCTTAACCTTTGACCCCCTTAAGGTACAAATGAAAATTTTGGTGGTGCAAACGGGTACAAATGATAGAGAAGCTTAAGCCATTTGCATATTTCGATTATATTAAAAAATGGCGGAGTTATGTGTTGCGAGTTCTTGCAGCTTCTTAACCTTTGACCCCCTTAAGGTACAAATGAAAATTTTGGTGGTCCGAACGGGTACAAAAGATAGAGAAGCGTAACATATTTGCAGATTTAATTTATCTTAAAAAATGACGGAGTTATGTGTTGCGAGTTCTGGCAGGTCCTTTACCTTTGACCCCCTTAAGGTACAAATGAAAATTTTGGTGGTGCAAACGGGTACAAACGATAGAGAAGCTTAAGCCATTTGCATATTTCGATTATATTTAAAAATGGCGGAGTTATGTGTTGCGAGTTCTTGCAGCTTCTTAACCTTTGACCCCCTTAAGGTACAAATGAAAATTTTGGTGGTCCGAACGGGTACAAAAGATAGAGAAGCGTAACATATTTGCAGATTTAATTTATCTTAAAAAATGACGGAGTAATCTGTTTGGAGTTCTTGCACCTCCTTAAGCTTTGACCCCCAGCGAGTTCTTGCAGCTCCTTAACCTTTGACCCTCGTAAGGCACAAATTAAATTTTTGGTGGTCCAAACATATACAAACGATAGAGAAGCGTAACACATTTGCAGATTTCGATTACCTTAAAAAATGACAGAGTAATCTGTTTCGAGTTATTGCAGCTCGTTCGAACCAATGAAAATTTTGGTGGTACAAACGGGTACAAACGATAGAGAAGCTTAACTCATTTGCAGATTTCGATTATCTTAAAAAATGAGCGAGTTATGTTTTGCGAGTTCTTGCAGCTTCTTAACCGTTGACCCCCTCAAGGTACAAATGAAAATTTTGGTGGTACAAACGGGTACAAACGATAGAGAAGCGTAACCCATTTATATATTTCGATTATCTTGAAAAATAACGGATTTATGTGTTGCGAGTTCTTGCAGCTCCTTAACCTTTGACCCCCTTAAGGCAAAAATGAAATTTTTGGTGGTCCAAACGGGTACAAACGATAGAGAAGCGTCACCCATTTCCAGACTCCATTCATTTAAAAAAATGACGGAGTTATGTGTTGCGAGTTCTTGCAGCTCCATAACCTTTGACCCCCTTAAGGTACACATGCAAATTTTGGTGGTCCAAACGGGTACAAACGGTAGAGAAACTTAACCCATTTGCAGATTTTGATTATCTTAAAAAATGACGGAGATATGTGTTGCGAGTTCTTGCATCTCCTTAACCTTTGACCGCCTTAAGGTACAAAAAAAATGTTGGTGGTACAAACGGGTACAAACGATACATAAGCTTAACTTATTTGCAGATTTCGACTATCTTAAAAAATGACGGAGTTATGTTTTGCGAGATGTTGCAGCGTCTTATCCTTTGACCCCCTTAATGTACAAATGAAAATTTTGGTGGTACAAACGGGTACAAACGATAGAGAAGCGTAACCCATTTATATATTTCGATTATCTTGAAAAATAACGGAATTATGTGTTGCGAGTTCTTGCAGCTCCTTAACCTTTGACCCCCTTAAGGCAAAAATGAAATTTTTGGTGGTCCAAACGGGTACAAACGATAGAGAAGCGTCACCCATTTCCAGATTCCATTCATTTAAAAAAATGACGGAGTTATGTGTTGCGAGTGCTTGCAGCTCCATAACCTTTGACCCCCTTAAGGTACACATGCAAATTTTGGTTGTCCAAACGGGTACAAACGATAGAGAAACTTAACCCATTTGCAGATTTTGATTATCTTAAAAAATGACGGAGATATGTGTTGCGAGTTCTTGCATCTCCTTAACCTTTGACCGCCTTAAGGTACAAAAAAAATGTTGGTGGTAGAAACGGGTACAAACGATAGAGAAGCGCAACCCATTTGCAGATTTCATTTATCTTGAAAAATGACGAAGTTATGTGTTGCGAGTTATTTCATCTGCTTAACGTTTGACCCCCTTAAGGTAAAAATGAAAATTTTGGTGGTACAAACGATAGAGAAGCTTAACCCTTTTGTAGATTGCGATTATCTTCAAAAATTACAGGGTTATCTGTTTCGAGTTCTTGCATCTCCTTAACCTTTGACCCCCTTAAAGTACAAATAAAAATTTTGGTGGTACAAACGGGTATAAACAATAGAGAAGTTAAACCCATTTGCAGATTTCGATTACCTTAAAAAATGACAGACTTATTTGTTTCGAGTTCTTGCAGTTCGTTACCCTTTGATCCCCTTAAGGTACAAATGAAAATTTTGGTGGTACAAACGGGTACATACGTTAGAGAAGCGTAACCCATTTGCAGATTTCATTTATCTTAAAAAATGACGGAGTTATATGTTGCGAGTACTTGCAGCTCCTAAACCTTCGACACTGTTAAGGCAGAAATGAAAATTTTGGTTGTACAAACGGGTACAAACGATAGAGGAGCTAAACCCATTTTCAGATTCCATTTATCTTAAAAAATGCCAGAGTTATATGATGAGAGTACTTGCACCTCCTTAACCTTTGACCACCTTAATGCACAAATGAAATTTTTGGTGGTACAAACGGGTACAAACGATGGAGAAGCGTAACCCATTTGCAGATTTCATTTACCTTAAAAAATGTCGGAGATATGTTTTGCGAGTTCTTGCAGCTCCTTAACCTTTGACCTCCTTAAGGTACAAATGAAAATTTTGGTGGTGCGAACGGGTACAAAAGATAGAGAAGCGTAACATATTTGCAGATTTAATTTATCTTAAAAAATGACGGAGTTATGTGTTGCGAGTTCTGGCAGCTCCTTTACCTTTGACCCCCTTAAGGTACAAATGAAAATTTTGGTGGTGCAAACGGGTACAAACGATAGAGAAGCTTAAGCCATTTGCATATTTCGATTATATTTAAAAATGGCGGAGTTATGTGTTGCGAGTTCTTGCAGCTTCTTAACCTTTGACCCCCTTAAAGTACAAATGAAAATTTTGGTGGTCCGAACGGGTACAAAAGATAGAGAAGCGTAACATATTTGCAGATTTAATTTATCTTAAAAAATGACGGAGTAATCTGTTTGGAGTTCTTGCACCTCCTTAAGCTTTGACCCCCAGCGAGTTCTTGCAGCTCCTTAACCTTTGACCCTCGTAAGGCACGAATGAAATTTTTGGTGGTCCAAACATATACAAACGATAGAGAAGCGTAACACATTTGCAGATTTCGATTACCTTAAAAAATGACAGAGTAATCTGTTTCGAGTTATTGCAGCTCGTTCGAACCAATGAAAATTTTGGTGGTACAAACGGGTACAAACGATAGAGAAGCTTAACTCATTTGCAGATTTCGATTATCTTAAAAAATGAGCGAGTTATGTTTTGCGAGTTCTTGCAGCTTCTTAACCGTTGACCCCCTCAAGGTACAAATGAAAATTTTGGTGGTACAAACGGGTACAAACGATAGAGAAGCGTAACCCATTTATATATTTCGATTATCTTGAAAAATAACGGAATTATGTGTTGCGAGTTCTTGCAGCTCCTTAACCTTTGACCCCCTTAAGGCAAAAATGAAATTTTTGGTGGTCCAAACGGGTACAAACGATAGAGAAGCGTCACCCATTTCCAGATTCCATTCATTTAAAAAAATGACGGAGTTATGTGTTGCGAGTTCTTGCAGCTCCATAACCTTTGACCCCCTTAAGGTACACATGCAAATTTTGGTGGTCCAAACGGGTACAAACGATAGAGAAACTTAACCCATTTGCAGATTTTGATTATCTTAAAAAATGACGGAGATATGTGTTGCGAGTATTTGCATCTCCTTAACCTTTGACCCCCTTAAGGTACAAATAAAAATTTTGGTGGTGAAAACGGGTACAAACAATAGAGAAGCTAAACACATTTGCATATTTCTTCTTAACCTTTAACCCTCTTAAGGCACAAATGAAATTTTCGGTGATCCGAACGGTTACAAAAGATAGAGAAGCGTAACATATTTGCAGATTTAATTGATCTTAAATAATGACGGAGTAATGTGTTTCGAGTTCTCGCACCTCCTTAACCTTTGACCCCCAGCGAGTTCTTGCAGCTCCTTAACCTTTGACCCTCGTAAGGCTGTTGTACGCACCCGCGGCCATTCCCCCATCTCCTTAAGATATTAGATTAGAATAAACACTTTTTAAACATATTTAACCCGCTTTATGCATAATTCAGAGTATTCCCTACCTTATCGACCGCCGGTATCGGCGGAATCTGCTTTACCATCCGCCGGTAAAGTAGAAATCGGCTTTACCGACATCCCAACCTCGATCGATAAGGTAGGGATCTATCTTACCGACATTCGACTTGTATTAGACTTAATATATATAGCATACTTTTAGTTCCGAGCTCCACCGCCACGCGGCGCATGGGCCCTCGCGTTTCTCGCAAGTATCTTGTACACCAGAGCCTTATATAAAGCAGGCGAAAATCGCCTTCTGGATCGAGCGACAGATTCGCAAATAAAGAACATACGCTTTATAGAACTTGTCGACTTGAACTTTTATTTTGCAAAATCCTCTAGACCTTCTGTTTGAGGTACGACCTGCTCCGGTCTTCGGTAGCGGCGTTCTGCGTTGCTCCAATCCTTCGTTGGCAGCGACGAGCCCGCAAGCTCCGTTGAACGTGGCTAGTGTCGTTTGAATCCTATCAATTCGCTCCGGTCTTCGGACGCGGCTTCCTTTGCTCCGGCCTCCGGTAGCGACGGGCAAGCTCGCCCCGTCGAACGGCAGCGGCCCTCTTCTTTTTGTCTCTTTTCCGAGTCGCTTCTCGCCTCTTAAGTCCGGGTTGGTCCACTGTGACTGCCGCATGCCCAAACGTGCGGGGAAGCGCCACCGCAGAGCCCTGCTCCCGGGAACCCAGCTTCCACGGGCAGCGGAGCTCCGCGGGGACCCACCCCCGTCCTCGTTGGCTCCGGCGGCCGTCACCGAGGTCCGCCCCGGCCTGGAGAGGTTGACCGACAAGCCCCCGCCATCCTCCGGGAGGACCGAACCGCTACTCTCGCCCGAGAGAAAGCCGGTGGAGTCCCCTCGCAAGAAGACGGTAGTTCGGCGACTCGATTTCACGATTCCGCGAATCCTTTCAGACGTGGTGGTCCCTCAGACTGCCCGTCTGCAAAAACTCCTTGTCGACGGCCCCCGTCCACCCACTCCTTCCCCAGATCCACCCGGACCTCTCGGTCGTCTTCCTCGGGGTTACCTCGTGAAGCGGATCGCGGTTCCGCGACTCTGCTTGCAGAGATATTCTCTCGCCCCAAAGAAGGCAGATCCTCGTCGACTCAAGGGTCGCCTGTATCTCCTCTTTGGACCGGACCGCGACCCCCTCCCGAGGCACCCCCCTACCTCCGCTCCTTAAAAAATCTCCAACTGTTCTTTTAAGAACAACTACGAACCAACGGCCCTTTTAAGGGCCACCCCAAAAAACACATCACATAAAACGCGGGAGGGAATATAACTCCGGCCGGTCTCCCTCCCCGGCCCTGTTGACCGCTCGCCCACCTCTTGGCGAGTATCAAGGCACAAATGAAATTTTTGATGGTCCAAACATATACAAACGATAGAGAAGCGTAACACATTTGCAGATTTCGATTACCTTAAAAAATGACAGAGTTATCTGTTTCGAGTTATTGCAGTTCGTTACCCTTTGACCCCCTTAAGGTACAAATGAAAATTTTGGTGGTACAAACGGGTACAAATGATAGAGAAGCTAAACCCATTTGTAGATTTCATTTATCTTAAATAATGACGGAGTTATGTGTTGCGATTTCTTGCACCTGCTTAACGTTTGACCCCCTTAAGTTACAAATGAAAATTTCGGTGGTACAAACGGGTACAAATGATAGAGAAGCATAACCCGTTTCCAGATTTCATTTATGTTAATAAATGACAGAGTTATCTGTTTCGAGTATTTGCATCTCCTTAACCTTTGACCCCCTTAAGGTACAAATAAAAATTTTGGTGGTGAAAACGGGTACAAACAATAGAGAAGCTAAACACATTTGCATATTTCTTCTTAACCTTTAACCCTCTTAAGGCACAAATGAAATTTTCGGTGATCCGAACGGTTACAAAAGATAGAGAAGCGTAACATATTTGCAGATTTAATTGATCTTAAATAATGACGGAGTAATGTGTTTCGAGTTCTCGCACGTCCTTAACCTTTGACCCCCAGCGAGTTCTTGCAGCTCCTTAACCTTTGACCCTCGTAAGGCACAAATGAAATTTTTGATGGTCCAAACATATACAAACGATAGAGAAGCGTAACACATTTGCAGATTTCGATTAACTTAAAAAATGACAGAGTTATCTGTTTCGAGTTATTGCAGTTCGTTACCCTTTGACCCCCTTAAGGTACAAATGAAAATTTTGGTGGTACAAACGGGTACAAATGATAGAGAAGCGTAACCCATTTGCAGATTTGATTACCTTAAAAAATGACAGTTTTCTGTTTCGAGTTCTTGCAGTTCCTTACCCTTTGTCACCCTAAAGGTACAAATGAAAATTTTGGTGCTACAAATGGGTACAAACGATAGAGAAGCTAAACCAATTTGCAGATTTCATTTATCTTAAAAAATGACGGAGTTATATGTTGCGAGTTCTTGCAGCTCCTTAACCTTTAAACCCCTTAATGCCCAAATGAAACTTTTGGTGGTACAAATTGGTACAAACGATGGAGAAGCGTAACCCAGTTGTAGATTTCATTTATCTGAAAAAATGACGGAGTTATGTGTTCCGAGTTCTTACAGCTATTTAACCTTTTGACTCCCTAAATGCACAAATGAAAATGTTCGTGGTACAAACGCGTACAAACGATAGAGAAGCGTAACCCATTTGCAGATTTGAATACCTTAAAAAATGACAGAGTTTTCTGTTTCGAGTTCATGCAGTTCCTTACCCTTTGTCCCGCTTTAGGGACAAATGAACATTTTGGTGGTACAAATGGGTACAAACGATAGAGAAGCTAAACCCATTTGTAGATTTCATTTATCTTAAATAATGACGGAGTTATGTTTTGCGATTTCTTGCACCTGCTTAACGTTTGACCCCCTTAAGTCACAAATGAAAATTTCGGTGGTACAAACGGGTACGAATGATAGAGAAGCGTAACCCGTTTCCAGACTTCATTTATGTTAATAAATGACAGAGTTATCTGTTTCGAGTATTTGCATCTCCTTAACCTTTGACCCCCTTAAGGTACAAATAAAAATTTTGGTGGTAAAAACGGGTACAAACGATAGAGAAGCTAAACACATTTGCATATTTCTTCTTAACCTTTAACCCTCTTAACGCACAAATGAAATTTTCGGTGATCCGAACGGTTACAAAAGATAGAGAAGCGTAACATATTTGCAGATTTAATTGATCTTAAATAATGACGGAGTAATGTGTTTCGAGTTCTCGCACGTCCTTAACCTTTGACCCCCAGCGAGTTCTTGCAGCTCCTTAACCTTTGACCCTCGTAAGGCACAAATGAAATTTTTGATGGTCCAAACATATACAAACGATAGAGAAGCGTAACACATTTGCAGATTTCGATTAACTTAAAAAATGACAGAGTTATCTGTTTCGAGTTATTGCAGTTCGTTACCCTTTGACCCCCTTAAGGTACAAATGAAAATTTTGGTGGTACAAACGGGTACAAATGATAGAGAAGCGTAACCCATTTGCAGATTTGATTACCTTAAAAAATGACAGTTTTCTGTTTCGAGTTCTTGCAGTTCCTTACCCTTTGTCACCCTAAAGGTACAAATGAAAATTTTGGTGCTACAAATGGGTACAAACGATAGAGAAGCTAAACCAATTTGCAGATTTCATTTATCTTAAAAAATGACGGAGTTATATGTTGCGAGTTCTTGCAGCTCCTTAACCTTTAAACCCCTTAATGCCCAAATGAAACTTTTGGTGGTACAAATTGGTACAAACGATGGAGAAGCGTAACCCAGTTGTAGATTTCATTTATCTGAAAAAATGACGGAGTTATGTGTTCCGAGTTCTTACAGCTATTTAACCTTTTGACTCCCTCAATGCACAAATGAAAATGTTCGTGGTACAAACGCGTACAAACGATAGAGAAGCGTAACCCATTTGCAGATTTGAATACCTTAAAAAATGACAGAGTTTTCTGTTTCGAGTTCATGCAGTTCCTTACCCTTTGTCCCGCTTTAGGGACAAATGAACATTTTGGTGGTACAAATGGGTACAAACGATAGAGAAGCTAAACCCATTTGTAGATTTCATTTATCTTAAATAATGACGGAGTTATGTTTTGCGATTTCTTGCACCTGCTTAACGTTTGACCCCCTTAAGTCACAAATGAAAATTTCGGTGGTACAAACGGGCACGAATGATAGAGAAGCGTAACCCGTTTCCAGACTTCATTTATGTTAATAAATGACAGAGTTATCTGTTTCGAGTATTTGCATCTCCTTAACCTTTGACCCCCTTAAGGTACAAATAAAAATTTTGGTGGTAAAAACGGGTACAAACGATAGAGAAGCTAAACACATTTGCATATTTCTTCTTAACCTTTAACCCTCTTAACGCACAAATGAAATTTTCGGTGATCCGAACGGTTACAAAAGATAGAGAAGCGTAACATATTTGCAGATTTAATTGATCTTAAAAAATGACGGAGTAAAGTGTTTCGAGTTCTCGCACCTCCTTAACCTTTGACCCCCAGCGAGTTCTTGCAGCTCCTTAACCTTTGACCCTCGTAAGGCACAAATGGAATTTTTGATGGTCCAAACATATACAAACGATAGAGAAGCGTAACACATTTGCAGATTTCGATTAACTTAAAAAATGACAGAGTTATCTGTTTCGAGTTATTGCAGTTCGTTACCCTTTGACCCCCTTAAGGTACAAATGAAAATTTTGGTGGTACAAACGGGTACAAACGATAGAGAAGCTTAACTCATTTGCAGATTTCGATTATTTTAAAAAAATGAGCGAGTTATGTTTTGCGAGTTCTTGCAGCTTCTTAACCGTTGACCCCTTAAGGTAGAAATGAAAATTTTGGTGGTACAAACGGGTACAAACGATAGAGAAGCGTAACCCGTTTATAGATTTCGATTATCTTGAAAAATAACGGAATTATGTGTTGCGAGTTCTTGCAGCTCCTTAACCTTTGACCCCCTTAAAGCAAAAATGAAATTTTTGGTGGTCCAAACGGGTACAAACGATAGAGAAGCGTAACCCATTTCTAGATTCCATTCATTTTAAAAAATGACGGAGTTATGTGTTGCTAGTTCTTGCAGCTCCATAACCTTTGACCCCCTTTAGGTTCACATGCAAATTTTGGTGGTACAAACGGGTACAAACGATAAAGAAAATTGACCCATATGCAGATTTCGATTATCTTAAAAAATGACGGAGATATGTGTTGCGAGTTCTTGAATCTCCTTAACCTTTGACCGCCTTAAGGTACAAAAAAAATGTTGTTGGTACAAACGGGTACAAACGATAGATAAGCTTCACTCATTTGCAGATTTCGATTATCTTAAAAAATGACGGAGTTATGTTTGGCGAGATCTTGCAGCGTCTTATCCTTTGACCCCCTTAAGGTAAAAATGAAAATTTTGGTGGTACAGACGGGTACAAACGATAGAGAAGCGTAACCCATTTGCAGATTTCATTTATCTTAAAAAATGACGAAGTTATTTGTTGCGAGTTATTTCATCTGCTTAACGTTTGACCCCCTTAAGGTAAAAATGAAAATGTTGGTGGTACAAACGATAGAGAAGCTTAACCCTTTTGTAGATTTCGATTATCTTCAAAAATTACAGGTTTATCTGTTTCGAGTTCTTGCATCTCCTTAACCTTTGACCCCCTTAAAGTACAAATAAAAATTTTGGTGGTACAAACGGGTATAAACAATAGAGAAGTTAAACCCATTTGCAGATTTCGATTACCTTAAAAAACAAAAGAGTTATCTGTTCCGAGTTCTTGCAGTTCATTACCCTTTGATCCACTCAAGGTACAAATGAAAATTTTGGTGGTACAAACGGGTACAAACGATAGAGAAGCGTAACCCATTTCCAGATTCCATTCATTTTAAAAAATGACGGAGTTATGTGTTGCGAGTTCTTGCACCTCCTTAACCTTTGACCATCTTAATGCACAAATGAAATTTTTGTGGTACAAACGGGTACAAAAGATGGAGAAGCGTAACCCATTTGCAGATTTCATTTACCTCAAAAAATGACGGAGATATGTTTTGCGAGTTCTTGCAGCTCCTTAACCTTTGACCCCTTAAGGGTCAAATGAAAATTTTGGTGGTGCAAACGGGTACAAACAATAGAGAAACTTAAGCCATTTGCATATTTCGATTATATTTAAAAATGACGGATTTATGTGTTGCGAGTTCTTGCAACTCCTTTACCTTTGACCCCCTTAAGGTACAAATGAAAATTAAGGTGGTACAAACGGGTGCAAACGATAGAGAAGCTTAACCCATTTGCAGATTTCGATTATCTTGAAAAATAACGGATTATGTGCTGCGAGTTCTTGCAGCTCCTTAACCTTTGACCCCCTTAAGGCACAAATGAAAATTTTGGTGGAACAAACGGGTTCAAACGATAGAGAAGCTTAACTCATTTGCAGATTTCGATTATCTTAAAAAATGACGGAGTTATGTTTTGCGAGTTCTTGCAGCATCTTAACCTTTGACCCCCTTAAGGTACAAATGAAAATATTGGTGGTACAAACGGGTGCAAATGATAGAGAAGCGTAACCCATTTGCAGATTTGATTACCTTAAAAAATGACAGTTTTCTGTTTCGAGTGCTTGCAGTTCCTTACCCTTTGTCACCCTAAAGGTACAAATGAAAATTTTGGTGCTACAAATGGGTACAAACGATAGAGAAGCTAAACCCATTTGCAGATTTCATTTATCTTAAAAAATGACGGAGTTATATGTTGCGAGTTCTTGCAGCTCCTTAACCTTTAAACCCCTTAATGCCCAAATGAAACTTTTGGTGGTACAAATTGGTACAAACGATGGAGAAGCGTAACCCAGTTGTAGATTTCATTTATCTGAAAAAATGACGGAGTTATGTGTTCCGAGTTCTTACAGCTATTTAACCTTTTGACTCCCTTAATGCACAAATGAAAATGTTGGTGGTACAAACGCGTACTAACGATAGAGAAGCGTAACCCATTTGCAGATTTGAATACCTTAAAAAATGACAGAGTTTTCTGTTTCGAGTTCATGCAGTTCCTTACCCTTTGTCCCGCTTTAGGGACAAATGAAAATTTTGGTGGTACAAATGGGTACAAACGATCGAGAAGCTAAACCCATTTGTAGATTTCATTTATCTTAAATAATGACGGAGTTATGTGTTGCGATTTCTTGCACCTGCTTAACGTTTGACCCCCTTAAGTTACAAATGAAAATTTCGGTGGTACAAACGGGTTCAAATGATAGAGAAGCGTAACCCGTTTCCAGATTTCATTTATGTTAATAAATGACAGAGTTATCTGTTTCGAGTATTTGCATCTCCTTAACCTTTGACCCCCTTAAGGTACAAATAAAAATTTTGGTGGTAAAAACGGGTACACACTATAGAGAAGCTTAACTCATTTGCAGATTTCGATTATCTTGAAAAATGAGCGAGTTATGTTTTGCGAGTTCTTGCAGCTTCTTAACCGTTGACCCCTTAAGGTACAAATGAAAATTTTGGTGGTACAAACGGGTACAAACGATAGAGAAGCGTAACCCATTTATAGATTTCGATTATCTTGAAAAATAACGGAATTATGTGTTGCGAGTTCTTGCAGCTCCATAACCTTTGACCTCCTTTAGGTTCACATGCAAATTTTGGTGGAACAAACGGGTACAAACGATAGAGAAGCTAAACCCATTTGTAGATTTCATTTATCTTAAATAATGACGGAGTTATGTGTTGCGATTTCTTGCACCTGCTTAACGTTTGACCCCCTTAAGTTACAAATGAAAATTTCGGTGGTACAAACGGGTACAAATGATAGAGAAGCGTAACCCGTTTCCAGATTTCATTTATGTTAATAAATGACAGAGTTATCTGTTTCGAGTATTTGCATCTCCTTAACCTTCGACCCCCTTAAGGTACAAATAAAAATTTTGGTGGTAAAAACGGGTACAAACGATAGAGAAGCTAAACACATTTGCATATTTCTTCTTAACCTTTAACCCTCTTAAGGCACAAATGAAATTTTCGGTGATCCGAACGGTTACAAAAGATAGAGAAGCGTAACATATTTGCAGATTTAATTGATCTTAAAAAATGACGGAGTAATGTGTTTCGAGTTCTCGCACATCCTTAACGTTTGACCCCCAGCGAGTTCTTGCAGCTCCTTAACCTTTGACCCTCGTAAGGCACAAATGAAATTTTTGATGGTCCAAACATATACAAACGATAGAGAAGCGTAACACATTTGCAGATTTCGATTACCTTAAAAAATGACAGAGTTATCTGTTTCGAGTTATTGCAGTTCGTTACCCTTTGACCCCCTTAAGGTACAAATGAAAATTTTGGTGGTACAAACGGGTACACACTATAGAGAAGCTTAACTCATTTGCAGATTTCGATTATCTTAAAAAATGGGCGAGTTATGTTTTGCGAGTTCTTTCACCTTCTTAACCGTTGACCCCTTAAGGTACAAATGAAAATTTTGGTGGTACAAACGGGTACAAACGATAGAGAAGCGTAACCCATTTATAGATTTCGATTATCTTGAAAAATAACGGAATTATGTGTTGCGAGTTCTTGCAGCTCCTTAACCTTTGACCCCCTTAAAGCAAAAATGAAATTTTTGGTGGTCCAAACGGGTACAAACGATAGAGAAGCGTAAACCATTTCTAGATTCCATTCATTTTAAAAAATGACGGAGTTATATGTTGCGAGTTCTTGCAGCTCCATAACCTTTGAC
This sequence comes from Ephialtes manifestator, assembly GCA_963970395.1. Taxonomy (NCBI): domain Eukaryota; kingdom Metazoa; phylum Arthropoda; class Insecta; order Hymenoptera; family Ichneumonidae; genus Ephialtes; species Ephialtes manifestator. The sequence goes on from OZ019977.1 coordinate 1,653,708, forward strand.
CCCCTTTAGGTTCACATGCAAATTTTGGTGGTACAAACGGGTACAAACGATAGAGAAAATTAACCCATTTGCAGATTTCGATTATCTTAAAAAATGACGGAGATATGTGTTGCGAGTTCTTGCATCTCCTTAACCTTTGATTGCCTTAAGGTACAAAAAAAATGTTGGTGGTACAAACGGGTACAAACGATAGATAAGCTTCACTCATTTGCAGATTTCGATTATCTTAAAAAATGACGGAGTTATGTTTTGCGAGATCTTGCAGCGTCTTATCCTTTGACCCCCTTAAGGTACAAATGAAAATTTTGGTGGTACAGACGGGTACAAACGAAAGATAAGCTTCACTCATTTGCAGATTTCGATTATCTTAAAAAATGACTGAGTTATGTTTTGCGAGATCTTGCAGGGTTTATCCTTTGACCCCCTTAAAGTACAAATGAAAATTTTGGTGGTACAGACGGGTACAAACGATAGAGAAGCGTAACCCATTTGCAGATTTAATTTATCTTAAAAAATGACGAAGTTATGTGTTGCGAGTTATTTCATCTGCTTAACCTTTGACCCCCTTAAAGTACAAATAAAAATGTAGGTGGTACAAACGGGTATAAACCATAGAGAAGTTAAACCCATTTGCAGATTTCGATTACCTTAAAAAATGACAGAGTTATCTGTTTCGAGTTCTTGCAGTTCGTTACCCTTTGATCCACTCAAGGTACAAATGAAAATTTTGGTGGTACAAACGGGTACAAACGATAGAGAAGCGTAACCCATTTCCAGATTCCATTCATTTTAAAAAATGACGGAGTTATGTGTTGCGAGTTCTTGCACCTCCTTAACCTTTGACCACCTTAATCCACAAATGAAATTTTTGGTGGTACAAACGGGTACAAACGATGGAGAAGCGTAACCCATTTGCAGATTTCATTTACCTTAAAAAATGACGGAGATATGTTTTGCGAGTTCTTGCAGCTCCTTAACCTTTGACCCCCTTAAGGGTCAAATGAAAATTTTGGTGGTGCAAACGGGTACAAACGATAGAGAAACTTAAGCCATTTGCATATTTCGATTATATTAAAAAATGGCGGAGTTATGTGTTGCGAGTTCTTGCAGCTTCTTAACCTTTGACCCCCTTAAGGTACAAATGAGAATTTTGGTGGTCCGAACGGGTACAAAAGATAGAGAAGCGTAACATATTTGCAGATTTAATTTATCTTAAAAAATGACGGATTAATCTGTTTGGAGTTCTTGCACCTCCTTAACCTTTGACCCCCAGCGAGTTCTTGCAGCTCCTTAACCTTTGACCCTCTTAAGGCACAAATGAAATTTTTGGTGGTCCAAACATGTACAAACGATAGAGAAGCGTAACCCATTTGCCGAAAAAAAAAAAAATCAAATATTTTTTTTTTTTTTTCTCTTCGGCAGTTTTGTTTAGTTAAGTACACCCTCTGAACCTGCAAAATCGTAGACCTGAATGCGAAAAAATGGCCGATTTCTGCAATATACCTGTTTTTTAATGATTTTTTTCTTCATAATAAAAAGTTTATTACGTATTTGTAAATAACATTTTTATTTGTTTACCATTTTTTAAATCAGTTAGCGAAACGCGATACAAATGACGCGATGAGAGTGTAATGTCTTCAATGCAACACGTAACACTTACATTATATTCGAATTCGCGCGAATAATGGGACATGCGCTGTGATATCTTAGCACGTATCGCATGCGCAGCGTGTTACTGCCTCGAGAAGTTACTTCTGCTACTTGCGAGACGCATAACCTCGAATTGACGTTTTTATTTTTCGTTCATATTATGCTATTAGTTTGGTTCCGTTGGCCATTTACGGGTTTTTTTCAATCAATAGCGCTTAAAACAGAATCAACAATCATCAGAAGTGATCAGATATGTAAATTTGTTATGAAGTGATGATTTAATGTTTGTGCAGCACATTTGTGAATGTGTCAACATTGGATAAATTTTCAGTGATGTTGTCAATAAAAGTGATCATCCCCATATTATTTACAGGTTTTTTCAAATTATGCATTCATTTACTTATTTATTTGTAAAAAAAAAAAACATTTATTAATAACATTATTAATAATATTCTGTAATCTGACTTGCAAATAGTATTTTTATTTTGTTCATTAAAGGTACTAAGGTGCCCCAAAGGTGAAAACAGCATAAACATTTTTATTTGAGTGGTAAGCTTTAGATGCCATTTGCCGAAACTTGGTTTTAAACCTATTCTGCGCGTGATTCAGACCAAACTGCTAGGCAGATTGGGCTGGTTGACGTCTCATTTTCTTCTTCATGAAAAGATACACCGGCTAAATGGAGCAAAAGTTAATAAAAGGTAATATTTTTCAAGTGACATAATTATTACTAAATAAATTTTATGCTATTTTCTAAATCAGTTATTAATTTTGCTTTCGGAATTAAAAAAAAATATTTTGCTCCATTTAGCCGGTGTATCTTTTTATGAAAAAGAAAATGAGACATCAACTAGCCCAATCTGCCTAGCTGTTTGGTCTGAATTACGGGCAGAGTGGAAAACGGAAGACCTTTGCTTAAGATAAAATGGAAAGACATACGCAAGTCAGATGGCAGTAAAAAATCCTTTCATCGAGTACCAACAATATAGTTCATTGATCATTTTTATATGCAAGAGAATTTGGATGATATTGAATTTACAAATTTAATTATTTTGACCTGACTCCCTCCCCTTAACCTTTGACCCCCTTAAAGTACAAATAAAAATTTTGGTGTTACAAACGGGTACAAACGATAGAGAAGCTAAACCCATTTGCATATTTCTTCTTAACCTTTAACCCTCTTAAGGCACAAATGAAATATTTGGTGGTCCGAACGGGTACAAAAGATAGAGAAGCGTAACATATTTGCAGATTTAATTTATCTTAAAAAATGACGGAGTAATGTGTTTCGAGTTCTCGCACCTCCTTAACCTTTGACCTCCAGCGAGTTCTTGCAGCTCCTTAACCTTTGACCCTCGTAAGGCACAAATGAAATTTTTGGTGGTCCAAACATATACAAACGATAGAGAAGCGTAACCCATTTCCAGATTCCAATCATTTTAAAAAATGACGGAGTTATGTGTTGCGAGTTCTTGCAGCTCCATAACCTTTGACCCCCTTAAGGTACACATGAAAATTTTGGTGGTACAAACGGGTACAAACGATAGAGAAATTTAACCCATTTGCAGATTTCGATTATCTTAAAAAATGACGGAGTTATGATTTGCGAGATCGTGCAGCGTCTTATCCTTTGACCCCCTTAAGGTGCAAATGAAAATTTTGGTGCTACAAATGGGTACAAGCGATAGAGAAGCTAAACCCATTTGCAGATTTCATTTATCTTAAAAAATGACGGAGTTATATGTTGCGAGTCCTTGCAGCTCCTTAACCTTTAAACCCCTTAATGCACAAATGAAACTTTTGGTGGTACAAATTGGTACAAACGATGGAGAAGCGTAATCCATTTGTAGATTTCATTTATCTGAAAAAATGACGGAGTTACGTGTTCCGAGTTCTTACAGCTATTTAACCTTTTGACTCCCTTAATGCACAAACGAAAATGTTGGTGGTACAAACGCGTACAAACGATAGAGAAGCGTAACCCATTTGCAGATTTGAATACCTTAAAAAATGACAGAGTTTTCTGTTTCTAGTTCATGCAGTTCCTTACCCTTTGTCCCCCTTAAGGTACAAATGAAAATTTTGGTGGTACAAATGGGTACAAACGATAGAGAAGCTAAACCCATTTGTAGATTTCATTTATCTTAAATAATGACGGAGTTATGTGTTGCGATTTCTTGCACCTGCTTAACATTTGACCCCCTTAAGTTACAAATGAAAATTTCGGTGGTACAAACGGGTACAAAGGATAGAGAAGCGTAACACGTATCCAGATTTCATTTATGTTAAAAAATGACAGAGTTATCTGTTTCGAGTTTTTGCATCTCCTTAACCTTTGACCCCCTTAAGGTACAAATAAAAATGTTGGTGGTACAAACGGGTACAAACGATAGAGAAGCTAAACCCATTTGCATATTTCTTCTTAACCTTTAACCCTCTTAAGGCACAAATGAAATTTTTGGTGGTCCGAACGGGTACAAAAGATAGAGAAGCGTAACATATTTGCAGATTTAATTAATCTTAAAAAATGACGGAGTAATGTGTTTCGAGTTCTCGCACCTCCTTAACCTTTGACCCACAGCGAGTTCTTGCAGCTCCTTAACCTTTGACCCTCGTAAGGCACAAATGAAATTTTTGGTGGTCCAAACATATACAAACGATAGAGAAGCGTAACACATTTGCAGATTTCGATTACCTTAAAAAATGACAGAGTAATCTGTTTCGAGTTATTGCAGCTCGTTCGAACCAATGAAAATTTTGGTGGTACAAACGGGTACAAACGATAGAGAAGCTTAACTCATTTGCAGATTTCGATTATCTTAAAAAATGAGCGAGTTATGTTTTGCGAGTTCTTGCAGCTTCTTAACCGTTGACCCCCTCAAGGTACAAATGAAAATTTTGGTGGTACAAACGGGTACAAACGATAGAGAAGCGTAACCCATTTATATATTTCGATTATCTTGAAAAATAACGGAATTATGTGTTGCGAGTTCTTGCAGCTCCTTAACCTTTGTCCCCCTTAAGGCAAAAATGAAATTTTTGGTGGTCCAAACGGGTACAAACGATAGAGAAGCGTCACCCATTTCCAGATTCCATTCATTTAAAAAAATGACGGAGTTATGTGTTGCGAGTTCTTGCAGCTCCATAACCTTTGACCCCCTTAAGGTACACATGCAAATTTTGGTGGTCCAAACGGGTACAAACGATAGAGAAACTTAACCCATTTGCAGATTTTGATTATCTTAAAAAATGACGGAGATATGTGTTGCGAGTTCTTGCATCTCCTTAACCTTTGACCGCCTTAAGGTACAAATAAAATGTTGGTGGTACAAACGGGTACAAACGATACATAAGCTTAACTTATTTGCAGATTTCGACTATCTTAAAAAATGACGGAGTTATGTTTTGCGAGATCTTGCAGCGTCTTATCCTTTGACCCCCTTAATGTACAAATGAAAAATTTGGTGGTACAAACGGGTACAAACGATAGAGAAGCGTAACCCATTTATATATTTCGATTATCTTGAAAAATAACGGAATTATGTGTTGCGAGTTCTTGCAGCTCCTTAACCTTTGACCCCCTTAAGGCAAAAATGAAATTTTTGGTGGTCCAAACGGGTACAAACGATAGAGAAGCGTCACCCATTTCCAGATTCCATTCATTTAAAAAAATGACGGAGTTATGTGTTGCGAGTTCTTGCATCTCCTTAATCTTTGACCGCCTTAAGGTACAAAAAAAATGTTGGTGGTACAAACGGGTACAAACGATACATAAGCTTAACTTATTTGCAGATTTCGACTATTTTAAAAAATGACGGAGTTATGTTTTGCGAGATCTTGCAGCGTCTTATCCTTTGACCCCCTTAATGTACAAATGAAAATTTTGGTGGTACAGACGGGTACAAACGATAGAGAAGCGTAACCAATTTGCAGATTTCATTTATCTTAAAAAATGACGAAGTTATGTGTTGCGAGTTATTTCATCTGCTTAACGTTTGACCCCCTTAAGGTAAAAATGAAAATTTTGGTGGTACAAATGATAGAGAAGCTTAACCCTTTTGTAGATTTCGATTATCTTAAAAAATTACAGGGTTATCTGTTTCGAGTTCTTGCATCTCCTTAACCTTTGACCCCCTTAAAGTACAAATAAAAATTTTGGTGGTACAAACGGGTATAAACGATAGAGAAGTTAAACCCATTTGCAGATTTCGATTACCTTAAAAAATGACAGAGTTATCTGTTTCGCGTTCTTGCAGTTCGTTACCCTTTGATCCCCTTAAGGTACAAATGAAAATTTTGGTGGTACAAACGGGTACAAACGATAGAGAAGCGCAACCCATTTGCAGATTTCATTTATCTTGAAAAATGACGAAGTTATGTGTTGCGAGTTATTTCATCTGCTTAACGATTGACCCCCTTAAGGTAAAAATGAAAATGTTGGTGGTACAAACGATAGAGAAGCTTAACCCTTTTGTAGATTGCGATTATCTTAAAAAATTACAGGGTTATCCGTTTCGAGTTCTTGCATCTCTTTAACCTTTGACCCCCTTAAAGTACAAATAAAAATTTTGGTGGTACAAACGGGTATAAACAATAGAGAAGTTAAACCCATTTGCAGATTTCGATTACCTTAAAAAATGACAGAGTTATCTGTTTCGAGTTCTTGCAGTTCGTTACCCTTTGATCCCCTTAAGGTACAAATGAAAATTTTGGTGGTACAAACGGGTACATACGTTAGAGAAGCGTAACCCATTTGCAGATTTCATTTATCTTAAAAAATGACGGAGTTATATGTTGCGAGTACTTGCAGCTCCTAAACCTTCGACACTGTTAAGGCAGAAATGAAAATTTTGGTTGTACAAACGGGTACAAACGATAGAGGAGCTAAACCCATTTTCAGATTCCATTTATCTTAAAAAATGCCAGAGTTATATGATGAGAGTACTTGCACCTCCTTAACCTTTGACCACCTTAATGCACAAATGAAATTTTTGGTGGTACAAACGGGTACAAACGATGGAGAAGCGTAACCCATTTGCAGATTTCATTTACCTTAAAAAATGTCGGAGATATGTTTTGCGAGTTCTTGCAGCTCCTTAACCTTTGACCCCCTTAAGGTACAAATGAAAATTTTGGTGGTGCAAATGGGTACAAATGATAGAGAAGCTTAAGCCATTTGCATATTTCGATTATATTAAAAAATGGCGGAGTTATGTGTTGCGAGTTCTTGCAGCTTCTTAACCTTTGACCCCCTTAAGGTACAAATGAAAATTTTGGTGGTCCGAACGGGTACAAAAGATAGAGAAGCGTAACATATTTGCAGATTTAATTTATCTTAAAAAATGACGGAGTTATGTGTTGCGAGTTCTGGCAGCTCCTTTACCTTTGACCCCCTTAAGGTACAAATGAAAATTTTGGTGGTGCAAACGGGTACAAACGATAGAGAAGCTTAAGCCATTTGCATATTTCGATTATATTTAAAAATGGCGGAGTTATGTGTTGCGAGTTCTTGCAGCTTCTTAACCTTTGACCCCCTTAAGGTACAAATGAAAATTTTGGTGGTCCGAACGGGTACAAAAGATAGAGAAGCGTAACATATTTGCAGATTTAATTTATCTTAAAAAATGACGGAGTAATCTGTTTGGAGTTCTTGCACCTCCTTAAGCTTTGACCCCCAGCGAGTTCTTGCAGCTCCTAAACCTTTGACCCCCTTAAGGCAAAAATGAAATTTTTGGTGGTCCAAACGGGTACAAACGATAGAGAAGCGTCACCCATTTCCAGATTCCATTCATTTAAAAAAATGACGGAGTTATGTGTTGCGAGTTCTTGCAGCTCCATAACCTTTGACCCCCTTAAGGTACACATGCAAATTTTGGTGGTCCAAACGGGTACAAACGATAGAGAAACTTAACCCATTTGCAGAATTTGATTATCTTAAAAAATGACGGAGATATGTGTTGCGAGATCTTGCATCTCCTTAACCTTTGACCGCCTTAAGGTACAAAAAAAATGTTGGTGGTACAAACGGGTACAAACGATACATAAGCTTAACTTATTTGCAGATTTCGACTATCTTAAAAAATGACGGAGTTATGTTTTGCGAGATCTTGCAGCGTCTTATCCTTTGACCCCCTTAATGTACAAATGAAAATTTTGGTGGTACAAACGGGTACAAACGATAGAGAAGCGTAACCCATTTATATATTTCGATTATCTTGAAAAATAACGGAATTATGTGTTGCGAGTTCTTGCAGCTCCTTAACCTTTGACCCCCTTAAGGCAAAAATGAAATTTTTGGTGGTCCAAACGGGTACAAACGATAGAGAAGCGTCACCCATTTCCAGATTCCATTCATTTAAAAAAATGACGGAGTTATGTGTTGCGAGTGCTTGCAGCTCCATAACCTTTGACCCCCTTAAGGTACACATGCAAATTTTGGTGGTCCAAACGGGTACAAACGATAGAGAAACTTAACCCATTTGCAGATTTTGATTATCTTAAAAAATGACGGAGATATGTGTTGCGAGTTCTTGCATCTCCTTAACCTTTGACCGCCTTAAGTTACAAAAAAAATGTTGGTGGTACAAACGGGTACAAACGATACATAAGCTTAACTTATTTGCAGATTTCGACTATCTTAAAAAATGACGGAGTTATGTTTTGCGAGATCTTGCAGCGTCTTATCCTTTGACCCCCTTAATGTACAAATGAAAATTTTGGTGGTACAGACGGGTACAAACGATAGAGAAGCGTAACCAATTTGCAGATTTCATTTATCTTAAAAAATGACGAAGTTATGTGTTGCGAGTTATTTCATCTGCTTAACGTTTGACCCCCTTAAGGTAAAAATGAAAATTTTGGTGGTACAAACGATAGAGAAGCTTAACCCTTTTGTAGATTTCGATTATCTTAAAAAATTACAGGGTTATCTGTTTCGAGTTCTTGCATCTCCTTAACCTTTGACCCCCTTAAAGTACAAATAAAAATTTTGGTGGTACAAACGGGTATAAACGATAGAGAAGTTAAACCCATTTGCAGATTTCGATTACCTTAAAAAATGACAGAGTTATCTGTTTCGCGTTCTTGCAGTTCGTTACCCTTTGATCCCCTTAAGGTACAAATGAAAATTTTGGTGGTACAAACGGGTACAAACGATAGAGAAGCGCAACCCATTTGCAGATTTCATTTATCTTGAAAAATGACGAAGTTATGTGTTGCGAGTTATTTCATCTGCTTAACGTTTGACCCCCTTAAGGTAAAAATGAAAATTTTGGTGGTACAAACGATAGAGAAGCTTAACCCTTTTGTAGATTGCGATTATCTTCAAAAATTACAGGGTTATCTGTTTCGAGTTCTTGCATCTCCTTAACCTTTGACCCCCTTAAAGTACAAATAAAAATTTTGGTGGTACAAACGGGTATAAACAATAGAGAAGTTAAACCCATTTGCAGATTTCGATTACCTTAAAAAATGACAGACTTATCTGTTTCGAGTTCTTGCAGTTCGTTACCCTTTGATCCCCTTAAGGTACAAATGAAAATTTTGGTGGTACAAACGGGTACATACGTTAGAGAAGCGTAACCCATTTGCAGATTTCATTTATCTTAAAAAATGACGGAGTTATATGTTGCGAGTACTTGCAGCTCCTTAACCTTTGACCACCTTAATGCACAAATGAAATTTTTGGTGGTACAAACGGGTACAAACGATGGAGAAGCGTAACCCATTTGCAGATTTCATTTACCTTAAAAAATGTCGGAGATATGTTTTGCGAGTTCTTGCAGCTCCTTAACCTTTGACCCCCTTAAGGTACAAATGAAAATTTTGGTGGTGCAAACGGGTACAAATGATAGAGAAGCTTAAGCCATTTGCATATTTCGATTATATTAAAAAATGGCGGAGTTATGTGTTGCGAGTTCTTGCAGCTTCTTAACCTTTGACCCCCTTAAGGTACAAATGAAAATTTTGGTGGTCCGAACGGGTACAAAAGATAGAGAAGCGTAACATATTTGCAGATTTAATTTATCTTAAAAAATGACGGAGTTATGTGTTGCGAGTTCTGGCAGCTCCTTTACCTTTGACCCCCTTAAGGTACAAATGAAAATTTTGGTGGTGCAAACGGGTACAAACGATAGAGAAGCTTAAGCCATTTGCATATTTCGATTATATTTAAAAATGGCGGAGTTATGTGTTGCGAGTTCTTGCAGCTTCTTAACCTTTGACCCCCTTAAGGTACAAATGAAAATTTTGGTGGTCCGAACGGGTACAAAAGATAGAGAAGCGTAACATATTTGCAGATTTAATTTATCTTAAAAAATGACGGAGTAATCTGTTTGGAGTTCTTGCACCTCCTTAAGCTTTGACCCCCAGCGAGTTCTTGCAGCTCCTTAACCTTTGACCCTCGTAAGGCACAAATGAAATTTTTGGTGGTCCAAACATATACAAACGATAGAGAAGCGTAACACATTTGCAGATTTCGATTACCTTAAAAAATGACAGAGTAATCTGTTTCGAGTTATTGCAGCTCGTTCGAACCAATGAAAATTTTGGTGGTACAAACGGGTACAAACGATAGAGAAGCTTAACTCATTTGCAGATTTCGATTATCTTAAAAAATGAGCGAGTTATGTTTTGCGAGTTCTTGCAGCTTCTTAACCGTTGACCCCCTCAAGGTACAAATGAAAATTTTGGTGGTACAAACGGGTACAAACGATAGAGAAGCGTAACCCATTTATATATTTCGATTATCTTGAAAAATAACGGAATTATGTGTTGCGAGTTCTTGCAGCTCCTTAACCTTTGACCCCCTTAAGGCAAAAATGAAATTTTTGGTGGTCCAAACGGGTACAAACGATAGAGAAGCGTCACCCATTTCCAGATTCCATTCATTTAAAAAAATGACGGAGTTATGTGTTGCGAGTGCTTGCAGCTCCATAACCTTTGACCCCCTTAAGGTACACATGCAAATTTTGGTGGTCCAAACGGGTACAAACGATAGAGAAACTTAACCCATTAGCAGATTTTGATTATCTTAAAAAATGACGGAGATATGTGTTGCGAGTTCTTGCATCTCCTTAACCTTTGACCGCCTTAAGTTACAAAAAAAATGTTGGTGGTACAAACGGGTACAAACGATACATAAGCTTAACTTATTTGCAGATTTCGACTATCTTAAAAAATGACGGAGTTATGTTTTGCGAGATCTTGCAGCGTCTTATCCTTTGACCCCCTTAATGTACAAATGAAAATTTTGGTGGTACAGACGGGTACAAACGATAGAGAAGCGTAACCAATTTGCAGATTTCATTTATCTTAAAAAATGACGAAGTTATGTGTTGCGAGTTATTTCATCTGCTTAACGTTTGACCCCCTTAAGGTAAAAATGAAAATTTTGGTGGTACAAACGATAGAGAAGCTTAACCCTTTTGTAGATTTCGATTATCTTAAAAAATTACAGGGTTATCTGTTTCGAGTTCTTGCATCTCCTTAACCTTTGACCCCCTTAAAGTACAAATAAAAATTTTGGTGGTACAAACGGGTATAAACGATAGAGAAGTTAAACCCATTTGCAGATTTCGATTACCTTAAAAAATGACAGAGTTATCTGTTTCGCGTTCTTGCAGTTCGTTACCCTTTGATCCCCTTAAGGTACAAATGAAAATTTTGGTGGTACAAACGGGTACAAACGATAGAGAAGCGCAACCCATTTGCAGATTTCATTTATCTTGAAAAATGACGAAGTTATGTGTTGCGAGTTATTTCATCTGCTTAACGTTTGACCCCCTTAAGGTAAAAATGAAAATTTTGGTGGTACAAACGATAGAGAAGCTTAACCCTTTTGTAGATTGCGATTATCTTCAAAAATTACAGGGTTATCTGTTTCGAGTTCTTGCATCTCCTTAACCTTTGACCCCCTTAAAGTACAAATAAAAATTTTGGTGGTACAAACGGGTATAAACAATAGAGAAGTTAAACCCATTTGCAGATTTCGATTACCTTAAAAAATGACAGACTTATCTGTTTCGAGTTCTTGCAGTTCGTTACCCTTTGATCCCCTTAAGGTACAAATGAAAATTTTGGTGGTACAAACGGGTACATACGTTAGAGAAGCGTAACCCATTTGCAGATTTCATTTATCTTAAAAAATGACGGAGTTATATGTTGCGAGTACTTGCAGCTCCTTAACCTTTGACCACCTTAATGCACAAATGAAATTTTTGGTGGTACAAACGGGTACAAACGATGGAGAAGCGTAACCCATTTGCAGATTTCATTTACCTTAAAAAATGTCGGAGATATGTTTTGCGAGTTCTTGCAGCTCCTTAACCTTTGACCCCCTTAAGGTACAAATGAAAATTTTGGTGGTGCAAACGGGTACAAATGATAGAGAAGCTTAAGCCATTTGCATATTTCGATTATATTAAAAAATGGCGGAGTTATGTGTTGCGAGTTCTTGCAGCTTCTTAACCTTTGACCCCCTTAAGGTACAAATGAAAATTTTGGTGGTCCGAACGGGTACAAAAGATAGAGAAGCGTAACATATTTGCAGATTTAATTTATCTTAAAAAATGACGGAGTTATGTGTTGCGAGTTCTGGCAGCTCCTTTACCTTTGACCCCCTTAAGGTACAAATGAAAATTTTGGTGGTGCAAACGGGTACAAACGATAGAGAAGCTTAAGCCATTTGCATATTTCGATTATATTTAAAAATGGCGGAGTTATGTGTTGCGAGTTCTTGCAGCTTCTTAACCTTTGACCCCCTTAAGGTACAAATGAAAATTTTGGTGGTCCGAACGGGTACAAAAGATAGAGAAGCGTAACATATTTGCAGATTTAATTTATCTTAAAAAATGACGGAGTAATCTGTTTGGAGTTCTTGCACCTCCTTAAGCTTTGACCCCCAGCGAGTTCTTGCAGCTCCTTAACCTTTGACCCTCGTAAGGCACAAATGAAATTTTTGGTGGTCCAAACATATACAAACGATAGAGAAGCGTAACACATTTGCAGATTTCGATTACCTTAAAAAATGACAGAGTAATCTGTTTCGAGTTATTGCAGCTCGTTCGAACCAATGAAAATTTTGGTGGTACAAACGGGTACAAACGATAGAGAAGCTTAACTCATTTGCAGATTTCGATTATCTTAAAAAATGAGCGAGTTATGTTTTGCGAGTTCTTGCAGCTTCTTAACCGTTGACCCCCTCAAGGTACAAATGAAAATTTTGGTGGTACAAACGGGTACAAACGATAGAGAAGCGTAACCCATTTATATATTTCGATTATCTTGAAAAATAACGGAATTATGTGTTGCGAGTTCTTGCAGCTCCTTAACCTTTGACCCCCTTAAGGCAAAAATGAAATTTTTGGTGGTCCAAACGGGTACAAACGATAGAGAAGCGTCACCCATTTCCAGATTCCATTCATTTAAAAAAATGACGGAGTTATGTGTTGCGAGTTCTTGCAGCTCCATAACCTTTGACCCCCTTAAGGTACACATGCAAATTTTGGTGGTCCAAACGGGTACAAACGATAGAGAAACTTAACCCATTTGCAGATTTTGATTATCTTAAAAAATGACGGAGATATGTGTTGCGAGTTCTTGCATCTCCTTAACCTTTGACCGCCTTAAGGTACAAAAAAAATGTTGGTGGTACAAACGGGTACAAACGATACATAAGCTTAACTTATTTGCAGATTTCGACTATCTTAAAAAATGACGGAGTTATGTTTTGCGAGATCTTGCAGCGTCTTATCCTTTGACCCCCTTAATGTACAAATGAAAATTTTGGTGGTACAAACGGGTACAAACGATAGAGAAGCGTAACCCATTTATATATTTCGATTATCTTGAAAAATAACGGAATTATGTGTTGCGAGTTCTTGCAGCTCCTTAACCTTTGACCCCCTTAAGGCAAAAATGAAATTTTTGGTGGTCCAAACGGGTACAAACGATAGAGAAGCGTCACCCATTTCCAGATTCCATTCATTTAAAAAAATGACGGAGTTATGTGTTGCGAGTGCTTGCAGCTCCATAACCTTTGACCCCCTTAAGGTACACATGCAAATTTTGGTGGTCCAAACGGGTACAAACGATAGAGAAACGTAACCCATTTGCAGATTTTGATTATCTTAAAAAATGACGGAGATATGTGTTGCGAGTTCTTGCATCTCCTTAACCTTTGACCGCCTTAAGGTACAAAAAAAATGTTGGTGCTACAAACGGGTACAAACGATACATAAGCTTAACTTATTTGCAGATTTCGACTATCTTAAAAAATGACGGAGTTATGTTTTGCGAGATCTTGCAGCGTCTTATCCTTTGACCCCCTTAATGTACAAATGAAAATTTTGGTGGTACAGACGGGTACAAACGATAGAGAAGCGTAACCAATTTGCAGATTTCATTTATCTTAAAAAATGACGAAGTTATGTGTTGCGAGTTATTTCATCTGCTTAACGTTTGACCCCCTTAAGGTAAAAATGAAAATTTTGGTGGTACAAACGATAGAGAAGCTTAACCCTTTTGTAGATTTCGATTATCTTAAAAAATTACAGGGTTATCTGTTTCGAGTTCTTGCATCTCCTTAACCTTTGACCCCCTTAAAGTACAAATAAAAATTTTGGTGGTACAAACGGGTATAAACGATAGAGAAGTTAAACCCATTTGCAGATTTCGATTACCTTAAAAAATGACAGAGTTATCTGTTTCGCGTTCTTGCAGTTCGTTTCCCTTTGATCCCCTTAAGGTACAAATGAAAATTTTGGTGGTACAAACGGGTACAAACGATAGAGAAGCGCAACCCATTTGCAGATTTCATTTATCTTGAAAAATGACGAAGTTATGTGTTGCGAGTTATTTCATCTGCTTAACGTTTGACCCCCTTAAGGTAAAAATGAAAATTTTGGTGGTACAAACGATAGAGAAGCTTAACCCTTTTGTAGATTGCGATTATCTTCAAAAATTACAGGGTTATCTGTTTCGAGTTCTTGCATCTCCTTAACCTTTGACCCCCTTAAAGTACAAATAAAAATTTTGGTGGTACAAACGGGTATAAACAATAGAGAAGTTAAACCCATTTGCAGATTTCGATTACCTTAAAAAATGACAGACTTATCTGTTTCGAGTTCTTGCAGTTCGTTACCCTTTGATCCCCTTAAGGTACAAATGAAAATTTTGGTGGTACAAACGGGTACATACGTTAGAGAAGCGTAACCCATTTGCAGATTTCATTTATCTTAAAAAATGACGGAGTTATATGTTGCGAGTACTTGCAGCTCCCAAACCTTCGACACTGTTAAGGCAGAAATGAAAATTTTGGTTGTACAAACGGGTACAAACGATAGAGGAGCTAAACCCATTTTCAGATTCCATTTATCTTAAAAAATGACAGAGTTATATGATGAGAGTACTTGCACCTCCTTAACCTTTGACCACCTTAATGCACAAATGAAATTTTTGGTGGTACAAACGGGTACAAACGATGGAGAAGCGTAACCCATTTGCAGATTTCATTTACCTTAAAAAATGACGGAGATATGTTTTGCGAGTTCTTGCAGCTCCTTAACCTTCGACCCCCTTAAGGTACAAATGAAAATTTTGGTGGTGCAAACGGGTACAAATGATAGAGAAGCTTAAGCCATTTGCATATTTCGATTATATTAAAAAATGGCGGAGTTATGTGTTGCGAGTTCTTGCAGCTTCTTAACCTTTGACCCCCTTAAGGTACAAATGAAAATTTTGGTGGTCCGAACGGGTACAAAAGATAGAGAAGCGTAACATATTTGCAGATTTAATTTATCTTAAAAAATGACGGAGTTATGTGTTGCGAGTTCTGGCAGCTCCTTTACCTTTGACCCCCTTAAGGTACTGAAACGGACGACCCTTTTTAACCCCCAACAACCATGGGATTTAAATATAAGGTAGGATAAGCTAGCATGTAAACAGAGGACAGCTCCAACGGTAACTGGCGAGCGAGGCCAGCCGCGACCGTTGGTAAGGAAGCAGGCGTACGTGACATTTATCACGTACGCCAGAACCGTTAACCGTTCCGCATAGGAGCAAGTGGGGAACAAGTCGGAATGAGAGGGGAGGGGAGAGCCGATCGCGCGGTCGGACGGGTAGATCCCGCCCGACGATCGGTCTCTTTCCCTGAGGACTAGCGAAGCGGAAGGTGCCACCGAGGAGTACTTACCTACGGAGACCAAGCAGATGTTCGAAGTATAGCCAAGCGAGAATATAGCATAGGACTCAGGATTTAGTGGTATTTATTCGATAAGCGAGAATTATAAGATCGATCGGATGTGATAAGCGCGTTTATTCCATGAGTGAGGGAATGCGGGTACAAGGGTGCGATCTACGAGTGCAATCTGCTGTAGTGTGTGCATTATTAATTAAGGAGGATCAGAGTGCGTATAGAAATTCCTGCGCGTCACCTGAGTTGTAGGTGGAGCTGTATAATTTAAAAATTGCAAATTTGATAGAAAATAGTCTATTCTTACCTACTGGCTAGCGAAGCGAACTGACTTACCTTGCGGGCGAACCGAGTGATACCGACGAGGCGACGAAAGTAGACTCCGTGGATTAGGAAATCGGGTGGAAGATAAATAATCAATATAGGCAACTGCAGTGATTAACCGACAACCAATAAAATAAGCAAAAGCGTGCGTTATCCACCAGGCAGGATTCCGGCAGGAGCAAGGAAGAAAAGTCCAATACGAGGAATCAAAGTATTTATTAATGTGGCAAGCCTCCAGATTTTTCATCAGCCGGTAGCAGGCAGGGAAGATTGGGATTCGTTCTAATCCAGAATAATAGGGTACGAAGCGTCAAATCTAAGTACGAAGTGTTCGATTTTGAATTAAGATTGTGTAAGCGAGCGAGCTAGGAGACCACGGGAATCGCTATTGTGACGGTAGATGGCACCGTAGAAGCCAGCTATTATAATCGATCTCTGATCGAGTTTTGAAATTCGAGGATTTTGTTTGAATAAACCCTACTTTTACCTATCAAACCGTCTATTCTTCTCTGTCTTTTCCCTGCTTGAGTCTCGAATCCACTAAAATTCAATGTAATTGGCCAAATACCGTTACATTTGGCGCCCGAACAGGGACTCGAGCATATTAAATACAGAATAAATAGATCAATGTTGATAGGTAGGGTAGGAACCCGGTCGGTACATTTTCCGAAAGTGTGACGGGTCAACGTGCGTCAGGCGCTATAAACGCGATAATAGTTGTAGAGCGGAAAGCCTAGCGACAGGCGTAAACACGAAAACCAATTTCGGTGTTTAAAAAGAGCAAAGAAGGTGATTTTTCGCGTGAAAGTGGGCGAAATAAGTGACCATGAGTAAGGGAACTTCGAACGTCACTTTCCGGTCCGACTTCGCGAAAGAAGTCGAAGAGATTAGCGGAAATACGATGAGGGATCCTAGCAATAAATCTTTAGCATGGGAATCTACCACGGCGGACCATCTCTTAAGAGATAGACGCGAGAGGGATCGAGCGAATATTGGACGTGTATCAGAGATTCACCCAGGAGACACAACTGACCTGGATGAGTCACTTGAGGTGCCATTACGACCACGGAGTCGAGCACAGTCCGAAAGGACTGAGGTTCCACAGGTGAATAAAAAACGAGCACGCACGCAGTCTGCGAGTGGAGGTGGACTTCCGAGGGATGGGAACACTGAGATTTTGGAACTGTTGCGGAAGATGCAAAAGGATCAGGAGAAGCTAACCACAGAAGTGCTCAGAGGAAACGATCTATGTCTGTCAAGGACACGGGGATGTTCAGGGCGCCTGGATATTATAGAAAGAAGAGTTCCAGAGATGGAAAAAAGGTTCAATAATAAACTGGAAAGCGTCCAAGAAGCCCTCGAGCAGAATCAGCGCGACCAGAGTAAAGCACTGTGCGACGAGATAGGGAAGGACCGCTCAGCCCGGGAAGAAATCAAATTAATGATTAGCTAGGCAATGGATAGAGTGGACAACAACGAAGACCTGACAAGATCAGCGATCGTACGAATCGAGAAATTAGAGAAGAAACTCGCCACCACGACAAATAACTCGATCTGGGGTTTATCCAGCACAGGAAATATCACAGGGTTTCCCAGAATGCCGGCAGTACCTCAAAGGATACCAAAATTCGCTGCGGATGGGAAGGAACGGCCGATGAAGTATTTAAAGAATCTTCGGGAATACTGTGAAGCAGCCGGAGTCGAAGGCACCGATATCCGTCACGTTTTACGAGAATCCTTGACGGGTGAAGCGGAGAATTGGTGGAATCTCGAGAACCAGGATGAGCATGACATCTCTTCTTTTTCGGTGGTTTTTGCAAGCCGTTACTGGAACCAGGATCTCCAGAATAAAGTAAGGAGCAACCTAGAGTTTGGAGTGTACGACCCCAACGCACAGAGAAGAACAAGAGCGGAATACGCGACTCTAATAATCGGGAATGCGCGGGATCTGGCCGAAAAAATGACAGATGAGATGATAATCCAGAAACTGTCTCGACATTTTGATGAAGAGGTTCGTTGTGCAGTAAGGGTCAGACGAATAAAGATCACACGCGACTTTTTGGAATTGCTGGAGAGTATTGACATGGCAGGTCCGCTCAACAGCCAGAGAATAACACAGCGTGGTGGTATGCAGCCGCAGCGGGCTCAGCAGCGATACGGAGGCGTTCCGCCGCGACAATTCGATCCGGTTCCACGTCAGTATGGTGGAGGGGGACAAGGGAGAACGTACGAGGCTCCAGGACAGCAGTACGCAGCTGCGCCTCCGCCAGGTCAGTCGCCGCAACAGCACACCGCGCCATGGCAAATAGGAATGACGCCAAGAGAGTCGGCGCCTCCACAGACGCAAGAAATTAATGATTTAAGAAGAATGGGACCAATCATAGAATCCACGATGACACCGGACATCAAAAGGCAATACGAAGCAATGAAAAGCGGGCCGGGAAACGAATAACCGTTGCGCCCGAGGAAGTAAAGAAAGGAGTGGAGGCTATAGAAGGTGAGAAGGAAGATGGGCGTGGCGCAACGGGTATTACAGTCAAAGGTTTCAGAACGAGAAGGAATGAGAAGCGACGGGAGCAGAAGAAGAGATCGCGAAGGAGAAACAAACTGCAGAACATAGGAGAAAGGAGAGAAATGGCGGAAGTGGAGGTGACAGTGGTGGAATTTTCGGAGGCGCGGGCTGGATCGGGAGGGACGAGTGACGCACGCGATAAAAGTGACGAAGAAAGCGAGACCTCCACGAGGACAGAACGAGTGCAGGAGCACATAAAGCCCCAGAACCCCGCTGGAACCGGTTTTAAAAGAGTTATGCAGTGTGGAAATTTGGCGATTTATTCGGCGATGACGGAGGATCCTCGGGAATTTTTGAGGGAAGAAAAAATGGAAGGATGTGGAAAATGGTATGAGGAAGAACACCCAAAGTGCCCAGAACTGCCAGTGTCTGTAGAGGGTTTAACAACGTTAAGCCTAATCGACTGCGGAAGCCAAGTGAATGCAATCTCAGAAAAATACTTACTTGGAAATAAGGAAGTATTTGAGGGATGCCCCATACTTCCGGTTACAGGAACAAAAGTATGCGGAGCAATGAGTGGAGCAGTTGAGAGAGTCACAAAGCAGATCATGGTAGAAGGATGCACATATGGTCAGAAAGCGATGATTCAGCTTTTAATTGTACCGAAACTATCCCGGCCAGTAATTATCGGCGTTGGTGGCATGTTCTCGTTAAAGATCTCGGTCGACGGGAGATCAAAATTAGTAGCGGTAAACGATTATATCGTCGCGCAGTTCAGAGAAGGGGAGTGGCATCGTTTGGATCCCACGACCATCAGCAAGGAGAGCACTGCACAGATTTGCAGTCTATATGAGGCGGGAGATCTGGCAGAAGGAGAGGAGAGTATAGCGCTGACGCGAGAAGAGTTCTTCGACAAAATGAAAGAATGCGAAGGCGTTAAAAAGGAGATAATCCACGAGTTCGAAAATATTGTAGAGGAAACGTGCGAAATCTTTGACAAGGTTCCCGGAAGAATGACCGGATACAAGCACAGATTATTGTTGAAGGATCCGAAGCCATACTTCCACAGATCATATCCAGTATCTCTGTTACAACGGGGA
Source organism: Ephialtes manifestator (assembly GCA_963970395.1). Taxonomy (NCBI): domain Eukaryota; kingdom Metazoa; phylum Arthropoda; class Insecta; order Hymenoptera; family Ichneumonidae; genus Ephialtes; species Ephialtes manifestator. The sequence goes on from OZ019977.1 coordinate 1,673,485, forward strand.
CGGGTACAGGAAGAGATCGAGCGTATGTTGAAGGTGGGCGTGATACAAAAATCAGAAAGTATTTACATCAATCCACTCATGCCAGTAACGAAGGAGGATAATAGTGTGCGGTTGTGTTTGGACGCTCGAGAACTAAACAACTACTTAGTTAACGATTATAATAATGCTCCGCCTATCGAGGAAATTTTCCAGCGTTGTGGAGGGAAAAGAGTCATGTCAACAGTCGACCTCACGAGCAGTTTTTGGCAGATACCACTGCATGAGGATTCCCGAAAATATACGGCATTCCAGCATAACGGTAAATGCTACGAATTCACCGTAACTCCTTTTGGTTTAAAAACAAGTACTGCGAGTCTAATACGTGCTTTAGATGTGGTGCTGGAAGGGCTGGATTTTGTTATTAATTTTGTCGACGATTTGCTTATAATGTCGACATCACACGGAGAGCACCTGGAACATCTCCGAGTATTATTTCACAGATTCCGAGAACACGGAATGACACTGAAGTTCAGTAAATCGCATTTTTTCAAAGGAGAGGTGAAATTTCTGGGTCATATTTTAACCACCGAAGGCCTGAAACAAGACCCAGAAAAAGTTCGAGCAATTAGGGAATTTCCAGTACCAAAGAACATCAAACAGCTGCGCGGGTTCCTCGGCTTGGTAAATTATTATACTAAATTCACGAACCAGCATGCGAAGGAGACGTCTTCATTAAACGCACTTACGAGAAAGGAAAATAAATGGCATTGGAATGAGGATCTACAAGAAAGCTTCGAAAGAGTAAAAGATCTTTTCTGCAAGGAGATTCTGTTGAGTTTCCCCGATCCTCGGAGGCCCTATATTTTGAAAACCGATGCAAGCGGATATGCACTTGGTGCAACCTTGGCTCAGGAAACCGGAAGTGGAAAAAATCAAGGTGTGTCCGTAATCACGTATGCAAGCCGCACCCTCAAGGGACCGGAGCTGCGGTATATGACGACGGAAAAAGAATTATTGGCAATCGTGTGGGCCCTGGAAAAATTTCGTACATACCTGAAGGGCGCGGAAATTCAAATCGAAACCGACCACAAAGCCCTGATTTTCTTAAAAACCTGTCGCTTTAGCAGCGAAAGATTGATGCGATGGGTGCTATCGATCCAGGACTACAATATCAAGATCGACCACATTCCTGGCGTGAAAAATATTGCTGCAGATGCACTCAGTCGCATGGTACCAGGGCACGATGCACTTTTAGAGGAGAAGAAAGGGATCGTTTTTCTGAATCAAATGGTGGCAGAAAAACTCTCCAAGGACTTACGGAAGCAGTTGCGGTCCCTAGCACAACTACAACGAGAACAGGAAGATCTAAAGGTTATAATCGATTCTTTAGAAGGCAAGAAAGATGGAGGAAAAGAAAACAACTATCGGCTAAATAAAGGGATTCTGCAACGACTATCGAGAACACAGGTCTGGAGGACAGTAGTTCCAGGAAGTGTTATAAAACCATTGATAAAGGAGTGCCATGCCATGTATGGTCACGCAGGCGCAGGAAAATGTTTCCGTATGCTGGATGAGGACTTTTCACACCCACATCTCGCCAGGATTACGCGCAAATTGCTGGCTACTTGTGATATCTGCCAGAGGAATAAGGTGGCCGTTCAGACGTGTTACGCAGAGATGCAGACGATCATCCCGGAAAAACCAGGAGATCTTCTCTCGATAGATTTTTATGGGCCTTTGCCTTCGTCGGTCGCCGGAGTGAAACATATCCTTGTGACTGTGGATGCTTTCAGTAAATATGTGGTTTTATATCCCATGAAGAAAGCAAATACTGCTACTGTAATTCGGAGGATATTTAACGACTATATTCCGCGTTATGGAAAACCAAAGAGGATCCAATTCGATCATGGCACACAGTTCACGGCGAAAAACTGGATACAGAAATTAAAGGAGGAAAATATTACCGCCGTTTTCTCGTCAATCCGACACCCTCAAGGGAATATAGTCGAACGGGTGAATCGAGAGCTTGGCCGGTACTTCAGGACGCTGCTACCCGACGACCACTCGGGTTGGTCAGCCTGGGTGCCCAGAATTCAAGAATGCATAAATCAAACGCCTCATGAAACAACGGAATTCACACCAATGGAGCTGCACTGCCTGAAGAAACCATGTCGGGAATGGAACCGAGTTTTATCGCTCGAAGCCGGCGGAGAAATCAACCCAAAAACATCCGACGAAAAGTGGGCATTGGCAAGAGAAAGAATCGCGAGGAAAGGCCAATTACGCGCCGAGAAATTCAATGCGCGCCATAAGATGACTACATTCGAACAAGGAGAGCTGGTATTGGTGAAGGCTCTGAATGTATCAGATCCGCTGCAGAAGAGAACCGCGAAATTTATGCCTTTGTACGATGGGCCATACATCATCAAAAAGTGTGTGGGCCTGGCGACATATCTGTTAACGGATATTAAAACCAAGAAAGAAAGACGAAAATTCCACAGTAGTATGTTAAAGCGGTATAAGACGACCGAGGCGCCGGGGGGCAGTAGCGGCGAGAAGGAGAAGCTCGACTCGAGGGAGGATGAGGAGCAAGAGAGAGATGGAGTAGTGTGCGTAATGTATGTAGCCATCGAGCGTGAGCGCTCCTTACACACACAAGCAAGCGACAAGGATCGGAGCGACGGCCTTGCAAGGCCGCGGGAGAGAGAGACGGAGCGATGTAAACATCGCGCGAGAGTAAGATAGAGCGTTGCGAACGAAAACAAAGATAGCCTTAGTAGGTAAGAGAATAATAGATAGAGACGGGTATAGGTATATGAGTAAGAATAGGCGAAGAAAGAGATAACATAGGAGACGTATAAGTCTGAGAGAGAGGAAAGATGCCCTAATCGCAATAAGTAATTGGTATAGTATGAGAAGGAAACTATGAATGTATTGAATAAGGGAGGAGCGAGAACCGCTGAATGCGCGGAATCCTGAGAATTTCGGAAAGATGGAGCTCCGTGATTGGCCAAGTTTCGAATTTCTCGGAAGTTGGCGCATAGAGCAACGAAAATTAGCGGAAGTCCATTATGAAAAACTGGAAAAGTCATTAGGGAGGGAGGAAATAGAATAGATATAGATATAGGGCCCGAGGAAAACCAAAAATTCAAGAAGCGGAGCTAAGAAACCGAAACTGAGACGCCCTCAGATAACAAATAGCAATCAATCGTGAAAGATCACCGAGGCAGAAGTTTAAAAGCAAAAATGTGCAGTTTCGCGGAATATTATCTCCGGACGCTCGAAATCAACGAGCCATATGAAGTTCAGGTAATTGGTGTGGAGTCGCCGGGACGGTTTTACATCCGGTTGGAGAGGGACGAGGAGAGGAACCGGCTACTGTTGGCGGAGATATACAATTTGAAGGAAGGATCTCCGGGCCTGCATCGACTCCTGGAGGAAGAGGCATACCCCGGTAGCCCCGTGCTATTCCGGGATATTGAGGAGGAGGACGAAGGGTCACGCGGGTTCTACCGGGGAACTATTACCAGGGAGCTTCGTCCCGGAACCTACGAGGTATGGTTCGGTGACTATGGCCACTCGGAGGAGGTGACGTTGGAAAAATTGTTCACCGTCCCCAAGTGGATATTGGATGAGCCCTTCGTTGCCATATTGTGTGGGCTAGAAGGAGTAGAGCCGAGCGACGGGCGAGAATGGGAGGATAGAGCCCTCACACATTTTGAGTCCAGGGTCTGCCACTCCAGAGTCGGCACCATGGACCTATACATCGACCGGTTCGACCAAGCCATGGTGGGGCTTTGGGTGGAGCTCCATGGCACATACCAAGGACACGGCTATGAGGTGGCGGAACAGCTCCGCCGACAGAAATTGGGCCGTCGACCGACAACAGCTAGGAGGTTCGAGATTGGAGCGGCAGGGGGGACGTATGGGAAACACCCCCGCTCCCAACGCGAGGCCTATGCAGCCTTGGCCGCTACCGCGGAAGACTCGGCGGGCGGAACCAGGGCGGGATACCCCTTCCACCAAATGGGAACCGATTCCGACGAGGAGTCGGAATGGTACGACGGACCGGAGGAGTGGGGGTATATCCCGATCGAAGACGTCGACGCGATAATCGACCCCCTACCGGAGGACGAGCGGCGATTTCTGGAGGAGTGGGGCGTCATAGGCGCTTTCAACAGCGGCGAGGAGGACAACAACGGATACGAAACCGACGAATGTGATGACGAGGAGGATCGACGATCGATTTAAAAATAAAGAAAAAAAAAAAGAAAGGAAATGCGTTAGACCCGTGACTTTCCTTCCCATAGCAATAAGTAGCGTGAGAAGAATAACAACAAGTAATAGCGAGAAGGTCAGGTAAACGGCGAGTCCGGGGTTCGAATCCCTGGACGGAGATCGAATGGACTGAGGGTCAGGGGTTCAAGTCCCAGCGAGGGCATAGGATTTTTTTTTTTCCTTTTCTCTTTAAAATTTTTTTTTTGTTTTCTATATATATTTAGAGGCGAGATCGATCTAAATTAGCCCTGCGGGTTAATTTAAATCGATCTGGGGGGCAATGAAACGGACGACCCTTTTTAATCCCCAACAACCATGGGATTTAAATATAAGGTAGGATAAGCTAGCATGTAAACAGAGGACAGCTCCAACGGTAACTGGCGAGCGAGGCCAGCCGCGACCGTTGGTAAGGAAGCAGGCGTACGTGACATTTATCACGTACGCCAGAACCGTTAACCGTTCCGCATAGGAGCAAGTGGGGAACAAGTCGGAATGAGAGGGGAGGGGAGAGCCGATCGCGCGGTCGGACGGGTAGATCCCGCACGACGATCGGTCTCTTTCCCTGAGGACTAGCGAAGCGGAAGGTGCCACCGAGGAGTACTTACCTACGGAGACCAAGCAGATGTTCGAAGTATAGCCAAGCGAGAATATAGCATAGGACTCAGGATTTAGTGGTATTTATTCGATAAGCGAGAATTATAAGATCGATCGGATGTGATAAGCGCGTTTATTCCATGAGTGAGGGAATGCGGGTACAAGGGTGCGATCTACGAGTGCAATCTGCTGTAGTGTGTGCATTATTAATTAAGGAGGATCAGAGTGCGTATAGAAATTCCTGCGCGTCACCTGAGTTGTAGGTGGAGCTGTATAATTTAAAAATTGCAAATTTGATAGAAAATAGTCTATTCTTACCTACTGGCTAGCGAAGCGAACTGACTTACCTTGCGGGCGAACCGAGTGATACCGACGAGACGACGAAAGTAGACTCCGTGGATTAGGAAATCGGGTGGAAGATAAATAATCAATATAGGCAACTGCAGTGATTAACCGACAACCAATAAAATAAGCAAAAGCGTGCGTTATCCACCAGGCAGGAGTCCGGCAGGAGCAAGGAAGAAAAGTCCAATACGAGGAATCAAAGTATTTATTAATGTGGCAAGCCTCCAGATTTTTCATCAGCCGGTAGCAGGCAGGGAAGATAGGGATTCGTTCTAATCCAGAATAATAGGGTACGAAGCGTCAAATCTAAGTACGAAGTGTTCGATTTTGAATTAAGATTGTGTAAGCGAGCGAGCTAGGAGACCACGGGAATCGCTATTGTGACGGTAGATGGCACCGTAGAAGCCAGCTATTATAATCGATCTCTGATCGAGTTTTGAAATTCGAGGATTTTGTTTGAATAAACCCTACTTTTACCTATCAAACCGTCTATTCTTCTCTGTCTTTTCCCTGCTTGAGTCTCGAATCCACTGAAATTCAATGTAATTGGCCAAATACCGTTACAGTACAAATGAAAATTTTGGTGGTGCAAACGGGTACAAACGATAGAGAAGCTTAAGCCATTTGCATATTTCGATTATATTTAAAAATGGCGGAGTTATGTGTTGCGAGTTCTTGCAGCTTCTTAACCTTTGACCCCCTTTGACCCACACGAAAGGTACAAATGAAAATTTTGGTGGTCCGAACGGGTACAAAAGATAGAGAAGCGTAACATATTTGCAGATTTAATTTATCTTAAAAAATGACGGAGTAATCTGTTTGGAGTTCTTGCACCTCCTTAAGCTTTGACCCCCAGCGAGTTCTTGCATCTCCTTAACCTTTGACCCTCTTAAGGCACAAATGAAATTTTTGGTGGTCCAAACATGTACAAACGATAGAGAAGCGTAACCCATTTGCAGATTTCATTTATCTTAAAAAATGACGGAGTTATGTGTTGCGAGTTCTTGCAGCTCCTTTACCTTTGACCCCCTCAAGGTACAAATGAAAATTAAGGTCGTACAAACGGGTACAAACGATAGAGAAGCTTAACCCATTTGCAGATTTCGATTATCTTGAAAAATAACGGAATTATGTGTTCCGAGTTCTTGCAGCTCCTTAACCTTTGACCCGCTCAAGGCACAAATGAAAATATTGGTGGTACAAACGGGTACAAATGATGGACAAGCGTAACCCATTTGCAGATTTGATTACCTTAAAAAATGACAGTTTTCTGTTTCGAGTTCTTGCAATTCCTTACCCTTTGTCACCCTAAAGGTACAAATGAAAATTTTGGTGCTACAAATGGGTACAAACGATAGAGAAGCTAAACCCATTTGCAGATTTCATTTATCTTAAAAAATGACGGAGTTATATGTTGCGAGTTCTTGCAGCTCCTTAACCTTTAAACCCCTTAATGCACAAATGAAACTTTTGGAGGTACAAATTGGTACAAACGATGGAGAAGCGTAACACATTTGTAGATTTCATTTATCTGAAAAAATGACGGAGTTATGTGTTCCGAGTTCTTACAGCTATTTAACCTTTCGACACCCTTAATGCACAAATGAAAATGTTGGTGGTACAAACGCGTACAAACGATAGAGAAGCGTAACCCATTTGCAGACTTGAATACCTTAAAAAATGACAGAGTTTTCTGTTTCGAGTTCAAGCCATGTGCATATTTCGATTATATTAAAAAATGGCGGAGTTATGTGTTGCGAGTTCTTGCAGCTTCTTAACCTTTGACCCCCTTAAGGTACAAATGAAAATTTTGGTGTTCCGAACGGGTACAAAAGATAGAGAAGCGTAACATATTTGCAGATTTAATTTATCTTAAAAAATGACGGAGTAATCTGTTAGGAGTTCTTGCACCTCCTTAAGCTTTGACCCTCAGCGAGTTCTTGCATCTCCTTAACCTTTGACCCTCTTAAGGCACAAATGAAATTTTTGGTGGTCCAAATATGTACAAACGATAGAGAAGCGTAACCCATTTGCAGATTTCATTTATCTTAAAAAATGACGGAGTTATGTGTTGCGAGTTCTTGCAGCTCCTTTACCTTTGACCCCCTTAAGGTACGAATGAAAATTAAGGTCGTACAAACGGGTACAAACGATAGAGAAGCTTAACCCATTTGCAGATTTCGATTATCTTGAAAAATAACGGAATTATGTGTTGCGAGTTCTTGCAGCTCCTTAACCTTTGACCCCCTCAAGGCACAAATGAAAATATTGGTGGTACAAATGGGTACAAATGATAGACAAGCGTAACCCATTTGCAGATTTGATTACCTTAAAAAATGACAGTTTTCTGTTTCGAATTCTTGCAATTCCTTACCCTTTGTCACCCTAAAGGTACAAATGAAAATTTTGGTGCTACAAATGGGTACAAACGATAGAGAAGCTAAACCCATTTGCAGATTTCATTTATCTTAAAAAATGACGGAGTTATATGTTGCGAGTTCTTGCAGCTCCTTAACCTTTAAACCCCTTAATGCACAAATGAAACTTTTGGTGGTACAAATTGGTACAAACGATGGAGAAGCGTAACACATTTGTAGATTTCATTTATCTGAAAAAATGACGGAGTTATGTGTTCCGAGTTCTTACAGCTATTTAACCTTTCGACACCCTTAATGCACAAATGAAAATGTTGGTGGTACAAACGCGTACAAACGATAGAGAAGCGTAACCCGTTTCCAGATTTCATTTATGTTAAAAAATGACAGAGTTATCTGTTTCGAGTTCTTGCATCTCCTTAACCTTTGACCCCCTTAAGGTACAAATAAAAATTTTGGTGGTCCGAACGCGTACAAAAGATAGAGAAGCGTAACATATTTGCAGATTTAATTTATCTTAAAAAATGACGGAGCAATGTGTTTCGAGTTCTCGTACCTCCTTAACCTTTGACCCTCAGCGAGTTCTTGCAGCTCCTTAACCTTTGACCCTCGTAAGGCACAAATGAAATTTTTGGTGGTCCAATCATATACAAACGATAGAGAAGCTTAACTCATTTGCAGATTTCGATTATCTTAAAAAATGACCGAGTTATGTTTTGCGAGTTCTTGCAGCTTCTTAACCGTTGACCCCCTTAAGGGGGGCGAGTCAGGTCAAAAATTTTAAAAAATCGATTACTTTTTTTTTTCTGTGAAATCATTAATTTCCATGTAATCTATCTATTAGTAAAGTTATAAGTCGGAATTCGCAAAAATGGGTAAGTTTCTACGGTACCATTCATATTTAATTTTCTCAAAAGTCGTAAAAATTACCCAAATATTATATTTGAATTTTTAATTATTTTATTTATTTATTTTTTTTGTTATATGCAGACATTATGGCCGATTTTTTGTTCACACAAAATAATTAAGGGTGTTGAAGAAAAAAAAAATCAAATATTTTTTTTTTTTTTTTCTCTTCGGCAGTTTCGTTTAGTTAAGTATACTCACTGAACCTGGAAAATCTTAGACCTGAATGCGAAAAAATGGCCGATTTCTGCAATATACCTGTTTTTTAATGATTTTTTTCTATATAATAAAAAGTTTATTACGTATTTGTAAATAAATTTTTATTTGTTTACCATTTTTTAAATCAGTTAGCGAAACGCGATACAAATGACGCGATGAGAGTGTGATGTCTTCAACGCAACACGTAACACTTACATTATATTCGAATTCGCGCGAATAATGGGACATGCGCTGTGATATCTTAGCACGTATCGCATGCGCAGCGTGTGACTGCCTCGAGAAGTTACTTCTACTACATGCGAGACGCATAACCTCGAATTGACGTTTTTATTTTTCGTTCATATTATGTTATTAGTTTGATTCCGTTGGCCATTTACGGTTTTTTTTTCAATCAATAGTGTTTAAAACAGAATCAACAATCATCAGAAATGATCAGATATGTAAATTCGTTATGAAGTGATGATTTAATGTTTGTGCAGCACATTTGTGAATGTGTCAACACTGGATAAAGTTTCAGTGATGTTGTCAATAAAAGTGATCATCCCCATATTATTTACAGGTTTTTTTTCAAATTATGCATTCATTTACTTATTTATTTGTAAAAAACAAAACATTTATTAATAACATTATTAATAATATTCTGTAATCTGACTTGCAAATAATATTTTTATTTTGTTCACTAAAGGTGCTAAGGTGCCCCAAAGGTGAAAACAGCATAAACATTTTTATTTGAGTGGTAAGCTTTAGATGCCATTTGACGAAACTTGGTTTTAAACCTATTCTGCGTGTTATTCAGACCAAACTGCTAGGCAGATTGGGCTGGTTGACGTCTCATTTTCTTCTTCATGAAAAGATACACCGGCTGAATGGAGCAAAAGTTAATAAATGGTAATATTTTTCAAGTGACATAATTATTACTAAATAAATTTTATGCTATTTTCTAAATCAGTTATTAATTTTGCTTTCAGAATGAAAAAAAATATTTTCCTCCATTTAGCCGGTGTATCTTTTTATGAAAAAGAAAATGAGACATCAACTAGCCCAATCTGGCTAGCAGTTTGGTCTGAATCACGCGCAGAGTGGAAAACCTAAGACCTTTGCTTAAGATAATATGGAAAGGCATACGCAAGTCAGATGGCAGTAAAAAATCCTTTCATCGAGTACCAACAATATAATTCATTGATCATTTTTATATGCGAGAGAATTTGGATGATATTGAATTTACAAATTTAATTATTTTGACCTGACTCCCTCCCCTTAAGGTACAAATGAAAATTTTGGTGGTACAAATGGGTACAAACGATAGAGAAGCGTAACCCATTTACAGATTTCGATTATCTTGAAAAATAACGGAATTATGTGTTGCGAGTTCTTGCAGCTCCTTAACCTTTGACCCCCTTAAGGCTAAAATTAAAATTTTGGTGGTACAAACGGGTATAAACGATAGAGAAGATTAACTCATTTGCAGATTTCGATTATCTTAAAAAATGACGAAGTTATGTGTTGCGAGTGTTACGGCACAGATCCGTTTTTCCCGAAAAATTGACTCTAGGCAAAGGAGAGTGAGGCTCTCCCTGTTACACTAGATTACAGGTGGATTGAAAGGGCGGATGGGTGTTATGGGCCTTGTTTAGAGCCTACCCTCTCGGGCAAAAGCTCGGGAAAAGGCCTAAGGGTGTTTCTTCGACTTAGATAATGAATAAAAGAACTTGACTTACCGGTACTGCTGTAAACCCGATGGGTAGATGTAAAAACGGTAGGCTGTGGTGTAACGACGACAGTGTCAGGAAACTTCAGCGGGAACGGCAACAGGAGTCGATTGTAGGGTGGTCGTTGAGTGCAGCAAATGAATTAATGCCACAACACTTAATAGATTTTTAAAACACTTTGATTTATTTAGGAAAAAGAAACTGAGTTGAAACAAAAAAAATGAACAATGAATTTTGCAGTTTAAAATAATTAAAAATGAATAAAGACCGGGGAACGACGGACTCGAACTTTAACTCACGCGCGCTACGACAGAGTATCAAAATTTGACTTCCACACAGGCTCGGGTAACCAGTGTGATTCTGAGCGGCGAATTGAACCTTATGCATGAAAAAACTATGGACCGCGACTAACTCGAAGCTTTAAGGGCTCCATCTTATATAGACAGCCAAAGATATACAAATGATACCCCTTGGGATGGGGCACACACTATGAGTTCATTCAGCCGTCCCCACCATGCCTTTTGTCTTAGAGCTAGCTTATTAACACTATGGTCTCAATATTAATAATTAACAATTATCGATTATGGATAAATTAAACGATCTATGATAAATAATGGAAATCTCATTTACATAAATCTCCTGAACTTCCAAGGCAACGATTTGTTAATTGACAATTAATAATTATTGAAAACGATAAACAATGACTTATATATTTTCAAAGATAATGATTTCGATCTCGACAACTTATACATGTTAATTTACTTTTGTAAATTAACAACTTCATTTAAAGAATTTAGTTTATTAATTTAGAGAAATCTCGATCTTTGAAATAATTTAAATTATTAATTAACAATATCCTAAAGCTAATGGAGTAAGCCTTAAATTTAGCCAATAACTATAATATACATATAATCATGTGAAGATATATATTATATATATCAAGAGTCGCGGTAGCGACTCGACGCCAAGTTAAAAAAGAAATTAATGTTGCCTTCACACTACGATTTGTCTGTCTGACTGGACGGGCTGTTACTCCTGGCGCGACGGTCGCTACTGCTACTCTATTTATTCCGAAGGCGGCCACTCACCGGCCGTTTTCAAATTATAACTCGAATTATATTTGACCACACGTCGAGAACGAAAGATGTGTCAGGTTCAATATTTTTTATTTTTTTTTTCTCTTTCAAATGAGACCTGCGGCAAGGAAATCTGTTTCTTTAATGCTGATATCTGGCATCTTAGTAATTCTCGCCGAGCGACTTTATGTTCCTCCCGTACGGCCGCATTCACACAACTTTAAATGTCCCAACCTATATTTGCCGACGTATTATCTCTGACCACATGTCGCGAACGAAAAATGTATCATGATCAATATTTTCTATTTTTTTTTTCTTCCGAATGAGACCTGTCACAAGAAAATCGGTTCATTTACCGCTGATATCTGGTCTTTTCAAAGTTTTTCGTGTTTAACGCACTCACACAATCTCGATTCACGTATTCACGTACATACATTATATAGAAGCGCCGCACGCAGGCGCGAGTGGCGGCTCGCGAGCAACCAGTGTGTGACGTCACACAGTCGCCAGCCGTTCAGTCAGTCAGCGCGTGTTGCACAGCCGACATCATCAAGAGTCGCGGTAGCGACTCGACGCGAAGTGTACATTTATAATTCGCGTATTTTTATACTTTAATTAATCAGTGTTACACCGCCTAAATGCAGCAAATGTCAATAAAAGGTAATATTTTTTTATGAAAATGCCCAACGCACTGTATTGTTGGTACTCGATGATATGAAAATGCCCAATGCACTGTATTGTTGGTACTCGATGATATGAAAATGCCCAACGCACTGTATTGTTGGTACTCGATGAAAGGATTTTTTACTGTCATCTGACTTGCATATGCTTTTCAATATTATTTTAAGCAAAGTTCTTAGGTTTTCGATTCTGCGCATGATTTTCAGATTCAACTACTAGGCAGATTGGAATGGTTGATATCTCATTTTCTTCTTCATGAAAAGATACACCGGCTAAATGGAGCAAATGTTAATAAAAGGTAATATTTTTTTTATGAAAATGCCCAATGCACTGTATTGTTGGTACTCGATGATATGAAAATGCCCAACGCACTGTATTGTTGGTACTCGATGAAAGGATTTTTTACTGTCGTCTGACTTGCATATGCTTTTCAATATTATCTTAAGCAAAGTTCTTAGGTTTTCCATTCTGCGCATGATTCAGATCAAAATACTAGGCAGATTGGAATGGTTGACATCTCATTTTGTTCTTCATGAAAAGATACACTGACTAAATGGAGCAAACTATTTTTTTTTTCATTCTGAAAGCAAAGTTAATCACTGATAGAAAATAGCATAACATTTATTTATTAATAATTGTGTCACTTAAAAAATATTACCTTTTATTAACGTTTGCTCCATTTAGCCGGTGTATCTTTTCATGAAGAAGAAAATGAGATGTCAACCATTCCAATCTGCCTAGTAGTTGAATCTGAAAATCATGCGCAGAATCGAAAACCTAAGAACTTTGCTTAATTTTCCATTCTGCGCATGATTCAGATCAGAGTTGGACATAATGCATTATTTTTTTAATGCATTATCGTTTTTTTTTACACATTACTTTAACAATGCATAATGGAATTCAGAACCATTACCCTGTGACGTCCGGAGACGTTGAGAAAATGCGAGATTACACCGAGCGGTTAGTGTATCTCTAGTTCTACGATTAAAAATAGTAGAGTGTCGTGGGTAACGCTGAGGACCTCGAGAAGTCCTGTTCTCTTAACCAGAGTACTAGAAATTGTTTAGTTTCAACAGAGTTTATTAGCATTCAATACAAGTACACAAGTTTCTTAATAATAAATACCTTGACAATGGGAGAGACGTTGATGCTCTCGTACGATTCGGAGGTTCGTCGCCACAGCGGGAAAATAATAAAGACGTCGCGTTGTCGCGGAAATACACAGTTTCAATAACGTCGCGTTTTTAGCGGAATATACAATTTTAAGTAATGTCGCGTTTTAGCGGAATACACAATTTAAATAATCGTCGCGCTTGTAGCGGAATATACAATCTACCGATTGATTCTAAACACTTTATAATGATTTTTACTTTGAGAAACAAATAGGATAATTCTACTCGCACTCAGCTAACGGAGAAGCCGCGCGTCGCGATCTGTAGAATTAAACGGAGACTTAGCAAGAGACTGTTCGACCGAATGACTACTACGGTAGTAGCTACTCGCTCCCTTCTGACGAAGGCCTGGAGCATCGTGTCTACACCCGACGTAAGACTAAACGAAAACTAAACTAAAACTAAGCTCGACTTGCCTTGTGGGCAAGGGTTTTTATACAGGAAAGAGAACGTGGTGGGAGGTGAGTTTCCAATTTTGGTCATCGGATGAGTAGAACGGGTTACATTGATCGCTGGAATTCGGGGCTATAATACTACGCATAAAAAGATAGATATTCTAGTAGGTTCCAAGTCTAACGCTCCTTAGTAAGCAGGAGGGCGCAGTTCTTTTATCTAGCGCGGCTGATGGTAATAATTTATACAGTTTATGATGCCTCTTCAGTGGCGGTGACAACCTGCGTTTACGCGGATGGTGAGGATCCGGGAGGTCGATGCGTGAAAGAGTTTTAAAAGCTTCTCGGAAGGAGATCTTGCTCTAGTTTTGGTGTCTATTATTGCTTCCACATGCGGAATCAATGTCCCTGTTTATAAATGCCGGTGCGGACCTTTTGGATAGAAGTCGGTTTAGTATCGTTTGTGCAGTGAGAGAGGTAACACGTGGCATATTGTGGTATATAAAAGAATCCGGAGAAAAAGTGTTGTTCGAGTGAGTCTTAGTTACCTGGGCTAAATAAGTGTTAGTGAATCTTGATTTAGAGAATTTTTAGTCGCACGTGACACCTCCCCACTTCGATTAGTCATCGTCCTCGGTGACTTCAAATTTGTGCATATTTCGAATGCAAAGAAGACATATGTTCAAATAAGTTTAGTTTACTTAAAATTCCGTGTTGAAATAGATTTTGATATCTGATAGATTATTAATAGTGGAATAGGTAGTTGGTTAAGGAGTACGTGTAGGTACTTGGAAAGAGGTTGGTATATATATATATATTTTTTTTTACAGGAAGTTGCCTTATATTTGTCAGAAGGAGAATGAACTCCTCCTAGAGTAATGGTCTTGGGTGCAGATAAATTGGTTTTTTTTCTCTCCTTTTTTTTTTTTTGCAACATGAACTAATTTCAATGCCACAAGATAAACCATATTCAGGTATAGTACCATAATTCCGATAAGGAATATCTGACCCGTCCACAGTAGTGGTGACCGTGGGGCTTACTCTTATTTTTGAAAATTTGGCAAAGGTATAGTTGGGAAGATATGATTAGTGATATCTGATCATTTTCGTGCAAGAATTTTAAGAATAAAAACAAAATTATAGCATAATTTACTCTACGTTCTTTGTCACAGAGTACGATGATCAATTGATTTGTGTACACTAACGAAAATTTCTATAACACAATGTTCATCATAAGGGGCATTTACTTTAAATTCTTAATTAGCGCGCTTAATTCTACTCACGAACATTTTGTTTATAAATAGTACGTTATCTTCGGTCCTTAGGCAGTTGGTATTGATGATGAAGTTGCGGGTCCAGGGTGAAGTCTGAACGATGAAACACCCGTTCCAGAGTTGAAATGGAAGTTTAGTTGGTTGGTAGATAATGTAGTGGTCACGAATGTTCGTCTTCGTCTCGTTCCCGGAGAGGTCAGACTCCTGGTAATAGTCGATCAGGGCGGTTAGGTTGGCGATGACCCCTGCCGTTGACCATCGTTGATCCGATCGTTGTTGCAGGTAGGCCTCTAGTATCTGGTTTAGATACAAGAGTACAGCTTGGTGATGTTCCACTATCCACTGGAACGTAAATTGTTGCTGGTCTTGTTGCATCTTAGGTCCAGCGATTGACAACTTCAATAATGTCGTCGTCGTCGAATGCAAAGTATGGAGTTCAGATTTTACTAGGTGCGTTTGATTTCGTTCAGAGTACTTCGAATGTTTGCTTCGTTGATGAGGTATCTTGAGCGTTCAAACAGAATTGGATGGTTGTCTACTTCCATGGTATCCAGTAGTAGCTTGGAAAAAATTCGGTTGCCAGTCCTCAAATGGTTGTAGATTGATGAAGGGAGTGAATCGTCATTCCATCCGTGACAGTCGACGTTCGCTCATAGGCTTGTTACACAATCTGGCCATATTCTTTATGTAACGTGTTGAACCAAGTATTTCTCCAAGTGAAAGAATAAGGAAGGTGATGTACATAGTGAAGTTAAGTGGTCTTTTTGGTATGGGATAACTTATATGAGGATGAGGTTTGTGTAGGAATTTGGAGGTTGATCGTTATATTGATATTTTGAGGAATATTGAAATTTTCAAAACACGACATTTTTGTTTGTAAAAAGGATGTGATGGGTTCCAAAAGTGATAAATTTCTGATTGTTGTTCTATGTTATCTTTTTACAAAATTGAACATTCAACTAATTTATGGGAACAAATATGAATTTTATAAAACTTTGTCAAGAACTTGGATGCGCAAGTTAGGTCGCATCTTGTAAAGTCTGTTTCTGATGGAAAATATGGTAATCTATAAATCGCTTGTCATGATTTTGAAACGGTACATTCATTAAATTCAATAATGTGAATACATATATATATATATATATATATATATATATTCACATTATTGAATTTATACATATATAAATACATATATAAAAATGAATATAATTGTCAGAAATTCGTAACTTGCAAAAAAAAATTCTTAATTTATCAAAGAGATTTTATTATTTAAAAATTTTTATTTTTCACATTTTTAAATAATTTTTAGTATAACTTTGAGCTTTTATATTTGACTCCATTCTGGTAAAAATAATCTAATTATTTCTTGAATATTGAAAGTATTCTTCGAACGCCTTGAAAGAAAACAAAAATAAATTAGTGACCAATCTTTGAGAAATATAAGAGTAAAATTATCATTAAATTGTTTTAGTAATGAAAACACACACGAGTTATTTATTATGTAGCACAAGTTTGTCAACTGTTTTATAATTTGCTTTGTACAATGCATAAGGGAGTTAGTTGTGAGGATTTTGATGCATAATTGTTTAACGAGGGTTGTTTTATAACTGGATTTATCTGTGAAGATCGTGGGGGTATCGATCTGGTTAGAGGTTCAGAAATTTCGCGTTGGTAAGTGTTTGTATTGAATTTATCTCTTTATCCGCGACTGCGTAGCGGGCAGTTTCTTTTAGTTTTGAAATCACTCCTTTAAAGTGAGATTCGCGTAGACCTTCGGAAATAAAAGTAAATCCACTTTCTACGTCTTGGATAAAAGTTTTAAGAGGCATATTTTTGCCATTAAAATTGGGCACATGAAGCAATGCTTGTTGAAGTGCCATACATTCGCCCATACTAGTAAGTATAGCGTTAGTTATGTTTTGATGGTGTGTTAAATTTGCAATATTCTCTTCTATTTTAACTAAATTTTGAAAGTAACTACTAGTCAGAAAACATTCAACGTTATCCCACCGCTGTCACCAAAAATTTTCTGTGACGTCCGGAGACGTTGAGAAAATGCGAGATTACACCGAGCGGTTAGTGTATCTCTAGTTCTACGATTAAAAATAGTAGAGTGTCGTGGGTAACGCTGAGGACCTCGAGAAGTCCTGTTCTCTTAACCAGAGTACTAGAAATTGTTTAGTTTCAACAGAGTTTATTAGCATTCAATACAAGTACACAAGTTTCTTAATAATAAATACCTTGACAATGGGAGAGACGTTGATGCTCTCGTACGATTCGGAGGTTCGTCGCCACAGCGGGAAAATAATAAAGACGTCGCGTTGTCGCGGAAATACACAGTTTCAATAACGTCGCGTTTTTAGCGGCATATACAATTTTAAGTAACGTCGCGTTTTAGCGGAATACACAATTTAAATAATTGTCGCGCTTGTAGCGGAATATACAATCTACCGATTGATTCTAAACACTTTATAATGAATTTTACTTTGAGAAACAAATAGGATAATTCTACTCGCACTCAGCTAACGGAGAAGCCGCGCGACGCGATCTGTAGAATTAAACGGAGACTTAGCAAGAGACTGTTCGACCGAATGACTACTACGGTAGTAGCTACTCGCTCCCTTCTGACGAAGGCCTGGAGCATCGTGTCTACACCCGACGTAAGACTAAACGAAAACTAAACTAAAACTAAGCTCGACTTGCCTTGTGGGCAAGGGTTTTTATACAGGCAAGAGAACGTGGTGGGAGGTGAGTTTCCAATTTTGGTCATCGGATGAGTAGAACGGGTTACATTGGTCGCTGGAATTCGGGGCTATAATACTACGCATAAAAAGATAGATATTCTAGTAGGTTCCAAGTCTAACGCTCCTTAGTAAGCAGGAGGGCGCAGTTCTTTTATCTAGCGCGGCTGATGGTAATAATTTATACAGTTTATGATGCCTCTTCAGTGGCGGTGACAACCTGCGTTTACGCGGATGGTGAGGATCCGGGAGGTCGATGCGTGAAAGAGTTTTAAAAGCTTCTCGGAAGGAGATCTTGCTCTAGTTTTGGTGTCTATTATTGCTTCCACATGCGGAATCAATGTCCCTGTTTATAAATGCCGGTGCGGACTTTTTGGATAGAAGTCGGTTTAGTATCGTTTGTGCAGTGAGAGAGGTAACACGTGGCATATTGTGGTAAATAAAAGAATCCGGAGAAAAAGTGTTGTTCGAGTGAGTCTTAGTTACCTGGGCTAAATAAGTGTTAGTGAATCTTGATTTAGAGAATTTTTAGTCGCACGTGACAACCCATTACTTTATTAATGAATAATGGAACTCATATCCGTTACCCATTATTTTTTTATGAGTAATGTAACTCATATCCGTTACCCATTACTTTTTTAATGAGGAATGGAACTCATATCCGTTGCCCATTACTTTTTTAATGAGTAATGGAACTCACATTCATTACCCATCACTTTTTTAATGAGTAATGGAACTCACATCCATCACCCATTACTTTTTTAATGAGTAATGGAACTCACATCCATCACCCATTACTTTTTTAATGAGTAATGGAACTCACATCCATCACCCATTACTTTTTTAATGAGTAATGGAACTCACATTCATTACCCATTACTTTTTTAATGAGTAATGGAACTCACATCCATCACCCATTACTTTTTTAATGATTAATGGAACTCACATTCATTACCCATTACTTTTTTAATGAGTAATAGAACTCACATCCATCACCCATTACTTTTTTAATGAGTAATGGAACTCACATCCATCACCGTTTTTTAAAGTAATGGGTAATGAACGTGCTAATGGATATATGATAGTCCCATTACTTTAGAAAAATTTGCTTAATAAATAAATATATAAATAAATAAATCGGAAAATCGTTCAAAAAGTTAATAAATAAGTAGATGAATAGCAAAATCGTTCGAAAAATTGAAAAATAAATGAATAAATATAATATCATTAGAAGTCTGCGGTTAAAACAGGTCGCGATAGACGGGCGATTTCTCAGAGACGAACTATCCGGATACCTGAAAATCTTAGCAATAGTCATTTGCGACATGTTGCATTTCTAACTTTTGACTAACTTTTAACTAACTTCTAACTT
The DNA here is from genome assembly GCA_963970395.1 of Ephialtes manifestator. Taxonomy (NCBI): domain Eukaryota; kingdom Metazoa; phylum Arthropoda; class Insecta; order Hymenoptera; family Ichneumonidae; genus Ephialtes; species Ephialtes manifestator. The sequence goes on from OZ019977.1 coordinate 1,692,598, forward strand.
TTGACTAACTTTTAACTAACTTCTAGCTTTTGACTAACTTTTGACTAACTTCTAACTTTTGACTAACTTCTAACCTTTGACTAATTTCGAACATTTCACTAACTTTTACTAACTTCTAACCTTTGACTAATTTCGAACCTTTGACTAATTTCGAACCTTTGACTAATTTCGAACCTTTGACTAATTTCGAACCTTTGACTAATTTCGAACCTTTGACTAATTTCGAACATTTGACTAACTTGACTAACTTCTAACTTTTGACTAACTTCTAACTTTTGACTAACTTCTAACTTTTGACTAACTTCTAACTTTTGACTAACTTCTAACTTTTGACTAACTTCTAACTTTTGACTAATTTCTAACTTTTGACTAATTTCTAACTTTTTACTAATTTCTAACATTTGACTAACTTTCAACTAACTTCTAACTTTTGACTAATTTCTAACTTTTGACAAACTTCTAACTTTTGACTAATTTCTAACATTTGACTAATTTCTAACATTTGACTAATTTCTAACATTTGACTAACTTCTAACTTTTGACTAACTTCTAACTTTTGACTAATTTCTAACATTTGACTAACTTTCAACTAACTTCTAATTTTTGACCTTTGACTAACTTTTGTCTAACTACTAACTTCTTACTTTTGACAAACTGTTGACTAACTTCTAACTTTTTATTAATTTCTAACATTTGACTAACTTTCAACTAACTTCTAACTTTATACTAATTTCCAACTTTTCCCCATGTACGAATTCAGGTATACTGCCAGAGTTACCAATACGGTCCAGTACTGGAGCGGGATCGGCCGCCAAGTGTCGTTGAGCAGTGCTGTTACAGTACTGATCAACCTCTGGCTCCGTACCGTGCCAGTAGTGGTGGCCAGTACTTCCAAGACAAAATATACGGCACTCAGCCAGCGGTCGTCCAAGTACTGGGCACGGACTTGGACGAAACTCGTCTTATTGTTGGCAAGCAAACTGCGCCAGTACTAACCTGGTATGCGTCTGAGTACTGGGGCAGTACTGTCCCGACAGTTGTGCTTTGTACTGGCTGACAATATTGCCGGGACACCGCCGATAGTCGTCTGAGTACTGGGCGCGGACTGGGACAAAACTCGTCTTATTGTCGGTGAGCAAATTTTGCCAGTACCAGTCTGGCTGGCAACTCAATATTGGGGTAATACTGTCCCAACAGTTGTCCTTTGTGCTGGCTGAAAATGTTGCCGGAGCACTGGTGAAAGTCGTCGGAGTACTGGGCGCGGACTTCCCCAAAACTCGTCTTATTGTCGGTGAGCAAACTTTGCCAATACTAGCCTGGCATGCGTCTGAGTACTGGGGCAGTACTGTCCCGACAGTTGTGCTTTGTGCTGGCTGACAATATTGCCGGCACATCGCCGATAGTCGTCTGAGTACTGGGCGCGGATTAGGACAAAACTCGTCTTATTGTCGGTGAGCAAATTTTGCCAGTACCAGTCTGGCTTACGACTCAATATTGGGGTAATACTATCCCAGCAGTTGTCCTTTGTGCTGGCTGAAAATGTTGCCGGAGCACCGGTGAAAGTCGTCGCAGTACTGGGCGCGGACTTGGCCAAAACTCGTCTTATTGTCGGTGAGCAAACTTTGCCAATACTAGCCTGGCATGCGTCTGAGTACTGGGGCAGTACTGTCCCGACAGTTGTGCTTTGTGCTGGCTGACAATATGGCCGGCACATCGCCGATAGTCGTCTGAGTACTGGGCGCGGACTAGGACAAAACTCATCTTATTGTCGGTGAGCAAATTTTGCCAGTACCAGTCTGGCTTAGGACTCAATATTGGGGTAATTCTGTCCCAACAGTTGTCCTTTGTGCTGGCTGAAAATGTTGCCGGAGCACCGGTGAAAGTCGTCGGAGTACTGGGCGCGGACTTGGCCAAATCTCGTCTTATTATCGGTGAGCAAACTTTGCCAATACTAGCCTGGCATGCGTCTGAGTACTGGGGCAGTACTGTCCCGACAGTTGTGCTTTGCACTGGATGAAAAAATTGCCGGACCACCGACGAATGCCGTCCAAGTACGGGGCACGGACTTGACCAAAACTCGTCTTATTGTCGGCGAACAAACTTTGCCAGTACTAGCTTGACATGCGACTGAGTACGGGAATAATACTGTCTCGACAGTTGTGCTTTGTCCTGACTAAAAATATTGCAAGAACACTGCCGATAGTCGTCTGAGTACTCGGCGCGGACTAGGACAAAATTCGTCTTATTGTCGGTGAGCAAACTTTGCCAGTACCAGCCTGGCTTGTGACTCAGTATTGGGGTCATAACGCCCCAACACTTATTGTTCTTACTGGCTAAAAAATATCACCAACACTCGGCCTACCAGTCGAATCAGTACTGGCCATGGCTTGTAAGAAAGCTGTCATATAGTTGCCGAGTAAATTATTATAGCTGTCGCCAGACATGTCGTCCAGCAATGTGACCATACTGGTGCGATACGTGTTACACGTATCGCATAACTGCATTGCTGGATGGTTTTGAATCTTGAACTAATTACGAATCTGAAGTCAAAGTAAGGTGTGGGTTTTGGGTTATTTGTATGGGATTTCCTTTAATGGGATACTAGAATATTATAGTCTTTCCGTCGCATGCCTCAAGATTACTTTTAAGTATTAGCTCAAGAAAGAAATTGGAATCTTCTGGTTTGTAAACGTATTTTATTTTCATAATACAAAAAAAATGTATTTTTCGCTTGACAACTTTTTTCATTAATATTATTCGTTTTTTTTTTTTGCTCTACTGATACATAAATCGTCTCGCTTCTTTCTATCCATCAGCAATGCTTACATATGCAAAAGGCTGATAACGTATGTACGGTTACGAATTGGCAATATCATGCACTTTTCAGAAATAGCATTAATGCGAATATAATGCCTAAGCCAGTAGGCAGCGCGATTTTGAAAATGCCTATTTCAGAGGAAGGCATTGGTTCGATAAAAGCATTCCGTTTTTTTGTTAAAACCTGTCCCTCGATAAACATTCTATTTTGCCCCATGTACGAATTCTGATATACTGCCAGAGTTGCCAATACGGTCCAGTACTAAAACGGAATTGGCCGCCAAGTGGCGTTGGACAGTGTTGTCACATCACCGATTAACAATTGGCACCATGCTGCGTCAGTACTTGTGGCCAGTACGTCCATGATAACATGGACGGCACTCAGCCGGGGTTCGTCCAAGTACCGGGCGTGGGCTTCAGCGAAATTCGTCTTAACGTCGGCAAGCAAACTTTGCCAATACTAGCCTGGCATTCGACAGAATACTGGGGTAATGCTATCCCAACAGTTGTGCGTTGCACTGGCTGAAAATATTGCCGGAACACCGCCGAGAGCCGTCCGAGTGCTGGACCCGGACTAGGCCGAAACTCATCTTATTGTCGTCGAGCAAACTTTGCCAGTACCACCCTGACATACGACTGAGTACTGGAATAATACTGTTTCGACAGTTGTCCTTCGTACTGACTGAATATATTTCCAGACCGCCGGCGAAAGTCGTCCAAGTACTGGGAGCGGACTTCGCCGAAACTTGTTTTTTTGTCGGCAAGCAAACTTTGCCAATACTAGCCTCGCATTCGACGGAGTACTGGGGTAATACTGTCCCAACAGTTGTGCGTTGTACTGGCTGAATATATTGCCGGAACACCGCCGAGAGCTGTCCGAGTGCTGGACCCGGACTAGGCCGAAACTCATCTTATTGTCAGCGAGCAAACTTTGCCAGTACCACCCTGACATGCGACTGAGTACTGAAATAATACTGTTCCGACAGTTGTCCTTCGTACTGGCTGAATATATTTCCAGACCACCGGCGAAAGTCGTCCAAGTACTGGGAGCCCACTTCGCCGAAACTCGTCTTTTTGTCGGCAAGCAAATTTTGCCAATACTAACCTGGCATTCGACTGAATACTGGGGTAATACTGTCCCAACAGGTGTGCGTTGTACTGGTTGAATATATTGCCGGAACACCGCCGAGAGCTGTCCGAGTGCTGGGCCCGGACTAGGCCGAAACTTATTTTATTGTTATAGAGCAAACTTTGCTAGTATCAGCCTGACATACAACTAAGTACTGGCATTATACTGCACCGAAATTTATGTTTTATACAGACTTTATAATATTGTCGACGGATATCCAAGACTCGTTAGAGTACTGGAGTTACACTGTCCCAACGCTGGCCGAAAATTGTATTCATATTCGTATAAAGTAACATCGAAATCCTTTACGTATCCAGTCTCTGATTGAAATTTAGTTACGGTTTACATTTTGGTCTGCCATTTTGAAATTCTGCATTTCGATACGCCATCTTGGACCCGTGACTTAATTCGTGAATTTCGTATTCAGATTCGTTATCAGGGACTGCGAAAACCTATGGGTGTTGAGTTTCATCTAAATCGAAACGGTTTTTAATATCTGGTCCGCCATATTGGATTCGCCATTTCGAATTTCCTAATGTGCAGTTAAGGTTCGTAGTCAACGACATAAATAGCTTTCGGGTACGGAGTCTTATTCACACCACGTTACTTTTAGCATTTTCGGTCCGCCATATTGGCTCCGCCATTTTGAATCTCTCAATTTTGAGATCAGATTCGTAATCAGCGACCTCGAAAATACCGGGTGGCATATTTTTACTCAAATCCGTCTATATTTCTGTGATTGTTATACTCGAAGCAACCTTTATGAAAGTCTAGTATCAGAAATCCATATAGTCGGTTTGGTCTAGTGGTTAGCGTGTACGTTCTTAGGTAGATAGGTAGTTAGGTAGGTCGATAGGTCTTAGGTTCAAATCCCCACACATCACTTCTCAGGGAGCATCACGGAAAAATTGTAATTGTAAAGGAATCACTTTTTTTCTTTTTTTAATATTACTAAAATAATATTACCAATATAATTAATATCATAACATATTTTTATTATGTAATATATAAATTTAATAATAATATGAATATTAATATTCGGTTCTGGTTCGGTACTGGCTCGCTTCTGAAACTGGACCTCGGCCCAACGGCTCACACTCAGTGTCGGCGCAATACCGTGAGGTAAGCGTTGGACCGGTATGATCATCCCGGAGTTGTGCCATCGTTCAGTCAATACCTCTTCAGTATCGGTTGTACCTTACCAGAATTAGTTGCCAGCACCGGCATCGTTAGAAAAACCTTACTGGCACTGTACAGACTGAAGATTCTCCTCGGGACTACGGTTCAACTCTGGTCCAGTACTGGCCCAACGTACTTCACCAGTACCGCTAGCCAGTACCATGCCAATACCAAGGGGCAAACATAGGACCGGTATGATCATCCCAACGTTGCGCCAGCGTTGAGTCTGTAATGTCACAATACCTCCCCAGTATTACTCGCCAGTACCGTCAACGTTGGCAACGGTACTGCGCCAAGACCCAGCCGGTTTGAGATTCGTACATGGGTCACTAACTTTTCAGTTACTTTTAACTTTTGGCTAACTTCTGACTTTTAAAAGTTAAAAGTTAGTTAGTAGGTAGTCATCAGTTGGTGAAAAGTTAGTAGTCAGTCAAAAGCTAGAAGTTAGTTGAAAGCAGAGTTGTGAAATTTTTAATGTGATAATAATGCATAATTTTTAATGAAAAAAATTGATAATGGAACTCGAATCCACTACTCATTACTTTATTAATGAGCAACGGAGCAGAGGTCCATCACCCATTACTTTATTAGTGAGTAATGGAGCAGAGGTCCATCACCCATTACTTTTTGCTTCCTCATAGAAGAAGCTTTTTCATGAAATTTTTTTTTCGAGATTTTCATGTCAGTACACTCAGAATGGGCCAAAACGTCGAGAAAAGTGATTTAGAAAAAAATGTCTGTATGTATTGTGTGTGTGTGTGTATGTTACACGATCGAAAAATGTAAACTTTTATAACTCGGGAATGCATTGAGATATCAAGCTGAAATTTGGACAATAGATAGAGGGATCAAGCCTCATCGTTCATACAGATTTTTGTTAAACTCCACTTCATCGTTAAATTATTACGCGTTTTTTAATTTTTTGAAAAATGTCTGATTACGCGATAACTTTTTCAATTTTCGAGATTTTAATCTTAAAATTGGTATGAATGTGAGCTTTCATACGCCGGTGATCGCTATTGAATTTGGTTAAGATCGGTTGAACCATTAAAATTTTATGATGTTTTGAATTTTTCAACAAATTGACATTATCGCTCTATTGTAACTTTTGCAAAACTTCAGATAGCGAGCTCAAATTTTGAATAAAAATGAAACAATATTCAGCCATTATATATGTATAATTTAGTGACGAACGGTATGAAATTTTTGATTTTATGGAATGTTGAATTATTTTTAAAAATATACATTATCACATTCACTTTCGGAAACGCTCTAATAATAACGAAATAGAAAAACGAATCCACAACATGTATATTTATCTAATTAAAACAAGGATGCAATGTAGAACCTTGCACATTGTTTCCTCATTATTTTTCGCGTTTTACAAAGCTTCCTCTATGAGGAAGCTAAAAATGGAATAACATACTTCCTCATAGAGGTAGCTTACTCATTAATAAAGTAATGGGTAATTGATCCGAATTCCATTACTCATTAATAAAGTAATGGCTAGTGGATCCGAATTCCATACTCCATTTTTTTCGTAAAAAATAATGCATTATTTTCACATTAAAAATTTCACAACTCTAATTCAGATCAAACTACTAGGCAGATTGGAATGGTTGACATCTCATTTTCTTCTTCATGAAAAGATACACCGGCTAAATAAAGCAAATGTTATTAAAAGGTGATATTTTTTCAGTGACACAATTATTAATAAATAAATGTTATGCTATTTTCTAAATCAGTGATTAACTTTGCTTTCAGAATGAAAAAAAAAATAGTTTGCTCCATTTAGCCGGTGTATCTTTTCATGAAGAAGAAAATGAGATGTCAACCATTCCAATCTGCCTAGTAGTTTCATCTGAATCATGCGCAGAATGGAAAACCTAAGAACTTTGCTTAAGATAATATTGAAAAGCATATGCAAGTCAGACGACAGTAAAAAATCCTTTCATCGAGCACCAACAATATAGTGCATTGGGCATTTTTATATGCAATAGGATTTGGATGATATTGAATTTCCAAAATCAATTTTTTTTACCTGACTCCTTCCCCTTAAACTATAAACCATTGTTAAATTGGCAGACTATTGGGAGAAACTATTGAACTACACTATTGAGATAAAAGTACACTATTAGAAGGAACTATTGCGTCTAGAACTATACAATAGTTTACAATTGAAGAACTACTGAATAGTTCTACTGAATACGTGCAAAAAATTAGCTGAATGACTAGATTTTGAAGGAATGAAGTATAAGAAATTTCGATGAGTCAGATGTTTATGTTTTTTCTAGATGGATGGACGTGATTGTCAACGATTTAGACGGTGGTTTGATAATGGTACCAGATGGAGTGGCAATTTCTTTACTTTCGGAACCACTTTTCTCTCTGACCCAGGATGCCCTTTCGGTTGTACTACAACTGGAGCTCGCTTGTGCCAACTACGCATTTCTTCCATTTGCAATGAGAGCATTGCATCCGTCGATGTTGGATGATGGTATCATCCTAAGTCTGATATCATCAAGAGTTGCGGTAGCGACTCGACGCCAAGTTAAAAACGAAATTAATGTTGCTGTCACACGACGATTTCTCTGTCTGTATATATATAATGGAATGCCTCACCTCCGACGAGATTTCGAGTCTATAGAAATTTTGGTTTCATTGAATGTTTTGAGTTTGCAAAGTTAGACAAGAATTCTTGTAGAATTCTTATTGCTGCCTTCTGTTCTTTGTAAACATGCAGGATACATTTAGTAGTGTCTACTTACCTTCATTTACTGTTCATTGTACATGAACTTTTTAATCAATACACAGATATAACTTGCAACGGTTCAAATGCACGCGCGCGGAACTCGCGCAGACGCCGAACAGCCCGAGGACGGAGGGAGCTGAGCGCAAGCGCGAAGCCACCACCAACGCACAACCCCCACCAACACGCTAAGGCAAGCGGGCAAGAGACCGTGAGATCGACCTGGGAGAGCTCACTCAGGCTGCCGTCACCGGACAGCGAATATCACCCTGTAACAAGGATACATCAAATGATTATTTAAATAAAATTACTCCTAATTACTTACGACTCACCCTGCGTTTGCATCCCATACTTACCTTAGCTTCCACACTTACCTGGCTGGAGACGAGTGGACTTGATCGAGTTGGATTGATGATTGAGATTGATGATTGAGGGATATTCCCCAGAGCGAGCCGAGTCAAACTAATAACGGGATATCCCTGCGTTACGCTGACTCTGAGAAACAACAAACGGTCGACAAACGAACCCGCTGTTAGCTCTCCTCCTCTGGGAATGGTAGGATATGTAGAACGAACAACGGCTTTTGCCTGCGTTCTGCCTGCATAGGAAACGGGAAACGACGAGATTCGTCTGCTCCCTGCTCCCAGTTTAGCATCCAGGAATTTTAGGGATTTCCACAACACTGGGAGGACTCGGGAGGATCATCCGCATAGACGAAACCGTTGCAGTGGCGCGCCAACGTGAGGCCCGATAGCTCTCGCAGTGTAGGAAATTAGGAACAGGAGAAGATGAAGACAAGATCGAACGCAAAGACCGATAAAGCAACGAGCGAGGAAAGAAAAAGTGAAGAAAAGAAAGACGAAACAATGGAGGACCCGAGTCAGAAAGCAAAAACAGGCGAAGATAGCCGCGAAATGCAGGCGCAAGCAGGCGACGGTAGCCCGAGCAGTAAAGGAGGGGCAAGACGCCGGACGGTGGTAAACCCGAATCCCGAGGATGGCGAAATCGGAGCCGGAGGTCAAAAGGCCCAAGGAGGGGACGTGGTTGCCAGTGAGGGCGAGGAAGAAAATGGCATCAGCGAAGAAGAGCGAAGAAACTCCAGAGAATCACCGGGAATAGCGACATCAGCATGGCGGGACTTAGGAAAGAGCGTCAGAGCCTTGAGAGCGTCATCCGGGAAATTGGAGGATGAAATCGAGAGAAACCGACGAAATATTGAGAGCAATAGGAGCACAGCTGAAGTACACCGACGGAATCTCGACGCATTCACTATGCTGTTACAACAGAAGGAGGAAGAGACGCGACGTGCCATCGAAAACGCGAAGATAGAAATGCGCGAGATAATGGACTTAAGATTAGCTAAGATCAACGACGAAACGAGACGAGCATGCGCCGAATTAATTGCTGAGTGTCGAGCCGAGGATAAGGCGGAGATGAACCGAGAGCTGAACAACATGCGCGCGGAAATACGAGAAGCACAAAACATATCACTGAGAACCAGAGAGCACGCAGAAGCGGGCGAAGAAGGAGAAGTGGCAACCAGAGTACGAAGCGAAAACACAGCAACGTCACTAGTGCCAGCACGGTTGGCCCTACCCAAGTACGATGGATCGGGGAGAGAACGACCAATGAAATTCTTAAGGGACCTAAACCGATACTGCATAGCCGTGCATGTCAGAGAAGTGGACTTAAAATTCACTATCGGGCAATGCTTAACAGGGATCGCGAGTGATTGGTGGCAAGTGGTGGAGGAAGGCGTCCAGACTTGGCAAGAATTTGAAACATCATTTACTGAGAAATTCTGGAGCGAGTCGATGCAGGAAAGGGTGCTTCTGGTGCTGAATACCTTCTATTACACTGCAGATGGAAAAACGACGAGGGTCGAATATGCGACACGGTTATTTGCCACTGCAAGGGACTTGAAACCAAAATTAGAAGAAAAAACGTTGGTCCGGAAAGTAGCACGACATTTCTCACACGCAATACTTACAGCGGTATTAAGCAATGGTATTACAACTACAGCAAAATTACTAGAAATCTTGGAGGTACACGACCAGACGGGACCTGTTAATAGACGACCAACGGGACGAGAGGAGGGACCGAGAACTACTACAACACCTAGGCCATTCAACACTGAAATACGAAACCGGCCAACACGGTTAGCAATGAGTGGTACTAACAGCAATAACAACGGTGGAACGCGACATGTCAACACCCTGTCCCAAGAATCAGGTACACACGCAACGAACAACGGGCAGGAACAAACCGCAGAAGTAGAAGACTCGGGAAACTCATAAGCGTTGCACGAGGAGAAACAGCACCAGGAACTCAAGCATCGGAAAAACATCGAACGAGTGCAACGCGAAAGCGCAAAAGGGTGAGAAAGAAATCTAGAAAGATAGGAAATTTGTGGTACGAAAATTTTCGAGAACAACTATGTGAAGAGGAAGTACCACTGGAAGAAATTGATAATACTGAGTGTCCGGTCGTGAGAGTGATCCTTGAAGTAATCAACACAGATATACTCTTGGATACAGGAAGCCAAGTGACGTGCGTGTCGGAGCAATGGTACCATAGAAACATCGAACTCTTAAAAAATTGCCCGATGCTGCCGACCCGTTCCATTACGGTAGCGGGAGCCGTGAGTGGAACACCAGTAAAAGTAGGGAAGCAGATATACCTCAAGGCAAAAATCGAAGAACAAGAGATCGATATGACGTTTCTGATAGTTCCGAAGTTGATGCGCGATTGCATAATAGGAGCAGACACACTGGGAAAACTAGATGCTGTGATCTATGTGAAAAGAGGCTTCACGACCCTTAAAACACCAAAAGGATTAATACGTATAAACTGCGTGGGAATGGGACCAGCAACGAAGCTTACACTTGAAAAGGGCCAGGACGAGGAAATGGTGGTCGAGCCGGACGAGCATCCAGAGCTCCCACAAAGAGAGGTGGAAGCGATAGCAGCAGTGAAGATGAAAGAAGTAAGACCAGGAAAGGCGGAGCAAGGAGGTGAGCCGACGACATTGTCAGAGATCCCCCCAGAAAAAGCGGAAAACAATTTGACAATTACGAAGGCGGAAATAGAAGAAGCGGTCGCAAATTGTCATGGAATCGATGAACAAATGAAGATGAAGTTGAAACAACTTATTGAAAAATACAAAGAAGTTTTTAGCAAACGCCCAGGTCGTATGACAGGGTACGAACACAACTTGAAGATTCGAGAGAAAAATCCGTATCGAGCATACTGTTATCCAGTACCAATGGCCCACCGAGACAAGGTTGACAGTGAATTAAACCGAATGAAAGAACTAGGAATCATCCGAAGATCGAATAGCGCGTGGGTGAATCCGTTAGTTGTGTCGATCAAGAACGATGGAACCGTACGCTTATGCCTAGATGCAAGACGTCTCAATAGGGTAATGGAGGAGGATCGCGAATGCCCTCAGAGCATCGAGGAAATTTTCCAAAGGTGTGTAGGGGTAAAAGTGATGTCAAGCTTTGACCTGACGAGCAGCTTTTGGCAAATTCCTCTAAAAGAGGAATGTAAAAAATACACAGCCTTTCTCCATCAAGGCAAATGTTACGAATACAATGTAACACCGTTCGGCCTTAAGACGAGTAGCGCAGCATTGATCCGAGGACTCGATCGTGTGCTCGGCGGCGTGGGGGAGGGCGTCCTAAATTTCGTGGACGACCTCTTGTGTGTAGCGAAAAGCAATGAGGAACACCTGCAACAAATAGAAAAAGTGTTAAAGCGGCTACAGGAGAATGGAATGACATTGGGATTCCGAAAAACAAAATTTTTCCGACAAGAGGTGACCTTCCTCGGGCATATACTCACCACACAAGGATTGAAACCGGAACCAAATAAAATAGAGGCGATAAAAGACTTCCCGAGACCAACAAAAGTGAAGCAACTCAGAGGATTTTTGGGGTTAATGAACTTCTACTCCAAGTTTGCACGAAGATACGCTCACGTTATCGAACCACTTACGGAACTGCTACGGAAAGGGTGCAAATGGATCTGGAATGAAAAAAGAGAAGAAGCATTCATAAAAGTCAAAGACTTATTTTGCAAGGATGTGACACTTAACCATCCGGATCCCAAGGAAGACTACGTACTACAGACAGACGCGAGTGATAAGGCTATTAGCGCGATATTGGGGCAAAAAGATACAGAAGGCGAAATAAAAATAATAAACATCGTCCATCGAACGCTAACAAGAGCAGAACGCGCATATTTTACAACAGAAAAGGAGCTGTTGGCGATTATATGGGGGCTAGCAAAATTTCGTACATACCTCATAGGAGCAAAAATAAAGGCAATTACAGATCATCGAGCGATCACATTTTTACAAACATGTAAATTCGCAAATCAACGGCTAGGGAGATGGATCCTGTCCATTCAAGATTATTCCATCGAAGCAGAACATTGCCCAGGGTCAAGAAATGTGGTGGCAGACATCATGAGCAGACTACACGAATATGTAGAAGGAGCAACATCAGCAGGGACACACGACGTTAGCATAGAGACGATGCTAGCCCGAGCACCTTCGGGAGAGATCCAAGCAGAACTGGAACAACTTGGGCAAGTACAGCGACAAGATGAAAACCTACGGAAGAAAATTGAGACAGTAGAGGGTGAAGGCTCAGAGAAATACAGAATGCAGAACGGGATATTACAAAAACAAGCAAACGAAGAAATATGGAAGTCATGCTTACCGGCAGGAACGTTGGAAAAACTTACGTGGGAATGCCACGAATTATATGCTCACATAGGCCCAGAAAAAATATTCCAAATGCTACAGGAGGAATTCTGTCATCCACACATGAGGATGAAAATCAAGAGGACCCTGGCCGGTTGCGACTCCTGTCAACGAAATAAAAGTTCAAACCAGACCTCGTATGCAACAATGCAAACCATAGCACCAAGGAAACCGAACGAGTTAGTCTCCATAGACTTCTTAGGGCCACTGCCGAGAGCGAGAAATGGGGCAAAATATTTACTCGTGGCAATAGACGCATTCTCAAAATACGTCAACATTTATCCTTTAAAAAAAGCAAACACAGAAGAAACTATAAAAAAAATATTCACGGAATATATCCCGAAAATGGGTAAGCCGGAACGCGTGCAATTCGACCACGGCACGCAATTTACGTCGAAGAAATGGGCCAAAACATTGAGAGAAAACGGTATCATCGGCACTTTCTCGTCAATTCGCCACCCACAAGGAAACATCGTTGAAAGAGTAAATAAGGAACTGGGGCGATTCTTCAGAACGCTAATAAAAGAAAACCACAAAACTTGGACACGGTGGACGGAGGTAATCACCGATTGTATCAACGAAGTATATCACAACACAATAGAAATGACACCTGTGGAACTGCACTTTGGGGTTAAACCAGAACGGGTGTGGCACCGGTGGTTAACTACAGGGAGAGGGCAGGACGAGGTAGACGAAGAGACAGCGCATGCTCGAAGAATAGAGTTGGCGCGGCAGCGAATCAGAAACAAGGGTCGGAAGAGAGCGGCAAAATTCGAAGCTACACATAAACTAACATCATTTGAGGTGGGGGAAACAGTGTTACTAAAAGCCTTAAATCTTTCGAATGCCACAGCAGAGAAAATGGCGAAATTTCTGTCCATCTTCGAGGGTCCATACGTAATAAAAAGAAAAATAGGCGAGGGAACGTACATATTGCAAGAACGGAATGGAACGAAAGAAAAAGGCATGCACCACGCTACGCGATTACGGAAATATATAGAGAGAACCAGACAAGACAACACAGAGAGAGAAGTGGAATAGGGAAAAAAAAAAAAAGGAAAACAAGACGAAATATGATTAGGGGAGAGCACGTAGCTAGGCGAACCGATATATAAGGGACAGCGCGAAAGGTAAGGAACACAATCACGTACAATGGCACCGAACAACAAGCGAAGCGTTGGGACAGTACAAGATTACATCGAAGGCAAGAGAGATGTGATCGTACAAACCGGCTTACCTGCCGTCTGGGTACGAGAAAAACGTCAAGGGACATTAATGCGGCCGAGGAAACGCACTACTACATATGAAAACAAGACCAACATCAAGTGGAAGGGACGTACAGTACAAACGCCGAAAATTAAAACAAAAACCACGTGGACTCAAACGGACGAAGACCGACCAGAAGGGGAGAACAACAACAGTATTAAAATAACGGGAAAACGTGAAGGGACAGAAACCACGAGCGGAATAAACGAAACCATGAAGGCAACGAAGAAACGCTACGACATAAACATAACGATCGAGGAAAAAAAAGAAGAGACGGAAGACAGGGAAAAACAACGAAAGGCCGTAGAAGAAAATAAACAACAACCGCAACACGCACGAGACCACGCAAACACCGAAACGGTGTACGCGACGAAGAAAAGCGGCGACACAGAGACAGCAGCGGAACAAGTGGTGAGAGAGGCGACGGAAGACAGGGAGAAACGACGACATGCCGAACACGAGAAAAGACGACAAATGCAGGAGGAACTGGACCGAGCGATCGCATCAATACGACCAGATCCAGAGTGGCAGCTGCCAGCAGCACACGACACGACCGGGGCAAGATGGACCGGAAACTAGAGTGGAGGTGCAGGAGGCAGTGCAGTCGAACCGCTTAGCACAGGATCCGAATGCATCACCAACCGTCCAGCAGGCTGGGGCAGTTGAGATGCAGGGAGGGCGGTGCAACGGTTCAAATGCACGCGCGCGGAACACGCGCAGACGCCGAACAGCCCGAGGACGGAGGGAGCTGAGCGCAAGCGCGAAGCCACCACCAACGCACAACCCCCACCAACACACTAAGGCAAGCGGGCAAGAGACCGTGAGATCGACCTGGGAGAGCTCACTCAGGCTGCCGTCACCGGACAGCGAAGATCACCCTGTAACAAGGATACATCAAATGATTATTTAAATAAAATTACTCCTAATTACTTACGACTCACCCTGCGTTTGCATCCCATACTTACCTTAGCTTCCACACTTACCTGGCTGGAGACGAGTGGACTTGATCGAGTTGGATTGATGATTGAGATTGATGATTGAGGGATATTCCCCAGAGCGAGCCGAGTCAAACTAATAACGGGATATCCCTGCGTTACGCTGACTCTGAGAAACAACAAACGGTCGACAAACGAACCCGCTGTTAGCTCTCCTCCTCTGGGAATGGTAGGATATGTAGAACGAACAACGGCTTTTGCCTGCGTTCTGCCTGCATAGGAAACGGGAAACGACGAGATTCGTCTGCTCCCTGCTCCCAGTTTAGCATCCAGGAATTTTAGGGATTTCCACAACACTGGGAGGACTCGGGAGGATCATCCGCATAGACGAAACCGTTGCAAACTAAAACATGAGTTCTCATTATTTTTTTAAATTACGTTTTGACTTTCAAAAACAGAGCAAATAACACCAAAAATGTTTTCCCAAAACAAAAATGGTACGCCAAGTTAAAAAAATTGCTTTCAAAAAAATTGCTGACAAACAAAATTCCTTGCAAAAATATTAAACCAAATCCAATATATTAGCCAAGTTAAACTCGCTACAAAAAAAACTTGGTGTGCCAGGGACTAGCTCCCGTACATGGTCCATTAGCCAACATAAACTCGCTACAAAAAAAACTTGGCGTCCCATCGACTAGCTCCCGTACATAGTCCACTGAAGTAAGGACGGGAGGACAACGGATCTCTAAAAATGACCCTCTAAAAATGGCTCGCCCCTTGGCCAGGGCGGGTGGGGGGGGGGGGTCATTTGCTATTTTGACTCTCGTTCTATTCAAAACATTCAAAATAGCGAATGGCTAAAATAGCGAATTTCATAATGATGGCCATTCTAGATTCCGATGTTCATTATTCTAAAATTCGCTATTCATGTTTTTAAGGGTACCACGTGGGCGGGGCCGAGGGGCGAAGCCGCGAGGCGTGCGGGGGGGGGGATGATCATTCGCTATTTTGACCCTCATTCTATTCACAGCAATCAAAATAGCGAATTTCATAATGATGACCATTCTAGATTCAGTCAAGAGTCGCGGTAGCGACTCGACGCCAAGTTAAAAATAGTATATTATGCAACAAGGGCGTAAAATGCGATTTTACACACGAGCAGTGATCGTCGTGCATGAGTGCCCGGCGCGATCACGCGAGTGGGTAAAACGTACGCCCGAGTCGCATACGATATTTTTTAGCATGACGTGCGTAAAATTCGCATTATGTTTAGGGGAATACAACGCGGGGGTCCAGGGGCGAAGCCCCGGTGGGGTGCAGGGGTGAAGCCCCTGCTGGGGTCCAGGGGCGAAGCCCTGGTCGGGTGCAGGGTTGAAGCCCCTGCTGGGGTCCAGGGGCGAAGCCCCGGTGGGGGGTTGGGGGGGGCGAAGCCCCCCCACTGAAGACAGAAATAGATTTATTATGCATTCGCAAAAAAGACAGAACGTGTTTAATTGTGAGTAAACTTTGTTTATAATTATAATTACTTTATTTGGTAATATAATTATTAATTATTGCATATAACATATAACATCACAGAGAAAATGCGCTCAATAATACTGAATTTCTGATTTGAATTTCTGAGTTACATTTCACGAACTATTTCTTTTTTTGTAACTGTTATGGTAGTTTTCACTTTTTTGGAAGCTGGAGCATTATCTTCATCATTAATAGCGTCCGCGATTCGCATTGAAATTCTTCTTTTGTTACCCGTCGAATCTTCGATAGAACCTTCCGCGGTTTGTCCCGACTTCCAACCACCGTGGCGTTTTAAAACGTTAAAAACGTGGTAAAGAAAAGTAAAAATAATTTTTTTATTTTACGCACACTGTTTCATAAAGTTGCATTTTACGCACTCATATGGGTGTGTAAAAACGAATTTTACGCACACTATGCTAAAAAGAAATTAATGTTGCCTTCACACTACGATTTGTCTGTTTGATCTTGACTGGACGGGCTTACTCCTGACGCGACGGTCGCTACTGCTACTCTATTTATTCCGAAGGCGGCCATGATTATTATCCTGAAATTCGCTATTCGTGTTTTTAAGGGTACCGCCTGGGCAGAGGGGGGGGATCATTCGCTGTTTTGACCCTCATTCTATTCAAAGCAATCAAAATAGCGAATTTCATAATGAAAGCCATTCTAGATTCAGATGTTCACCCTGGCAATTTGTGTCACCGTAGTGTTAACCGGAAATAACTGAAGTTAACCGACATTTTAACCGAGAAAAGATAAGTCTCGATTAGCCCACTGTTTCAGCAGTTTTAACCGACAATTTAACCGATTAAAAACGTTTCGTTCGGTTTAATTGTCAGTTAAAATCGGTTAAATTCACCAAGCAAAATTGAGTTTTATTAATTCGGTAAGAATGTCGGTTACAATCGGTTAATTCACCAGTAAAAATCGCTTAAAAAACAACAATTTCGGTTAAAAGGTCAGTTAAATTGGGTGAAAACGGGGGTTAATCGAGACTGGTTAAAACACCGGTTAAAAAGTCGGTGACACTGTTTGCCAGGGCATTATTCTGAAATTCAGAAATTCGCTACTTTAGCCATTCGCTATTTTGACCCCCACCGCACCGACAGTTCGAAGAATAATAATCTTTCAAAGATTTATATATATATTAAGATATTATTAGATTAAATGAGGTCAAAAGAAAGTAGGGATACAAACTGATAAATTAGATAAAAGTAATGAATAAGGTACGATATGCAACTTGAGCTCACTCTGCAGGTTCGGTAATACGAAACACGAAATATCATTAGGAATTGTTTTCTCCCGCACTTACTTCAATGGACTATGTACGGGAGCTAGTCGATGGCACACCAAGTTTTTTTTTGTAGCGAGTTTAACTTGGCTAATATATTGGATTTGGTTTAATATTTTTGCAAGGAATTTTGTTTGTCAGCAATTTTTTTGAAAGCAATTTTTTTAACTTGGCGTACCATTTTTGTTTTGGGAAAACATTTTTGGTGTTTATATATATATGTATAATTTAAACAATTATTATTTAAATCTTTTTGTTCCTAAATCGTAGTAGTCATCAAGGGGACGTCGGGGTATCCATCGGCAGAGAAGGAGAGTTTTCATAGTTCCGTCGCCTTCCCTCTGCTGCTCGTAAGCCTATGATGCTGTCCTCCTCCCGCTTCCGCCTTGCATAGCTTCCTTATTCTTCATTCTCTTCTTACGCCCGTGCTGTGGTGTGCCCTCGCTGTAGCGGTGTTAGTAGTAGGCTCCAACGCTCCATCCTCTTCTGGCCCACTGCAATCTTCATAGCTCCGATATGCCCTCCTTCTCAGTTGCACTGTGTTGGTATGGTCGTCTTCTGAGAAGTTTTGGCTCTGCCGAAAGGTGATCTCACTGGTCGCGTTGGTGTATAAAATCGTCGCCGGTTGATTATTTGTCATCTAGTGACCGATGACATATTTATAATTATATTCGATAGCATTCGTTCGCGATATAGCCCTTTCTACCTAGGATTGTATATGGTCGAAAAATGAACTGTATATATTGGAGTTAACACCGAAAATAAAACAAGTCGACGGACGAGGACTTTCGCGGGATCGATAATCCATCCTTTGTCTTTGATCTCACGTACCTATCTTATTTAAAACATTGGATGCCCACGTGTGACTCCCAACGACGCATTGCAAAAGATATGGCTCTCAGGTTTATCGACTGCACAAAGAACGACGCAGACGTCTAGGCGGCTTTAGGTACAGGGACCCTTTAGTGATTAGGTCATTCCTGTAAACATCTCGATATCATAGTTCGCGGACGCTCTGTCTCCTGTATGAAGCCGGAGTTGAATTACCCACGGTCCGTCGATCCTAATTTAAATGTTTAAATAATAATCTAGGTCGATATATTGGACACGCGAGCTCCAACTTTCGTAGTTTGAGGGCCCACCCAGACCCGCGCTAAATGCTCATAGACACTCAGTCGCACGTCGTAGGTTTAGCGGCTCTCCAGGCTCCCGAGCATCCATCCCGATATGCGCCCCTATTTGCCTGCCCCAGCGTCTTGATGCAAGTTCTCTTTTAAGGATGTAGGACCCAAAAGTTACGGGACGTAACACCTCCCCCCTCAGACGAGCATCGCTTTGAAAAACGGCGCTCGACCTCGGAGAGGCCTTCCTTGGGATGCTCAGTTGGAATCACACAGGCTAAATAAAATACAAAAACAACCCGCGCAGAAAAAAACAGTCCCGGATGGAGTCCCGGATGGAGTCCCGGCGGGAGTCCGGCCGGGACTGCCGGGACTCCCGCCCGGACTTCCGCCGGGACTCCATCCGGGATCCCGAAACCCCGCCCGGACTCCCGCCCGGACTCCTTCCGGGATCCCAAAAGCCCTCCCGGACTCCTTCCGGGACTCCATCTCTAGAATCTCGGCGGGACTCGATCGATCCGGCCCGGATTCCCGCTGGGACTCCATCCGGGATCCCAAAGGCCCTCCCGGACTCCATCTCCAGAATCTCGGCGGGACTCGATCGATCCGGCCCGGACTCTGGCCGGGACTCCATCCGGGATGCCAAAAGCCCTCCCGGACTCCTTCCGGGACTCCATCTCTAGAATCTCGGCGGGACTCGATCGATCCGGCCCGGATTCCCGCCCGGATTCGTGCCGGGACTCAATCCGGGATCCCAAAAGTCCTCCCGGACTCCTTCCGGGACTCCATCTCTAGAATCTCGGCGGGACTCGATCGATCCAGCCCGGATTCCCGCCCGGATTCGCGCCGGGACTCCATCCGGGATCCCAGAAGCCCGCCCGGACTCCGTCCGGGACTCCATCTCTAGAATCTCGGCGGGACTCGATCGACCGGCCCGGACTCACGCCGGGACTACATCCGGGATCCCATAAGCCGGCCCGGACTCCATCCGGGACTACACCTCTAGAATCTCGGCGGGACTCTATCGATCCGGCCTGGACTCCCGCTGGGACTTCATCCGGGATCTCAAAAGTCCGCCCGGACTCCATCGGGAACTCCATCTCTAGAATCTCGGCGGGACTCGATCGATCCGGCCCGAACTCCCGCCGGGACTCCATCCGGGATCCCAAAGAGCCCTCCCGGATGCCCGCCCGGACTCCATCTGGAACTCCATCTCTAGAATCGCGGCGGGACTCGATCGAAGCGAACGATTGAGCTCGAGTTAGAGACTCGAACAGTTATAAGAACCCTTGTAATTTCAAGCAATAATTTGTGATAACAAATATTTTAATTCAATAAATATCTTTTTAATTGGCAGTCGCGTGGATTCTAATTCCTTAATCGGTAAAGATACCTTTATATTAAAATTCCCTTTCGACGACGACTTGATCACTCGTCGCCTTTCGAGCAAAACAAAAATAAAAAAAATAAAAAAATAACATATTTATATTATGGAATGACATTCAAACCTGTGAAAACTGAAAATAATTCACTATAACTATACCGTCGGTAGATTAAAGTTTTTTTATTTTTTGTTACTTTGTGATTGACTTTCAAGCTCCCAATGACATGCAGTGAAATAATGTGCCTCTTGGTGAAATTAAATATCAAAACTAATACAGAAATACTAATTATAGAGTGTTCTTCAATTTATATGCATAGCGAGTTTTATTTTTTTAATAACCTGTATAAAATCAGTGGTTTTTCAGTCATTAACTGAGATTTGGGTAATCCAGTTTTTTAATGCAACCTCATAATGACACTTAACATCATCTAGCCATATTGTCTGTTTATGTACTAAATTCAGTGACTTTCTATGTATGTTGGTTGATTATTTACTGTTAAGCTTCTAATGTTATCTGGTAAAATTTAGTGGTTTCTATTTGTTTAAGCATAATTCAATCATACGCAATCTCCCAAAGTCATTTGGTATGATGCTGAGTCGCTTGGTTTGACAAGTTATCACAACTGATACAGGAATAATAAAGTGTTTTTCGATTTCTATGTGTAACAAGTTTTATTAATTTATATATGTAACAAGTTTCATTGTTTAATATATTCATAAAAATCAGTGGTTATTCAGTAATTAACTGAAATTTGTATACTATAGTTTGTTCCCCTGCAACCAACACCATACAGCAAAAAAGATGATTTATATTTGGTGATTTCTGTGAGTTTTATTCGTTGCTTCATGATTGACTCTGAGCTCACAATGTCATTCGATGAAATACTGGATTTTTTTTATAAGAGAAGTTATGAGAACTGAGAAAAAATTAATTAATAAAGTGTAATAAATTTATATGTGTAACAAGCTTCATTTTTAAATAAATTTGGTAAAGTTAGTGTTTATTCGCGTTTAACTTGGATTTGTGGATTAATGTTTTTCGCAATCTGCACTTTCTTAACATTGTCCAGGAAAAAGTCAATTTTTATTAAGAAAAATTATTGGAACAATCAGATGTGGTATGACCTTTGTAATATACATTTTTTTCTAAATTTAAATAGAGTAACCAAGTCACCTAGAAAAGACATGAAAGCTGTCAGTCTTAATTATATACAAGTCCTGAAATAATAACGATAGCATACATCACATGACATTAATCAAAATGATCTGTATTGTTGATTTTGTAGTTCTCCATGAAAAAAAACCTACAATTTTCATCTTGCTATTTATACCATTTTTTAATGTGGCAGTGTTTTTAGGATTCTGACTGTGATTTTGAGGATGTTATGAGGATTTTGAGGAGACTTATAGTCTCAATTCTATAAATGTACTAATACGGAAAGATCGTTGTAGTTTATAGTAGAAAACTTAAACTAAATCAATGCTTTATTATTATTAATTATTTGAAAATCACATTACTTTTATAAAATGTTATCCTCTTTTATTCTCTTTGGATGAACCAAGGTCTGATGATTCAATATAGACTTTGCAAAAAGTGTTGAAATCCCCCCAAAAAACACAACGTGTAAAAAAATTGAGACAAGAACATTTACGTGAGAGGTATCAACACCCCAATAAAAAACAGTGTTTCAAAAACTTGAGCCATAAAAAATGTATCAGCACAAAAAGTTGTGAAATGAACTAAAAATATCTGCAGCAAGTCAAGTACATGTTGTTCAACATATCTCTCTATATTATAAAAAGATCTCGCCGCCGCCGCCGCCGCCGTGTCAAGAATCGAGGGACTTAGAAAAATTTCAGGGGTCTTTCCCATACTTCCTGGAGGTCCTTCCCATACTTCCCGGGAGTCTTTCCCATACTTCCTGGAGATCTTTCCCATACATC
Organism: Ephialtes manifestator; assembly: GCA_963970395.1. NCBI lineage: Eukaryota > Metazoa > Arthropoda > Insecta > Hymenoptera > Ichneumonidae > Ephialtes > Ephialtes manifestator. The sequence goes on from OZ019977.1 coordinate 1,714,702, forward strand.
CCAGGGAGTCTTTCCCATACTTCCTGGAGGTCTTTCTCATACTTCCTGGAGGTCTTTCCCATACATCCCAGGGAGTCTTTCCCATACTTCCTGGAGGTCTTTCTCATACTTCCCGGGAGTCTTTCCGATACTTCCTGGAGGTCTTTCCCATACTTCCTGGAGGTCTTTCCCATACTTCCCGGGAGTCTTTCCCATACTTCCTGGAGGTTTTTCCCATACTTCCCGGGAGTCTTTTCCATACTTCCTGGAGGTCTTTCCCATACATCCCAGGGAGTCTTTCCCATACTTCCTGGAGGTTTTTCTCATACTTCCCGGGAGTCTTTCCCATACTTCCTGGAGGTCTTTCCCATACTTCCCGGGAGTCTTTCCCTTACTTCCTGGAGGTCTTTCCCATACTTCCTAGAGGTCTTTGGGGAGATTGCACTTTTTTTGGGAGAGACTGCGAGCGCGCGCAGCGCGCGAGCCACAATAAAATCCTAGTATATATATATATATATATATATATATATATATATATATATGTATATAGACAGTATTTTTTAAGTAACCTAAAGAACCTTAAATAAATAACTCAAAGAACCTAAAGAACCTAAATCAACTAAAAAGAAATTCTCGCATTTAAAGGTGAGAAAATCAGTAACAAAACAAAATCTTGGATTTTGAAGAAAAAAATGTGATTACAAAAATCGAGAAAAGAAATTAGTGAAAAATAAATGTCAACATCTCAAAAAATTAAATGCAGTACTTGGCGAGTTTCTACGGTTAATATAAACATTCAATAATGATAAACTATATAGGATACTTGGCAAACTCGCCAAGTACTGCCGTTTAATTTTTTGAGATGTTGACATTTATTTTTCACTAATTTCTTTTCTCGATTTTTGTAATCTGCATTTTTTTCTTCAAAATCCAAGATTTTGTTTTGTTACTGATTTTTTCACCTTTAAATGCGAGAATTTCTTTTTAGTTGATTTAGGTTCTTTAGATTCTTTGAGTTATTTATTTAAGGTTCTTTAGGTTACTTAAAAAATACTGTCTATATACATATCTCTCTATATTATAAAAAGATCTCGCCGCCGCCGCCGCCGCCGCCGTCGTGTCAAGAATCGAGGGACTTGGAATAATTCGTGCTCAGGGCTTGGCGGAAGGGGGAGGGGGGAGGGGAGGGGGGCATCCTTGGGGGGCACCCTTCGGAGGTGGCACCCTTGGGTGGGGGGCGATTGCGAGCGCGCGCAGCGCGCGAGCCACAATAAAATCCTAGTATATATATATATATATATATGTTGAACAACATGTACTTGACTTGCTGCAGATATTTTTAGTTCATTTCACAACTTTTTGTGCTAATACATTTTTTATGGCTCAAGTTTTTGAATCACTGTTTTTTATTGGGTTATTGATACCACTCACGTAAATGGTCTTGTCTCAATTTTTTTACACATTGTGTTTTTTGGGGGGATTCAAAATAATTGTCACATTCTGATAACACCGATTTTTTACCGAAAAACGGGGGTTATTTTTTTAAATTCAAAAACGGATATTTCTTTTGGGATGAGAAAATTACAGAGTATTCCATGCACTGTGAAAAATATTCGCGTTTTCCCGATACAAACGCGTATGAATTTTGTAAAACTCGATATAGGAAATCGAAATTAATATGTTTGCATAGTAAACTTAATACAGACAAATGAATTTCGATAATCCAATGATTGGAAATTACAACACATGATTATCAAACCATTAATTACTAAATTAGTACAGGAAAATCAATATGCATTTTTGGAATTTTCGTACCCAATTTGAAATTTAATATACATTGTCGCATTTAATGTAAGATCAAAGTTACTCAAATTTCAGTTACTGATATTGAAAGATACCAAGCAAAGTATTTGCAATTTTATCCACATGGGTGCATTATTTTTTGCAAAATGTTTGTGTTCTTGCGACACAAAAGTGTGAGAAATTTACAAAACTCGCTGCAGGAAATAAACATTAATATAGTTGCATAGTAAATTTGGTATGTGTCTATGAATGTTACCAATCCGGTGATGTAAAATTACAACACATGGTTACTAAATCAATCATTACTAAAATAGTACATGAATTTATTATCTTAAGCAAAGGTCTTAGGTTTTCCACGCTGCGCGTGATTCAGGCCAAACTGCTAGGCAGATTGGGCTAGTTGATGTCTCATTTTCTTCTTCATAAAAAGATACACCGTCTAAATGAAGCAAGATATTTTTTTTTCATTCTGAAAGCAAAGTTAATAACTGATTTAGAAAATAGCATAAAATTTATTTAGTAATAATTATGTCACTTGAAAAATATTACCTTTTATTAACTTTTGCTCCATTTAGCCGGTGTATCTTTTCATGAAGAAGAAAATGAGACGTCAACCAGCCCAATCTGCCTAGCAGTTTGGTCTGAATCACGCGCAGAATAGGTTTAAAACCATGTTTCGGCAAATGGCATCTAAAGCTTACCACTCAAATAAAAATGTTTATGCTGTTTTCATCTTTGGGGCACCTTAGTACCTTTAATGAACAAAATAAAAATATTATTTGCAAGTCAGATTACAGAATATTATTAATAATGTTATTAATAAATTTTTTTTTTTACAAATAAATAAGTAAATGAATGCATAATTTGAAAAAAACCTGTAAATAATATGGGGATGATCACTTTTATTGACAACATCACTGAAAATTTATCCGGTGTTGACACATTCACAAATGTGCTGCACAAAAATTAAATCATCACTTCATAACAAATTTACATATCTGATCACTTCTGATGATTGTTGATTCTGTTTTAAGCGCTATTGATTGAAAAAAACCCGTAAATGGCCAACGGAACCAAACTAATAGCATAATATGAACGAAAAATAAAAACGTCAATTCGAGGTTATGCGTCTCGCAAGTAGCAGAAGTAACTGCTCGAGGCAGTAACACGCTGCGCATGCGATACGTGCTAAGATATCACAGCGCATGTCCCATTATTCGCGCGAATTCGAATATAATATAAGTGTTACGTGTTGCGTTGAAGACATCACACTCTCATCGCGTCATTTGTATCGCGTTTCGCTAACTGGTTTAAAAAATGGTAAACAAATAAAAATTTATTTACAAACACGTATTAAACTTTTTATTATATAGAAAAAAATCATTAACAAATCAGGTATATTGCTGAAATCGGCCATTTTTTCGGCTTCAGGTCTAAGATTTTTCAGGTTCAGAGGGTATAACTAAACGAAATTGCCGAAGAGAAAAAAAAAAAATAATAATTGGCTTTTTTTTTCAACACCCTTAATTATTTTGTGTGAACAAAAAATCGGCCATAATGTCTGCATATAACAAAAATAAATAAATAAAATAATTTAAAATTCAAATATAATATTCTGGTAACCCAGATAGAAATGTTACGGCAGATTGACGACACGATGGCGGCATAAAACGACACGCGTGTCGACAAAAATGCGCCATGTACTGCAGCATTAAGCTGCATTATTAACGGCACGGCGTCCTGATGCCGGTAATGTGCCTGCAAAGTTCCGACACGCGTTCGCGTCATTTGGCGGTGCACAGCGTGGCGGAATTTTGCAGGCAAGGTGGCGGCATTCGTGCCGTTAAGCACGCCGTGTCGTTAATAATGCAGCTTAATGCTGCAGTACATGGCGCATTTTTGTCGACACGCCGTGCGGCACGTTTTTCTATCTGGGAATTTTTACGAGTTTGAGAAAATTAAATATGAATGGTACCGTAGAAACTTAGCCATTTTTGCGAATTCCGGCTTATAACTTTACTAATAGACAGATTACATGGAAATGAATGTTTTCACAGAAAAAAAAAATCGATTTTTTTAAATTTTTGACCTGACTCCCCCCCCTTAGCACTTCTTCTGATAAGAATTTTAGAGATTGTATAAGATATTAGATGCTACAATACAATTCACTACAATAGTCATTATATATATTATGCAATTTAAATTAAAATCATTTATCAAATTCTAATTATCTGTGTACAAAAATTCTATTTCTTTCTTAGTGTAGAGACCTCCATTTCAAGCTCTTCTACAAAAGTTCCAAAATATCCTTGAAAAAATGGTGCTGCATGAAATAAATTTACTACAAATTGTGTATGCATAAGAACCAAATTCACTTGAAGATATACTGACTATTGTACTGAATTGTTTTGTTCCTAACACTGTTTTCTTATGAAGTTTATAAAATTCCTACACTCAGACTGAATAAAACTATCGTATACAGAGAATTAAAACTTGACAAATGATTTATTTCTTAATTGCATAATAGATATAATAACTGTTGTAATGAATTGTGTTATAGCTACTTATATTTTACAAAATCTATAAGATTCTTATTGAAACTATTTTTAACTTTATCAAGTTGTATTGATTAATCAGTGCAAATAATGTTCCATGTTCGTTTTCTTACTTCCTGTGAGGTTTGGTTTACACTGATAAACCAAATTGGCTTCAGAATATCTGATATTCTCTTTAAGTGAAGATTCATGTCTGTATTAGTCAAGAGACTTCCATTTTAAGCTCTTCTACAAAAGTTCCAAAGCAATTTAGATAAAATATCACAGCATTAAATGAATTTACTACAAATCATGTACCTCTAAGAGCTAAATTGAGTTGACGATACACTGACTATTGTAGTGATTTGTATTGTAGCTACTAATAGAATTAAAAAATGGAACATAGAACAATATTTGCACATATGAATTTTAATAACTTGACAAAGTTAATATTTCTTCCTATAAGAATTTTATAGATTTTATAAGATATTAGAGGCTATAATCAAGAGTCGCGGTAGCGACTCGACGCCAAGTTAAAAAAGAAATTAATGTTGCCTTCACACTACGATTTGTCTGTCTGACTGGACGGGCTGTTACTCCTGGCGCGACGGTCGCTACTGCTACTCTATTTATTCGGAAGGCGGCCACTCACCGGCCGTTTTCAAATTATAACTCGAATTATATTTGACCACACGTCGAGAACGGAAGATGTGTCAGGTTCAATATTTTTTATTTTTTTTTCTCTTTCAAATGAGACCTGCGGCAAGGAAATCTGTTTCTTTAATGCTGATATCTGGCATCTTAGTAATTCTCACCGAGCGACTTTATGTTCCTCCCGTACGGCCGCACTCACACAACTTTAAATGTCCCAACCTATATTTGCCGACGTATTATCTCTGACCACATGTCGCGAACGAAAAATGTATCATGATCAATATTTTCTATTTTTTTTTTTTCTTTCGAATGAGACCAGTCACAAGAAAATCGGTTCATTTACCGCTGATATCTGGTCTTTTCAAAGTTTTTCATTTTTAACGCACTCACACAATCTCGATTCACGTATTCACGTACACACATTATATAGAAGCGCCGCGCGCAGGCGCGAGTGGCGGCTCGCGAGCAACCAGTGTGTGACGTCACACAGTCGGCAGCGGTTCAGTCAGTCAGCGCGTGTTGCACAGCCGACATCATCAAGAGTCGCGGTAGCGACTCGACGCGAAGTGTACATTTATAATTCGCGTATTTTTATACTTTATCAGTGTTTAATAATTTAAATTTAAATCAGTGCGTAATATTTTAAATCAGTGCTTAATACTTTAAATCAGTGCTGAAATTAATTAATTTTTTTATAAATAAGTGTGTGATAAATGAGTGTTGACAACAATCGCAGTGCGTTCTCGACCCCAGTGCTTCATCTTTTATGGGATTATTTTTCATCATAAAGTGTGATCTTTTTCGTTTTCATCAGTGTCTGACTGCTGTCTACGTTTACAGTCGAGTATCGTTTCAGTCAGTGTCTACCGTGACTAACCTCATTTCAGTAAGTATCTGTCGTGATTAACCTTCTGTTAATCAGTGTGCATAGATTTGAAAGGATTTTTTACAGTCATCTGACTTGCATATGCTTTTCAATATTATTTTAAGCAAAGTTCTTATGTTTTCGATTCTGCGCATGATTTTCAGATTCAACTACTAGGCAGATTGGAATGGTTGACATCTCATTTTCTTCTTCATGAAAAGATACACCGGCTAAATGCAGCAAATGTCAATAAAAGGTAATATTTTTTTATGATAATGCCCAACGCACTGTATTGTTGGCACTCAATGATATGAAAATGCCCAACGCAATGTATTGTTGGTACTCGATGAAAGGATTTTTTACTGTCATCTGACTTGCATATGCTTTTCAATATTACTTTAAGCAAAGTTCTTATGTTTTCGATTCTGCGCATGATTTTCAGATTCAACTACTAGGCAGATTGGAATGGTTGACATCTCATTTTCTTCTTCATGAAAAGATACACCGGCTAAATGGAGCAAATGTTAATAAAAGGTAATATTTTTTTTATGAAAATGCCCAATGCACTGTATTGTTGGTACTCGATGATATGAAAATGCCCAACGCACTGTATTGTTGGTACTCGATGAAAGGATTTTTTACTGTCGTCTGACTTGCATATGCTTTTCAATATTATCTTAAGCAAAGTTCTTAGGTTTTCCATTCTGCGCATGATTCAGATCAAACTACTAGGCAGATTGGAATGGTTGACATCTCATTTTGTTCTTCATGAAAAGATACACTGACTAAATGGAGCAAACTATTGTTTTTTTCATTCTGAAAGCAAAGTTAATCACTGATAGAAAATAGCATAACATTTATTTATTAATAATTGTGTCACTTAAAAAATATTACCTTTTATTAACGTTTGCTCCATTTAGCCGGTGTATCTTTTCATGAAGAAGAAAATGAGATGTCAACCATTCCAATCTGCCTAGTAGTTGAATCTGAAAATCATGCGCAGAATCGAAAACCTAAGAACTTTGCTTAATTTTCCATTCTGCGCATGATTCAGATCAGAGTTGGAAATAATGCATTATTTTTTTAATGCATTATCGTTTTTTTTACCCATTACTTTAACAATGCATAATGGAATTCAGAACCATTACCCATTACTTTATTAATGAATAATGGAACTCATATCCGTTACCCATTATTTTTTTATGAGTAATGTAACTCATATCCGTTACCCATTACTTTTTTAATGAGTAATGGAACTCATATCCGTTGCCCATTACTTTTTTAATGAGTAATGGAACTCACATTCATTACCCATTACTTTTTTAATGAGTAATGGAACTCACATCCATCACCCATTACTTTTTTAATGAGTAATGGAACTCACATCCATCACCCATTACTTTTTTAATGAGGAATGGAACTCACATTCATTACCCATTACTTTTTTAATGAGTAATGGAACTCACATCCATCACCCATTACTTTTTTAATGATTAATGGAACTCACATTCATTACCCATTACTTTTTTAATGAGTAATAGAACTCACATGCATCACCCATTACTTTTTTAATGAGTAATGGAACTCACATCCATCACCGTTTTTTAAATTAATGGGTAATGAACGTGCTAATGGATATATGATAGTCCCATTACTTTAGAAAAATTTGCTTAATAAATAAATATATAAATAAATAAATCGGAAAATCGTTCAAAAAGTTAATAAATAAGTAGATGAATAGCAAAATCGTTCGAAAAATTGAAAAATAAATGAATAAATATAATATCATTAGAAGTCTGCGGTTAAAACAGGTCGCGATAGACGGGCGATTTCTCAGAGACGAACTATCCGGATACCTGAAAATCTTAGCAATAGTCATTTGCGACATGTTGCATTTCTAACTTTTGACTAACTTTTAACTAACATCTAACTTTTGACTAACTTTTAACTAACTTCTAGCTTTTGATTAACTTTTGACTAACTTCTAACGTTTGACTAACTTTTGACTAACTTCTAACCTTTGACTAATTTCGAACATTTGACTAACTTTTGACTAACTTCTAACCTTTGACTAATTTCGAACCTTTGACTAATTTCGAACATTTGACTAACTTTTGACTAACTTGACCAACTTCTAACTTTTGACTAACTTCTAACTTTTGACTAACTTCTAACTTTTGACTAACTTCTAACTCTTGACTAATTTCTAACTTTTGACTAACTTCTAACTTTTGACTAATTTCTAACATTTGACTATCTTTCAACTAACTTCTAACTTTTGACTAACATCTAACTTTTGACTAATTTCGAACATTTCACTAACTTTTGACTAACTTCTAACCTTTGACTAATTTCAAACCTTTGACTAATTTCGAACCTTTGACTAATTTCGAACATTTGACTAACTTGACTAACTTCTAACTTTTGACTAACTTTTAACTAACTTCTAACTTTTGACTAACTTTTAACTAACTTCTAGCTTTTGACTAACTTTTGACTAACTTCTAACTTTTGACTAACTTTTAACTAACTTCTAACCTTTGACTAATTTCGAACATTTCACTAACTTTTGACTAACTTCTAACCTTTGACTAATTTCAAACCTTTGACTAATTTCGAACCTTTGACTAATTTCGAACCTTTGACTAATTTCGAACATTTGACTAACTTTTGACTAACTTGACTAACTTCTAACTTTTGACTAACTTCTAACTTTTGACTAACTTCTAACTTTTGACTAACTTCTAACTTTTGACTAACTTCTAACTTTTGACTAACTTCTAACTTTTGACTAATTTCTAACTTTTGACTAATTTCTAACATTTGACTAACTTTCAACTAACTTCTAACTTTTGACTAATTTCTAACTTTTGACAAACTTCTAACTTTTGACTAATTTCTAACATTTGACTAATTTCTAACATTTGACTAATTTCTAACATTTGACTAATTTCTAACATTTTACTAACTTCTAACTTTTGACTAACTTCTAACTTTTGACTAATTTCTAACATTTGACTAACTTTCAACTAACTTCTAACTTTTGACCTTTGACTAACTTTTGTCTAACTACTAACTTCTTTTGACAAACTGTTGACTAACTTCTAACTTTTTATTAATTTCTAACATTTGACTAACTTTCAACTAACTTCTATCTTTATACTAATTTCCAACTTTTGACTAACTTTTCAGTTACTTTTAACTTTTGACTAACTTCTGACTTTTAAAAGTTAAAAGTTAGTTAGTAGGTAGTCATCAGTTGGTGAAAAGTTAGTAGTCAGTCAAAAGCTAGAAGTTAGTTGAAAGCAGAGTTGTGAAATTTTTAATGTGAAAATAATGCATAATTTTTTATGAAAAAAATTGATAATGGAACTCGAATCCACTACTCATTACTTTATTAATGAGCAACGGAGCAGAGGTCCATCACCCATTACTTTATTAGTGAGTAATGGAGCAGAGGTCCATCACCCATTACTTTTTGCTTCCCCATAGAAGAAGCTTTTTCATGAAATTTTTTTTTCGAGATTTTCATGTCAGTACACTCAGAATGGGCCAAAACGTCGAGAAAAGTGATTTAGAAAAAAATGTCTGTATGTATTGTCTGTGTGTGTGTGTATGTTACACGATCGAAAAATGTAAACCTTTATAACTCGGGAATGCATTGAGATATCAAGCTGAAATTTGGACAATAGATAGAGGGATCAAGCCTCATCGTTCATACAGATGTTTGTTAAAGTCCACTTCATCGTTAACCTATTACGCGTTTTTTAATTTTTTGAAAAATGTCTGTTTACTCGATAACTCTTTCAATTTTCGAGATTTTGATCTTAAAATTGGTATGAATGTGATCTTTCATACGCCGGTGATCGCTATTGAATTTGGTTAAGATCGGTTGAACCATTAAAATTTTATGATGTTTTGAATTTTTCAACAAATTGACATTATCGCTCTATTGTAAATTTTGCAAAACTTCAGATAGCGAGCTCAAATTTTGAATAAAAATGAAACAATATTCAGCCATTATATATGTATAATTTAGTGACGAACGGTATGAAATTTTTGATTTTATGGAATGTTGAATTATTTTTAAAAATATACATTATCACATTCACTTTCGGCAACGCTCTAATAATAACGAAATAGAAAAACGAATCCACAACATGTATATTTATCTAATTAAAACAAGGATGCAATGTAGAACCTTGCACATTGCTTCCTCATTATTTTTCGCGTTTTACAAAGCTTCCTCTATGAGGAAGCTAAAAATGGAATAACATACTTCCTCATAGAGGTAGCTTACTCATTAATAAAGTAATGGGTAATGGATGTGTGTTCCATTACTCATTAATAAAGTGATGGGTAATGGATCCGAATTCCATTACTCATTAATAAAGTAATGGATAGTGGATCCGAATTCCATACTCCATTTTTTTCGTAAAAAATAATGCATTATTTTCACATTAAAAATTTCACAACTCTAATTCAGATCAAACTACTAGGCAGATTGGAATGGTTGACATCTCATTTTCTTCTTCATGAAAAGATACACCGGCTAAATAAAGCAAATGTTATTAAAAGGTGATATTTTTTCAGTGACACAATTATTAATAAATAAATGTTATGCTATTTTCTAAATCAGTGATTAACTTTGCTTTCAGAATGAAAAAAAAAATAGTTTGCTCCATTTAGCCGGTGTATCTTTTCATGAAGAAGAAAATGAGATGCCAACCATTCCAATCTGCCTAGTAGTTTCATCTGAATCATGCGCAGAATGGAAAACCTAAGAACTTTGCTTAAGATAATATTGAAAAGCATATGCAAGTCAGACGACAGTAAAAAATCCTTTCATCGAGCACCAACAATATAGTGCATTGGGCATTTTTATATGCAATAGGATTTGGATGATATTGAATTTCCAAAATCAATTTTTTTTACCTGACTCCTTCCCCTTAAACTATAAACCATTGTTAAATTGGCAGACTATTGGGAGAAACTATTGAACTACACTATTGAGATAAAAGTACACTATTAGAAGGAACTGTTGCGTCTAGAACTATACAATAGTTTACAATTGAAGAACTACTGAATAGTTCTACTGAATACGTGCAAAAAATTAGCTGAATGACTAGATTTTGGAGGAATGAAGTATAAGAAATTTCGATGAGTCAGATGTTTATGTTTTTTCTAGATGGATGGACGTGATTGTCAACGATTTAGACGGTGGTTTGATAATGGTACCAGATGGAGTGGCACTTTCTTTACTTTCGGAACCACTTTTCTCTCTGACCCAGGATGCCCTTTCGGTTGTACTACAACTGGAGCTCGCTTGTGCCAACTACGCATTTCTTCCATTTGCAATGAGAGCATTGCATCCGTCGATGTTGGATGATGGTATCATCCTAAGTCTGATATCATCAAGAGTTGCGGTAGCGACTCGACGCCAAGTTAAAAACGAAATTAATGTTGCTGTCACACGACAATTTCTCTGTCTGTATATATATAATGGAATGCCTCACCTCCGACGAGATTTCGAGTCTATAGAAATTTTGGTTTCATTGAATGTTTTGAGTTTGCAAAGTTAGACAAGAATTCTTGTAGAATTCTTATTGCTGCCTCTGTTCTTTGTAAACATGCAGGATACATTTAGTAGTGTCTACTTACCTTCATTTACTGTTCATTGTACATGAACTTTTTAATCAATACACAGATATAACTAAAACATGTGTTCTCATTATTTTTTTAAATTACGTTTTGACTTTCAAAAAGAGAGCAAATAACACCAAAAATGTTTTCCCAAAACAAAAATGGTACGCCAAGTTAAAAAAATTGCTTTCAAAAAAATTGCTGACAAACAAAATTCCTTGCCAAAATATTAAACCAAATCCAATATATTAGCCAAGTTAAACTCGCTACAAAAAAAACTTGGTGTGCCAGGGACTAGCTCCCGTACATAGTCCATTAGCCAACATAAACTCGCTACAAAAAAAACTTGGCGTCCCAGCGACTAGCTCCCGTACATAGTCCATTGAAGTTAGGACGGGAGGCCAACGGACCTCTAAAAATGACCCTCTAAAAATGGCTCGCCCCTTGGCCAGGGCGGATGGGGGGGGGGGGGGGTCATTTGCTATTTTGACTCTCGTTCTATTCAAAACAATCAAAATAGCGAATGGCTAAAATAGCGAATTTCATAATGATGGCCATTCTAGATTCCGATGTTTATTATTCTAAAATTCGCTATTCATGTTTTCAAGGGTACCACGTGGGCGTGCGGGGGGGGGGGATGATCATTCGCTATTTTGACTCTCATTCTATTCACAGCAATCAAAATAGCGAATTTCATAATGATGACCATTCTAGATTCAGTCAAGAGTCGCGGTAGCGACTCGACGCCAAGTTAAAAATAGTATATTATGCAACAAGGGCGTAAAATGCGATTTTACACACGAGCAGTGATCGTCGTGTAAAATCGCATCACGCGATTTTACACACGAGCGCGATCACGCGAGTGGGTAAAACGTACGCCCGAGTCGCATACGACATTTTTTAGCATGACGTGCGTAAAATTCGCATTGTGTTTAGGGGAATACAACGCGGGGGTCCAGGGGCGAAGCCCCGGTGGGGTGCAGGGGTGAAGACCCTGCTGGGGTCCAGGGGCGAAGCCCTGGTCGGGTGCAGGGGTGAAGCCCCTGCTGGGGTCCAGGGGCGAAGCCCCGGTGGGGGGTTGGGGGGGCGAAGCCCCCCCACTGAAGACAGAAATAGATTTATTATGCATTCGCAAAAAAGACAGAACGTGTTTAATTGTGAGTACACTTTGTTTATAATTATAATTACTTTATTTGGTAATATAATTATTAATTATAGCATAGATGAAAGAAAAGTAAAAATAATTTTTTTATTTTACGCACACTGTTTCATAAAGTTGCATTTTACGCACTCATATGGGTGTGTAAAAACGAATTTTACGCACACTATGCTAAAAAGAAATTAATGTTGTCTTCACACTACGATTTGTCTGTTTGATCTTGACTGGACGGGCTTTCTCCTGACGCGACGATCCCTACTGCTACTCTATTTCTTCCGAAGGCGGCCATGATTATTATCCTGAAATTCGCTATTCGTGTTTTTAAGGGTACCGCCTGGGCAGAGGGGGGGATCATTCGCTGTTTTGACCCTCATTCTATTCAAAGCAATCAAAATAGCGAATTTCATAATGAAAGCCATTCTAGATTCAGATGTTCACCCTGGCAATTTGTGTCACCGTAGTGTTAACCGGAAATAACTGAAGTTAACCGACATTTTAACCGAGGAAAGATAAGTCTCGATTAGCCCACTGTTTCAGCAGTTTTAACCGACAATTTAACCGATTAAAAACGTTTCGTTCGGTTTAATTGTCAGTTAAAATCGGTTAAATTCACCAAGCAAAATTGAGTTTTATTAATTCGGTAAGAATGTCGGTTACAATCGGTTAATTCACCAGTAAAAATCGCTTAAAAAATAACAATTTCGGTTAAAAGGTCAGTTAAACTGGGTGAAAACGAGGGTTAATCGAGACTGGTTAAAACACCGGTTAAAAAGTCGGTGACACTGTTTGCCAGGGCATTATTCTGAAATTCAGAAATTCGTTACTTTAGCCATTCGCTATTTTGACCCCCACCGCACCGACAGTTCGAAGAATAATAATCTTTCAAAGATTTATATATATTAAGATATTATTAGATTAAATGAGGTCAAAAGAAAGTAGGGATACAAACTGATAAATTAGATAAAAGTAATGAATAAGGTACGATATGCAACTTGAGCTCACTCTGCAGGTTCGGTAATACGAAACACGAAATATCATTAGGAATTGTTTTCTCCCGCACTTACTTCAATGGACTATGTACGGGAGCTAGTCGCTGGGACGCCAAGTTTTTTTTGTAGCGAGTTTATGTTGGCTAATGGACTATGTACGGGAGCTAGTCCCTGGCACACCAAGTTTTTTTTGTAGCGAGTTTAACTTGGCTAATATATTGGATTTGGTTTAATATTTTTGCAAGGAATTTTGTTTGTCAGCAATTTTTTTGAAAGCAATTTTTTTAACTTGGCGTACCATTTTTGTTTTGGGAAAACATTTTTGGTGTTTAATCACTATATCTATTATGCAATTTAAACCAAAATCATTTATCAAATTCTAATTCTCTGTGTACAAAGATTCTATTTATTTCTTACTGTAGAGACCTCTATTCTAAGCTCTTCTACAAAAATTCCAAAGTATCCTTGAAAAAATGACTCTCCAATAAATAAATTTACTACAAATTGTGTACGCGTAAGAACCATATTCACTTGAAGTTATACTGACTATTGTACTGAATTGTTTTGTTCCTAACACTGTTTTCTTGTGAAGTTTATAAAATTCCTACACTCAGACTGAATAGAACTTTCATACACAGAGAATTATTGAGCAGTGGTGGGAGAAGCGCACTACCTCTTAAACATCGATTCCTCATAATTACTCAAGATTTCCAAAATCGAATTTCTTAAAAACATTTGAGTATGTCGCGCTGCGGCAAATCTATGTTTGAGGCGAGACCTTCAAAAGCTGTGGCATATCATTTTTTCTATAATCCGTATACCTGAGCCTCTCTTAAAAAATTATGTTCACTTGAAAATCTTTCCAAACACATTGCACGCTCTGATTGCGATTAATTGAACATTTTGTTATGTCTATGATAAGTATGATTGAGAGAATAATTGTTGCACAACTTTTATGCTATTTAGATATCCAAAATTACTAAGTCGTTGATATCGTAGTTGGTAGCATGCGTTCGTTGTTAGGTATGGTCGTAGGTTCATACCCCGGTTTAGGTGAAAAATTTTCTTTGGTGAAAACCAATAGCCAACAATTTCTGATGACATAATATGTCTGATAAAATAATACCCGACTCGGGCAGCCCGAGTAATGTTTCTATTTTGTTTTTATTGTTTTTAAGTCCATTTGAAATTTCCACGACATGTGCTTGAATTTTTAAGTACTGCTTTGCAACATAAGATCTAGACGTACATTAATTTTATGTACAATAATCAGAAATATCTGATGTTTGTACATTAAATTTCAAGTACAGACCTACTCCTATTCCAATAACATTGAAATTATTTTCATGTGTACTAATCTAGGATTTTCAACACATTTATGCTTGACATTTAAGAGACGGTTTGTGAAAAAAAAACTTCCGGTACCGGTACCTTAATTTTCAAGCAGATTTTTTTTTTACAGTGTAGAGAAGTAATATGGAAAAGTAAATGTTACTTTTAGGACTCTGTTGCAGTCGGAAATTATTATGTTCTTCACCCCCAGCATTGACTATCATATTTGCAGTACCGTCATTCGGGAAGTCGGTTTTCGGGTCTGCAATATCATTATCTTCTTTTTTTTTACCTCCAGTGACACTTCGAAGCTCTCTAAATACTCTCGGTCATCTGCAATTGAAATATTATAAGATACTATGGAATATTAAATGATATTTACCAATGATTTTTGATTCCAATGAATCCCTTGCAATGATTTTGCTTTTGGTGAAGCACCAGCCCCTCTTTGATTGTTGCAGTTTTTAACGAATTGTACACACAAGTTTTTATTTTAGAATTTTAAAAAAGTAACGGGCGTGGTCGCTCTAACTTTCGTAATATTTAGTCTATTTTGCTAATTAGTTATTATAGCAGGTGTTGTTTGGTATTGAATTTGATATAAATTTGTAGGGTTGTTCGGATTTGATGGTATTTTGAATTTTTATAAAAACTTAAGATAATGAGCGCAAGTTTTGTATGTAAACGAAATATAATTCTGTAATGATAGATATATAATTTAGTGAAGAACAGTATGAATATTTTGATTTTAGGGAATTTTGAACTATTGAAACTTTTGCAAAACTTGAGATACCGAGTCTAAGTTTGGTATATAAACAACATAATATTCAGCCATGAGAAATATACAATTTAGTGAACAACGGTATAAAACTTTTTGTTTTATATACAATTTCGAATTAAACAAAGTTTACATAATAGGAAAAACGAAAACACATGTTTATTTATCTATTTGAAACAAGGATGCAAAGTAGAAACTTGTACATTGCTTCCTCGTCATTTTTCGCTTTTCACAAAGCTTCCCCTATGAGGTAGCCAAAATGTATTTACATACTCTGTGCTGACGTGAAACTTTCAAGGTACGGAATGTACTCACTGCTGTACATCAAAATCTTGCCCTTAGATTTTTTCCCGTTGTAAATGAAGCGATGGATTTCTCCTAAGTTTGCCTCTTTAGGTATGATCTCCCTTTCGATCACATGAGACTTCATGCTTTTCGATAAGTACATCAGCGCAAACATTATTTCGTCTAGTTGGTATTAGCCTCAATCATAGGTTTTTGTCATACGCGTTTGAACAGATAATCAACTACGAAGTGAATACAGACGCATACACGGGAAGAAAAAGAAAGTGAACGGGTATTAGTTACGAAGTGATATCGTTCTAGCATTGCAGTCAATATCGCACGATCGCAGAATTGAAGGGAGAGGATTTGAAACCTACAATTATTTTGAAATATACGATGTTTGCGCTGGTGTTCCGGACAAAGAGCAAGGAGACTGAGGTTCTTAAACGGGAATGTGTCCCTAAGGAAGCAAACCCTGGAGAGACCCATCGTTTTCTTTACAATGGCGTAAAGTACAGGGCGAAGATTTTGAAATATAGCGGTACGTACATGAGCATCGTCGAAATAGTTGATTATTTTTTAAATCATTCACCTTAATGGATAGAGCATGCTCAATTTTTTTTAAATTTTTCATCGCATAATTCGCGCACTTGAGAATTTATAAAAATTGCTCGAAAAATTGCGTTTAGAAACTTTCGATTGTCCGTATCTTCTTGGATATATGTACGTAAGTCGCATCGTAAAAAAACGTATATAAAAGTTTTTCATTTTGAAGTATACTTTTATGCAAATTTATTTTCAAAAATCTTCAACTCCTCCGAAGCATTGATTTTTAATTAATGAACATAAAAATCGATTTTTAGAAAAATTTGACATTTTTTATTTTTTCCGAAAAAATATTAAACATACTATTCATAAAGACGAACATTTTAAGCCTAAATGGGAAGTGGGACAATTTTTTTATTTTTTTTTATTTTTATGAGAGTTTAAAACTCTCATAAAAAATCGGAAAAAAATTGTCCCACACGGAAAAAAAAAATTAGTTGCCATAACCAAGAAATTAGTTGACGCAACCAATCGATTATTCTATTTCCCTGGCAACTCAAATGATAATACCAACGATTCGAATGATAATACCGACGATTCGAATGGTAGTCCCAACTATTCGAGTGGTAGTCCCAACGATTGTATTAGTTAACCTAACTAATCCAATCGAGAACTAATCGTGAATAGTTGAGGTTACTATTCGATATGGTTGAGGCAACTAATTTTTTAGACGTGTACAGCAAATCGAAAACGTAGTTGCCACAACCAAACTGTTTTTCCGTGCACTTTTCAACAAGTGACAATTTCTTTTCGAATATTTATGAGAGTTTAAGGGGGGGGGGAGTCAGGTCAAAAATGTAAAAAAATCGATTTTTTTTTTTCTGTAAAAATGTTCAATTCCATGTAATCTATGTGTTAGTAAAGTTATAAGCCGAAATTCGCAAAAATGGCCAAGTTCTACGGTACCATTTATATTTTATTTTCTCAAAAATCTTGAAAAATGATCATAATATTATATTTAAATTTGAAACTATTTTATTTTTTTATTGTTTTTATATGCGGACATTAAGGCCGATTTTTTGTTGACACAAAATAATTAAGGGTGTTGATTTTTTTTTTTAATTTAATAATTATCTTTTTTTTTCATTTTCTGCAGCTTTGTTTAGTTAAGTATGATCTCCGAACCTTTAAAATCTTAGACATAAAGCCGAAAAATTGCCGATTTCTGCAATATGCCTGTTTTTTAATGATTTTTTTCTATAGATAAAAAAATTAATTACGTATTTGTAAATAAATTTTTATCTGTTTACCATTTTTAAAAACAATTAGTGAAACGCGATATAAACGATCCGATGACAGTGTGATGTCTCCAATGCAACAAAGTAACATTTACATCATATTTGAATTCGCGCGAATAACGGGGCATGCGCTATGATAGTTTGATGCGTATTGCATGCGCAGCGTGTTACTGACGGGAAATTGACTTCTGCTACACTCGAGCAGTATAACCTCTAATTGACGTTTCGATTTTTTGTTCATACTATGTTATGAGCTTAATTCCATGGGCCGTTCGCTATTTTTTTAAAATTAACAGTGTTTAAAACAGAATCAACAATCATCAGAAATGTTCAAATATGTATTATTTATTTTGAAGTTGTGATTTAATGTGTTTGCAGTACATTTCTGAATGTTTCAACACTGGATAAATTGTCAGTGATGTTGTCAATAAAAGAGATCATCCCAGTGTTATTCACAGGTTTTTAAAAATATTATGCATTCATTTACTTATTTTTTTGTTATTAAAAAATTACATTTATTTGTAAAATGATTACTAATATTGTGAAATCTGACTTGCAAATAATATTTTTATTTTGTTCATCAAAGGTACTAAGATTCCCCAAAGGTAAAAGCAGCGCAAAGAATTTTTTTTGGGTCAAACTTTAGATGCCATTTGCCGAAACTTGGTTTTCAACCTATTCTGCACGTGATTCAGACCAAACTGCTAGGCAGATTGGACTGGTTGACGTCTCATTTTCTTCCTCATAAAAAGATACACTGGCTAAGCGGAGCAAATGTTAATAAAAGGTAATAGTTTTTAAGTGACATAATTTATAATAAATAAATTTTATGCTATTTTCAAAATCATTGATTAACTTTGCTTTCAGGATGAAAAAAAAATATTTTGCTCCGCTTAGCCGGTGTATCTTTTTGTAAAGAAGAAAATGGGACGTCAACTAGCCCAATCTGACTAGCAGTTTGGTCTGAATGACGCGCATAGTGGAAAACCTAAGATCTTTGCTTAAGTTAATACTGAAAGGCATATGCAAGTCAGCCAACAGTAAAAAATCCTTTCATCGAGTACCACCAACATAGTTCACTGACCATTTTTATATGCAAGAGAATGTGGATGATATTGAATTTTTAAATCCAATTTTGCTTCCTCATAGAGGAAGCTTTGTTTTCGTGAAAAATTTTTTTTTCGAGATTTTCATGTCAGTATGCTTAGAATCACCTAAAAATTCGAGAAAAGTGGTCTAGAAAATATGTCTGTATGTGTGTATGTGTGTGTGTGTGTGTGTGTGTGTGTGTGTGTGTGTGTGTGTATGTATCCAGACACTGAAAATTCAATTGCCCATAACTCACGAACGGCACGATGGATCTAGCTAAAATTTTGCACGCTGGTAGAGTATTGACTCCTCTGTTATTGACGTGATTTTTAATTAAATGTATCAATGTAAACAGATTTTATGCAATTTTTAATTTTTTCAAAAAATGTCGTGATCGCTCTAACTTTCGTAAAAGTTCGCCAATTTAGCTAAATAGTTCTTTATAAATGAAGACACGTTAAATGACGTTTGGTATTGAATTTCAGCGAAATCGGTAAAGCGGTTCCGATTTTATAGAATTTTGAATTTTTCGAAAAAAATACATTTTGCTCTAAATTACGTCGAATTTCAACAAATGAACAGAAATTTTGTACAGACGAAAAATAACATTCAGAAATGCCATGTACCAAATTTGGTGATGATCGGTAAAGTCGTTCGGATTTTACACCATTTTTCATTTTAAAAAAAATGTAGATTTTCGCTATGACTTCCGGAAAAGTTGAGAAAGTACGACAAAAATTTGTATCTAATCAAAATTAGATGTAACGGTGTTTGCAGAGGTGATTTATAGCTGTATAAAACACCTCTGCAAAAGAGACACAAGGTATAAAAAAAAAGATGCAAAGTAGAACCTTGCACATTGCTTCCTCATTATTTTTCGCTTTTTACAAAGCTTCCTCTATGAGGAAGCCAAAATTGAATAACATACTGCTTCCTCACAGAGGGAGCTTTGTAAAAAGCGAAAAATAATGAGGAAGCAATGTGCAAGGTTCTACTTTGCATCTTTTTTTTGACGTGAGTCCCTCCCCTTAAAGAGAATATCAGATATTCTGAAGCCAATTTGGTTTATCAGTGTAAACCAAACCTCACAGGAAGAAAGAAAACGAACATGGAACATTATTTGCACTGATTAATCAATACAACTTGATAAAGTTAAAAATAGTTTCAATAAGAATCTTATAGATTTTGTAAAATATAAGTAGCTATAACACAATTCATTACAACAGTTATTATATCTATTATGCAATTAAGAAATAAATCATTTGTCAAGTTTTAATTCTCTGTATACGATAGTTTTATTCAGTCTGAGTGTAGGAATTTTATAAACTTCATAAGAAAACAGTGTTAGGAACAAAACAATTCAGTACAATAGTCAGTATATCTTCAAGTGAATTTGGTTCTTATGCATACACAATTTGTAGTAAATTTATTTCATGCAGCACCATTTTTTCAAGGATATTTTGGAACTTTTGTAGAAGAGCTTGAAATGGAGGTCTCTACACTAAGAAAGAAATAGAATTTTTGTACACAGATAATTAGAATTTGATAAATGATTTTAATTTAAATTGCATAATATATATAATGACTATTGTAGTGAATTGTATTGTAGCATCTAATATCTTATACAATCTCTAAAATTCTTATAAGAAGAAGTGCTAAGGGGGGGGGGGGGGAGTCAGGTCAAAAATATAAAAAAATCGATTTTTTTTTCTGTGAAAACATTCATTTCCATGTAATCTGTCTATTAGTAAAGTTATAAGCCGGAATTCGCAAAAATGGCTAAGTTTCTACGATACCATTCATATCAAGAGACGCGGCAGCGTCTCGAGACAAGTACATTTACACTGCCGCAGATCATTTACTCGAGCCAACTTGTTTTGGCCACTTTTTTTCGAGGTTAATATGTTATATTGACAAAATTACAGCGTTTTCAAGTCTTTTTCAGATATAATCAGATAATACAGGCCAAAATAATTCGTTTAAGACCAAAACGAGCGTTCTACGTTCAGTCGTTTAGGTGATATGGTCATTTATATTTCAAAACTTCTCTGAAATATTACACTTTTTCAGTGGTCGCACACCGATCGTTCGCAACCTGCCAACCACTATGTTTTGCAACCTACTAATCACTATAAGAAAATCATAACGTCATCCAGTGATGAGCTACTTTATGAAGTACACGGCGAAGCAATAGTATATATATTGTTAATGTTAATAAACGATTGCTCTACAGCTTTGGTGTCCAGGTCAATTCGTTCATATTTTCCGATGTCCAGGTCGACCGCTCCGTAGTTTTTCGTGTCCAGGTCGATGGCTCTGCAGTTTTCGTTGTCCAGGTCGATCTCTCCATAGTTTTAGGTGTCCAAGTCGATTCCTCCATAGTTTTCGATGTCCAGGTCGATCTCTCCATGGTTTCAAATGTCCAGGTCGACCTCTCCATAGTTTTCAGTGTCCAGGTCGACCTCTCCATAGTTTTCCATATCCAGGTCGATGTCTCTATAGTATTCGTTGTCCAGGTCGACCTCTCCATAGTTATTGGTGTCTAGGTCGACCTCTCCATAGTTTTCCGTATCCAGGTCGATGTCTCCATAGTATTCGTTGTCCAGGTCGACGTCTCCGTAATATTCGTTGTCCAGGTCGATCTCTCCATAATTTTAAGTGTCCAGGGCGATTCCTCCATAGTTTTCGATGTCCAGGTCGATCTCTCCATGGTTTCAGATGTCCAGGTCGACCTCTCCATAGTTTTCGGTGTCCAGGTCGACTTCTCCACAGTTTACCATATCCAGGTCGATGTTTCTATAGTATTCGTTGTCCAGATCGATGTCTCCGTAGTATTCGTTGTCCAGGTCGATCTCTCCATAGTTTTAAGTGTCCAGGTCGACCTCTTCATAGTTTTCGATGTCCAGGTCGACCTCTCCATAGTTTTTGGTGTCTAGGTCGACCTCTCCATAGTTTTCCGTATCCAGGTCGATGTCTTCATAGTATTCGTTGTCCAGGTCGACGTCTCCGTAGTATTCGTTGCCCAGGTCGATCTCTCCATAGTTTTAAGTGTCCAGGTCGATTCCTTCATCGTTTTCGATGTCCAGGTCGATCTCTCCATGGTTTCAAATGTGCAGGCTGACCTCTCCATAGTTTTCGTTGTCCAGATCGATCTCTCCATAGTTTTAAGTGTCCAGGTCGATTCCTTCATAGTTTTAAGTGTCCAGGTCGATTCCTCCATAGTTTTCGATGTGCAGGTCGACCTCTCCATAGTTTTCGGTGCCCAGATCGACCTCTCCATAGATTTAGGTGTCCAAGTCGATTTTTCCATTGTTTTCGATGTTGAGGTCGACGGCTCCGTAGTTTTCGTTGCCCAGGTCGCTCTCCATGGTTTCAGATGTCCAGGTCGACCTCTCCATAGTTTTCCGTATCCAGGTTGATGTCTCCATAGTATTCGTTGTCCAGGTTGACGTGTCTGTAGTTTTCGGTGTCTAGCTCGATTTCTCCGTGCTTTTCGATGTCCAGGTCGACAGCTCCGTAGTTTTTGGTGTCCAGGTCGATCTCTCCATGGTTTCAGATGTTCAGGTCGACCTCTCCGTAGTTTTCGGTGTCTAAGCCGATCTCTTCATAGTTTCCGATGTCCAGGTTGACCGCTCCGCAGTTTTCCGTGTCTAGGTCGATTCCTCCATAGTATTCGACGTCCAAGTCAACCTCTCCGTAGTTTTAGGTGCCCAAGTTGATTCCTCCATAATTTTCGATGCCCAGGTCGACGACGCCGTAGCTTTGGTTGTCCAGGTCGATCTCTCCATGGTTCCAGATGTCCAGGTCGACCTCTCTGTAGTTTTCGGTGTTTAGGTCGATCTCTTCATAGTTTTCGATGTCCAGGTCGACCGCTCCGTAGTTTTCCGTGTCTAGGTCGATTCCTCCATAGTATTCGACGTCCAGATCAACCTCTCCGTAGTTTTAGGTGCCCAAGTCGATTCCTCCATAATTTTCGATGTCCAGGTCGACGACTCCGTAGTTTTCGTTGTCCAGGTCGAACTCTCATGGTCTCAGGTGTCCAGACCGGCCACTCCCTAGTTTTTGGTGTCCAGGTCAACCTCTCCATAGCTTTCGATGTCCAGGTTGACCGCTCCGTAGTTTTCGGAGTCCAAGTCAACCTCTCCATAGCATGCGATGTCCAGGTTGACCGCTCCGTATTTTTCGGTGTCCAGGTCAACCTCTCCATAGCATGCGATGTCCAGGTTGACCGCTACGTCGTTTTCGATGTCCAGGTTAACCTCTCCATAGTATGCGATGTCCAGGTTGACCGCTCCGTAGTTTTCGGTGTCCAGGTCAACCTCTCCATAGTTTTCGATGTCCAGGTTGACCGCTCCGTCGTTTTCGGTGTCCAGGTCATCTTCTCCATAGCTTTCGATGTCCAGGTTGACCGCTCCATAGTTTTTGGTGCACACGTCAATTTCTTCATAGTTTCCGATGTCCAGGTTGACCGCTTCGTAGTTTGCGGTGTCTAGCTCCCTGCATTACCGACGGCACCGACCGGGTCGCGGCGCAAAAGAACAATGAGCTCGCACGCGATCCTCCGCACGCTGGTTATGATTACAGTTTACAATTTTGGTTAGTGTTAAGTATTTTGTCCCTTTAATAATGTATAAAGTACTATTTTCCATTATCGCGAGTTGCGACTTTAAATTACTATAAGGCCTAGGATTTTATGACTAATGTGGTCATTTCTTAAGCGGGCACATACCGTTTTTAACGGTTGTAATGCGTTGCGTACACAAAATGGCCGTAGGCAGTACTAGCGGCGCTCCCTGCATTACCGACGGCACCGACCAAGGCACCGCAAAGGAGCAGAGAGCGAGCATGCGTTTCAACACACGTTGTAATCCATTCACGATCCATTACAGCTTGCAAGTTTGGTTAGTGGTAAGTATTTTGTCCCTTTAATAATGTACGAAATACTATTTTCCATTATCGTGAGTTGCGAGAAATAATAAGTAATTTGCCATACCCCCACTAAACGCATGTCCGCTTTAAACCCGCGGTCTGAGAACGGGGCATCCGGAAGGACGCACTCCAACAGCAGTGATACCAACCGACGTGTACTGCGTGCACGAATGACCGCGCTTGTTAACTTGGCAAATAAACGGTTATTTAACCGTTTATTTACCATCACTGCTTTCGTCGAAGAGTTCTGCAATAACCATTATATCATCGAAGTTATCAGAATTGACGAAAAACCGTCAAATTTTGATAAAACAACGAAAATTAAAAATCTAAAAATTGTATGACAGAAAAAATCGTGACGGTCATTTTCCATCCATATAGATGTCCCTGTCTGATCAGATGACGAAAAAAAAGTGACCGTCATTTTCACATAGAAAATAACGTGAAACGAAAATGACGTCATGTGTCGGTCACGTGACGGTCAGGTGACGCGTTACTGACACGAACTCAAAGTGACGGTCATTTCCCATCACTGTTTAAGACGCGACGATAAATTAATTCACGACAAACTGGGGACTCCGAGGAGCTCCGAGTGTCTGGCCCACAATGAATAGTGTAAGCACTGCCGGTATAAACGAACACTACTAGCTCCTCTGGGTCCCAGACAGTCTGCTACACTTTCATAGTCTATGGTTCATAGTTTAAGGTGGCACTCTCGGCGTAGATGTCTTTTTGTAGATATTGCCTGCTAGGTTGGATATAGCAGACACCACTGGAATCAGCCCAGAAAACTTCCGATACGCGTGTGGGGAATACCAAAGGAAACAACATTATAACTGAAAACGACAACATTGTGAATTCAAATATTATAATAATCAAGAGACGCGGCAGCGTCTCGAGACAAGTACATATACACTGCCGCAGATCATTTACTCGAGCCAACTTGTTTTGGCCACTTTTTTTCGAGGTTAATATGTTATATTGATAAAATGATAGCGTTTTCAAGTCTTTTTCAGATACAATCAGATACTATAGGCCAAAATAATTCGTTTAAGACCAAAACGAGCGTTCTACGTTCAGTCGTTTAAGTGATATGGTCATTTATATTTGAAAACTTCTCTGAAATATTACACTTTTTCAGTGGTCGACTCTGTGACTTCGCACACCGATCTTTCGCAACCTGCCAACCACTATGTTTCGCAACCTACTAATCACTATAAGAAAATCATAACGTCATCCAGTGATGAGCTAGTTTATGAAATACACGGCGAAGCAAACGTATATACATTGTTAATGTTAATAAACGATTGCTCCACAGCTTTGGTCTTCAGGTCAATTCGTCCACATTTTCCGATGTCTAGGTCGACCGCTCCGTAGTTTTTCGTGTCCAGGTGGACGGCTCCGCAGTTTTCGTTGTCCAGGTCGATCTCTCCATAGTTTTAGGTGGTCAAATCAATTCCTCCATAGTTTTCGATGTCCAGGTCGACCTCTCCATAGTTTTCGGTGTCCAGGTCGACCTTTCCATAGTTTTCCGTATCCAGGTCGATGTCTCCATAGTTTTCGATGTCCAGGTCGACCTCTCCATAGTTTTTGGTGCCTTCAGAGTTGAACTCTGCATAGTTTTCAGTGCCTTCAGTGTTGAACTCTTCATAATTTACATTGTACACATCGATCTCTTTATAGTTCAGGTGTCTAGGTCTATCTCTCCATAATTTCCGATGTCCAGGTCGACCACTCCCTAGTTTTTGGTGTCCAGGTCGATGTCTCTATAGTTTTCGGTTTGCGGTTATAACTGACGGAGAACTGTTAGTCTTGAAAAGCCTATTCTTAGTTAAAATTTGCAAAAGTCTTACGACTTAAAAAAAATGTATTGCAATCAACAGTAACCTTTTTTGGAATTTCTTGAGATAACCGCAGCTTAGCTGCACAGCATAACTAAACGGTACGAATACGATTTAACGATCTATGTTCTGTTAAAAAAAATTAACAATTGTGTTGTACAAAAAACAAGCAACCGCAAAAAAGAAATTTACATTACAGTTTATGTTACCGACCGAGTAGCAGCACATTATCTTGCAGTGGGACATAAATTTTGAAACTATGAATTGATATTTGGTCAATATTATAAAATCCATCTCGGTAAGCGGAAGGAGAATAAGAGGAACCCTATATTTATTATTTGTTGTGCTAATAAATATGCATGCTAAAGAATATATAAAAGAATGCAAGTGAAATGCAAGTTCCCTTATTCTGAATTGATTGGTCACAAGAAATAGCAAAAACTTTGCAAAAAGAAGTGAAATCCACCAAAAAAACCCTCACGGGTAAAAAATTGAGACAAGTACATTTACGTGAGTGGTATCTAATACCCCCAAAAACACAGTGTGTCAAAAACTTGAGCCATAAACTATGTATAGGTACAAAAAGTTGTGAAATAAACTAAAAATATATTCAGCATGTCAAGTACATGTTGTACAACATATATATACATTATATACGTGTATATAAATAGTAGTTTTAATATAAACTAAAAAGAATTTCTCGCATTTAAAGGAAAAATAATCAGTAACAAAGAAAAAATCATAAATTGAGAACAAAAATTAATGAATAAATAAATTTCAACATCTCAAAAAATTATATGGAAGTACTTGGCGAGTTTCTATGCTAATATGACCATTGAATAATGGTGAACCATTGTTACGGCACAGATCCGTTTTTCCCGAAAATTCACTCTAGGCAAAGGAGAGTGAGGCTCTCCCTGTTACGCTAGATTACAGGTGAATTAAAAGGGCGGATGGGTGTTATGGCCTTGTTTAGAGCCTACCCTCTCGGGCAAAAGCTCGGGAAAAGGCCTAAGGGTGTTTCTTCAACTTTGATAATAAACGGAAAATTGACTTACCGGTACTGCTGTAAAGGCCGATGGGTGGATGTAAAAACGATGGTCGGGTAGCTGGAACCGATGGTGCGACGTCAAAGGTGACGGGAAGTTTCAGCGTGAACGGCAGCAGGAGTCGGTTGTAGGGTGATCGTTGAGTGCAGTAATTAATTAAAGGCACAACACTTGATATTTTTTTCTTTAAACACTGCGGTTTATTTTGAAACAAAAACTGAACGGAATACAAGAGCACACAGGTGATCACTGAATCTTACACTTCAAATTGGCTAAAATTCACTAATGACCGGGGAACGACGGACTTGAACTATTAACTCACGCGGCTATGACCAAAATTTCAAAGTTCGACTACCACAAAGGTTCGGGTAACCAGTGTGACTCTGAGCGGCGAATTAAAACTACTGCGCGAAAAAACTGTAGACCGGGACTGACGCGGCGCGTCAAGGGCTACATCTTATATAGACATCTGAAGATATACAAATGATAACCCCTGAGAGGGGGCACCCACTAGAGTTCATTCAGTCGTCCCCACCATGCCTTTTGTCTTAGAGCTAGCTTATTAACACTATGGTCTCAATATTAATAATTAACAATTATCGATTATACATAAATTATTCGATCTATGGTAAATAATGCAAATCTCATTTGCATAAAACTCCTGAATTTTACAAAGGCAACGATTTGTTAATTGACAATTAATAATTATTGAAGACGATAAACAATAAATTATATATTTTCAAAGATAATGATTTCGATCTCGACAAACTTAAAAATGCGGATTTACTTTTGTAAATTAACAAACTTCATTTATTAATTTAGAGAAATCTCGATCTTTGAAATAATTGAAATAATTAATTAACAATATCCTGAAGCTAATGGAATAAACCTTAAATTTAACCAACAACTATAATATGAATGTTCATATAATGATGTGAAGATATATATATATTGTTACGCGCGTGATTGAAATAATACTCTCTCGTTATTGTAAAAGGTCACGTAGCTTTTATTCTGCAACACGATCCGTTAGCACGTCTGGATAAGTCGCGGTGTCAACCGAAACTGTCTTGTTTATCTGTCTCCGTTGTCAAGTTAGACGGTTGTCAAGTTAGTCGGTTGTCAAGTGCTCCGTCTAGTGTGCCGTGTTCGGTCTGAACCCCAATGTGAAGTGAACTTGGCGCGCACCATTCGTTACACTACTCCCCTCCCTTTTGAGTTGCCGTCCCGGCAACTCCCTAAAAGTACTGAGATGTGGTTGCCATGGTCCATCCAGTTCTACTCGCGACCTAATTACACTGCCCTGGCATTTGCCCTAGTCCCGAGGGAAAACCATGGCTGAAAAACCTGGGAAGGACAGTGTTTACAAATTAAAAGCTTCCTATACTTGATAATATTTTACATTAATGTCTGTCACGCAACTGTCCTTGTCAGTCCTTAAATAATACAAGACATTCATAAGTTCCACATTGTTTTGCTCTCTTCTTTCTTTCTCTTCTTCTTTCCCTTTATTTTCTTTCGCTCTTTGGTGCAGTTTCTCCGGAGTCCTCTGAATCCTGAAGATATTCCTTAAGGATGGTGGAAAGGAAGGAGGGATTCACAGGAGTCCAAGGAAACCTGTGACATAAAAAATAACTCTGCGAAGAAATCTGCACCACAAAAAAATAAATCATTTCGCGGAATTGTCAACCCGAAATATCCGTCATCAATGTGCTACTAAGGAAAGATTTTTCAAATAATATCGGTCACTGCTGCGCGAGTAATAAAGTGTGCACCCTTATATTACCCCAGTGTTGCCGATCCGACGAAAATATTCAGGTATTCATCCCGGGATGTTCTAAAGTAACCAATAACCGAGATTATGATCAGTAACCAAGATTATTTTGAGGTCACCCTAGCCCCTAGCCAGCGAAACCTGATCAGGAAGTCCCAAACTCTAACCAAGCCCAGTTAGAAATTCAGCTACAACCCTCTAGATTCTCCGGAAACCCTTAACAGGACGCCTTTCTACACTTTACCGGGTGAAACGAAGAAGCGTCCAAGGCTCCAGCCAAGCAATCAAAATACACTTTCCCCCATTGACGCTCTATGATCTGTCACCTCTAATAGTCCTAATCTTCGAAAGGGGCTAAACGGTCAATATGAACAATTTTCAATTTTCCTCGCGGGGGTTTTTGAATTCTGTAAACTACGTCGTTAATTTTCGTTTTTACTATAAATGGTCCTACCCAATCTCTTTGTAACTTAGGGCACTTTCCTTTGACTTTATGGGGGTAATAAAGCCAAACCTGTTGTCCGGGTTTAAAGGATAGCATATGTGACTTAACGTTGAATCTGGATTTCATCTTGTCGCTTTTAATAAGGAATCGTTTTCGGATTTGGTCATGAATCGTATTCAATTTAATTTTAAGTTCGTCAACGAATTCAGGAAGATCGATCGTTTTCGTAGAATCGTTATCATTCGGGTTTCCTCGTAAAAGTTCTAATTTTCTTGATTCCCAAAAGAGTCATGGTTTCTTTGAAAAGATTTGATTCGAAATTTCTACCGTGATCAGAATGGATTTCTAGGGAAATGCCAAAAGGAGAATTTTCTCTTCTATTGAATAATTATTAAAGGTCGAAATCATCTCGAATTGTTTAAAAAAAAAAAAATTGTCCCCACGATCCGAAACCGTCGAAAGTGTTAACTTTTAAATTGGATCGGCTGATGTGGATCACCGTATGCGGTGGAGCAACGTTTGAGTTAGTAGAATTTTGACAGAGGAATAGTGAAGGCAGAAGAAAAAGGGATAGTAATGGAAGGGGGAACATTATCTGGTGGATTCTGGTGAAATTCAGCCATCTGGATCCTCGCCATCTCCCGAACGATAATCGAGGCTGTCTCCTGGGCGACCTCCCTTGCCGATGTCACGGCGGCCTCCCTCGCGGCTGGCACGGCTGCGGCCCGAATCCCGTCCAGAGCGTCCTCAAGCCGTCGTTGGGTCCGCTGTCTCTCCCTCTCCTTTTCCTCCCTCAACTAGCTGATCCGGTCGGATTCGCCAGCTGCTGTCGCGTATTCATCACTTTTTTTTTTATATCACTCACTCAAAAAAAAATTATTTATCGCGAACGCGTTTTTTTTTTTTTTTTTTTATCAGGGCCGAAAAAATCCCACTTCTGACACCAATGTTACGCGCGTGATTGAAATAATACTCTCTCGTTATTGTAAAAGGTCACGTAGCTTTTATTCTGCAACACGATCCGTTAGCACGTCTGGATAAGTCGCGGTGTCAACCGAAACTGTCTTGTTTATCTGTCTCCGTTGTCAAGTTAGACGGTTGTCAAGTTAGTCGGTTGTCAAGTGCTCCGTCTAGTGTGCCGTGTTCGGTCTGAACCCCAATGTGAAGTGAACTTGGCGCGCACCATTCGTTACAATATATATGTATCTTAAACAATTATTATTTAAATCCTATTGTTCCTAAACCATAGGAGTCATCAAGGGAACGTCGGGGTGTCCACAGGCGGAGGGAGGAGAGTTCCTATAGCCCCATCGCCTTCCCTCTGCTGCTTGTAGGCCTATGATGCTGTCCTCCTTGCGCTCCCGCCTTTCGTAGCTTCCTTGTTCTTCATTTTCTTCTTACACCCGCGCTATAGAGTGCCCTCGCTGTACCGTGGACCTTGGCTAGCTATGGCGCTCGCTCCTCTTCTTACGCACGCGATGAGGTGCCCTCGCGGTAGCGTTGTTCGTTATAGGCTGCAGCGCTCCATCCTTCTCTCGCACACGCACTGTGGAGTCGATTCGGTATAACGTTCTCGTTCTCCTTAGGCTGTCCCGTTCTGCTATGTCCATCTTCTCCTAGCCCACTGCAATCTTGATACACCTTCCTCCTTTTGCACTGCGTTGGTATGGTCATTCCCGAGAAGTTTGGCTCCGCCGAATGGTGATCTCACTGGTCGCGTCGGCATATACAATCGTCGCTGGTTTATTAATTTTTATCCGGCGACCGATGACATAGGTTTAGTTATAATCAACAGCGTTCGTTTGCAACACAACACTTTCTTCCTTGGATTGTTTACGGTAGAAGACGAACTGTGCGCACCGGAGTTGGCACCACCAAAAAAAACAAGTCAACGGACGAGGTCTTTCGCGTGATTGACAATCCATCCTTTGTCTTTGATCTCATGTACATATCTTATTTAAAACATCCGATGCCCACGTGTGACTCCCAACTCCGCACTGCAAAAGCTATGGCTCTCAGGTTTACCGACTCTTCAGCAAAGAAAAACGCAGACATCTAGGCGGCTTTAACTGCAGGGACCTCTTAGTGTTTAGGGTCTTTCTGTGAGCACCTCGGCGTTACAGCTCGAAGTCGCTCTGCCTTTTGCACGAGGCTAGGGTCAGATTACTCTGCGTCCGGTGATCCTAATTTAAATAAACAACAAGAGATATTCCTCGGTTGTTTAAACAATAATATAAGTCGATATTCTAGACGCGTGAGCTCCGACCCGCGTGACTGGAGAGCCCACCCGGCCACGTGTAAAGTGCTCATAAACACTCAACTACGCGAGGCGGGCATAATGGACCTCCAGGTTTTTCGAACGTTCGCCATGCATCCCTGTTTGCCTGCTCCAGAGTCTTTACGTGAATTTTTCCAAGGGTACAGGACCCGAAAGTTACGAGACGTAACACCTCCCCCCTCAGACGAGCGTCGCTTTGAAAAACGGCGCTCGACCTCGGAGAGGCCTACCTTGGGATGCTCAGTTGGAATCACACGGGCTAAACATAATATAAAAACAGTATATGTATGAAACATAAAGCGTGCATATTTTTACAAGGAAACCCAAAGATGGAATGCCAATCCTTACAATATCCCCTCCTTATCGCTCCTCAAATTATTTTTCACTTAATCTTGTAATATTGTTTGAATATACTTATACTACCTTTAATACTATTTATCCGGCTAGGCTATTATCTTCAGATTTTTCAAATTGCTGACAAAAAAAATTAATTGTAATTTATCTAGGCTAAATAATAACTGAATTATTACGTAATTAAAAATATCTCTTTTGTATCTCGGTTCAGGGTTATACAAGGATTGGAACGAGATACCACAAACATAATTAAGGATCAAATTATAGTCGCATAGGAATATTTCGGAAGTTCTTGGAAAGAGAATTAATATGAAAGGAGGATTATAAATTCACATTCACACCAGAAGCTAAAATAATTTGCCATTTCAAATATTTAAAAAAAATAAAAAATAAAAAATAAAATAAAGGAATGATCTATGCAACAATTTACTTGAGAATATATTAATCAGGACCAATTATGTATTTAGATTTTAAAAAAATATATATAAACTGTTGAAGGAAGAAAAATGGCAAAACTCTAATTATGATAAGAAGAGAAAAACGCTCTTTAAAGAAATCGAGCTTCACTTGTTGCAGTTAAATCGGGATACAACATGGTACTTGCATTTCTTACAGGAAGAATCCGATTCTTATTCTGTATTTTGACTTTACTCTGGTCCTGATTATTTTGCACTATTTTTCCAAAATCCGGGTCATGTCTTTCAATACCACTACCCTCAGATCGAGGTATAGTGGCAGGTGCTTCCAACCACCAACGGTCCCTGTTTGACCAGCTTCCCTTCCAACCGCATCCGTCAAATCTGCCTTTCAAAAATAAAATCTACTTTGATTAAAGATAACCCCCCCTCTTCCCACAATTGCTTAGATATCTGTAATATTTTGCAAAGAAAAAGCATTAAAAATATCAGCAAGCAAGCAAAAATTATATGTTTGTTTGCTACGACAAATAAACTATAAGCGAAATATTTGCACTTAAAAATTGGCGAAGCATTGACTCATTCCGTAATAAAGTTTTTCATGGTTATGGGATTTCACAAAAAAAAAATAACGATTAGAACACGCTTTATCATCCGCTCTCCTTCGACTCTTTCCTCCAGGGATAGGGCGCCTTCTGTTGGCTTCGTAGAAATTTACTGCGGTACGATATGTGAATGTTTAAGACGGTTGGCATGCACAATTTGCGTTTTCCGATTTTTTAACTCAATTTTGACATTCTGATTACCCAGAATCTCAACGATTTTAAACGGACCGGTATACTGATCACCCAACTTTTTTGGTTTCGGCCCCTGTTGCAAAAATACATAATCTCCGACCTTAAATATCTTCGGATTCGCGCGTTTATCATACAATTTCTTTGATTTTTCTTTTGACGCAATTAAATTTGACCGTGCTATTTCTCGAATTTCGTGAAGCTGGGTAACGAGTTTAACAAGATAATCATCATATGTTGGAAGTTTATCTTCCACATGCAGCGGTTCACTTGAAGGCGTTCTGGCAATTTTTCCAAAAACTAACTCATAAGGAGTATGTTTTGTCCCCTCGTGAACGTTAGTATTATAATTTAAAATTGCTAATTCCACCCACTCATCCCAATCAAATTCACGATCCACATATTGCTTAAGATATTCTCCCAGAGCATGATGCGAACGTTCTAAAGACCCATTAGATTGAGGGTGAAAAGCCGTGGTTCGAATCTTTTTAATTCTAAATCTGCGAGCTACTCGTTTGATCAGTCCACTCAAAAAGTTTCGACCCTGATCCTTGAGAATAGCTTTAGGAGGTCCAAAAATACTAATAAAATGCTTGACCAGAGCATCTGCTATGGTTGCCGAAGTGGCGTTGGCTAGAGGAATTGCAATGCAAAATTTTGTGAGTTGATCCTGGATGGTTAAAATATACTCGTTACCTCGCTTCGTTTTTGGAATCGGACCGACGATATCTAACGCGACTTTATCAAATGCACTACCCGGCGTATCCGTAATTATCATCGGCTGTTTTGTCTTTATACGCACGCATTTCTTTAGCTGACAGGGAAGGCACTGCTGGATAAATTGTTGAATATCAACTTTCATTTTTTCCCAAAAATAGTAGTGTCGAATTCTATTATAAGTTTTTGAAACACCTCGATGACCTCCGACTGCCAAGCTGTGCATTTCGCGAATTATTCCTTCGCGTTCCTCTCGATTAGGATAACGTATGATCCCGCGACATACGATCATTTTCATTGGACTACCTGAAAAATTAGATCGAAACGCCGCGATTATATTTTCCCACGGTACATTACTTACAAAATCAGTTTTCGCGAAACTCACACTCTGCATATTCGATGCTTCCATACACTCTTTCAAACCCCCAATCACGTCGCGCATATGTGAAAGAATCATGGAAGGCCCTTCACCTGAGTCCTCGCTGACTGGTAGAGCTACGTGGTAGCGGCTACCTCGTTTTATAGCACTCGCCTTTCCCACCGACAGGTCAGGAAAATACGGGAGCTCGTTGCGCTCGGCCAGCTTTTGGGACCCGTGGTCAAGAGGCTCACCCTTGGTATTTAGAAAATACGCGAGAGTGTCCTTCCGTGTGAAAAATAAATCCCTCGACTGAATAATATTTCCGCGTGCAGAAGTCTCAGGTAATTCCGTAGGTAGCTCTTCGTTGTTAACCCCGTGGAGTGACTGGTCATCGTCACTATCTTCATTGTCGGAGTAGTCTTCCCGTGGATCTTCAATTCGACGCCCCTTCTTCTTCTTCTTTGGCCCTCTTACTTCGTCTTCGGATGGAGATTCTTCGGGTGGAGGATCTTCGCATAGAGGATCTTCGTTGGAGGCTGTAACATCTTCCGCGTGGTCCACTCTTCCAGAAGTTGAACACCCCGCTTGTGGTGAAAAATCTTCCAGTTGTCTCTCTTCAAGCTGCTTTTGCTTGGCCTCAGCTCCCTTTTGCAGCTTGGCTTGCCGACGAGTGAGCATCCGAGGGGTCGAAACCGCAGTCTCACCAGTACCTGTGACAGCGCTATTTCCACTTACCCCTGACTTGGCGGTGGCTTCCTTACGGATGGGCAGCATGGGCTCCGGCTCCTCGCTGACCGCCTCGAGTCTTTCCTCAGAAGTGAGCGATGCCCACCACTGCTCCTCATATCTCACCTGCTCGTCCTCTATTTCGAATTCCTCATCGCTGTCACCATCGTACTCCTCATCCCCCAACAATGTTAGTATCTCGGAATCTGTTAAATCGTGGTTACCCGTGACCCGAGAGACGAAGATTTCGCCGTCTGTTAACGTAGGCTCTGAATCTACTGGATTTTGAGACAGGGCATCCGCATTCACATTTGATACTCCGGCCTTATAAACAACATCATATTCATATTCGGCCAATTTTAATCTCCATCTTAACACACGCGCATTCCCATCCTTACAAGTGCGGAACCACGTGAGCGGCTTATGGTCAGTTACCAAAGTAAAGATTCTTCCGTACAGATACGGACGATAATGCAGCACACTATAAACGATCGCTAGAGCCTCCTTTTCATGGGTATCGTAACGCGATTCAGCTTTGTTTGACGTACGTGAGGCGTACGCTATTGGTCAATCTTTACCAATTTCCCCTTGCGACAATATACCCCCAATTGCATATCCGGAGTCATCTGTTGTGACTATAAACGGTTTTGAAAAATCTGGAAAAATTAAAACGGGCTCGGTGCACAGATGGTGCTTAAGAATTTGAAAACTTTCTTCTTGAGCATTTCCCCACAAAAAAGGTGCATCTGATTTTAAAAGAGTTGTTAAAGGCTTAGCTAATTTCGCGTAACCTTCGATAAAACGTCTATAATAACCCGTTAGACCCAAGAATTGACGAATATTTTTAGCGTTACGTGGACGAGCAAAATCGCGAACTGAAATTATTTTCTTTGGGTCGGGCTTTAGCCCATCCTCTCCGATGAGGTGACCCAGATAGCCTACTTCTTTTTTCAAAAATTCACATTTATCCGGCTGCAAAGAAAGATTGGCCCTACGCAAACGGTCAAACAATCTTAAACATTTTTCATTATGTTCCTCTAAAGTGCGTGCATATACCACAATATCGTCCAAGTATACGAATACCTCTTGTCCTTGGAGACCCATTAACGCCATGTCCATCGCTCTCTGGAAGGTGGGAGGTGCATTACGCAATCCCATGGGCATACGAACGTACTCGTAATGTCCATACGGTGTAGTAAACGCAGTCTTGTGACAGTCATCCGGATGCATTTTTATTTGATAAAAACCCGACGCAAGATCAAAAACAGAAAAATACTTCACGCCACCCAGCTGATCTAAAATTCCCTCGATATTCGGTAATGGATACGCGTCGCCAATCGTTTTTTCGTTAAGCTGCCGGAAGTCCAGCACCACTCGCCACCGCTTATTTCCCTGAGAGTCGGACTTCTTCGGCACGACCCACAGAGGCGTATTACTTACGAATCTCCTCTTTATGAACCTCTGGAAAGCGATATTGCTTCGAATTCACAGGAAAATCGTCTGTGGTGGGTATCCTGTGCATCACGACATCCGTGGCGCCCAGTACCTCACCTGGCAGGTAAAAGATATCCGCGCAACCCCTTACGAGTTCCTTTATAGAAGAGATCTCATCTCCTGCTAGATGATCGAGTCGCAACAATTCCATGACCTTCGCGATCCGTGACTCATCGCAGAGTTTCCCTCCAAACGCGAAACAATCGGAATCAATTATAAATCTTGAACCTACGAGTGGCTCAAGATATTCTTGTGCAGACGTCGACCTCTGACTGTATTTTGCCACCAAACTACAATTGTCTCTTGATTTTTTATCAGGAACTGAATTTACTGTTGAACTTGACATTTTACCGAACGTCTGGAATAAATACAACAAAACAAACAAAAACAGCGAGACAAATTTCTTATTAACATCTGAAATATGAAATTGAGAAACATTACTTTTTTCATCCCCTACCTCAATCTGATCAATTACAGTTATTTTTTTCTTCTGACTTTCATCCCGTTTCTCCTTTTCAAACCGCCAATTTTTCTGGACATCAACTGAAGACTTTTTAGAATTTTTGCTACAATTTTTTCCACTCTTCAAATTCTTACCATACCCTGCTCGAGTCTCTGGATCTGAAACAATACTGGACAATGATTTTTTCGCTGGACCTGGAACAATATTGGACAACGATTTTTTCCCTGGAGCTGGAACAATAGACGATTTCTTCTCTGGAGCTGGAACAATACTGGACGACAATTTTTTCTTTGGAGCTGGAACAACACTAGACAACGATTTCTTCTCTGGATCTGGAAAAACACTGGATAACAATTTTTTCTCTGGACTTGGAACAACACTAGACAACAATTTTTTCTCTGGAACTGGAACAACAATAGACAACGACTTCTCCTCTGGAACTGGAACAACACTGGACAACAATTTTTCCTCTGGAGCTGGAACAACACTGGACAACAATTTTTTCTCTGGAGCTGGAACAACACTAGACAACATTTTTTTCTCTGGAGCTGGAACTACATTGGACAACGATTTATTTTCTGGACCTGAAACAACAATAGACAACGATTTCTTTTCTCGATCTGGAACAACACTGGACAACGATTTCTTCTCTGGACTTGGACTTAAACTAGACGAAACTCTCTCTGGAACTGGACTTAAACTAGACAAAACTCTATCTGGACACGAAACTCTCTCTGGACTCCCTACAATAGAGGAATTAGCTGCGCAATTTTTTACTGCAACGACTCGATTTTTTCCGACTAAATTCGAGCTCGGGAGGGTACTTACGACGGATTTTTCAAGCTTAAACTCTACGTTGGATTTCGATAGCATCGTTGGCAATGATTCTGCTACTGGTATTTCTACCTTTACAGCAACATTGCTATGATTCGTGGCATACAAATACACCTTGCCTTGATGATTCCTCACCCGACCTTGGTGTACTACAATTCCGTTACTTGGCAATATAGTAGGCAAAAAACCCTCCCTCACGTTATCGTTTTTATCCTAACATAAAACAAACGCGTGGATTTAGGAGGAAAAATCATACTTTCTCGTGTGTGAAATGGAATGGCCAGTTTTCGAATCTGTAATAAACTCTCCTCATAATCAATTTTTGCCAAATTATCTCGAAAATATTCTGATGACAAGATACCGGATTGATTGATTGGAAAATCATCAGGAACTACGTGGAAAATAGTGTTCCTACCTAGAACATGTACAACAACATAGCCTAATGTATAAACAAGATTTTTCGTTATGCCGCTCAATCTCAAAATTTCATCTCGATGGATTACAGCTTCCGGTGCTACACTATTTTTTTTAATGATATTTTTAGTGGCCCCAGAATCTAACATAAACAGCAAAGATTTTGAACTATCTGGGCAGTCCAATGAAATAGTTGGCAAGATAATGTCATCAGTTTTTCGCGTAAGGTATACATCGACTATTCGTGGTAATGTGTTGGTATTTTCGATGTTGCTATTACCATGGTTGGGTGCACCCGCGAGTTGGCCTCTGCCTGGGCACCCGGCGCAGGAAGGCCATCCCCGTTTCCCTGAGTATTCAGAGGTCCGTACCTTGCTGCACGGACTTGACACTCGGCGATCACGTGGCCACCTTGCCTGCAATAACTACAGATAATCGATGGAGGATAAGAGGATCCTGCCGCTTGGGCGTAGGACACGGGCCATCCGACCCCCCTGGTATTGGGTGGGCCAGCAGAACTCCGCATCCCTGGACTCCCCTGACCACTCGCTCGACTAGGACAGCTTCGAGCCATGTGCCCCCATCCGTGGCACGCGTAGCATTGCATGGGCGGCGAAGATGGCATATTTTGCCCCATTTGCGGAGCAAATCCCGACGCAGAGTTTTGCATTTCTGCAGACTGTTGCATCTGAAAACAGGACTCCGTCAAATGTCCCTTTCGCCCACACTTACGACAAGGAATAGAGAAACATTTATCAGCCAGGTGTCCCCGTTTGCTGCAAATCTGACAGACGGTCAGCTGATCCGTTGCCGATTGCGAGACTTGGGGCCCTGCGGCCAATGACCCGCATTTTGACTGCGGTGTGACCTGCCTGGCCACATAGCTGGCACGCGACCGGCGTAGACTTACCCTGCAATCCCCAGCAGGTGTCGGCCGCATGCCCACTCTTATTACAGAGTTGACATACTAGTCCACCCGCTACTGCAGGCGCTCCCGATCCCTTACTGGGGCTCCGATTCCCATTTTCTACAACATTTATGCTAATCTTTTTTTCCAATTTTTCCGGGGGCTTACTAATTTTCGATTCGTCATTTGCCCTAAGCTACTCGAGATCCGCAAGTTCGCGATCTACTTCTTTGGCTTTATTTATTGCGTCACTTAGATTAGGTTGTACTCCGATACCCATACGAACTTCATCTTTAAGACCGCGCTGAAAACATTTAGATGCCATTTCTTCTATTCGCGTTTTTTCGGCCGCAGGAGGATCATTATTTTTGCTTTTATAAGCGTCCATAATTTGATCAGCGAGTGCTTGGATGCTGTCAGCAAAATCATCTACCGAATCTACGCGACGTTGAAAGCTAATTCCCAGTTCTCCGGTCAGCTGGTAAATATCTCTCGGAGGATCATACGTTTTTTTCAAATATCTAATTAATTCAGGCGTACTAGTGAAAGTAATTTTTGATATCCTATTCCAAACAGAGGATGACAATTTTGTTTTAGAAAGCCGCAATAAATGCACATCAAGCGCGACACCAACCATGGCTCTCGCATCCTCCATCCCCATAACATATCTGGCCAAATTTTCGCGTTTCCCATAAAAATCCGGCACTAAATTTATTGCATCCCTCAAAAGAGCCAAGCTCGTAGCATCTACACGTTCTGGATTTTCAGGCATCTTAGCGGAATTATTTCCCAAAAAACTGCTAGAAGAAAATTTAGATCCCGATGGTAATTCTCTTAAAAATTCGTTCGTTTCTTCTAAACGGGGGCCGCTCCCCTTTTCCGATGATTTCAAAGTCGCGTTTTCGTCTTCGCTTTCGTCCTCAGAAATTAATGCGTCGTCAGTGACAGGGTTAATAATTTTTTTCGCGTTCTTTTTTATTTCTCTTTCGTTCGGATACTCGTGTAAAATCTTATCGTCAAGTTTCCCGTGTGAACGCGTTCCCATTACATTTAAAAAACTTGTAAATTACCCAAAGAAGTCAAATATAAATTTCTATTTCGCTGAATAGAAATCTATTATGAATTCGGATTTTATGCAAAAAGTAAGAAAAACAAATCCACTAATTTACACAAAAGAAATGTCCATAAATCCTCTGAATTTTACTGAACAGCTAAGAAAAGTTCCAAAGGTAATTCTAATTTTACGCAATTTAACTGGTCACCAAAAAAAAATCCTAAATGAACTTAATAACCGATTCGCCCACGAATTCCCGAATGACAGTTACAAAAAAAAACTAACACAATCAACTTTCCTGACAATAAAACGCCGCTAATACCGCGAAATTTTCCGAATTTAATATTAAGACACGCAATTTCCTGAAAATAAAACACCGCAAAATCCGAATACAACGCAATTTACACAGTTTTTTTTCCCGAATTTTAACTATTCTCTCACATAAACAATACGGAACAATATAAAAGCAAATATATATATATTTCTCAAGCGCATCAACTAACAAACAGAATTTTACCAAGTTCTGCTGCCAATTCATTCACAACAGTCAATGGCAGAGTTGCTCAGGTTCTACCATTAACAATTGGGACTAGAGTTTCCCAGGCTCTATTCACAATTTTCACACACACAATAATGACAGAATTTCCCAGGTTCTGTCATTTATTAATTAATAGCCACTGATAGCAGAATTTCTCAGGTTCTGCTATCGATTATTGGTAACAGAATTTCCCAGCTTCTGTTACCCACTCACACAAAAATTCATACCCATGCACAAGGAAAAGAAGCTACAAAGAAGAAGCGAAACCAAGCAAAATAATTTGGACGAAGAAACACTCTTTTAGATCCCGGACGAGCCCCCAATTTTTGTTACGGCACAGATCCGTTTTTCCCGAAAAATTCACTCTAGGCAAAGGAGAGTGAGGCTCTCCCTGTCACACTAGATTACAGGTGAATTGAAAGGGCGGATGGGTGTTATGGGCCTTGTTTAGAGCCTACCCTCTCGGGCAAAAGCTCGGGAAAAGGCCTAAGGGTGTTTCTTCGACTTAGATAATGAATAAAAGAACTTGACTTACAGGTACTGCTGTAAACCTGATGGGTAGATGTAAAAACGGTAGGCTGGTAGCTGGAAACAATGGTGTAACGACGACAGTGTCAGGAAACTTCAGCGGGAACGGCAACAGGAGTCGATTGTAGGGTGGTCGTTGAGTGCAGCAAATGAATTAATGCCACAACACTTAATAGATTTTTAAAACACTTTGATTTATTTAGGAAAAAGAAACTGAGTTGAAACAAAAAAAAATGAACAATGCATTTTGCACTTTAAAATAATTAAAAATGAATAAAGACCGGGGAACGACGGACTCGAACTTTAACTCACGCGCGCTACGACAGAGTATCAAAATTTGACTTCCACACAGGCTCGGGTAACCAGTGTGACTCTGAGCGGCGAATTGAACCTTATGCGTGAAAAATCTATGGACCGCGACTAACTCGAAGCTTTAAGGGCTCCATCTTATATAGACAGCCAACGATATACAAATGATACCGCTTGGGAGGGGGCACACACTATGAGTTCATTCAGCCGTCCCTACCATGCCTTTTGTCTTAGAGCTAGCTTATTAACACTATGGTCTCAATATTAATAATTAACAATTATCGATTATGGATAAATTAAACGATCTATGATAAATAATGGAAATCTCATTTACATAAATCTCCTGAACTTCCAAGGCAACGATTTGTTAATTGACAATTAATAATTATTGAAAACGATAAACAATGACTTATATATTTTCAAAGATAATGATTTCGATCTCGACAACTTATACATGTTAATTTACTTTTGTAAATGTTAATTTACTTTTGTAAATTAACAACTTCATTTAAAGAATTTAATTTATTAATTTAGAGAAATCTCGATCTTTGAAATAATTTAAATTATTAATTGACAATATCCTAAAGCTAATGGAGTAAGCCTTAAATTTAGCCAATAACTATAATATACATATAATCATGTGAAGATATATATTATATATATACAGGGTGTATCAAAAGTACACATAGAGCGAAGGCAGGATGGTAGGTGGTGCCCACCTAAGAGCCCCTGTGAAATTTTAGCGTCCAATTCGCAAAATTGTGGAAATGCTCGCGCAGCGAAATTTGCCTGTCGGTGAGGGGTGCGTCGGACTCACACAGATGCAGAGGCGTCGTATGCCTCGCTGGGTGCAAGTGGCGTCAGTGTTTTCTTTCGCGATCTCAGTTCGCCGCGAAGTTGCCGCGCGGCTGTGACGGCTGTGTGCGTCCGTGTGAGTGAGCGTCAACTGTTCGCTCGGAGCTCGGGCTTTCGGTAACGGTCCCGATGAATGACCGGCCAGATAAATGACGTGTCTCTGGTCGGTAATGATCGTGATATTTTCATTTGCGAACGCGCCGTGCCTCGTCAACAGCGTATCGAGGCACTGCCCATTGCACTCACGAATTTTGATGTTGTACGCCGATCCAGAGACGCGAGAACTCGCGATACGCGAATTTATTACAGATGTTGCTTTCTCTCGCTGGTGTTCGTTTTTTTTAAATGGATTGCGCGTTCCTGCAACCTTAATCACGGAATTAGAGCGCAGATAAAACGGAGCGTCGATGAGACCGACAAACAATTCAATGATTTTTGTTTCTTTTTAATTCTTTTTGATAATGCTTCCCTCACCCTGCTCTCCCCTTGCTGCCACCTTCCACTCTTCTTGCTCTTCCGCTGTTCTCCCCCTGCGCTCCCCTCGCTGTCACCTTGCTGGCATCGTCGAGATATCACGTTACGTTGCTTCGCGGGTTTCGCAGATCCAGTTAGAAATCCGTTTCAACGCATTCTAAATCGTTCTAGCTAGTCTCCTCGAGCACGATTTTCCCCTCTTATTCCATTGATTTTTGCTTTTGACTTGGTTTATTCAGAAACGAAATTCACATTTGGCGGGACTGAGGAGATACGAAATCATTTCATTCGACGGGGCTGACTTTCCTCTGGAGTACGGTTTTTGCGGAACTCCGTCAGACGTCTCATTCTATGCGTTACGATTTTTACAAGCTTCTTTTTTCCCTTGATCAGCGCCATTGCTTAAGGTTGGCCGATAGGCCTGGCCGTTGTCTTCTCGTCAATGTTGGGAGACATTTGGTCGTTTTTGTTAAACGAGAAGCTGCACTATTTGTAAATGAGCCCCGTGGACGAGAGAGCAGCCCCCTGATCGGAGCACTCGGTACGAAAACCTTTGGTTGTCAATTACCAAAGCATGATAATGAAGTTCCAATTGTCTCGAGACAACAGTTTCTCGACAAACCTTTATCGTTGGGTCAAGTGTTCCCGATGAAAATACTACGAACCGCGATCGGCGGTAACACATTAACCCGCGTTTATGGTTTTCATAGCATGGCCTGGAGAACTTTCCTAGCCAGACCGTCTACCCGATTCGAACGCAAATTGTGCGTCCTGGAGGACTTCCCTCGCCAGAACCTCGGTCCGAGCGTTAATTTATGTTATCAATTTCCTGATGGACATTGAGATAACAATTTGATATTTTTTTATTTCCTAAGCAGTCACGAAACGAAAACCACTACAAACCCGACAATTCTTTCATGACAAAAACGAATGTAATTGAAAAATTGCAGCAGATTTATCGTTTTTATTTCCCAAGTAATTTCTATACATTTTTTAAAACAATTTTCTGATCACTTTCGATGTTGTCCTTCAATAATTCTCGGGATTATAGTGGTATCTATTTCATGATTTTTATGAAAATAAAATAAAATCGATTCATTGACAAAAACGTATTTAATGACTAAAAAATTACTTGGAAAGCAGTGACCAAAGATCTGCTGCTACTTTTCGGTCAGTTACGACGTTATCCTGAAGAAGTTGTCGATGAGGTATTCATTTCGTGACCTTCAAGAAAATGAAAACAAATGTCAAAGTAAAATTTTGCACATTGCGTCCCCGTTATCTTTCCTTTTTCACAAAGTCATCTCTAT
This sequence comes from Ephialtes manifestator, assembly GCA_963970395.1. NCBI lineage: Eukaryota > Metazoa > Arthropoda > Insecta > Hymenoptera > Ichneumonidae > Ephialtes > Ephialtes manifestator. The sequence continues at coordinate 1,758,520 of OZ019977.1, forward strand.
GACGTATTTTTTTTTTTTATTCACTTTGGATTCCTCATAGAGATGGCTTTGCGGAAAAGGAACATTAATGAGGAAGCAATGTGCAAAGTTGTACTTTGAATTTTTTTTGTTTTCTTGAAGGTCACGCAACGAATACCACTATAATCTCGACAACTTGTACAGGACAACGTTGAAACTGACCGAAAAATTGCAGCAGATGTTTGGTCACGACTTCCTAAGTAATTTTTTAGACATAAAATACGTCTTTATCGATGAATCGATTTTTTTTATTTTTTCGAAGGTCACGACACGAATACCACTATAATCTCGACAGCTTGTTCGGGACAACGTTGAAACTGACCGCAAAATTGCAGCATATGTTTGGTCACGACTTCCTAAGTAATTTTTTAGACATAAAATACGTCTTTATCGATGAATCGAATTTTTTTTATTTTTTCGAAGGTCACGACACGAATACCACTATAATCTCGACAACTTGTTCGGGACAACGTTGAAACTGACCGCAAAATTGCAGCAGATGTTTGGTCACGACTTCCTAAGTAATTTTTTAGACATTAAACACGTCTTTATCGATGAATCAATTTTTTTTTATTTTTTCGAAGGTCACGACACGAATACCACTATAATCTCGACAACTTGTTCGGGACAACGTTGAAACTGACCGCAAAATTGCAGCAGATGTTTGGTCACGACTTCCTAAGTAATTTTTTAGACATAAAATACGTCTTTATCGATGAATCGATTTTTTTTATTTTTTCGAAGGTCACGACACGAATACCACTATAATCTCGACAACTTGTTCGGGACAACGTTGAAACTGACCGCAAAATTGCAGCAGATGTTTGGTCACGACTTCCTAAGTAATTTTTTAGACATTAAACACGTCTTTATCGATGAATCGATTTTTTTTAAATTTTCTTGAAGGTCACGACACGAATTCCACTATAATCTCGACAATTTGTTCAGGACAACGTTAAAACTGACCGAAAAATTGCAGCAGATGTTTGGTCACGACTTCCTAAGTAATTTTTTAGACATAAAATACGTCTTTATCGATGAATCGATTTTTTAAATTTTTTCGAAGGTCACAACACGAATACCACTATAATCTCGACAACTTGTTCGGGACAACGTTGAAACTGACCGAAAAATTGCAGCAGATCTTTGGTCTCTACTTCCCGAGTAATTTTTTATTCATCAATTACGTCTTCATAGATGAATCGATTTTTTTTATTTTCTTGAAGGTCACGAAATGAATATTACCAGAGGGTATAACATAACTATTATGCCATATGTTGTATGTAGGTAGATGACGACCAGATGAGTAAAAAATGATTAGGCACGATAGTAGTTACAGCATCTATCGGCCTCGCTGACAGACGATACGTCTTTAATACTAATATTTTAAAGAAATAACCACAGTTACTAAAAAAATTGTTTGTCAACCATTTTTTATAGGCAAAAAGTTATTAAAACAATCATTACATGACCTCTAAGATAGAAAAATTGCAGCGAACCTATGATCACTATTTCCGAAGTAATTTTGTAATACATTTCATACTGCTTTATCGATAATTCGATTTTATTTTATTTTCTTAGAGGTCATGTAATGATTGTTTTAATAAATTTTTGCCTATAAAAAATGGTTGACAAACAATTTTTTTAGTAACTGTGGTTATTTCTTTAAAATATTAGTATTAAAGACGTATCGTCTGGCAGCGAGGCCGATAGATGCTGTAACTACTATCGTGCCTAATCATTTTTTACTCATCTGGTCGTCATCTACCTACATACAACATATGGCATAATAGTTATGTTATACCCTCTGGTAATATTCATTTCGTGACCTTCAAAAAAATAAAAAAAATCGATTCATCTATGAAGACGTAATTAATGAATAAAAAATTACTTAGGAAGTCGTGACCAAACATCTGCTGCAATTTTGCGGTCAGTTTCAACGTTGTCCCGAACAAGTTGTCGAGATTATAGTGGTATTCGTGTCGTGACCTTCGAAAAAATAAAAAAAATCGATTCATCGATAAAGACGTATTTTATGTCTAAAAAATTACTTCGGAAATAGTGATCATAGGTTCGCTGCAATTTTTCTATCTTAGAGGTCATGTAATGATTGTTTTAATAACTTTTTGCCTATAAAAAATGGTTGACAAACAATTTTTTTAGTAACTGTGGTTATTTCTTTAAAATATTAGTATTAAAGACGTATCGTCTGGCAGCGAGGCCGATAGATGCTGTAACTACTATCGTGCCTAATCATTTTTTACTCATCTGGTCGTCATCTACCTACATACAACATATGGCATAATAGTTATGTTATACCCTCTGGTAATATTCATTTCGTGACCTTCAAAAAAATAAAAAAAATCGATTCATCTATGAAGACGTAATTAATGAATAAAAAATTACTCGGGAAGTAGAGACCAAAGATCTGCTGCAATTTTTCGGTCAGTTTCAACGTTGTCCCGAACAAGTTGTCGAGATTATAGTGGTATTCATGTTGTGACCTTCGAAAAAATAAAAAAAAATCGATTCATCGATAAAGACGTATTTTATGTCTAAAAAATTACTTAGGAAGTCGTGACCAAACATCTGCTGCAATTTTTCGGTCAGTTTTAACGTTGTCCTGAACAAATTGTCGAGATTATAGTGGTATTCGTGTCGTGACCTTCAAAAAATTTTTTTAAAATCGATTCATCGATAAAGACGTGTTTAATGTCTAAAAAATTACTTAGGAAGTCGTGACCAAACATCTGCTGCAATTTTGCGGTCAGTTTCAACGTTGTCCCGAACAAGTTGTCGAGATTATAGTGGTATTCGTGTCGTGACCTTCGAAAAAATAAAAAAAATCGATTCATCGATAAAGACGTATTTTATGTCTAAAAAATTACTTAGGAAGTCGTGACCAAACATCTGCTGCAATTTTGCGGTCAGTTTCAACGTTGTCCCGAACAAGTTGTCGAGATTATAGTGGTATTCGTGTCGTGACCTTCGAAAAAATAAAAAAAAATCGATTCATCGATAAAGACGTATTTTATGTCTAAAAAATTACTTAGGAAGTCGTGACCAAACATCTGCTGCAATTTTGCGGTCAGTTTCAACGTTGTCCCGAACAAGTTGTCGAGATTATAGTGGTATTCGTGTCGTGACCTTCGAAAAAATAAAAAAAAATCGATTCATCGATAAAGACGTGTTCAATGTTTAAAAAATTACTTAGGAACTCGTGACCAAACATCTGCTGCAATTTTGCTTTCAGTTACAACGTTGCCCTGTACAAGTTGTCGAGATTATAGTGGTATTCGTTGCGTAACCTTTAAGAAAATAAAAAAAATTCAAAGTAGAACTTTGCACATTGCTTCATCATTAATGTTCCTTTTCCGCAAAGCCATCTCTATGAGGAATCCAAAGTGAATAAAAAAAAAAAAAATACGTCATAGAGATGACTTTGCGAAAAAGGAAAGATAACGAGGACGCAATGTGCAAAATTTTACTTTGACATTTGTTTTCATTTTCTTGAAGGTCACGAAATGAATACCTCATCGACAACTTCTTCAGGATAACGTCGTAACTGACCGAAAAGTAGCAGCAGATCTTTGGTCACTGCTTTCCAAGTAATTTTTTAGTCATTAAATACGTTTTTGTCGATGAATCGATTTTATTTTATTTTCATAAAAATCATGAAATAAATACCACTATAATCCCGACAATTATTGAAGGACAACATCGAAAGTGATCAGAAAATTGTATTAAAAAATTTATAAAAATTACTTGGGAAATAAAAACGATAAATCTGCTGCAATTTTTCAATTACATTCGTTTTTGTCATGAAAGAATTGTCGGGTTTGTAGTGGTTTTCGTTTCGTGACTGCTTAGGAAATAAAAAAATATCAAATTGTTATCTCAATGTCCATCAGGAAATTGATAACATAAATTAACGCTCGGACCGAGGTTCTGGCGAGGGAAGTCCTCCAGGACGCACAATTTGCGTTCGAATCGGTCTGGCTAGGAAAGTTCACCAGGACATGCTATGAAAACCATAAACGCGGGTTAATGTGTTACCGCCGATCGCGGTTCGTAGTATTTTCATCGGGAACACTTGACCCAACGATAAAGGTTTGTCGAGAAACTGTTGTCTCGAGACAATTGGAACTTCATTATCACGCTTTGGTAATTGACAACCAAAGGTTTTCGTACCGAGTGCTCCGATCAGGCGGCTGCTCTCTCGTCCACGGGGCTCATTTAAAAATAGTGCAGCTTCTCGTTTAACAAAAACGACCAGATGTCTCCCAACATTGACGAAAAGACAACGGCCAGGCCACTCGGCCAAACTTAAGCAATGGCGCTGATCAAGGGAAAAAAGAAGCTTGTAAAAATCGTAACGCATAGAATGAGACGTCTGACGGAGTTCCGCAAAAACCGTACTCCAGAGGAAAGTCAGCCCCGTCGAATGAAATGATTTCATATCTCCTCAGTCCCGCCAAATGTGAATTTCGTTTCTGAATAAACCAAGTCAAAAGCAAAAATCAATGGAATACGAGGGGAAAATCGTGCTCGAGTAGACTAGCTAGAACGATTTAGAATGCGTTGAAACGGATTTCCAACTGGATCTGCGAAACCCGCGAAGCAACGTAACGTGATATCTCGACGATGCCAGCAAGGTGACACCGAGGGGAGCGCAGGGGGAGAACAGCGGAAGAGCAAGGAGAGAGGAAGGTGGCAGCAAGGGGAGAGCAGGGTGAGGGAAGCATTATCAAAAAGAATTAAATAGAAAAAAAATCATTGCATTGTTTGTCGGTCTCATCGACGCTCCGTTTCATCTGCGCTCTAATTCCGTAATTAAGGTTGCAGGAACGCGCAATCCATTTAAAAAAAACGAACACCAGCGAGAGAAAGCAACATCTGTAATAAATTCGCGTATCGCGAGTTCTCGCGTCTCTGGATCGGCGTATAACATCAAAATTCGTGAGTGCAATGGGCAGTGCCTCGATACGCTGTTGACGAGGCACGGCGCGTTCGCAAATGAAAATATCACGATCATTACCTACCAGAGACACGTCATTTATCTGGCCAGTCATTCATCAGGACCGTTACCGAAAGCCCGAGCTCCGAGCGAACAGTTGACGCTCACTCACACGGACGCACACAGCCGTCACAGCCGCGCGGCAACTTCACGGCGAACTGAGATCGCGAAAGAAAACACTGACGCCACTTGCACCGAGCGAGGCATACGACGCTTCTGCATCTGTGTGAGTCCGACGCACCCCTCACCGACAGGCAAATTTCGCTACGCGAGAATTTCCACAATTTTGCGAATTAGACGCTAAAATTTCACAGGGGCTCTTAGGTGGGCACCACCTACCATCCTGCCTTCGCTCTACGCGTACTTTTGATACACCCTGTATATATATGTATAATTTAAACAATTATTATTTAAATCTTTTTGTTCCTAAATCGTAGTAGTCATCAAGTGGACGTCGGGGTATCCATCGGCAGAGAAGGAGAGTTTCCATAGTTCCGTCGCCTTCCCTCTGCTGCTCGTAGGCCTATGATGCTGTCCTCCTCCCGCTTCCGCCTTGCATAGCTTCCTTATTCTTCATTCTCTTCTTACGCCCGTGCTGTGGTGTGCCCTCGCTGTAGCGGTGTTAGTAGTAGGCTCCAACGCTCCATCCTCTTCTGGCCCACTGCAATCTTCATAGCTCCGATATGCCCTCCTTCTCAGTTGCACTGTGTTGGTATGGTCGTCTTCTGAGAAGTTTTGGCTCTGCCGAAAGGTGATCTCACTGGTCGCGTTGGTGTATAAAATCGTCGCCGGTTGATTATTTGTCATCTAGTGACCGAGGACATATTTATAATTATATTCGATAGCATTCGTTCGCGATATAGCCCTTTCTACCTAGGATTGTATATGGTCGAAAAATGAACTGTATATATTGGAGTTAACACTGAAAATAAAACAAGTTGACGGACGAGGACTTTCGCGGGATCGACAATCCATCCTTTGTCTTTGATCTCACGTACCTATCTTATTTAAAACATTGGATGCCCACGTGTGACTCCCAACGACGCATTGCAAAAGATATGGCTCTCAGGTTTATCGACTGCACAAAGAACGACGCAGACGTCTAGGCGGCTTTAGGTACAGGGACCCTTTAGTGATTAGGTCATTCCTGTAAACATCTCGATATCATAGTTCGCGGACGCTCTGTCTCCTGTATGAAGCCGGAGTTGAATTACCCACGGTCCGTCGATCCTAATTTAAATGTTTAAATAATAATCTAGGTCGATATATTAGACACGCGAGCTCCAACTCTCGTAGTTTGAGGGCCCACCCAGACCCGCGCTAAATGCTCATAGACACTCAGTCGCACGTCGTAGGTGTAGCGGCTCTCCAGGCTCCCGAGCATCCATCCCGATATGCGCCCCTATTTGCCTGCCCCAGCGTCTTGATGCAAGTTCTCTTTTAAGGATGTAGGACCCAAAAGTTACGGGACGTAACACGAGTACTTGCATCTGCTTAAAGTTTGACCCCCTTAAGGTAAAAATGAAAATTTTGGTGGTACAAACGATAGAGAAGCTTAACCCTTTTGTAGATTTCGATTATCTTAAAAAATGACAGAATTATCTGTTTCGAGTTATTGCAGTTCGTTACCCTTTGAACCCCTTAAGGTACAAATGAAAATTTTGGTGGTTCAAACGGGTACAAACGATAGAGAAGCTTAACTCATTTGCAGATTTCGATTATCTTAAAAAATGACCGAGTTATGTTTTGCGAGTTCTTGCAGCTTCTTAACCGTTGACCCCCTTAAGGGGGGCGAGTCAGGTCAAAAATTAAAAAAAATTGATTATTTTTTTTTTCTGTGAAAACATTAATTTCCATCTAATCTATCTATTAGTAAAGTTATAACCCGGAATTCGCAAAAATGGGTAAGTTTCTACGGTACCATTCATATTTAATTTTCTCAAAAGTCGTAAATTTACCCAAATATTATATTTGAATTTTTAATTATTTTATTTATTTTTTTTTGTTTGTTATATGTAGACATTATGGCCGATTTTTTGTTCACACAAAATAATTAAGGGTGTTGAAGAAAAAAAAAATCAAATATTTTTTTTTTTTTTCTCTTCGGCAGTTTCGTTTAGTTAAGTATACCCTCTGAACCTGCAAAATCTTAGACCTGAATGCGAAAAAATGGCCGATTTCTGCAATATACCTGTTTTTTAATGAATTTTTTCTATATAATAAAAAGTTTATTACGTATTTGTAAATAAATTTTTATTTGTTTACCATTTTTTAAATCAGTTAGCGAAACGCGATACAAATGACGCGATGAGAGTGTGATGTCTTCAACGCAACACGTAACACTTACATTATATTCGAATTCGCGCGAATAATGGGACATGCGCTGTGATATCTTAGCACGTATCGCATGCGCAGCGTGTTACTGCCTCGAGAAGTTACTTCTACTACATACGAGACGCATAACCTCTAATTGAAGTTTTTATTTTTCGTTCATATTATGTTATTAGTTTGATTCCGTTGGCCATTTACGGTTTTTTTTCAATCAATAGTGTTTAAAACAGAATCAACAATCATCAGAAGTAATCAGATATGTAAATTTGTTATGAAGTGATGATTTAATGTTTGTGCAGTACATTTGTGAATGTGTCAACACTGGATAAATTTTCAGTGATGTTGTCAATAAAAGTGATCATCCCCATATTATTTACAGGTTTTCTTCAAATTATGCATTCATTTACTTATTTATTTGTAAAAAACAAAACATTTATTAATAACATTATTAATAATATTCTGTAATCTGACTTGCAAATAATATTTTTATTTTGTTCACTAAAGGTGCTAAGGTGCCCCAAAGGTGAAAACAGCATAAACATTTTTATTTGAGTGGTAAGCTTGAGATGCCATTTGCCGAAACTTGGTTTTAAACCTATTCTGCGTGTGATTCAGACCAAACTGCTAGGCAGATTGGGCTGGTTGACATCTCATTTTCTTCTTCATGAAAAGATACACCGGCTAAATGGAGCAAAAGTTAATAAAAGGTAATATTTTTCAAGTGACATAATTATTACTAAATAAGTTTTATGCTATTTTATAAATCAGTTATTAATTTTGCTTTCAGAATGAAAAAAAAATATTTTGCTCCATTTAGCCGGTGTATCTTTCTATGAAGAAGAAAATGAGACATCAACTAGCCCAATCTGCCTAGCAGTTTGGTCTGAATCACGCGCAGAGTGGAAAACCTAAGACCTTTGCTTAAGATAATATGGAAAGGCATACGCAAGTCAGATGGCAGTAAAAAATCCTTTCATCGAGTACCAACAATATAGTTCATTGATCATTTTTATATGCGAGAGAATTTGGATGATATTGAATTTACAAATTTAATTATTTTGACCTGACTCCCTCCCCTTAAGGTACAAATGAAAATTTTGGTGGTACATACGGGTACAAACGATAGAGAAGCGTAACCCATTTATAGATTTCGATTATCTTGAAAAATAACGGAATTATGTGTTGCGAGTTATTTCATCTGCTTAACGTTTGAACCCCTTAAGGTAAAAATGAAAATTTTGGTGGTACAAACGATAGAGAAGCTTAACCCTTTTGTAGATTTCGATTATCTTAAAAAATTACAGGGTTATTTGTTTCGAGTTCTTGCATCTCCTTAACCTTTGACCCCCTTAAAGAACAAATAAAAATTTTGGTGGTACAAACGGGTATAAACGATAGAGAAGTTAAACCCATTTGCAGATTTCGATTACCTTAAAAAATGACAGAGTTATCTGTTTCGCGATCTGGCAGTTCGTTACCCTTTGATCCCCTTAAGGTACAAATGAAAATTTTGTGGTACAAACGGGTACAAACGATAGAGAAGCGTAACCCATTTGCAGATTTCATTTATCTTAAAAAATGACGAAGTTATGTGTTGCGAGTTATTTCATCTGCTTAACGTTTGACCCCCTTAAGGTAAAAATGAAAATTTTGGTGGTACAAACGATAGAGAAGCTTAACCCTTTTGTAGATTTCGATTATCTTAAAAAATTACAGGGTTATCTGTTTCGAGTTCTTGCATCTCCTTAACCTTTGACCCCCTTAAAGAACAAATAAAAATTTTGGTGGTACAAACGGGTATAAACGATAGAGAAGTTAAAGCCATTTGCAGATTTCGATTACCTTAAAAAATGACAGAGTTATCTGTTTCGCGTTCTTGCAGTCCCTAGCGGCCCCTGCGATGATCGATTTTACCGATTTTCGACAGTGGGGCGAGAGAAAAATCGAGATCTCGATTTGTTCAAATTATCGACATTGAAAACAGACAGTTTCGAGAAAAATTGCGAGTGTTTGGACGGCATCGAAAGCCTAGACTCTTTTCTCGACGCGGGAGGAAAGTCGAGGGTTTTGGACGGCATTTGAAAGTCTCGATTTTTTACTTGACTCTAGAGAAAAGGCGAACGTTTGGACGGCCTTTGAAAGTCTCGACTTTTCCCTCGAGTCGAGAGAGAAGGCGAGTGTTTGGGCGACATTTGAAAGTCACGACTTTTCCCTCGAGTCGAGAGAGAAGGCGAGTGTTTGGACGACATTTGAAAGTCTCGACTTTTCTCTCGAGTCAAGATGAAATTCGAGTTTTGGACAGCATTTCAACGTCTAGACTATTCTCTCGACACGAGAGACAAGGCGAGAGTTTGGACGGTATTTGAGTCTCGATTTTTTACTTGACTCGAGAGGAAAGTCGAGTTTTAAACGGCATTTCAAAGTCTGGACTTTTGACTAGAGTCGAGACAAAAAGCGAGTATTTGGACGGTATTTTGAAATATAGACTTTTTCCTCGACTCGAGAGGATAGTCGAGAGTTTGGACAGCATTTGAGTCTCAATTTTTCACTCGACTCGTGAGAAAAGGCGAACGTTTGGACGGCACTTGAAAGTCTCGACTTTTCCCCTGAGTCGAGAGAGAAGGCGAGTTTTGGACGGCATTTTAACGTCTAGACTTTTGTTTCGACTCGAGAGAAAAGTCGAGTTTTGGACGACATGTCAACTTCAGGACTTTTGTCTCGAGTCGAGACGAAAGGCGAGGGTTTGGACGATATTTGAGGGTATACTTTTCTGTCTACTCGAGAGGAAAGTCGAGAGCTTTGACGATCTCGGCTCGAGAGAAAAGTCAACTGTTATGGGTACTCCATATGTATTGAAATAAACGCTTCGCATTTAATTGGCAACTAGAGTAAGATCTCGAATATCTGAGCCTCAGATAATTCAAATAAATGTAAAGCGTTAATTTCATCTTATTGACAACAATTGTACATCTCAATCAAGAAAATTTTTCGGTACCATTGACTTTATTTATTTAATGTATTGCCGTCAACAGAACATCTATAATCTTGTGCTGTGAACTATGTATTGAGTAAGACATAACAATACAGTTTACATAGTTATTCTCTAAAGATCATAAATGCGAGTGGTCGGTTATGTTCTTTCTTTGCCTAGCGTTCCCTAGCAAACCCTTATACAGTCGAACCTACGGGTCGGTTGGCTTCACAGATTGTTCCGTGCGTTTGAAAGTTTGGTCATTTCATTTTATTGACAACAATTGTTCATTTCTTTCAAGAAACTTTTTGGTACCATTGAATTCATTTATCAGATTTATCGCCGTGAACAGAACATCTATAAATACGTTGCATCTTGCGTTATGAACACTATATTGACTAAGCCATAACAATACAGTTTACATAGTTATTCTCTAAAGATCATAAATGCGAGTGGTCGGTTATGTTCTTTCTTTGCCTAGCGTTCCCTAGCAAACCCTTATACAGTCGAACCTACGGGTCGGTTGGCTTCACAGATTGTTCCGTGCGTTTGAAAGTTTGGTCATTTCATTTTATTGACAACAATTGTTCATTTCTTTCTTGAAACTTTTTGGTACCATTGAATTCATTTATCAGATTTATCGCCGTGAACAGAACATCTATAAATACGTTGCATCTTGCGTTATGGACACTATATTGACTAAGCCATAACAATACAGTTTACATAGATATTCTCTAAAGATTATAAACGCGAGTGGTCGGTTATGTTCTTTCTTCGCCTAGCGTTCCCGAGCAAGTCCTCATACAGTCGAACCTATGGATTGGTTGGCTTCACAGATTGTTCCGTAGGTCTGAATATTACCGTCCTCTACCGTGATAAACTGTAGGTTTAGGTACCAAAACAGTCAAACTATGAGGGTTCCTTACTTCTTTTCATAAACGGCTTCACTTTTAACGTTATTTTCCCTTATAATTGCCATCCCATCAAAGATGCAAAGTTCACTTCTATTTCTGAGGGAAATCGTTGTTCTATAATTTTCTTCTGTGACAATGAATTCTTTTGACGATTGAACCATTTCATCCTCAATAGCGTTGTATCCGCTTACTACAAATTAACATTACAAACATTTACACAATCAGACTACAAATATTTATTTTTCTCATTGAATGTGTTTTCAGAAATAAAATACTTACGGTTGCCCATACATTTTCTTATTCTCGATGTTATTTCATAGTAATTCCATTCCTCTCCTGTCAATAGCAGGAACTTGAACATCAGAGCTTTGTGTACTTTTTGAATGTTGCACCTACGATTTTTTTTGTTGCTGTTGCACGTAATTTCAAAACCAAACATAACTACGTTCTTGTCGCAATCCGAAGATTAGGTACCTGTATTTCGTACTGCATGCATCGTCGCCGATGTTCTCGATGAAATATTTCTTGACGATGTAGTCTACTACTTCTGCTGGGTACCTTTCCTTTTCATTTCCCATATCGAGTGTAACATTGTTGCCCGTGTCCTGTTTCGCCTCTTTGATATTTTCAATTACGTCAGCTAGTGCTTCAAATTCGTACTTCATTTCGAGGATATAACATTTCCCTGTATTGATGAACGTGTACATGAATGCGTGGAGTGGTGATGAAACGACTTTTAGTTTTTCCATCAAATGTGGTACAGCGCACAAAAAAAATAAAATCAACGTTATCGTGTAATTACCGTCGAGGGTGACATACGAATCCGGGGTCATTATGCTCTGAAGCTTCGCGTTGGTCCAAGCCATCTCTTCTACGATTTCCTCCCAGCCACATACTGTAGGAGCGCTTTTCATTGTTTCGCTGCTGCTGCTGTCACGGGGGTACCTTTGTCTTGTTAGCAACGATTCCAGATCAGAAAATGGACGTGCCGGCAAAGCTGGGGTAGCATCATTATCACTTTCTGTCTCGGTATCCCCTTCTTCAGTCGCCGTATCATCTTTCCCAGATGATGAATTGGTACCTTTTTCGTGGTTCCGCTGGGCTTTACGTTTTCGTTTTTCTTTTCTAACGCAATCACGTTTGAGACGATGGCGGTCACTGTTTAACTTGTTCGAGATCCAGTTTCTCAGCTTGCTAGTGTACAGATCTTTGCAACCCTTTGCTTCCTTACCATTTTGTAGGTACATGCAAATTTCTGCAAGGAAATTCATGTGAACAACTATGTAAAAATAATAGTTTGCATTCGCGTGGTGATATGGTATCGCATCTTTTGCTATCAAGAAGTAAGTCACTCGTGTGTTTATACTTACGTCTGACAGATTCAACATCTGCCTTCGAGATTTTTTTACAATCCAGTTGATTCTGCGTCTTATTGAAAGTTAATGCTAGCCGTTCTTCTTTCGACCATAACGCGTACAATACAAAGTTGACTCGTCTTCTCATCTGTGTTTGATCTGCGGCCTTCAAGTACGGGTCTAGATAAACTCGTCTTCCATTTATCGTTGTTACCTGCCGAACGCGTTATAACCTTTGCATTATGAAAATGTCAGTTTTTTGCACATACGTTTTATACTAATTTCAGTTTTCCAAATACATTATAAAGGGAAATTCGTTACCCATTTTCGAGTTGTCTTACCATCCCATTCTCATCTGGTTTTTCCGGGATTTCAAATACGTCTTTTGCTTGTTGTCCCTGGTTGTCTTCATTTCGGTAATTATTGTCACCTTTTATCTCTATGTGCTTCAACAGTTTCTCCAATCTCATAAGCGATTTGTACATGACATCCATCTTCTGCGACATGGACTTGCTTTGCCATGTATTGTTATCGGATTTTTTGGCCTTTTCCTTCCATGACGAACGTTCTTCGGAACCTTTGTCATTGTGGCTTTTCTTCGCTATTACATTTTTCTTTGGACCGCTGTTTTTGAAATTTTCTTGACAATGGGTCTCCTCATCTTCAGAGACACTGTTCGTTGGACGTGTCTCAGTCCACAGAAGCGGAAGTGTCTAAATATCAATGAAAAGTCGATGAATTTAACACGATTAGTATTGCCACCCTGGTAAGTTTACAACTAGTACTAGAGATCGGAAAAAAGACCGGTCGTTTCGGAACACTTTTACATCGAAACAGAGACCGCAAAACATACGAGCAAAAATACCCCAGTATTTTGCCGCTCTTTTCCCCAGTATTTAGTATGATCTATTGGCCCTTCTGCCCGATTAATCGATAAGGGCAGCATTGTATGCCTCGAATTAACACAATAATATTTCCCAAACGTGAGACTTACCTCAGATAAGAAATTGTCTGCACGCTCTATTTCCGGTTCGTTATTGCCATTACTATTCAGTTGGTACACCAATAAATGCGTTGTCCAGGCTTCATAAGGGGCATTTTTTATGTCGCCGACGCTACCGTCATAGTTGTCATTCATGGCATTCTTCACTGTACATTTCTCTACTACCTCGTCGTCACATCGGTACCACTGTAACAAATAGCAAAGAATACTTACGTACATTAATTACTTGTTATTAGATCTAAAAAAATGGACATTCTGCAAAAAGTGAGGATGGTATTACGACTTCTTGTCAAGAACCTCACATTTCCTTTGCAATTACGGTCTACGAACGCGATGTAATGTCCCTTCTCGCCAGTGCCCCGATGTGCAATTACCGATTGCAGAGTATACCTTGCTTCCTGATCGTTAGCGATTTCGAAAAATTGGCTGAGATCTAACTCCTTGCAGTATGCGAACCTGCAATCAAAATATTGTTTTGCAACATCTCGCCAAATTTGGTACCGAGAGTTATTCGATGTTACTCCACTTCTATGAGAAATTTCAACCCGACACCTTGAAATTTGCCGCAGCTATAATGCAAACACACTTTACTCGAAAAATGTAAAATGGCATAAAAACTGGATTTTTCAACCTATCCTCACCTGATTCGAACTCATACATTGTTAAATGTATTTTCAGTCTACGACTAAAAAATTTGTTAGCCCGACAACTCAGAATTTACGAAAGCTACAGCGCGAACAAACTTTTAAAAAAATTCAAAGTCTCGTATAATTTGAGTGGGAGTTGGGATTGTCTTAGATATAAAGGCCCAATCGCTCTACTTGTGTGTCAGATTTCAGTTCGATCGGACCAACCATTCTTGAGTTATAAGGGATTGAATTTTGGCGGTCTAGCACACACACACACACGCCCGCACGCAGACACACATACATACGGACATTTTTTCTTAAGATGTTTTCTCAACGTTTTGGGACATTCTGAATACGTTTTCGTCAAAATCTCGAAAAAAAAATCATTTCACGAAAACAAATCTTCCTCTATGAGGAAGTAACAAAGGATACAAAGTAGAACCTTGACATTGTTTCCTCATTATTTTAAATATTTCACAAAGCTTTCTCTGTGAGAAAGCCACAATGGATCAGCATAGTTCCTCATAGAAGTGACTATATAAAAGGTTCCAAATAATGAGACAGCAATGTAAGGTTCTACTTTGCATCCTTTTTTTATCCTCCTACAATTTTAACTCACCTAGTATTGTACTTTCTCATACGTTGCGTCTCGTAATCCCACCAACTTTGTTGAACATGTACGAATAGGATTTTCGGTACCTTCGTGTACGACAGCTTTGCCTCGACTACTTCACTCAGGACTTCCTTACATTGTATTTCTGCTATTCTTCGAACTTCCATTAACTGTTCAGCAGCGTAAGCCTTCAACGCATCCTCAACTGTAATGCATAAAAATGCATACTTCTCGTTTTCGACTACTAAAAATTCCACATTATTTAATTTCGATTGCTTTGAACTCACTAGTTAGTACATTCTTTGCATCCAATAGAAGCTGATTGAAGGGTTCTAATTTGGTACATTCGGGTATTTCTTCTCCAGCGAAGTTCGTTGCAGAATGTGCTTGCATTCCAGTGTACAACTCGCTCAACTCGCATTGTACAAATTTACCATGTATGTCCTTTTCGCGCACACTTGTCAGCAATGCATCCAGCATCTCATTACTATCTTGTTGCCGGTTAAATGATATATTTGTCGTCTCTTTGTAGTAGTGTTCCAATTCTTTTGTGTCGATTTGTTTTACTTTGTCGTCTAGCTTTTTAAAAACTTTCTCCAACATTCTAACACCTTCCGATGCTTTTCCTGCCATCGATTTCTTACTAATTCCCTTACGAAACTACATAACCAAACCGAAAAACACGACCGAAAACACTGTCAGATTTCACAACCTCCATTTTCAATTAATTTACAGTACCAAGGTTCCAAGGTACCAATTTTCATTCGTATTTCAGTCGAAAACAAATTTATGACTATTGCCGGATTCTACTATTCAATGAATACTACCCTATATAGTAGTTTCTTTTCGTGTTTTCCATGCTTACTTCGGTTATGGAGTACAGAACTTGCAGAACGGAAATTAGAAAACACGTTGAGCCTTCGTTTCGTATTCCTACGTAATCGTCATCATCTCTTCTGCAGTTTTCGTCTTCTCTCGTAGTTACCTTCAAATTCAATGGTACGATTTTCTTAATTTCTCTGTCCTATACGAAAACGATGAAATAGTTTATATATTTTCGATGCTTCCTGAACAGTTGTGAATGATTTTAATACGAAACGGAAAAACAGGTAACTTAATTATTGTAATTACGACAATCAATGCAACAAATTCAGATTTTTATGGGATGACGTAGTGGTGGGGTCATACATTAACGCTAAGTACAACTATACAACGGTATTAACTAGAAACGTTATGTATTCAAAGTACCTTCTCATCACATATGGATTGCATCTTCATGTGTATTGGGGGGCTAGGATTACTTTCAGCTAGCTTGGCTCTCAATCCCCGAACCTCGGACTTGCTGAGTTTTATAGACGATGTTATACGCAGCTTCGGCGTTTCTACCTATAATTCAGAGTTGTGAATGCCTAATATCTATTCAAATGAAGATGATGATACAATTCACTTTATAATTATGATTCCATTGTGATAACGTGAAGCGATTACGATAGAATAAGACAACTTTTGATTAGCTGCAAAGACTATTAATTTTCAATGAATTTGCAAGGTGAACCTTTCGAAAAAATGGAAAAACATAATTAGTGCATTAAGAAAGTAATGGAGCATCGTAATCTTCCATTTTTTCTACTATATCTTCCAATATTTGTACGAAAGTAAGTATTTTTTTGCGGCTGTTATAATGTTTACGTATAATTTTATATATATATATTTTTAAAATTTTTTTGTATTGGTACCATTTTACCCGTATACCTTCTTCAGGCTTTTACGAATCCACTCTACCCTTTCCCCGTTTTACCCGGACCAGTCCCCCCCCCCCCACCCCCCTCTTGCGGCTGCAGCCGACTTCCCCTCCCATATCTCATTTGCCTCTAAGCAGAGCCCAGAGGACAAAGGGAAACTGTAGACAACCTCTGTCGAACAGCCGGTCTCGGGATCGCTTCGCGCTGCCGGAGTGAATCGACTTTCGCAGAGAATGTCAACACTGGACTACAGGTATATATATATATATACCTGTAGCGTACACTGGAGTTACTTCATGTCCGAATATTTTTATTTTCTGCGAAACGCCCGCAGCGGGACTCGAACCCTCGACCAAACGATGCTCTGGTTTAGTGGCAAGCATGCTAGCTACTACGCCACAGTATCGGTCTCGTATAATTTTAAAATAATTACACTTCATTATTGTGGAATCATAATTACAAAATTAACCGCACTGTGAATTACATTTCTTGAATTAATGAGGATTTACAACTCGGCTGTGATTGAAGTTTTCCTCTTTTTTCTAATCATTGTTACATTTTTCCAACGGAAAAACAATTACTACAAGTTTTCTTACACAGAAATGTTGTGTACTCACAATTTCTATATGTTCATGAATCTCTTTGTCTCCTACGGTACCCTCCTCCACGTTCGAGATTATTGTTTCCACGACATGGCTTTTCTGAAGGTCGACTGGTTTGTCACAATCCTTGCCTTCAAATAAGGTACCGACGGTACCACTTGTTTCGTTCTCGTGATTACCGAGCTTCCTCCGTTTTCTTGACTTCTTCGTTTTCTTCTTGCCCATAACCGATTCTTTTTCAAATATTGACCTACCGTCATGATTCTTTAATATATTTTTTGATGCATTCAGTGTTTGAACATTTTCGGGAGATTCCTTCAACACGTCTTTTGCGTCCACCATCGTCGTATACGGTTCTTTTGGTACCTTTGGAACGTTCTCATTTCCCACATCTTTCAAAACGTCTTTTTCTTTTCTCGCCATCAACATATTTTCCATCTTAATGCTGGTTTTATCCCTAACTGCCTTCAATTGTTTCTGAATACATAGTACAACTTGTTTTATTCATAAATTATACTTAAAGAATTTTTTGTTTGAATATCATTGATACACGACTTACCATTTTCAATTTCGCTTCTGCATTCTCTTTTTCGAGCTTTCGTTTCGTCATCTTTCTCGTAGTCTCCGTTCGTGTAGCAACGTCAGGGGTTAGTTCCAGCAACTTTGGCAATCTCATTCGCTTTTTTACGCATTCCTGCTCCACGTATTTTTTCGCATCTGCCTTCGATTCTAAGCCAAATCCATTGAGACATTCATTTTCATTCTTACATTCGTGTGGCTCGTCAGTATTAGTACGTATTGAGACCTACCTGTGTAATGCAGGATCGCTATACGCGCATGCCTGTCCTTTCCGTTTTGATCCTTACCGGGTATAGAAACTCTGTACGTCCTTTTGTTGTTGTCAAACTTTTCCATGCCGGTGCAGGGCACAAACTTGTGAGTTTTCTCATCTTCGTACACAATGTTCTTCACCGGATAAATGAGTGCCCTTTTATCTTCCCGCTTTTTGGTACCACGACCAGCCATAACGGCTACGCAGTAACCGTGTTCGCTACTCTCGTCATTTTTGCCCTGTACAGCAGCCATTGTTATACCAATCTACAAAACCATTACTGATTATCAGTCACCATACATAATAATTACTACTTAGCTTGCGGGTAATTGACATTGTTTACAAAAATACCTGCTTCTTCTTCTTCTTCTTCTGCTTTTCGAATTACTTGGATTCGTTAACTTCAATACCAGTTTCCACTTAATGATAAAGGTATCTTTCTTGGCGACTGTAGAACACATTCTACAGTACTACACCTCTTTTGATTGGCGCTTCGGTCGCTGTCTTCAACTATTCGTGCCTGCGGATTATTTTACCTCATTAACCATTGAAGGATGTTGTGCCTACATGTTCTCAATCACAAGTTTAATCCGGCAATAATTTTATCGTATTAAATTTCATGATACGACAAAAATCGGGAAAAAGCAATCAACAGCTTTTTTTACTTCGACGAATTTGGATTGTCATGAAATAATACGCGCTCGGTCTTCGCCTAATGTTTTATCAATTATTTGATAAAACTCCTCATAAAATTCCTCATAACGAAGCAACTAATATATGTTACAAATTTCTCAGTGTACAGTGGTGCCGGGCAAAAAGGTACTTAGAAAGGATTATTGGTCTGAGTGGAATAGAAGCAGCTCTCCAACTCTGATAATAAGGAACCTCATCATTAGGGTGTGTCAAAAATAGTATATTACGATACGAGTGCGATCAAACTTTTTCTGTCGAGTGTGAGTTTGCAACCACATGAGTTCAGAAAAAGTTTCTCGCACGAGTTTCGTATACAACTTTATGCCACTAGTGCGAGAAGTACGCATTTCTCGCACGGAGTGCCATAAACAATTCCAATTATTTTTATTTATTTATTTTTTTACTGCAAAAGTATGTATTCTGACTTTAATATCCACCGTCTATACGGAATACGCGACTTAAATTTTTAATAATTTTTTTAATTCGACATTTATTGAAAAACAAAGATCGCGATTGAGACACCTCTAAATATTATTTGCCAGTGAATTCCTTTTCCACTCGTCTTCTCTCGCGCTACAAACAGCACTCGGCTTCGCCTCGTGCCGTTGTAGCGCTCGGTCCGACTCGTGCAGCCACTTTCCAACCTTCGCCGAAAGTCCGCTTTTACGCACTAGTATCGCAAAGTACTATTTTCTCAATTTCTGCTTTTTACTGACTATTATCACACTTTTTTTGGGTGTTCAAGGCTTAAACTCGAGGGGTTGACCTAACAATCGACGGTGCTAAAAGAATACGCTGACAAATAATATTTAGAGGTGGCTCAATCGCGATCTTTATTTCTCTACAAATTCCGAATAAAAAAATAACATACAAAAATTTAGGTAAAAATATAGGAGGTGGGTATTGAGGTCAGTATACATACTTTGGCTGTAAAAAATTAAAAAAAAAAGTATTTAATTGAAAAAATTATTTTTGTCAATTTTTGCTTCATATTGCTTATTATCGCACTTTTTGTTGGTCTTCATGGCTTAAACTCGAGATGCTGACCTTACAATCGACTGTGCCGAAGGAATCCGCTTGCAAATTATATTTAGAGGTGTCTCCATTACGATTTAAATCCATTACGAAAAAAAAAACAAAAAAATTAAGTCGCGTATTCCGTATCGAAGGTGGATATTAAGGACAGGACAGGATACTTTTGAAGTAAAAAAAAATTTACAAATAATAAAAAAAATTTGACACACCCTACTGATCATATTCTGGATATAATGTATTGCAAAATATAGTGTTGTTGAAAGGGACATATATCCTTTTTAAATGTAATGTTGGTACTCCGATAATAATTGTTAGGTACTTAAAACGATGTGCTACATAGGATCGTCGTTCTCTATTACTTCACCATGATTGCCTATGCCGCTATCTCTCTCACTCTAGTGAGAAATTTACTTTGCCGAAATTCAGATATCTCTCTCACTCATCTGACCATTTGAGACATACAGACAACTTCTTCTTCTTCTTCTTCCATCAGTTTGGAGAGAAATGCGAATACGGAGGAAATCCCCCTGGCCTCTGGTAGAAACCGTACCGGCCAATCAACACATACAGACAACATGTAGCACATAAACTTAATGTGATATCTTACACTGAGTCGCCGTGAGAGCAAGTGACGAAGCGCCATGGGCGTTTGCAGTGGTGCGAGAGAGAACGACAAAAACGGGTAACACATCACGTTAAGCACTACACAAAACAAATTATTGAAGCTTGTCAGAGCAATGTACACAATATTAACCTTGTCCTGTGTTGAGATTATGCTACCTATATGCTTGGTACCAATTATTTGTAAACAACTCATCCACGAACTACCGTCACGTTAACAGAGGTTAAACAGGCAGGCGCTGAATATTAATAAAAAATCTTGACATATCAAAATAAATTTAAAAATAAAATAAAATGCATGAATACTTACGTGGATTGTACTTCAATTTCACTTGCTCCAATTCTCAATCAAGCTTGATTTCCAGATTACACTCTCACAAATTGGCGAATTTCACGCAATTCACTCTCTGAATCAGTCCCCTGGTCTCTGCTAGGTGCCGTGCGGCCAATCTTCACATACGGACTCGGCGTCTCGCGGATACAGGGCTGCGTTCCGAATGACGAGGTGTTTTGTTGTTCGATGCGCATGCGCAATGGTTTTTGCCGAGATTTACGGTGAACTTTAAGAAGTATAATAAAAGTGGAAACATAAAAAAACAATTGTTTTATTTATACTGGTACTGAAGTATGAATAATTAGATTTCTCATGGATTTGCCTATTTGTAAAGAATTCAAATATTATCCTCATCTCCTGATCGGACGACAACTATTCACCCTACTCGCGAGGTACGGCAAAAAGTTGTTGTCCGATCGTGAGGTGGGGATAAAAAATATTAATACTTTATAAATGGCTGATCCGTGAGAAATCGAAATTCCGATACTTTGGAATTAATAGAAACGAACAAACTGTTTCCCCTATCTTCAACTTTTACTATAATTCTTAAACTTCACCGTAAATCTTGACGGAGATTATTGCGCATGCGCATCGATCAACGAAACACCTCGTCATTCGGAACGCACCCCTGTGGGACGTGGTGCAACTGGACAGCCATAACGCTAGGCAACATCTGGTTGGCTGCGGCTCTTGGCCGTCCTACCACATTGGCCAATTCCTCGTTCCCTGTCCAGTTTCCCGCGTCCTCCCTGTATGTACCGACGGCGTCGCGGCAAGGGGCGGTGAGAAGCGCGAGGGAACGGGAAGGCAAAGGATTTTTGACGCGCCATTGCATGTCTACCAGCAATATCCTGGAGCGAGTTGAAGCCGGTGCACACAGTAGAAGCCATGATAAGATGTGTGTCGCAATAATTCTTTTCGGTAATATATATAAAAAGTTTCTTTTTGTCATGAATTATTCAAAGCAATATGTGTTAAATTTTTATTTGCTTTGCAAAAGATATGTGTACTGCATACGTGAAAAGATCTTTTACAATACAATCGTATTGCAAAAGATTTTTTCTGTTTTTTCAGTTTTCTATCACACAGATGAGACGGACATACACCAATGCGTATGTTTCAACCAATCACAGCTTCCTGTGATATCTGAACGACCTGCTGTGTGACAGCGACTGCAAACGTCGTTTCATGTGCCAGCACCATAAATTACAGGCTGCCGTGTCTCGCACGAGCGTCTCCTGCATATATATACGCGTAAGCTACGCCGACCAATCACAATGTCTTATTGTCTTCGCGCCAAAAATACTGCGATCGGCAGACGCGGCTGATAACGCGCGTTCACAAAAGGTATGGTCTATCTTACTGCAGTACGAAATAAGGTATCGCTTTACACGGACAACTGAACGGCGGTTTTCGATTTATTTACAACGGTTTAGTGCAAAATACATGATAAAGACGAGCTGTTCGCAATCAGGCTCGACGGCCACCTATGCCTCATGTAAGCAAATTGTCATTACTTTTTCTCTAAAATGCGTCACCGACGGACAAAACAAAAGTCCGTTCGCAAATAGGTTATGTCTTTCCCATCTTCCCGCGTCTCGTGTAGAATATACATTATGAATGGGCGACACACCGTTTTCAACACAACGTCGTTGTTCTCCTACAGCAAACACATTGAAATTGAGATTTGTTCACAAAATATTTACATCGTTCGACACTTCGATGAAACTGCACTCGGGTATTTGTATTTGTCGTTTAGTTCATGAGCAATGTGCAAAAATGTAGATAAACATTGTGTTGGTATAATTTTCTACTGCAATCATATTCGATATTGTGAATGTTCAGTGATTTGCTGATGACAATACACATTTATTCAGATCCGCCTATTGTGCATATTGCTCTCATTACCTTTCCTCAGAATAACCAAATGTGTACCAAATATGTTCATACAGATATTTGGTACCACCAGCAGCCATTCATTCGCCTCTTCTGAATTGTATAGTTCCCTTCATCGTTCCTCGACGTTGTACCAATTCTGTGCCGCCAAGTTCATCAATATCATGTAAGTCTAATTTAATTTATTTTTCCAATTATGAAGTAGCCAAGGCAATGTTAGTTGTTCCGATGCCACGCACGTAAAGTTGGATAGAACAATAACTGAAATTGACAATTACTTCGAACATCCTTACATATGAGGCATTCTCTGTCAATTGAGTCACTTTTTTTTCGTCACTCTTAAATCCGTCGCATATCTTGTCACAGTTTAGTCTTACATAAAATTGGTCTCTGTGATTTTTTCCCAGATTTTTTGAGGCCCAATTTTTGGAAATGCTATTTTTTTTTAATTCATATAACTCGAAGTGAGGAGGATGAGACAAAAAATGTTCATACAAAACAATTATGTTTTTCAAATAACCATTAAATGCAATTTGTGCTATATTTTTATTCGTTTTCGAGAGGCTATTTTCTGAGAAAAAAAGGTAAATTAGTTTTTTTCATGGAGTCCGACACTTTGAATTTTGCTGTAAATTTGACACAATCTTCAATAATATTAGTAGGGCCTGCAAAACAAACCACGACATAGCTAGTGATTTTTTTAGACGTTATAAAAAATAAAGTTCACAAAAATGTTATACACTTATAATATTTTTGTGAACTTTATAACATCCATGTAAAGCTTTCATGTTATAAAATTATGTACAAAAATGTTATAAATTTATAACATGCTTTAAATTTATGTTATAAAGTTCACAAAAATGTTATAAATGTATAAGATTTTTGTGAACTCTATTTTTTTTAACGGATGAGGCAGACGGACGGATACCAATACGTGAGCGTCAGCCAATCACAGCTTCGTAGTCACGATCCGAACGGCCTGCCTGTGTGACAGCGAACTGCACACGTCGTTTCACGTGCCAGCACCTTAAATTACAGGCAGCCGTGTCTCGCACGAGCGTCTCTTACATATAAGCTGCGCCGACCAATCACAACTTCTCATTGTCTTCGCGCCAATAGCACTGCGATGACGCGCATTTATAACCAGTTTTGCAACACACCTATCTTGACGCTAAGGTTTTTTTTTCCTATGATTCGCTCGTCCCGGAAGAGACTTGTGCCACTCTGTTCTGACGCTAAGTTACTTTACGATAGTAGCTTGATGCCAGTAACAAACGTGATGAGAAAGTCGAGGGTTGCAACACCCCTGTGCAACTTTTATTTTTCATTTACTTTTAACTACAATAACATACGTCTTTGTGCTTATGCAGATATTTGGTACCACCAACGACAATTACTTCGACTCCGGATACGCGATTGCAATTTTACGGGTCAGCGATGGAACGAGAAATTGACGGTAATTGGAACATTATTTCTTTCAACATTCCCTTTCCGTGTTTACGATACGTCGAACTAGAGGACAGACACAAAGAAATAACTTCTCAGAGAAGCACTTATTTTTATAAACCTTTTGAAAAATATGCCGCTGCTACTCGTTTGAATCCTTCAACTGAAAAAAGCTGAGTTCATAGTAGTAATGCAAGTTTGGTAAATACCCGATTGAACAGGTAAACTTGTAGATCGTTGAACGATGAAAAATATTTCCTTCATAAACTGCAGTGCATTACGGTACTTGTACAATAAAACTTTTTCTTCCGATTATGAGTTTTCAACACGAACCGGAGGCCACCCTAGCACTCACGATAACGGTGATATAACGGCCATAATGACGGAAAAAATGACAGTCGTTTTTGTACACCTTAATAACGGTGCGATTTTGGTCATAATAACGGTGTAACAGTAAAAAAATGACGGTGACCATGACTTTTCTCATGGTCACCGTCATTTTTTTTGTTATTTTGGCAAAACGCGCCGTTATTAAAGTGTACAAAAACGACTGTGTCATTTTCCCTGTTATTATGACCGTTCTCGTGAGTGTTAGGGCAGTGTTGCTATCACAAGTTAAGAAAAAGTTGTCGCATTAAAAAATGTTATTTACTTCTATTCTTATCTTTGCGATCATGAGAAATAATATGAAGTAATTCGACAATTACTTCTACAATTGCACTTTAGTAGTTATCAACGCGAACAAAATTTCATTGTGGTTATAGACGAGAAAGACGAGGAAGTGTACGATACACACTTGACGATGCTGGGAAGGGTCTTTGTGTCGGCTGTGCGTAAATTTAGAAGGCCGGGTCCAGTAACAGGGTTACACGTAAAGCTCGTTGAAGAGCTGTTGTCAACGTTCGAGCATGAGGCTTTTAAGGTATATCGTGGAGAAACTACGACTTTTTACGAAGATCTGAAAAAAGTCGTTGATGCGGAACGCCAGTACATGTCTTCAGTCAAGATTATAAGTCCGGCTGTTCAGTGCTGTCACGGTAATGCGTTCCATCACTGTGATCAATGTAAAGCGGACAGCGACATGTTTTCACTTTACTGCAAGAGCCACACCCAAGGCATAAAACTACCAAGTGAATATCACGGTTCTGACGTTTACAACTGGGTTATGAAAATTCCCGCCAGTATTTCCATTGTTCCGGACTGTCCTGTGAGCGAAACCGGTACCCTTGAAAATGCTAATGTGAAACGTGAAACAGCGATGGTATCATATACAAATCCGAATGAAACACCGCACGAAACCGCAGCGTCAAACAAAACATCCGACAAATGCGCACTGTCTCCCTTTGACGAGAATGCGAACGCCGAGGATCGCAGCGAACTCGACACAATAATGTCCGATATGAGTGAATGGGTGAAAGAGCGACCGAACCTTTACATACCGACAGGCAATACGGCTGGGAAATGTTACGCGTGCAACTATTTCGGCCACATTGAGCGATTTTGCCCGCGGAAGCACGGCAAAGAATATATCATTCAGCATTGCGATCAATCTGCACGTAGAGCGCGCAAAATCGCTCAAGAGGTCCCACAAATAAAACCTCCAAACACATCTGATAGATGTAAACGATGTGGGCGGGTAGCCGACCACAAACCTAGGGACTGTTGGACAGAGGAGGGGAAACCCACGCAATGTTTTTGGTGTTTTAAATTCGACGTGACACTCAAAACTTGTCCAAACTGCAGAGATCGGTACGTAAAGCTTGGCGGCAAATATGGAGCTCAGACTCGCGATCCAGCTGCAAGAGCACAGTTCGTTCGAGTTCCGGGAGTCAATTCGCCTTTCGCGAAAGTTATAGATTCCCAACGGGAATAAAGGAGAGGTACCAAAACATATAGAAATACTTGTCGAACTTATATTGTAAACATATATTCTATTTTCATCGATAATTTTCATATTAAAACCATTGGTTACAAACATGTACCAAATTTGAGGCACATATATGTGATTATTTTTTTAAGAACTAAACATCACGTAATGATGAGTACTGAGCTGTGCCCGTGAATTGTGGAAATGACTCCGATCCAATGCGCCGTAATACCTTTTTCGTTTAAATAGTTACTGCTGTGTATAATTTTTTTATTTTGAAACTAAGACTACAGAAAGTACAAAGAACAGTGTTACCAAAGTATATTACACTTGGTTAATAACTGCAAGAAATAAAACGCACATTTGCGAATCAAAAACACTAACGTCTGTTATGAAGTACTATGCGCCAATACTCTTTCCATTGACATCGATAGGTGCTTGTGATCTTCTTATGAGTGATTCCCATGCTCCACATTGCATTCTCTTCTCTTTCTTCTCGTTTCGGGCCGCTGTAGCCACTGTATACCGATTTCGAAAGAAATCGTACGTAGAAAAGATTACAACCATAAAAACTTTTAAAAAAGGAAACGGCATCCTTGCCATAAAGTTAAATCAACGAAGTTTAACCCGTTTCGGTTCGTTTTGATATCATCCGTTTTCTCTCATCTTGCGAACCTCGCACATGTCATACGCGCGATATTTGTGTACCTCGTGTCTAAACAGAATCTGTCATTTAAATTTTTTCCGCCTTTTCACTGTTTTTCAAATGCTCATCGTATTACTTTTTGAATACTGTATATTAGGATGGCCCTTAGCCTCCGTCTCACCTCCGTCTCGGCTTTGCCTCGACTGCGGTTCGTGCCGAAAAAAACATCGCATGCGCCTATATACACTTCACATATCGCCCTTGTATAAAAAACTACTAATATTAAACGTGGTAAACTTCGCTTCAATGGCCTGAGAGTTTCAAATCTTATCGTAGTCCCCCTCATCGTAAACTCCCCCGTAATGTACAATAATTTATAATTGCAGAAACTCGAGAGAACCACTGATAAGTGATGTCGTGAATTTCGAGAATTAAATTTCAATTCATGGGCTTTCTACCGGGTCAAATAGTTTTTGATCATTGGACAAATTTTTTTATGAAAAGTGGTACTATTGAACATGTTTTTCCCCACAGAGTTTGAATTTTCATCGGTAATATAAGCAATTCTAAACAATCACAATCGAGACGGTCGAAGAAACATATGTTATTCAAATGTAAAAAAGTTTGCTCTCATCAGCACCATTTCTAATTGAGCCACCCAAAAACGACGGCGCACACTTTTTTTCTATTTTTTTTTTCAGTAGAAGGGGCGTGTATGAAAAACAATTTGCTAAGGCCACCCTACTGTATATCGTATCGAACTTTTGATCATGCCGTTGCGGGTCGGTCGATGCGACCAACAACCCCAGAATTTTATCGTTAACGTTGTCGGTCGGTCGCTGAATTATGGTTGAAAGAAGGTTAAACGCCATTCCAAAATGTCTTGAGCGCCGACAGTCGCATTTGCGGTTATCGGGCGTTTAAATTTGCGCTAGGACGTTCCGACAGGAAAATAGAAATCAACACATATTGCTTTGAATAGTTCATTAAAAAACGAAACTTTTTTGTTAACATATTTTTGTTGCTCGATTTCCCGTTTCCTAGTTATATGGATTTAAAAAAAACAGCATCTCCCAAAAGGATGTTTAAAAAAATCTGAAGTAATTCGCAGCAAGTGCTTTCAAGTTGTACTAAAAAGTGACAAATTATCGGAGCGATCTGAGAGGAATCGAAAAAAGTGGCCCGCTTGACTAACAATGCCTTATATATGAGGCATTCTCCGTCAATTCAGCTACTTTTTTTCGACCCTCTCAAATCCGTCGCACAATTTGTCACAGTTTGGTCTGACATAAAATTGGTTTCTGTAAATTTTATCAGATTTTTTGAGGCTCGATTTTCGGAAATGCGTTTTTCTTTTAAAATTCATATAACTCAAAACGAGGAGGATGAGCTTAAAAAGTTCTCATACAAAAAATTATATTTTTTCAACAACTATTAAATGCAAAAAAGTTAAATCATTTTTTTCGCGCAGTCCGACACTTTGAACTCTGCTGTAAATCTTACACGATCTTCGATAACATTAGTAAGATCTGCACAAAAATCAACAACATGGCTATTGATTTCTTTAGACGTTAAAAAAATAGAGTTCATAAAAATGGTATACATTGTTAACATTTTTGTGAACTATATAACATTTATTTATAACATTTTTGTGAACTTTATTTTTCCGTATGATATACTTTGACGAGGTGGTGCGAACAGGGTGTCTAGACGTCCTTAAGATCCTTCAAGTCCTTGAAAAGTACTTGATTTTTTTCGCTCTTGAAGAGTACTTGATTTTTTTTTTAATTCCTCGAAATATTTTTCCCCCCATTTTTTAATAATAATAAGAATATGTTCCATAGCTGTGAAGAATAATCTTTATGAATTTTTAAGCGAAATAAAGTGATAAGATTTATTTTCATCGGGATAGTCCATTTTTTTAGCTGTCAATTTCAGACAGTTTTCGTTACATATTGTGTTTAGAAACTATGAAAAAATTGGCAAAAAGGAGAATTCATATATTCGTAGTGTTTCGTGATGTTATTTGCTAAGACTGTATTTACACTAATTTTTCTATTCAATAAAAAAGTATTTACACCCAATATATTTGGTGTAAATACCGTCAACTCGAAAATACAGTATGTTCCTATTTTTTGAATAGGAAGATATCTAAAATGCAAAATATTGTATCGCTAGAAAAAAAATCAATCACTCTCTGGGTTACGGAGCATTGAGTCTGTCGGTGTGTGTTATCTCGTGTCCACATTACATATTGAAAAAATAGAAACATACTTTATTTTGAATTTGATGGTAGTTACACCAAATGAATTTGGTGTATCACTAAACGTAATCACTAAACACTACGAAGATATGAATTCTTCATGTTGCTAATTTTTTCATTGTTTCTAAACACAATAACGAAAATTGTCTAATTTGCAGCTAAATAAAAATTGGCTATATCGATGAAAATGAATCTTATTACTTTATTGCGCTTACAATGAGTTTTTACATTCTTAAAAATCCTGAAGAATCCCTTGAAAAGTCCCTGGGTTTTATTCCTACAATTTACTAGACACCCTAGATAAGGTGGTATCAAGTGGGGGACTAGTCAAGTGACGTACGTAACTCAGAGGAATAAATTAATTTTAAGCTGCATATAATCCCTACTTCGGCGAAATCAGTTGCTGATGGTCTTTTTGCTTCGTCCTAGAGGAAGCTTTGTTTTCTGTGAAATTTTATTTTTTCGAGATTTTCATGTCAGGATATTTAGAATGTGTGCGTGTGCGTGCGTGCGTGCGTGTGTGTGTGTGTGTGTGGGCGTGTGCGTGTGCGTGTGTGTGTGTGTGTGTGTGTGTGTATGTGTGTGTGTGTGATTTCCTTGTAAACACGATAACTGTCGTAATTTTAGACGTATCTTCGTCAAATCTGGCACGCAAGTGGGCTGTCATATTACAACTATTGGGATTGTAGGTAACGTGAATCGGTTGAAATTTTCCTTTATTTTAAAGCATTTTGAAAATTAAAAAAAATTGTTTTCACGCTATATCTTTTGCAAATCAAAAGATATCGGGCTGAAATTTTGTACGTAAATGGACTATTATCAAAACATTATGTGTATTAAAATTTAGCGAGAATCGGTAGAGCTGTTCTAATTTTATTGCAATTTAAATTTTTTTATTAATCTCGCCAAATACTTCAACTCATGTCATTCTGAGATATCCCGTTGCAATTTTCGACATGATATCACGATTATTTAGTTAAATGAACTGTTGATATGTCAGTAAATTTCGATTTTGGTGAATAAAAAAAAATAAAAGCCGTGACGAAAAAAAAAATTTCGAAATTTTTCACAAATTCATATTAAATTTTGTTCACATATGGACTACGATCGAAAAAGATTTGAGTGCAAATTTGACGCAGATCTGTCGAGCGGTTCAAATTTTATGGCATTTTCAATTGTTTGAAAAATCTCGTTCGCGCGCGCGTTTGTGCAAATTACGAGATACTAAGTTCAAATTCGGTTAACATGTGGACAACTACGAAACAATGTTTCGGTAAAAATTTGATGCAAATCGCTCGAGCGGTTCAAATTTTACGATACGTTAAATTTGTAGAAAAATGTCTTCCGAGCATAAACAAGCCTGCAAAGTAGAACCTTGCAAATTGCTTTATCATTATTTTTTTTGTTTTTTACGAAGCTTCCTCTATGAGGAAGCCAAAATCGATCAACATACTTTCTCATAGAGGTAGCTTCGTAAAAAGCAAAAAAATAATGAGGAAGCAATTTTTAAGGTTCTACTTTGCAGGCTTTTAGTATCGTGAATGTTATTATAATGCATTTTACTTTGCTGTCTTCTATATGAAGGTGCAAAATATTTATAGTCTCGCTTTTCTTCAACCGAATACTCATAGACTACCTTAATTAACCTCTTTGATCTTCTCCCATAGTAGTCATGAACGTGAGCATTGTCGTGGAATCTGTGCTTCTGAATTGACAATTCAGCTAGCGATTATATTGTGAATTATATCCAAAATGGAGAAGGAAAACAGTGATACCACTGAAAAGCAAATACCGCGGACAACATTAATAAATAGACAAAGGACCAAGAGAAATCGTATTCTTGGATTGATAACTAGTAACACTGCAACACGGGCGAGTTATGGTATCTCCAGAAGTTACCAACAACTGGTAAATATGAACACATATATATACGCACACAAGATAATAAGATCTGAACATTCAACATTACTCTGGGTGGGTGGAAAATATTGTACGAAATTCTACACTAGTGGCCATTTGTTAGAGAAATCACATGACAGCCAGCGAATAAATAGTTTTGCAGATAATTCGAGAAACCCCAAGGATTGCTGTATCAAACGTTTTTTAACCGAGAAGAAGAGGGGAGTGTAATTTTTTCATTGCCACGCCCCCCCCCCCCCCCACCCTCTTAACAGAAAGTACTGCGCCCAGTTTCAGACGTCTTGAGACTCATTCGTGACATTTATAATAATAGTTTAACAATTACTAATGGTACATTTCAATAATTTTTCATTTCATTAATTTCATATATATATATTCAGGGTGATAATTGAAATTGTAACGCAGAATTTAGCAACAGTTTTGTTTTTGCTTCCTGATAGAGGAAGCTTTGTTATGGTGCAAAATTTTTTTTTGCGATTTTCTTCTTGAGATCATTTACTCATAGAGGTAGCTTTGTAAATATATACTATGAGATTACTTGCTCATAGAGATAGCATTACAAAAAACGAAAAATTATGAGGAAACAATTTGCAAAGTTCTACGTTGCAGCTTTATTGAATAATGTGATAATGCATGATTTTAACATTGAAATTTTCACAACCCTGTAGTAGATTGAACAATATTTACCATCAGTAACATAATACTAAAAATCACCAAAAAGAATAACATTGCTTGTAAATGATCCTTGCTGCACGAACAGTCAGGAAATTCCGTAGATGAGGTACCGCCGGACAAGAGAAACTGTCCTGCCAATAGGAATGATGCTGGTAGCAGCTCAAGCCATACAGATGATGGAAACTGTGTGACGGGTCAACTCAACTATCAACCATCTGCTGTCGATTATAGCAACCTTAGCGATGACAATTATTCACCAATTGATCCGGAAAAAGAATGGGACGAGCATTCCTTCGAAACGAATATCGGGAATGAAAGTAGTAATGAAAGTCCAATCGATGACAGATTTTCTTCACGTTATAACTCTGAGGTTGATTCTGTAAGCGATATCGAGGAATGTGAATTGACTGATGATGAAGAAATCGATGATGAGGACAATGATGACGATGGTTCCAACGTGACCGGAGATAACACATCGCACACTCCGTCTTGCGACATAACTGAGGACCCCTTTAAGGATTCATCCGATCGAAATGGCGTTTTTACGCTCGATAAAATAAAGAATTTGAATCGAGCAGTCGAAATGAAACGCAACACTGCACCCATCGATCTAATCAGCATTACCATAGCAACCGCTATTCGCTTTAATCAATCGTACGCCGCTGTAGAAATGATGCTGAAAAATTATAACTGGATGCTGATGGGCAGCCCACTACCAAATACTGTTAAAAGTTTGTGGACGTTGTTATTAAGAAACGACCAAGCAGGTACCACGCGTCATTGGTATTGTAGTGAATGTCGGGATTACATCGGTAAAGGCAAGCAACCAACGGAAGAGTGTATGTGCACATTATGCGGACCAGATAAGCCGAAGAAGCATTTGTCATATTTCATCCAACTGAGAATCGCGCCGCAACTTAGAAGTTTACTTTCAAATCCTGACAATGTGAAATCGTTGAGGTA
This sequence comes from Ephialtes manifestator, assembly GCA_963970395.1. Taxonomy (NCBI): domain Eukaryota; kingdom Metazoa; phylum Arthropoda; class Insecta; order Hymenoptera; family Ichneumonidae; genus Ephialtes; species Ephialtes manifestator. The sequence goes on from OZ019977.1 coordinate 1,790,906, forward strand.
CCGCTTCGAGCGCAAAAAGAAAGACGACAATTGTGTGGAAGACATATATGACGGTAAGAAATACCAGGAATATTGCCAACCAGGTGGTTTTTTGTGCAACGAGAATAACTTTTCTTTCACGATCGATACGGACAGATGCAAATTGTCAAAATCATCCAACGTCGATGCATGGCCTCAGATGCTGCACATTAATGAGTTTCCACCACACGCGCGAAAACGGCTTACACTAGTAGTAGGTGTTTGGGTGGATAGTTTTCATCCAAATTTAAACATGATTTTAAAGCCAACAGTTGATGAACTCAATGAACTGTACGAGACGGGTATAACATGGAAAAATCCTATCGATGGTAATCTAACGACAAGCAAATTTGTTACAGTAGTGTGTACCGCCGACTCAATGGCTAGAGCGCCATTACTAAACATGAATTTACACATGGGCAAGTACGGCTGCACATACTGCTACGCAAAAGGAATCCAAATGCCGGGACCAGGAGTGCATCGAAGGTACCCTTACAGCGATGTTCTGAAATGCCGGACTGACACTGAGATGCGAAAACACATGCGCGAAGCATATGACACTAAACTTAAGGTATTCGGTTTCAAAGGACTGAGCGTATTGTCGCTTCTTCAAGGATTTGATCTTCATGCAGGTGTTGATATAGATAGCATGCATAATGTGTTCTTGGGAATCGCGAAGCTGCACACATCGTTACTGCTGTTTGGGAAAAGTACTGATGCTTGGTACGCGGGTAAGCCGGCAAACCTGACACAAATAAATAAACGTTTGATGAAAATTCGACCGCCAAGTCGAATCTCCAGAAAGCCCAGGCCGGTTGAAGAATGGAAGAACTGGAAAGCATCAGAATGGAGGAATTGGATTCTTTATTGTGCGGTACCTTGCTTGGAAGGAATAATTGAGGTTTGCGATTTGCACCTTCTGATACTGCTTTCTCGGGCAATGTATATACTGAACGGGGACTCTATTAGCACCGAAGCGATAGATGAAGCGCGATCGCTCTTAAAACAGTATGTGCAGAACTTCCAGGAGAGGTATGGAATAGTGAATATGAAGTACAATGTCCATCTACTGAACCACCTCGTCGACACAGTCGTCAACTGGGGACCATTCTGGGCGCACAGTGCGTTCCCTTTTGAATCGTGGAACAAAAAGATAATAGAGAAAGCAAATAATGCGAACTCGCGAGCTCTCCAAATTTCAACTCGGTACCTGATGCTCAAATTTATCGAAGGCATACTTCACGATGCAACCGTTTCTTCTCAATTGCAAGAACATCTACGGAAAATACTTACATTTCAATCAAAAAAACTATACGTAACAGATAAGACGTCGAAATTTCAAGGAATTAAGTGCGATCATGAACGTCCACCCTGTAGGTCGGAATCCCAAACGTTAAACTCCGCCGGATTCAATCCACAATCAATCACCTTCTACGAACGTGCTATAATTCACAACATCACGTATAAGCGTCGGAGAAAGTCCAGCGAGAAAATTACGCGATATTGCGATGAATTCGTTTACTGCCGCAACATCGCTAAATTTGGAAGGATCGTTAACATTGTAAGCTTTCATCTTAAAAACGGTAAGATAAATGGCGTCTTTGTGAAACTGATGGACCACCTGCAAACTCCTTCCAACACTCGGCAGTTGCAAAATGTCAGCATATCGAAAATGCCAAAAATATTTGTTGACTGCGAGGACGACGTACTGGTACCAGCAATATTTCTAAGTAACCATAAAAATGACTGCATTGTGAGAATGTCGAATGTGTGGGAAACAGACTAAATACGCCAGTCTTTCTTGCAAATGGCGTTGAACACGATTGATATTGCCACCCCGGAGGGTTGGAAGATAGCACTATAGATCGGGGAAAGCATCGTTATTTTAAACATTTTTCATCGAAACAGCGATCGCAAAACATACCAGGGAAAAAACCCCGGCATTATTTGACTCTTCCCTCGGTATAAAGGGGTTCTTCAACGCGGATCATGGTCCTGCATTAGTCAGGTAAGACTTACATATATAATTACGGGTCACATGAATGTGAGGACGAAAATAAATATCTGTATCTATGTGTTTCTTAGAATCGAAGGCTGATGCGGACAAATACGTCAAGGAGAAATGTGGAAGTAGGTGTCCGATGGGTCGGAAAACTAGCCCAAAATACCGTTGACGTTGCTGTAACTGAGACGAATATAAGAAAGAAGAAATGAAGGTTCAGAAAAGAGAATGCAGAATGGGGATTGGCAAAGGTAAGCGATGTATAAATAATATTCGATCAAGAAATTATTGAATTGTGAATTGTACGAAACGAACCATTTTGCTGTGTATCCAGAGAAGAATTAAGGCGAAGCGGAAAAAAGATGTGAAGAAGATGGAAAATAGGTTCATCTGAAAGAAAGAAAAAGTTTTTTTGGAATTCATGGAAAATGCGAACGTTGCAGTGATATCGCAAGATAAATTTTTAACTCTCCTTCTTTCAACGCCTTGCCGCCGTTTGCCCTCATATTGACTACCCTCAAGAAAAATTATCTTCGATAGTGCCATAGGAACGATAACCTTACCTCATTGGCACACGTAACAAGGAAGGCAAGGTTTGGGTTCGAATGTGCCGTGAATCGGTAAAAAAATAAGATTGTAAGACCGTTTTGGACGGTCTTACAATGGATATACGAACGGATTATAGAACGGGCTGAAATTTTTTACTTGAATGTACTCACATTCATTAATGATATGTCTAAAATTTCTCGACAATCGATCAAGTCGTTCTGATAAAAGAAAATCGCAATCGTATAAAAACTTTTCAAAATTTGTTCGACATCGCGGTTAAATTTGGTAGACATTTTCAGGGTTATTGACTCAGGTTTGTGGCAAGCTATGGGCAAATCGGTCGAGTAGTACAAACTTTATAGCACTCAATTTTTTTCAAAAATCTTGTAGGCACTTTAGTTTGCGCTAATTCCGAAATCTCGGTCCAACATTTCCGACATAAGTAGACTCATAGTAAACCATGATTTGTGTAGACTGAAGAGATCCGATCGCATAGTTCACATTTTATGACATCTTGAATTTTTGTTTGTTTAAATGTTTAATAACTAGACTTGGTCCCCTTAAGTGGTTCGGTATTTATGAATACTTCATTTGAATACTAATTTTTATTGTAAATTTTCCGTTGGGTACACACTTCATTCATATAGAGTACGTCATTGTTGCACGGGTAATACTTTTCCTTATTGATATTTTCGGTACCGCCATTTATTACTAGAATCTCCTAGATCATGTTGAAGATATAACATTTCCCAGTTATTGTAAGGCTACTCGAAAGTTTCGCGACGTGTCGTTATCGTAGTTTGACACGCGTATACGTGAGGTAACATTACATTTATTGGTTTTTCGTACTCAGGTACCTGAACATCATCAACTTCGGCATCTTCGTGGGAATATCAGTACATTTTGCATTGAGTACCTGAATAAAGGACAGCAGTCACTCGAGATGACGTTTATCGCAACTGTTTCTCCTCGGGGAAAGGCCATCGTTAACTCTGCAGGAGCCTCATATGAAATTGCTTCAAGAATTTGCCTCCGACGATCGAGAAGGAATGAAGTATTCTTGCGAAAAGTACAGAACGTCCTCACGTGATTGCAAAAAATGTAATAATGATAAATGCAATAAAAGTGTACACGGGACATTATCCAATGTTGAAGTTATCGGAAGTCGGCTCGGTGATAAGGTGATTAAATTACATAATTGCATCAAGTAGTGCAGAGTAGGTTCTAATCCGATTTAGCGTTGGAGTGCCAAATTGTTTTCGTCAGAATTAGCGGAACGCGGCAGAGTACAGTTCTGCCATAATGAGTCGCGTTCTTGACGTTAATCATTGAAGCTCCGTGAATCGAAGTAACCGGAGTAGAGCCACCTGAACTCTATCTTGCGCTTACGGTGGTTTCACTATAAACCCAAGCCAATAGGAGCATTTGTACAACGGAATCACCGAGCTAGATTATCCGTTAACATCAACATTAGGTACCGAAGTGAAGGATAGATGTCACTCAAGATGACGATTAGCGCAAGTGTTTCCCTTCTGAAAATAGCCATCGCTTACTTTGCGGGAGCCTCAGATTGAGGGGAGGGAGTCAGGTCTAAATAATTGAATTTGGAAATTCAATATCACCCCTATCCTAATGTATATAAAACTGACCAACAAACTACACTGTTGATACTCTGTTGATACACTGTTGTACACTGTTGATACGATGAAAGCATTTTTTCCCTAGGACCGAGTTTTTTCTGAAGTGTCATTTTGCCTTAATTGCAGTTTTGAATTTTTCCAGTCTGCGCATAATGCTGACTAAATCTCTTGGTTGATTTGCCTCGTTGAGGTCTTATTTTCTTCTTCCTGAGAAACAAACAATTTTTTTTCATCCTTAAGATAGATTTATGGATAGATTTAATAAACAGACATTCCATTTTTACAGATATACTTATGTAGTTTATAAATTACTAACTTTTATTAACATTTGCTTCTCTTAGTCAGCGTATCTCCTCATGAAGAAGAAAATGAGACTTAACCAAGGCAAATTTATTGAGCAGTTTAGTCAGCATCATGCACAGAGTGAAAAAAGTGAAAACTGTGCTTAAGACAAAACAAAGATGCATGCGTAACTCTTTCAAGAAGAAAAAATTCTTTCAATGAACACCAACAATATAATCTGTTGGTAATTCATATATACATTAGGAAATAGATGATAAGGAGGTTGGAGCGCTTCACACTAGTCAAGTGAGTGCTAAATTTGAAAAAACGCTTTTAAAGTTTCTGGTAGTTTAATTAACAGTTCCGAGGAGTTACTAATGTAGCAGAAATAATTCTTAATATATAAGTACATTCACAACCAAGATTCGATTAGAAGTTCGACTGATATATGCAAATGTTCAATGTCATGTTTTTTCATGCAGTTTTTCAAAAGAATAAATCATAATAATACTCCAATTATGACAAACCACAGTTCATTTTGATCCATGAAAAATCCTTAACCGACTGGCCGTCCAGATTCTTTTTATAGTATCAGTTGTTCAAAAGTTACAGCCATTTATACCTGATGTTGGGTTAGGATATGATAATCAAACGGTTGTATCTTCTGAACTTTCAATACGAGTAAAAATATGGACGGTCAATCGATAGAGCATCTTTCAATAACAATATGAACTAGTGCTCACCATAATCGGATTAATATAACGGTTTTCACTTTTTAAAAACTGGTTGAAAAAACATGACATCGGACACTTGCAGATATCGATCGATTTACTGTTCATATCACAGCTGTAAATGCATTTCTATATTAAGAACTAATGCTGCTACTTGATTAACACCTTGGAACAGATTATTAAATCATCTAAAATTGTAGAAACGTTTTTAAAAATTTAGCACTGATTTGACTAGTGTGAAGCGCTCCAACCTCCTTACATTTATAAACGTAATTATTTAGACCTGACTCCCTCCCCTTAAATAGCTTTGCAAAATTCCCTCCATCGACCGAGGAGAAGTACAGCATTCTTGCGAAAAGCACAGAACGTCATTTGCATGATAGCAGAAAATGTATTAATGATAAATGTACTTAATTTATAATGTTACACACGGGACGTTATCCAATGTTGAAGTTATTGGAAGCTGGACTGTGGATGAAGTGATTAAATTACATAATTTTATCAAGTGGTGCAGTGTAGGCTTTGATCCGATTTAGCGTTGGAGTGGCAAATTAATTTCGACAGAATTAGCGAAACGCGGCAGAGTGATGTTCTGCCATAATGAGTCGCGTTCTTGACGTTAATAATTGAAGCTCCGTGAATCGAAGTAATCGGAGTAGAGCTACCTGAATTCTGTCTTGGGTTTATGGTGGTTTCACTGCAAATCTAAGCTCATAGGTGCGTTTGTACAAAGGAATCACCAAGCCAGATTGTCCGATAACATCAAAATTGGATAGCTTATTGAAGGAAAGCGCTCACTCGAGTTGACGATTGTCCGAAGTTCTTCCCCTCTGGAAAAGCCCATCGATTACTTTGCGGGAACTTTAGATTAAAGAGATTTGCCAAATACCCTCCATCGACCGAGGGGCAATGAAGCATTCTTGCGAAAAGCACAGAAAATCCTTGCGTGATAGCAGAAAATGTATTAATGATAAATGTAGTCAATTTATAATGTTACACACGGGACGTTGTCCAATGTTGAAGTTATTGGAAGCTGGACTGTGGATGAAGTGATTAAATAACATAATTTTATCAAGTGGTGCAGTGTAGGCTTTGATCCGATTTAGCGTTGGAGTGCCAAATTAATTTCGACAGAATTAGCGAAACGCGGCAGAGTGATGTTCTGCCATAATGAGTCGCGTTCTTGACGTTAATAATTGAAGCTCCGTGAATCGAAGTAATCGGAGTAGAGCTACCTGAATTCTGTCTTGGGTTTATGGTGGTTTCACTGCAAATCTAAGCTCATAGGTGCGTTTGTACAAAGGAATCACCAAGCCAGATTGTCCGATAACATCAAAATTGGATAGCTTATTGAAGGAAAGCGCTCACTCGAGTTGACGATTGTCCGAAGTTCTTCCCCTCTGGAAAAGCCCATCGATTACTTTGCGGGAACTTTAGATTAAGGGGAAGCTGGAGGCGATCGGCGTGCGCTTGAGTGCAAAAGAGAAAGCACCATAAGGCGCGCTCGGGTGCGAGAGAGAGGAGGCCGATCGGGTCCAGCATCCCCTTAAAGAGATTTGCCAAATACCCTCCATCGACCGAGGGGAAATGGAGCATTCTTGCGAAAAGCACAGAACGTCCTTGCGTGATAGCAGAAAATGTATTAATGATAAATTTAGTTAATTTATAACGTTACACACCGGACGTTATCCAATGTCGAAGTTATTGGAAGCTGGACTGGGGATCAAGTGATTAAATTACATAATTTTATCAAGTAGTGCAGTGTAGGCTTTCATCCGATTTAGCGTTGGAGTGCCAAATTAATTTCGACAGAATTAGCGAAACGCGGCAGAGTGATGTTCTGCCATAATGAGTCGCGTTCTTGACGTTAATAATTGAAGCTCCGTGAATCGAAGTAATCGGAGTAGATCTACCTGAATTCTGTGTTGGGTTTATGGTGGTTTCACAGCAAATCTACGCCAATAGGAGCGTTTGTACATAGGAATCACCAACCCAGATTGTCCGCTAACAACGAAATTGGGTACCTTAATGAAGGAAAGCAGTAACTCGAGTTGACGATTGTCCCAAGCATTTGCTCTGTAGAAAAGGCCGCCGATTACTTTGCGGGAGTCTCAAATTGAGGCGAGAGAGTCAGGTGTAAATAATTGAATTTGGAAATTCAATATTACCCATATCCTAAGGTATATAAAAATGACCAACAAACTACACTGTTGATACTCGATCAAACCATTTTTTCCCTTTGGACCGAGTTTTTTTTCAAGTGTCATTTTGTCTTAAGTACAGTTATTATTTTTTCAGTCTGCTCATAATGCTTACTAAACCTCTTGGTTGTTTGTCTCCGTGAGGTCGTATTTTATTTTTCCTGAGAAGATACACCGTCTAAGCGGAGAAAACATTTTTTTTTTTCATGGTTACGACAGATTTATGAATCGATTCAATGAACAGACATTCCATTTTTACAGTTGTACTTATGTTGTTTATCAATTTAACTTTTATTAACATTTGCTCCTCTTAGTCAGTGTATCTCCTCATGAAGAAGAAAATGAGATCTAACCAAGGCAAGTTTATCAAGCAGTGTAGTTAGCACCATGCGCCGAGTGAAAAATGTGAAAATTGTGCTTAAGACAAAACAAAAAGGCACGCGTAACTCTTTCAAGAGGAAAAAATTCTTTCAATGGACACCAGCAATATAATCTGTTGGTAATGCATATATACATTAGGAAATAGATGATAAGGAGGTTGGAGCGCTTCACACTAGTCAAGTGAGTGCTAAATTGGGCAAAACGCTTTTAATGTTTCTGGTAGTTTAATTAACAGTTTCGAGGAGTTACTCATGCAGCAGAAATTATTCTTAATATATAAATACATTCACAGCCAAGATTCGATTAGAAGTTCGAGTGATATATGCAAATGTTCAATGCCATGTTTTTTCATGCCGTTTTTCAAAAAAATAAATCATAATAATACTCTAACTATGACAAACCATAGTTCATTTTGATCAGTGGAAGATCTTTAACCGACTGAACGACCAATTTTTTTTAATAGTATCAGTTGTTCAAAAGTTACAGCCATTTGTATACCTCATGTTGGATAGGATATGATAATAAAACGGTTGTATCTTCTGAACTTCCAATACGAGTAAAAATCGGGACGGTCAATCGATAGAGCATCTTTGAACAACAGTATGAACCATTGCTCGCCATAATCGGATTAATATAACGGTTTACACTTTTTTTAAACTGGTTGAAAAAACATGACATCGGACACTTGCAGATATCGATCGATTTACTGTTCATATCACAGCTGTAAATGCATTTCTATATTAAGAACTAATGCTGCTACTTGATTAACACCTTGGAACAGATTAGTAAACCATCTAAAATTGTAGAAGTGTTTTTAAAAAATTAGCATTGATTTGACTAGTGTGAAGCGCTCCAACCTCCTTACATTTAAAAATTTAATTATTTAGATCTGACTCCCTCCCCTTAAATAGCTTTGCGAAATTCCCTCCATCGACCGAGGAGAAATACAGCATTCTTGCGAAAAGTACAAAACGTCTTTTGCGTGATAACAGAAAATGTATTAATGATAAATGTAGTTAATTTATAACATTACACACGGGACATTATCCAATGTCGAAGTTATCGGAAGCTGGACTGGGGATGAAGTGATTAGATTACATAATTTTATCAAGTAGTACAGTGTAGGCTCTGATCCGATTTAGTGTTGGAGTGCCAAATTAATTTCGACAGAATTAGCGAAACGCGGCAGAGTGATGTTCTGCCATAATGAGTCGCGTTCTTGAAGTTAATAATTGAAGCTCCGTGAATCGAAGTAATCGGAGTAGAGCTATCTGGTTTCTGTCTTGGGTTTATGGTGGTTTCACTGTAAATCTAAGTTCGTAGGTGCGTTTGAACAATGGAATCACCAAGCCAGATTGTCTGCTGACATCGAAATTGGGTACCTCAATGAAGGACAGTAGTCACTCGAGATGATAATTATCACAAATAGTTACCGTCTGGATAACGCCATCACTTGCAGGAGCCTCAGATTAAATTGCTTTGGGAATTTCCCTCCGTCAATCGAGGAGAAATTAAATGTACTTGCAAATACTACAGAACGTCCTAGCGTGACAGCAAAAAATATTATAATGGTAAATTTTGTTAATCTACGTTACACACGAGACGTTATGCAATGTCGAAGTTGTCGGAACCTGGTTTGGGGATGGAGTGATTAAATCAGATAATTAGACAAGGTAGTGCAGTGTAGGCTCTGATTTGATTTAGCGTTGGAGTTCGAGCCAAATGGCTTTCGTCGTAAGCAGCAGCTCGCAGAAGTGTTACACAGCCTAGAGCCGTGTAAAAAATGAACTTCGGTTAGCCGAGCCATGTTGTTAACGTGAATCGTTGAAACTTTGTGAATCGAATTAATTGAAGTAGAGCCACCTGTAACCTGTCTTGGGTTTGCGGTGGTTTCACTGCCAACCCAATGATATGGGAGCGTTTGTACAACAAAATAACCAAGCCAGATTGTCTACTAACAACGAAATTAGAATACGTCCTGTGTGTAATTGCAATTTAATTTAATGCATTGAACAAATTGTATTTTTCGAAGCGGTCTACAAGTTGACAGCCTCGCATGTGATAGTATTTTTTCGTAATGTGGTTGATTCGACATGACTTCGTAGAGTTATCTCCGGTATTGTGAAGACGAAAACCAAAGGTAAGCGAGGCATAATTGTGGCTGGACTCAACGGCTGGTGTCGAGCTCATTGTATCACGACTATTAAAAGTCGCGAATGCGAAGTCCGCTCTGGCGATGAAAGATTTTTTGTATCGGAGGTGATCATGTGAATTCACCGAATTAAAGATCCGCACGTGTCCAGAGAATTTAACATTGAATTACTTCAATTCAGCGAGCAAATATCGGTGATTCTACGGTGATACAGTCGCTTCGGAGAATAACATTGTACGGCACGTTGAGCGAACTGGAGCGTAAATGATAGTACTTAAATTCTGTTATTAATTTCAATTACACCATTTGAATGTATTAATTCCCATTTATTGTGAACGCTCGAGTTAGACAGAAAAATTGTAACGTAGAAATTTATACTGGTGAATTGAGTAGCCATTATTTTTTATCTTTCACAAAGCCACCACCGATTGTTTGTTTTTCTTATGAATCTAATCGGTAGATATTCTGTCAAAGGTATGATGGGTTGAAGAAGTAATAAATATTTAATATTTTGTAGCACATATAAATAAATATCGGTTAAAAAGTAATAGGCAGTCGCAACTTTGCTTTCGGTCGGGTAATAAAGAGGAATTTTCGTCTGGCGCCCCGGGAAAAAATTAACCGGTCACTTATTAATTCGACTTTTGGGGACGATTGGGTACCGTTAAGTTCTTCTGGTGTTGCATAAGGCGTTAAGATAAGAAATTTGGTCACAAACCGCATGTAAAATGAAGTAATAAAACCAAAAAAGGATATAAACTGCCTCTTCGCATTTATTATGTAAATTGAATATTTTTTGAAAATGCGTTATGACTTACTTAATAAACATTGTTCACAACACAAATTGTAACGTATATTTTTATTCTTTGCTTTTGCTGATACATGTAAAGAAGAAAATCAACGAAACCGAAAAAATGGATTGAACCAGATAAGACTTTAAAATGCCGTCCAAACTCTCGCCTTTTCTTTCGAGTCGAGTGAAAAGTTGAGACTTCCAAATGCCGTGCAATCGCTCGCCATTTCTCTCGAGTCGAGTGAAAAGTCGAGACTTCCAAATGCCGTCCAAACTCTCGCCTTTTCTCTCAAGTCGAGTGAAAAGTTGAGACTCAAATGCCGTCCAAACTCTTGTCTTTTTTCTCGAGACGAGTGAAAAGTTGAGACTTCAAAATGCCGTCCAAAGTCTGGCATTTTCTCTCGAGTCGAGTGAAAGGTTGAGACTTCCAAATGCCGTCCAAACTCTCGCAATTTCTCTCCAGTCGAGTGAAAAGTTGAGACTTTCAAATGCCGTCCAAACTCTCGACTTTTCTCTCGAGTCGAGTGAAAAGTTAAGACTCAAATGCCGTCCAAACTCTCGTCTTTTTACTCGAGTCGAGTAAAAAGTTGAGACTTTCAAATGCCGTCCAAACTCTCGCCTTTATTTTCGAGTCGAGTGAAAAGTTGAGACTTTCAAATGCCGTCCAAACTCTCGCCTTTTCTCTCGACTCGAGAGAAAAGTCGAGACGTTCAAATGGCGTCCAAATTCTCGCTTTTTCTCTCAACCCGACAGAAGTCTAGACGTTGAAATGACGTATAAAACTGTTGACTTTCCTCTCGAGTCGAGAGAAAAGTCAACACACTAATGCCGTCCAAACACTCGCCTTTCTTCTCATAACGGTCTGTTTTTAATATCGAAAATTTGAACAAATCGAGTTCTCGATTTTTCTCTCGAAAACTCGAAAAAAACTCTCGCCTGGGCCGCTAGGGGTTCGTTACCCTTTTATCCCATTAAGGTACAAATGAAAATTTTGGTGGTACAAACGGGTACAAACGATAGAGAAGCGTAACCCATTTGCAGATTTCATTTATCTTAAAAAATGACGAAGTTATGTGTTGCGAGTTATTTCATCTGCTTAAAGTTTGACCCCCTTAAGGTAAAAAAGAAAATTTTGGTGGTACAAACGATAGAGAAGCTTAACCCTTTTGTAGATTTCGATTATCTTCAAAAATTACAGGGTTATCTGTTTCGAGTTCTTGCATCTCCTTAACCTTTGACCCCCTTAAAGTACAAATAAAAATTTTGGAGGTACAAACGGGTATAAACAATAGAGAAGTTAAACCCATTTGCAGATTTCGATTACCTTAAAAAATGACAGACTTATCTGTTTCGAGTTCTTGCAGTTCGTTACCCTTTGATCCCCTTAAGGTACAAATGAAAATTTTGGTGGTACAAACGGGTACAAACGTTAGAGAAGCCTAACCCATTTGCAGATTTCATTTATCTTAAAAAATGACGGAGTTATATGTTGCGAGTACTTGCAGCTCCTACACCTTCGACACTGTTAAGGCAGAAATGAAATTTTTGGTGGGCCAAACGGGTACAAACGATAGAGAAGCGTAACCCATTTCCAGATTCCATTCATTTTAAAAAATGACGGAGTTATGTGTTGCGAGTTCCTGCAGCTCCATAACCTTTGACCCCCTTATAGAACAAATAAAAATTTTGGTGGTACAAACGGGTATATACGATAGAGAAGTTGAACCCATTTGCAGATTTCGATTACCTTAAAAAATGACAGAGTTATCTATTTCGAGTTCTTGCAGTTCGTTACCCTTTGACCCCCTTAAGGTACAAATGAAAATTTTGGTTGTACAAACGGGTACAAACGATAGAGGAGCTAAACCTATTTCCAGATTCCATTTATCTTAAAAAATGACGGAGTTATATGATGAGAGTTCTTGCACCTCCTTAACCTTTGACCACCTTAATGCACAAATGAAATTTTTTGTGGTACAAACGGGTACAAACGATGGAGAAGCGTAACCCATTTGCAGATTTCATTTACCCTAACAAATGACAGAGATATGTTTTGCGAGTTCTTGCAGCTCCTTAACCTTTGACCCCCTTAAGGTACAAATGAAAATTTTGGTGGTCCGAACGGGTACAAAAGATAGAGAAGCGTAACATATTTGCAGATTTAATTTATCTTAAAAAATGACGGAGTAATCTGTTTGGAGTTCTTGCACCTCCTTAACGTTTGACCCCCAGCGAGTTCTTGCAGCTCCTTAACCTTTGACCCACTTAAGGCACAAATGAAATTTTTGGTGGTCCAAACATGTACAAACGAAAGAGACGCGTAACCCATTTGCAGATTTCATTTATCTTAAAAAATGACGGATTTATGTGTTGCGAGTTCTTGCAGCTCCTTTACCTTTGACCCCCTTAAGGTACAAATGAAAATTAAGGTGGTACAAACGGGTACAAACGATAGAGAAGCTTAAACCATTTGCAGATTTCGATTATCTTGAAAAATAACGGAATTATGTGCTGCGAGTTCTTGCAGCTCCTTTACCTTTCACCGCCTTAAGGCACAAATGAAAATTTTCGTGGTACAAACGGGTTCAAACGATAGAGAAGCTTAACTCATTTGCAGATTTCGATTATCTTAAAAAATGACGGAGTTATGTTTTGCGAGTGCTTGCAGCTTCTTAACCTTTGACCCCCTTAAGGTACAAATGAAAATATTGGTGGTACAAACGGGTACAAATGATAGAGAAGCGTAACCCATTTGCAGATTTGATTACCTTAAACATGACAGTTTTCTGTTTCGAGTTCTTGCAGTTCCTTACCCTTTGTCACCCTAAAGGTACAAATGAAAATTTTGGTGCTACAAATGGGTACAAACGATAGAGAAGATTAACTCATTTGCAGATTTCGATTATCTTAAAAAATGACGAAGTTATGTGTTGCGAGTACTTGCATCTGCTTAACGTTTGACCCCCTTAAGGTAAAAATGAAAATTTTGGTGGTACAAACGATAGAGAAGCTTAACCCTTTTGTAGATTTCGATTACGTTAAAAAATGACAGAGTTATCTGTTTCGAGTTTTTGCAGTTCGTTACCCTTTGATCCCCTTAAGGTACAAATGAAAATTTTGGTGGTACAAACGGGTACAAACGTTAGAAAAGCGTATCCCATTTGTAGATTACATTTATGTTAAAAAATAACAGAGTTATCTCTTCCGAGTTCTTGCAGCTCCTTAACCTTTGACCCCCTTAAGGTACAAATGAAAATTTTGGTCGTACAATCGTGTATAAACGATAGAGAAGCTTAACTCATTTGCAGATTTCGATTATCTTAAAAAATGACGGACTTATATGTTGCGAGTTCTTGCAGCTCCTTAACCTTTGACCCCCTTGAGATACAAATGAAAATTTTAGTAGTACAAACGGGTACAAACGATAGATAAGCTTAACCCTTTTGTAGATTTCGATTATCTTAAAAAATGGCAGTTATCTGTTCCGAGTTCCTGCGGCTCCTTAACGTTTGACCCCCTTGAGGTACAAATGAAAATTTTAGTGGTCCAAACGGGTACAAACGATAGAGAAGCGTAACCCATTTGCAGATTTCATTTATCTTAAAAAATGACAGAGTTATCTGTTTCGAGTTCTTGCATCTCCTTAACTTTTGACGCCCTTAAGGTACAAATAAAAATTTTGGTGGTACAAACGGGTACAAACGATAGAGAAGCGTAACCCATTTCCAGATTTCATTTATCTTAAAAAATGACGAAGTTATGTATTGCGAGTTCATGCAGCTCCGTAACCTTTGACCCCCTTAAGGTACATATGAAAATTTTGGTGGTACAATCGGGTACAACCGATAGAGAAACTTAACCCATTTGCAGATTTCGATTATCTTAAAAAATGATGGAGTTATGTGATGCGAGTTCTTGCATCTCCTTAACCTTTGACCTCCTTAAGGTACAAATAAAAATGTTGGTGGTACAAACGGGTACAAATGATAGAGAAGCTTCACCAATTTGCAGATTTCGATTATCCTAAAAAATGACGGAGTTATGTTTTGCGAGTTTTTGCAGCTTCTTAACCTTTGACCTCCTTAAGGTACAAATGAAAATTTTGGTGGTACAAACGGGTACAAACGATAGAGAAGATGAACTCATTTGCAGATTTCGATTATCTTAAAAAATGATGAAATTATGTGTTGCGAGTTCTTGCATCTGCTTAACGTTTGACCCCCTTAAGGTAAAAATGAAAATTTTGGTGGTACAAACGATAGAGAATTTTAACCCTTTTGTAGATTTCGATTATCTTAAAAAATTACAGAGTTATCTGATTCGAGTTATTGCAGCTCCTTTACCTTTGACCCCCTTAAGGTACAAATGAAAATTTTGGTGGTACAAACGGGTACAAACGATAGAGAATCTTAACTCATTTGCTGATTTCGATTATCTTAAAAAATGACGGACTTATATGTTGCGAGTTCTTGCAGCTCCTTAACCTTTGACCCCCGTGAGGTACAAATGAAAATTTTAGTGGTACAAACGGGTACAAACGATAGAGAAGCGTAACCCATTTGCAGATTTCATTTATCTCAAAAAATGACGGAGTTATATGTTGCGAGTTCTTGCAGCTCCTTAACCTTTGACACTCTTAAGGCAGAAATTAAATTTTTGGTGGTCCAAACGGGTACAAACGATAGAGAAGCGTAACCCATTTCCAGATTTCATTTATCTTAAAAAATGACGGAGTTATGTGTTGCGAGTTCTGGCAGCTCCGTCACCTTTGACCCCCTTAAGGTACACATGAAAATTTTGGTGGTACAAACGGGTACAAACGATAGAGACACTTAACCCATTTGCAGATTTCGATTATTTACTTATTTATTTATTTATTTATTTATTTAGTAAACGGGGCAAGCCCCTTGATAACTACGGCGCGATGGATATTTAGGACTTACAGTTTTAGGTGGGTTCCGAACCACCGGGGATTACAGAAAAAAGCACATAGAAAAATTCCATTGGTGCCCGGCCGGGAATCGAACCCGGGCCCCCTGCTTGAGAGGCCGCGTCTCTATCCACTGCGCCACTCCCTTCCTTTTTTTTACCTCCAAATTATCTTAAAAAATGACGGAGTTATGTGTTGCAAGTTCTTGCATCTCCTTAACCTTTGACCTCCTTAAGGTACAAATAAATATTTTGGTGGTACAAACGGGTATAAACGATAGAGAAGTTAAACCCATTTGCAGATTTCGATTACCTTAAAAAATGACAGAGTTATCTGTTTCGAGTTCTTGCAGTTTTTTACCCTTTGCCCCCTTAAGCTACAAATGAAAATTTTGGTGGTACAAACGGGTACAAACGATAGAGGAGCTAAACCCATTTCCAGATTCCATTTATCTTAAAAAATGACGGAGTTATATGTTGCGAGTTCTTGCAGCTCCTTAACCTTTGACCCCCTTAATGCACAAATGAAAATTTTGGTGGTACATACGGGTACAAACGATAGAGAAGCGTAACTCATTTCCAGATTTCATTTATCTTAAAAAATTACGGAGTTATGTGTTGCAAGTTCTTGCATCTCCTTAACCTTTGACCTCCTTAAGGTACAAA
This sequence comes from Ephialtes manifestator, assembly GCA_963970395.1. Classification (NCBI taxonomy): domain Eukaryota; kingdom Metazoa; phylum Arthropoda; class Insecta; order Hymenoptera; family Ichneumonidae; genus Ephialtes; species Ephialtes manifestator. The sequence continues at coordinate 1,807,250 of OZ019977.1, forward strand.
TAAAAATGTTGGTGGTACAAACGGGTACAAACGATAGATAAGCTTAACTCATTTGCAGATTTCGATTATCTTAAAAAATGACGGATTTATGTGTTGCGAGTTCTTGCAGCTCCTTAAGGGGAGGGACTCAGGTCAAAATAATTAAATTTGTAAATTCAATATCATCCAAATTCTCTTGCATATAAAAATGATCAATGAACTATATTGTTGGTACTCGATGAAAGGATTTTTTACTGCCATCTGACTTGCGTATGCCTTTCCATATTATCTTAAGCAAAGGTCTTAGGTTTTCCACTCTGCGCGTGATTCAGACCAAACTGCTAGGCAGATTGGGCTAGTTGATGTCTCATTTTCTTCTTCATAAAAAGATACACCGGCTAAATGGAGCAAAATATTTTTTTCTCATTCTGAAAGCAAAATTAATAACTGATTTAGAAAATAGCATAAAATTTATTTAGTAATAATTATGTCACTTGAAAAATATTACCTTTTATTAACTTTTGCTCCATTTAGCCGGTGTATCTTTTCATGAAGAAGAAAATGAGACGTCAACCAGCCCAATCTGCCTAGCAGTTTGGTCTGAATCACGCGCAGAATAGGTTTAAAACCAAGTTTCGGCAAATGGCATCTAAAGCTTACCACTCAAATAAAAATGTTTATGCTGTTTTCACCTTTGGGGCATCTTAGTACCTTTAATGAACAAAATAAAAATATTATTTGCAAGACAGATTACAGAATATTATTAATAATGTTATTAATAAATGTTTTTTTTTTTACAAATAAATAAGTAAATGAATGCATAATTTGAAAAAAAAACTGTAAATAATATGGGGATGATCACTTTTATTGACAACATCACTGAAAATTTATCCAGTGTTGACACATTCACAAATGTGCTGCACAAACATTAAATCATCACTTCATAACAAATTTACATATCTGATCACTTCTGATGATTGTTGATTCTGTTTTAAACACTATTGATTGAAAAAAAACCGTAAATGGCCAACGGAACCAAACTAATAACATAATATGAACGAAAAATAAAAACGTCAATTCGAGGTTATGCGTCTCGCATGTAGCAGAAGTAACTTCTCGAGGCAGTAACACGCTGCGCATGCGATACGTGCTAAGATATCACAACGCATGTCCCATTATTCGCGCGAATTCGAATATAATGTAAGTGTTACGTGTTGCGTTGAAGACATTACAGTCTCATCGCGTCATTTGTATGGCGTTTCGCTAACTGATTTAAAAAATGGTAAACAAATAAAAATTTATTTACAAATACGTAATAAACTTTTTATTATATAGAAAAAAATCATTAAAAAACAGGTATATCGCAGAAATCGGCCATTTTTTCGCATTCAGGTCTCAGATTTTGCAGGTTCAGAGGGTGTATTTAACTAAACAAAACTGCCGAAGAGAAAAAAAATATATATATTTGATTTTTTTTTTCTTCAACACCCTTAATAATTTTGTGTGAACAAAAAATTGGCCATAATGTCTGCATATAACAAAAATAAATAAATAAAATAATTTAAAATTCAAATATAATATTCTGGTAATTTTTACGACTTTTGAGAAAATTAAATATGAATGGTACCGTAGAAACTTAGCCATTTTTGCGAATTCCGGCTTATAACGTTACTAATAGATCGATTACATGGAAATGAATGTTTTCACAGAAAAAAAAAATAATCGATTTTTTTAAATTTTTGTCCTGACTCCCCCCCCCCCCCCCCCTTAACCTTTGACCCCTTTGAGATACAAATGAAAATTTTAGTGGTACAAACGGGTACAAACGATAGAGAAGCTTAACCCTTTTGTAGATTTCGATTATCTTCAAAAATTACACAGTTATCTGTTTCGAATTCTTGCATCTCCTTAACCTTTGACCCCCTTATAGTAAAAAGAAAAATTTTGGTGGTACAAACGGGTATAAACGATAGAGAAGTTAAACCCATTTGCAGATTTCGATTACCTTAAAAAATGACAGAGTTATCTGTTTCGAGTTCTTGCAGTTCGTTACCCTTTGACCCCCTTAAAGTACAAATGAAAATTTTGGTGGTACAAACGGGTACAAACGATAGAGGAGCTAAACCCATTTCCAGATTCCATTTATCTTAAAAAATGACGGAGTTATATGTTGCGAGTTCTTGCAGCTCCTTAACCTTTGACCCCCTTAATGCACAAATGAAATTTTTGGTGGTACCCGCGTAGAAAAAAAGAATCTTGTGAAGAATCTTTTAAAGAATCCTTTTCGTTTCTCGCAACTGGTTTGAAGCCTCAGCGTATATATAAGACTGGCAAGCTTTTCTGAGTTCGACTACACACGAGGGGTTTACCCTTCGTTGACGTACCGAAATATACTGTCTCGACACCAAGGGAAAGCCACAACAGGTTTTGCTCGATTCCTCTGAAGAATTGCATTAAAATTTTTTCAACGTTTTTTCTATTTAATGGACGGAATCTTTTCACGATTCTCTTAAAGACGCTTTTCAAGATTCTTTCGAAGATTCTTTGTAAGATTCTCACAACGCTTTCGGATAGAAAGAATCTTGAAAAGAATCCTGTAAAGAATCTTGCTCCGGATCCTATACGTGATTCTTTTCAAGATTCCTTTAAAGATTCTTTCAAGACTTTTTTTAAGATTCTTCACAAGATTCTTTTTTTTCTACGCGGGTACAAACGGGTACAAGCGATGGAGAAGCGTAACCCATTTGCAGATTTCATTTACCTTAAAAAATGACGGAGATAAGTTTTGCGAGTTCTTGCAGCTCCTTAACCTTTGACCCCCTTGAGGTACCAATGAAAATTTTAGTGGTCCATACGGGTACAAACGATAGAGAAGCGTAACCCTTTTGCAGATTTCATTTATCTTAAAAAATGACGGAGATATATGTTGCGAGTTCTTGCAGCTCCTTAACCTTTGACCCCCTTAATGCAAAAATGAAAATTTTGGTGGTACGTACGGGTACAAACGATAGAGAAGCGTAACCCATTTCCAGATTTCATTTATCTAAAAAATGACGGAGTTATGTGTTGCGAGTTCTTGCATCTCCTTAACCTTTGACCCCGTTGAGGTACAAATAAAAATGTTGATGGTACAAACGGGTACAAACGATAGATAAGCTTAACTCATTTGCAGATTTCGATTATCTTAAAAAATGACGAATTTATGTGTTGCGAGTTCTTGCAGCTCCTTAACCTTTGACCCCGTTGAGGTACAAATGAAAATTTTAGTGATACAAACGGGTACAAACGATAGAGAAGCTAAACCCATTTGCAGATTTCGATTATCTTCAAAATAACGGAATTATGTGTTGCGAATTCTTGCAGCTCCTTAACCTTTGACCTCCTTAAGGCACAAATGAAAATTTTTTGTGGTATAAACGATAGAGAAGTTAAACCCATTTGCAGATTTCGATTACCTTAAAAAATGACAGAGTTATCTGTTTCGAGTTCTTGCAGTTCGTTACCCTTTGATCCCCTTAAGGTACAAATGAAACTTTTGGTGATACAAACGGGTACAAACGTTAGAGAAGCGTAACCGATTTGGAGATTTCATTTAGCTTAAAAAATGACAGAGTTATCTGTTCCGAGTTCTTGCAGCTCCTTAAGCTTTGACCCCCTTAATGCACAAATGAAATTATTGGTGGTACAAACGGGTACAAACTACGGAGAAGCGCAACCCCTTTGCAGATTTTATTTATCTTAAAAAATGACGGAGTCATGTTTGCGAGTACTTGCAGCTCCTTAACCTTTGACCCCCTTGAGGTACAAATGAAAATTTTGGTGGTGCAAACGGGTACAAATGATAGAGAAGCTTAACCCTATTGTAGATTTCGATTATCTTAAAAAATGGCAGCTATCTGTTCCGGGTTCTTGCAACTCCTTAACCTTTGACCCCCTTCAGGTACAAATGAAAATTTTAGTGGTCCAGACGGGTACAAACGATAGAGAAGCTTAACCCATTTGCAGATTTCATTTATCTTAAAAAATGACGGAGTTATATGTTGTGAGATCTTGCAGCTCCTTAACCTTCGACACTCTTAAGGCAGAAATGAAACTTTTGGTGGTCCAAACGGGTACAAACGATCGAGAAGCGTAACCCATTTCCAGATTTCATTTTTCTTAAAAAATGAGGGAGTTATGTGTTGCGAGTTCTTGCAGCTCCGTAACCTTTGACCCCCTCAAGGTACACATGAAAATTTTGGTGGTACAAACGGGTACAAAAGATAGAGAAACTTAACCCATTTGCATATTTCGATTACATTAAAAATGGCGGAGTTATGTGTTGCGAGTACTTTTAGCTTCTTAAACTTTGACCCTGTAAAATAATGCCGTGGATGGTTGATAGTGGATCAGGTGTTGAAAATATAATAAATAAATGGCGTAGGCAGGAATTACATAACTCGAAATAAACACTTTAATTTTTAATCAAAAACTTCATAAAACACAACAATTAATTGAGTAAACCGTTACCCATAAATATCCTGAGCAGTCCGTAAAACACTTGTACAGTCCGAGTGACAAAATAAGCCAATAATGCCAATTATGCCGAAGCACACGTGCCACCGCGTGTTGCTTAGTAAACCGCCCGTGAGTATGTCGCTGTTGTTTACATAAACCCGCGTTCACTTAACCCGTACGTAATGTCTTTGCGCTGACGGTTTGAGCTACCCGGAGCTGAGCGTTGTACACTTCCGAAAAAGATGAGGTGACCGCAAAGTAAAACTATTGCCGATTAACGAGAACCGAGAAGAAACCGGAAAGCGAGTCAGAGACTCGAGAACGTTCGAGCGCATGCGTGGACTCTGAAATGCGGTTATCGGTGGTGTGCCCAGGCGGTGCTGCTGCCGAGCGGTTGATCGACCAACTCAGACAGCAGCCCCGCTAACATTTCCGCCCGCCATCAGCGAAGGTCGCTTATGAATATGCTGCTGGTCTTCCGGTGGAGTGGTCCTTAAACACGAGAACTTGATGAGTGGTCGGGTGAGCGTGGTTGTTGCCGTCTTGAGCGTAGCCACCCTGGCATGTCCGTCCTTCCCTGGGTATAGTTGTAGTACCCTCGCAAGCGGCCATTTACAAGGAGGGTAACGCTCGTCCGTGATTAACACGAGCGAACCAACCTTAACCTCGTTAGATGCATGATGCCATTTTGAGATAGATTGCTGCCGTTGCAAATAGTGAGCAGACCATTGACGCCAAAACATTTGAACCCGTTGCTGTATGTGCTTCCAATGAGCCAGCTTCGAAGTTTCCAGACTTGGGAGCGTAGACTCTGGTAAGGTGGTAAGAGCACTGCCGATGAGAAAATGTCCAGGTGTAAGAGCTGACACGTCCTGAGGATCATCAGTGAGCGGTTCCAGGGGTCTCGAATTGAGAATAGCCTCTATTTGCGTAAGTAGGGTGGTGAGCTCTTCGAATGTGAGAAGAGACTCACCCACTGTGCGTGTGAGATGGAATTTCGTTGACTCCACAACCGCCTCCCACTTGCCACCCATATGAGGAGCTGCAGGGGGGTTAAAACTCCACTGGCTGCTGTCCTGTCAGAGGACCGCTCTGATGTAATGATGTTCTTCTGTGCCTTGCGTAAACATGCTCTGTAGAGTTTTGTCGGCACCTACAAAATTCGTACCGCAGTCCGAGTATATTGTGTGAGCAATCCCTCTTCGCGCTGTGAACCGTCGGTAGGCTGCGATGAATCCTTCAGATGAGTAGTCACTGACAGCCTCCAGGTGAACTCCTGATGTGCTGAAGCAGACGAACACACAGATCCAACCTTTGTATGTTTTTGCGCCCCGACCCTTCCAAGTTTTGAGTGTGAGCGGTCCAGCGTAATCCACCCCTATATGCAGGAATGGTTGTGAGGGTGTTACTCGAGAAACAGGTAGTTGCCCCATCAACTGCTGAGCGCGGACCCCTCTTTGCCGAGCACACACCACACACCGAAGTATATGAGATTTCACCGGCGCTCTCCCTCCGAGAATCCAGTAGGCTTGCCGAATATAAGCCAACGTGAGCTGAGTGCCACTGTGAAGCGTTCGTGAGTGAGCATGTTCGATAATCATACTTGACAACCATGAGTATCGAGGCAGAATTGCAGGATGCTTTCCTTCCTCACTCAGCGTCGAGTGTGTGAGACGTCCACCAACTCGAATGATGCCCGGCCCGTCGACGAAGGCAATCAATCGATAAAACGGATGACCGGCTGGTGCTACTGAACCTGAGCCGAACACCTTGAGCTCTGCCGAAAAGTACGCAGCTTGAGTAGCCCGGATCCAAAACTGCTTTGCGGTGTTCATATCCCCTGTTGAGAGGTCCATTGGTGGAGAGGTGAGCTGACCACGAAGCTTGAGTAGAACGTTGCGGCAGATAGCCGTAAGTCGAAACAACCTTGTGAGAGACGATACCTTGTGGATAAGATCCCAATGGTACTCTACCTTGGGAGCTGCCACTAATAATGAAATCCCAGGACGCACTTCAGTTGCACTGAGTCCGTCCGCCATAGCAGGCTGAGCTGGCCATGAGTCTTCCGGTTGAGTGATCCAGGGTGGTCCCGTCCACCACAATGAGTGCTCGGTGAGCTGAGCTGTCGAAATGCCTCTCGAGGCACAATCCGCCGGATTACTAGTGCCAGGAACATGCCACCACTTAGCCTGCGATGTGAGCTCCTGAATTTGTGTGACTCTGTTCCTGACATAGTCCTTCCATCGCGACGGTTGAGACTTGATCCACATGAGTGCAACTTGTGAGTCCGTCCACAAATGAGTTTCATCCACGTTCCATCTGAGGGTGGCTCGAACGTACTTGAGTTGAGTTGAGAGTAGCAGCGCTGCTGTGAGTTCCAACCGTGGAATTGTGAGTCTTTTGAGAGGTGCAACCTTTGTTTTGGAGCACACTAAAATTGCCCGGGCACCGGTGGACGGTGAGTTTACGGTTATGTAAATAACCGCCGACATAGCCAGTTGAGACGCGTCAGAGAAACCATGAATGACGATGGTTGAGTTGCTCCATGTGTTAATCCATCGTGGCACTGAAATCCTGGCTAGGTTTGTGAGATCTTCTCTGAGCGTAAGCCACCTTGTTGAGATCTGAGACGGTAAAGGATCGTCCCAGCCGAGTTAGTGGTTGAGGCCTTAGCCATATGACCCAGATTCTCGTATTCAGCTAGAAACTTCTTATAAAGGTTTTCATATTCCTGGTCCCTCGCAAACTTCCGAAGCACTTGCTGCAAACACCGGTGAGCTGTACTCCATGAGTCCCCAAGTTGTGCAATGGATGACTTGAGCGGAACACGAACGATGTATCGACCGGTTGAGTCTCTCGAATGAGTGCGCCGAAAGTGAGCTTCGCATTCCTCCTCTTCCACCTTGAGTTCATTAGTCACGAGTTCTGAGGGCTCCTCTTGAACCCAAAATTTGGTGAGTAAATTCTGCAAGGCAACCTCCTCGTGATGAACTGAAGCAGTGTAAGTGGCGTGCATCGGGGATGTCGTTGCCTGAACCGGACCCAAAATGAGCCATCCAAACATCGAAAGCTGAGCTATTGGCATGGTGGTTGCGCCTTTGATTATCCGAGGCCGGATGATTTGGCCATAATAATCAGCTCCAATGATAATGTCTATCGTTCGAGGAGTGAGGAATTCCGGATCTGCCAGGTTGAGATTCTTCAGATGAGGCCAGTCTTGGTAGGATGCCTCAAAAGATGGCAGAATTGATGAAACTGTCTTTAAAATGTGTGCTTGAACCGTGACTAGTTCCGCCGAATGAGATGACCGCAAATCAAACTGAGCTGTTCCGCGTGTATGAGTCGTCAGCGCTCCACCAATACCAACAATAGGCATTGAGGAACGTCGACGGGGTAATCTGAGCTGTCCGATGAGCTGTTCAGTGACGAATGTGAGTTCGGAGCCTGGATCTACCAGAATTCGACCAGTATGAGCTGCAACCGATGAGATAACCTGAGCAACTGCCGTGGCGAGCAATGTTGAGTTGACCAAATTGAGCTGAACCGCAGTATGGACGATTGCACCAACAACCTATTGCGTGTCGACCGTTGTGCTGTCCTTAGGTGCGTCACGTTGCTGCACAGCACGGGAGCCATGGAGCATAGTATGGTGCCGTTCTTTGTACTCCTTGCATCCTTGGGTGGTCCGGCAGTCCCGTGCGCTGTGACGACCAAGGCAGTTAAAGCATAGACGCTTTTCCATCGCGAACTGCCGTCTTGCCTTCGGATGAAGAGCTCTAAACTGCGAGCATGTTACCACGAAATGGTCTCCTTGGCAACAGTCACAGGCATAACGCGTATCCTCCCTTTTTGCGCTGGTTGATGAGTGAGCTGACCCTGATTGTTGAGCTGATCCTTGTTTTGAGCTGACCGCCGAATGAGCCGTCCGTTTTGGTGGTGCACTGGGTTGACCACCGCTGGTGTAATCCACTCTTTCCAAAGCTCGAGCGCGAGCAGTCAAAAACTCTATAAGCTGTTTGTACGTAGGATACGTCTGCAGCGTACCTAGCGAGGTTTCCCCGGCCTCCTTCGTTGAGCGGTCCAAATTCCGTGTGATGTGATGCACCAGTATGCAGTCACCAAGATTTTCTCCCACCCCAAGAGATTCCAGAGCCGTATATGCCTCAGTCACGGTTGTTATTAGCTGATTTAGCGCCTTGGCGTTCTTGGTTGGCATTGGCGCGATCTTGAACATCGCGTCAAGATGAGACTGGATGTTGAGATCCAAGTGAGCTGCTGGCCACACCGACTCCAGATACGAGTGCACCGATTGAAAAAGTCGATGAACCTCTTCCGTTTGATTATTGAGCTCTCGCAGCTCCTCGAGGGATATACCGGTGTGATCCGCGGGTAGTTGTTCCGAAAACTCCTTCAGGAGTTGCATCCGGCCAACCTGAGTTCGAGCCTTCAGATTCAATTCCGGTGCCAGCCTTGCTGGTGAACCTCCCCTTGTTTTCTTCACATCAACCTTGTTGATCACGTCCACCGGAACTGCGAGCTGACCTTGTCCCATGATAGATGCAGAATCGTCTCCGTTGGGGTCTGACATGTTGAGCTGTCCGTATGCCAATCCAAAAAAACCAAAATAATTGAAAAACCGTTCACCGCTCGCGGGTGCATCATTTTCTCCCAACACAAGAGATTCCAGAGCCGTATATGCCTCAGATACGGGTGCTCCGATTGAAAAAGTCGATGAACCTCTTCCGTTTGATTATCGAGCTCCTCGAGGGATATACCGGTGTGATCCGCGGGTAGTTGTTCCGAAAACTCCTTCAGGAGTTGCATCTGGCCAACCTGAGTTCGAGCCTTCAGATTCAATTCCGGTGCCAGCCTTGCTGGTGAACCTCCCCTTGTTTTCTTCCCATCAGCCTTGTTGATCACGTCCACCGGAACTGCGAGCTGACCTTGTCCCATGAGAGCTTCAGAATCGTCTCCGTTGGGGTCTGACAAGTTGAGCTGTCCGTATGCCAATCCAAAAAAACCAAAATAATTGAAAAACCGTTCCTCGCGACGAGCAGAACAAAGTCCGACAAATGTTCACAAAATTCCCGCACGAAATTATTGCGAGTCTGAGTAGACCGGGAACAACACTCGCGAGACAGTGGAAAAAAACCAAATTAATTGAAAAACCCGTTCCTCGTGACGACCAGAACAAAGTCCGACAAATGTTCACAAAATTCGCGCACGAAATTATTGCGAGTCTGAGTAGACCGGGAACAACACTCGCGAGACAGTGAAAGAAAACCAAAAATAATTGAAAAAACGTTCCCTCAAAATGAGCAGAACAATGTCCGAAAAAAGTTCACAAAATTCGCGCACGAAAATATTGCGAGTCTGAGCTGCCCAAAAAATGCACTCGCGACACAGTGAAAAAACCAAAAAAATAATTGGAAAAACGTTCCCTCAAAACGAGAAGAACAAAGTCCGAAACGCAGTCCAGTTGCGAGTGAGCAAATGCAGCGAAGCCACCGAGAGTGAGAGAGACCGAACGATGCCGAACGAGAGCGGTGTTCTCGTCGGTGAGTGAACCACCAGTATTACCCGTGCGGCGAAGCACGGTTGCCGCCGCGCGCCAGGCGTGACACTAGCCACTATCTGTGATTTCTGTCCATGAAATTCTTCCCGTTTGAGCACAAACCCACCGAGTTTTATGAAGTTTTATGCAAATTCCGCCTGCCGTGATCCAACTATCCGGCTCGAAGGACCAAAATGTAAAATAATGCCGTGGATGGTTGATAGTGGATCAGGTGTTGTAAATATAATAAATAAATGGCGTAGGCAGGAATTACATTACTCGAAATAAACACTTTAATTTTTAACCAAATACTTCATAAAACACAACAATTAATTGAGTAAGCCGTTACACATAAATATCCTGAGCAGTCCGTAAAACACTTGTACAGTCCGAGTGACAAAATAAGCCAATAATGCCAATTATGCCGAAGCACACGTGCCACCACGTGTTGCTTAGTAAACCGCCCGTGAGTATGTCGCTGTTGTTTACATAAACCCGCGTTCACTTAACCCGTACGTAATGTCTTTGCACTGACCGTTTGAGCTACCCGGAGCTGACCGTTGTACACTTCCGAAAAAGATGAGGTGACCGCAAAGTAAAACTATTGCCGATGTGCGTGCGACCATTGAGACCGTGCGTGCGACCAGTTGAGACCGTTAACGAGAACCGAGAAGAAACCGGAAAGCGAGTCAGAGACTCGAGAAAGTTCGAGCGCATGCGCGGACTCTGAAATGCGGTTATCGGTGGTGTGCCCAGGCGGTGCTGCTGCCGAGCGGTTGATCGACCAACTCAGACAGCAGTCCCGCTAACAGACCCCCTTAAGGTACAAATGAAAATTTTGGTGGTACAAACGGGTGCCAACGATAGAGAAGCTTAACCCATTTGCAGATTTCGATTATCTTGAAAAATAACGGAATTATGTGTTGCGAGTTCTTGCAGCTCCTTAACCTTTGACCCCCATAAGGCACAAATGAAAATTTTGGTGGTACAAACGGGTACAAACGATAGAGAAGCTTGACTCATTTGCAGATTTCGATTATCGTAAAAATGACGGAGTTATGTTTTGCGAGTTCTTGCATCTGCTTAACGTTTGACCCCCTTAAGGTAAAAATGAAAATTTTTTGTGGTACAAACGATAGAGAAGTTTAACCCTTTTGTAGATTTCGATTATCTTAAAAAATTACAGTTATCTGTTTCGAGATCTTGCATCTCCTTAACCTTTGACCCCCTTATAGTACAAATAAAAATGTTGGTGGTACAAACGGGTATAAACGATAGAGAAGTTAAACCCATTTGCAGATTTCGATTACCTTAAAAAATGACAGAGTTATCTGTTTCGAGTTCTTGCAGCTCCTTAAGCTTTGACCCCCTTAATGCACAAATGAAATTATTGGTGGCACAAACGGGTACAAACTACGGAGAAGCGCAACCCATTTCCAGATTCCATTTATCTTAAAAAATGACGGAGTTATATGTTGCGAGTACTTGCAGCTCCTTAACCTTTGACCCCCTTAAGGTCCAAATAAAAAATTTTGTGGTACAAACGGGTACAAACGATAGAGAAGCCTAACCCATTTGCATATTTCGATTATCTTAAAAAATGGCGGAGTTATGTGTTGCGAGTTCTTGCAGCTTCTTAACCTTTGACCCCCTTAAGGTACAAATGAAAATTTTGGTGGTACAAACAGGTACAAACGATAGAGAAGCTTAACTCATTTGCAGATTTCGATTATCTTAAAAAATGACGGTATTAAATGTTGCGAGTTCTTGCAGTTCCTTAACCTTGGTCCCCCTTGAGGTACAAATGAAAATTTTAGTGGTACCAACGGGTACAAATGATAGAGAAGCTTAACCCTTTTGTAGATTTCGATTATCTTAAAAAATGACAGTTATCTGTTCCGGGTACTTGCAGCTCCTTAACCTTTGACCCCCTTCAGGTACAAATGAAAATTTTAGTGGTCCAGACGGGTACAAACGATAGAGAAGCGTAACCCATTTGCAGATTTCATTTATCTTAAAAAATGACGGAGTTATATATTGCGAGATCTTGCAGCTCCTTAACCTTCGACACTCTTAAGGCAGAAATGAAATTATTGGTGATCCAAACGGGTACAAACGATAGAGAAGCGTAACCCATTTCCAGATTTAATTTATCTTAAAAAATGACGGAGTTATGTGTTGCGAGTTCTTGCAGCTCATTAACCTTTGACCCCCTTATCGTACAAATAAAAATTTTGCTGGTACAAACGGGTATAAACGATAGAGAAGTTAAACCCATTAGTAGAAGAGGCCCAAGATCGCGAGACAGAAGGGGCGTGGCCTAGTGGCACCAGGCGCCAGGGGGCGTGGCCTAGTGGCGTCATAAAGGGGGCGTGGTGGGGATATCCCCCTCCCCTCCCTAAAATGTCTTCATCCCCTCCCTTGAGTGCCCTCCCTCCCAGACAAGCCCTCTAATTGTCCCTCTCTCTTCCCACCCGGTCCCTCCCTTAAGCGCCCACCCTCCCATACAAGTCATCTAATTGTCCCTCCCCCCTTCCCGCCCCTTAACGAGAGAACGACTGTGATTCGTCTCTATACTTGTCCACCACCCCCCTCCCTGTATGTGTCGTGTTAACTTACCCCTACAAGACCTCTAATTGACCCTCCCTCTTCCCACCCCTTAACGAGAGAACGTCTGTGATTCGTCTCTATACTTGTCCACCACCCCCTCCCTGTATGTGTGTCGTGTTAACTTACCCCTCTTCTCCTCCCTCTTGTTTCCGCCCACGCTGTGAACCAAGATCGCGTAAGCACCACGTGCTTCGTGCATTCTGCTGGGGTCCGAAAAATTGACAGTGGCGCCGCCGGTGAGCGTCGCCGTAAGTCCCGAGCGGTGGCCCGGGATCGCGAGAGACGACGTGCTCTCGGCGCTCCGCCGTGTGTCTGACTGAGAGGCGTCGTGCTCTCATCGCTCCGCCGTAGGTCCGACTGAGAGTCGACGGTGGCGCCGCCGGTGAGTCTCACCTGAAGTCCCAAGCGGTGGTCCGAGATCGCGAGAGACGGTGTGCTCTCGGCGCGCCGCCGTGGGTTCGACTGAGAGTCGACGGTGGCGCCGCCGGTGAGTGTCGGTGGAAGTCCCAGCCGGTGGCCCACGATCGCGAGAGACGGCGTGCTCTCGGCGCTCCGCCGTGGGTCCGACTGAGTCGATGGTGGCGTCGCCGGTGAGCGTTGCTGGAAGTCCCAAGCGGTGGCCCAAGATCGCGAGAGGCGGTGTGCGCTCAGCGCTCCGACGCGTGTCCGACTGAGAGTCGACGGTCGCGCCACCGGTGGCCGTTGTTGTAAGTCCCGGCTGGTGGTCAAGTATCGCGAGAGACCCGTGTGCTCCGTGGTATCCAACTGACCGTCTACAGTGGCGACGCACATGAGAGTGATATCAAATAGCGCACGCGACCCAAGACCGCGAGAACCCCCACCCGCTGCGACACCCCTCCCATACCGCTCCCACCTTCACCCACCAGCGCGAGATGATCGGCGCGTCCGTATACTCATTCTGCTCGCGCTTTTTCATGCTTATTCTAATGTCTATGAGAAATGGATTCTTCGAATAAATTAACACTTACATATTTATAAATTTGTTTATTTAATTATTGTTTATGTTTACAATATTTATATTGTAACGGTACGATATATCCCCAACGACAAAGTCGTTGTTGACAGTACGCGCCACCGTAGAGGATCGACCCAGGCATTAAGTCGAGTCCGTCCAACGGTTCTGTGGCTCACGCCCACTACGTCGACTCGCGATCCTCGAGCAGCCGAACCGCGAGTAGCGGAAATTTGGAAAGCTGGCAGTGGGGACAACCATATATAAGCCCGCCGCTTCTTCATTTCATATATCAATTCTTATCTATCTCTCCTACTGGAAGAACCCTCCTAGTATTAATTATTCCGATTCTTGCTTGGCTCGAAACTGCTTCGACACCTGCAAGAATTCTTGAGCACAGCCCAGCTCACCCGTTTGGCTCAATACTGCATTGACACAAACGGTTCCTTCCGTGAGCACGCCCAGCTCCTTTAGGCCTCAAAAACCTACCGTACCTACCATCTTTCTCTATCTCTTAGAAATAAGCACGTGTAAAAAAAAAGAAAACACCTAAATTAAACTACATGGCTTGATACCGCATCAACACATGTAGTTCCATCTCTTCCTTCCCTGTATGTTCTGATAGTTACCTGTATTAATAATACCTCTATCACCTGTGCGGCCTGATACTGCATCAGCACGCATACTCTAAAATTCCTCAATTTAACTACATGGCTTGATACTGCATCAACACATGTAGATCCTTCTTTTCCTCATACATTCTTTTTTTCAGCAATTATAATCATCTACAATTCCCAAATAACCTGTACGGCTTGATACTGCATCAACACGTACACTCCAAGATACCGCTATTTAAACTACTTGGCCCGATACAGCATCGGCACATGTAGATCCATCTATTTCCTTGTCATCGGTCATAAAACTAACTACAAAATAAAATCCTAAATTACCTGTACGGCTTGGTACTGCACCAACACGTACACTCCAAAACGCCTTACAAAAACTACTTGGCTTGATACTGCATCAACACTCGTAGATCCATCTATCCTAGTAACTGCATCTCATAAAACACGCCTCTTATACCTGTGCGGCCTGATACTGCATCAGCACGCATACTCAAAACCTCCAAATATAAAACTACTTGGCTTGATACTGCATCAACACTCGTAGATCCATCTTATTCCTGGTCCATTTAACCTTTGATTATAACGGCGTATTATTTCATATAATACGTTATTAGAATCATCGAACTAACCGATTCTTGTCTAGCCCGGACTCTCCTCCGAGCTCGTAGAGAAAAGGTAAACACCTATCCCGTATATGCGCGCTTGGCTTGGAACTGCTCCAACACTCGCCCGCGTCTCGTAAACACATATGGCAATACGAGTCTCTGGCTTTGGTCGAGCTCGATCTTGAAACATTCTTGGAAGTAAATATTAAACCAACTGATTAACGTTTTTGCTTGTCTCCGAATACGTCTACAATTGAAACCTTCGCGGACCCCTTTAGCCTCCGCGAGCTATCATTCATCGTTAATGACTAATTAATGTAATCCCATATAGACGCGTGCCGGTCCTTTCAATAGATAACAGGATTACAAGGGATTGAGTGTTTTTGTGTGTCTACGACCCGACATCGAGACAATCCCTTCCAAGAAAAGTTTAAAGGGAAATATAATGTTTTAAATTCGGAATTTCAAATTAAATTCTCGCATTGATGGATTTTGTGCATCTCTGTCAAAAACTATCAATTCTAGAGAAGCAATAACTCACTCTTTGAGACGTGCAGACTGCATTTTGTGCATCCGCTCTTATTCCATTGCTTTATCCAATAAATTTCTATTTAAACTTGGAATACTGTTTACGAGAATTATTCAACATAATAATTCTAGCTTGATTTCATTCTTCTCGAACGATCTATCTTCCTATGATGAGATAACCTGCTCCCTTGAGTAGCTCTCTGAGGAAACCTTTTCACTTATTATCCCTCCCTTATTTTTGTTGGAGCGTGTCCACAAGTGACAACACGCATAGTAAACTCCTTGCATATGAGCATTGCGCTCCTCGTAGTATCGTCAGCTTACTACGTGAACATTAGAATCATTCAATTTTGCTATAAATCGGGTTCTCCCGCATAAATTACTGTACTAAGTCATTAAAAGCAGAATATCGAGGACAAGCCATATATTTTTGCAATGCACTTCAGTCAGTTCAACTCTTCGTAAATAAAGCCGATGATGAGAACTCATTTTTGCCTGACTGTAAAAATGAAATTCTGAGGTTTCTTTTCACAACAAAGTTATTTTTCGAGTCCTGTACACGAACTCTGCATTTTTCCGTGTTAAACAACCTTTACTTCTTCTAAACCAATTAATTTCCTAAATTTAGAATTTCAACAAAATCCGTTTTGTTACAATATACATATATACACGCACGCACACACGCAGCCGCGCCAAATTACTAAAACTAAAAATACTGTTCTTAAGAGAATTCGCTTATAAACACCGCATGTTATTAGTATTACCTGGGTTTAACTTCTTCATTTGGCTGCAGCCAATGCCTTCTTGTTAATTTCCAACATTTTCTTTACCTCGTTTGTGATATATGGAATACAAAATACCTTTAGTTCTACGAACACTACATCGAATAAGTGACCGTAGAAAGAGGGGTCCATTCTGTGTTGTACAGCGTCATGCAAAGACTTTGCGTTTAGTGTAAAAAGTTCTTTAACTCGAGCTTCATTTACGTTTTCTGATGATTCATTAGCTGGAATGTGAAGAATCAATTCTGCACACAGAGTATCAATACACGTTTTGACACTAGAGGCAAATCGTTGAAGTCATCTGAAGCGCTCCTCGACGCAGACCGTCACGTTGCATAGACCGTCAAATGATGTTTTTTGCATAACAACTGCTGGTGAATAATGACTCTTCTTTTTCTTCGGTGGTGGAGGGTCTAGCTGAGATTCCTCGTTATTGTCATCAGCTTCCTCGGTAGTTGACTCTTCAGGTCGCCGATCGAACACAACAGCCTTTGAGCCAAACGCTGTTGTAAAGCAAACCTCGAAGTCCTCGATTTTGAGTGGCGGCGAGTTGGTACGATCGCTCTTCCAACCATAACTTTTGCAACTCGTGAAATGAGCACTTATATCTTCATAGCAGTCTTGTAGTTTACTCCACGCCGAAGATTCAAACACTATCCCTCCTGACGAGTTATTATTTTGTAATTTCACAATAGGTATAATTTCTCCATTTGCACGTGGTTGAAGACCAACACTTATTTTTTTGGTCTATGAAGCGTTGAGATTATATGTCGACCCCAGAAGTAGTGGTGATTCTAATTTTTTCTTCTCTTCAGTTGACAGAATACGGTACATGGTGTTCACACTTAAATCTGAAGTACTCATAACGAAAATGTGCTTCAACCACAATGGAGCGTGTACATGTATGGGAGAGAACACTGAAGCACGATTTATCGATGCGTAGTTTAACTATATTTATGTTTGATGTAGTATGGAACCGCTCACTGGTCTTTCTGGAGGTCACCCCGTCACCAGTCTTTTTATATATGCCACGTACGAACCCTCTCCACCATATAATATAAAATAGTTTATGGTGGGGGGGGGGAACGGTTTACATATGCGTCATCGATGCATTGTTGTTGTGGTATTATATTTTCAGACATGCTTAATCTACAGCAAACGGTTATCTTGCTAGGTTCCCAGAAAAGTTGAGTGCACTCGACCACCCACCACTAATGTATTTTTATGACCTATAAATTGTGTCATGATAGTCTAAAGGTATGTACGGTGGGGTGAGGGTGGCTTTTAAAATTCTCTCAATAGGAAAATTTTATCTTTTCCTACCTAAAAGCTTGATTTGGACCACTCAACTGTATGACGCGTGATTTTAGAAGAAGTCGTAAATCTTATCTTTTTTTACTAAAAGCGGAAATATATATCCTACTCGGCGGAGGGGTAAGTATGAGTATGCTCTTAAAATTTTCTCAAAAGGAAAATTTTATCTTTGCCTACCAAAAAGCTTGATTTGGACCACTCAACTGTATGACGCATGATCTTAGAAGAAGTCGTAAATCTTATCTTTATCGACTAAAAGCGGAAATATGTATCCTGCTCGGCGGAGGGGTGGGGGTAAGTATGAGTATGCTCTTAAAATTCACTCAAAAGGAAAATTTTATCTTTTCCTACCTAAAAGCTTGATTTGGACCACTCAACTGTATGACGCATGATTTTAGAAGAAGTCGTAACTCTTATCTTTTTCGACAAAAAGCGGAAATATGCATCCTGCTCGGCGGAGGGGTAAGTATGAGTATGCTCGTGATTGTCAGCGTATATGCATTAGTGTGTGTGTGTGTTTGTACAAAGCACACGCTGTAGGATGCAGATGATCAAGGAGATCTGGTTAAAGACGAAAACAATACAACACCGTAAATGCTTGACCAATTTACCGAATTTTACTCAATATGGTTGACAGCCTTCAAAATATTATATTTACGAGGCTATAGTGATGTTCTGAAACATTCTATGCTCGTAGTATTCTACGAGGAAAAACAGCAAAAAAAAAACGGAGCACATTTCGACAATACCGTATGTTAGAGCGACGCAGCTCCAGTGGACTCATTAACGACCTTACAAAAAAAAAAGGCTTGAGTGCAGCGTCGTGTAAAAGAATAGATACTGACGGCGAGTGTCAATGGTTGCGGTGACCCTTGAGACGACGATGGTATATCAATGCACCGGCTTCCGACTGCTGACCTTTTTCACTTTTTTTTTTACACGCTTTTCGCAGTAAGAGTAACAAGGTCTGTAGGTGGGGGCCTATTTTGGTTTAAAGTATAAAACTATCAGAAAAAGACATTTTCGTCTAATTCTGTGCTGAGACGTGTTACTGTGCGTGTTGACTTACAAGTTTCTTGTGTCCACTCGTGCTCTACCGTGTGTCAAACAGTTTATTTTTGTGTTTTCGTTTCGCGTTTAGCGTCGAAAATGCCTTCGAACACCCCTTAAAGGAAGCTTGTGGAGGCTCTGAGGCTAACCGGGAGAGTTTTTATTAGTCGCGACTCGCGGATGTCGCGATACTTGAACGAGCGGTGGTTCGCGAATATCGCGAATTTCACCGTCTCGCAATTGAAAGCTGAGTTCGCGATTGTGCTTCGAAGGGGTAATTGCCACCTCATAACCGAGGCATATGAGACTGGCGCATATGGTGGCCTTTTTCACAGACCGTTGCGACGCCTCGTTCGTGGAATAGACATTGTTAATGGTAAGTAATAAAATTAATATTTACATTTGTTATTAAAAGTTATACTCTGTAACAAAGTAGATTGTTTACAAGCTTCGCCCTGTAGGCCGGCTCGAAGGCCATCACACGCCGCCTATATTTGGTTTTTTTTACGTTGTTAAGTATATTCTAGATTAAGTACAGGTTCATATATTGTGTAGAAATCACCCTTTCCCTCTCCCCTCCCCATTAATATCCCTGGTATGTGTGCGTAGTTTTAAGGAACGAAGAGCAACGAGGCCCGCAAGAACGAGATAGAGAGACTACGGCCGCTTAGGCAGAGTGACGTGGGGAGGGTGTGGGCTGGAGAGTAATCATCTGACCCCGGACAGCATCTACAGCCAGCTGATGAGTACACTCCGCACCACACGAGTAGCCTCCACGCTCGTGTGGACATATGTTGGAGTTAGCCGCCCAACTGCGTGAGTGTACTCGCACTACAAGGATCGCCAGCGGCAGTCAAACAGCCCGCGGCGATCACACCGTCCAGCTGCGCTACACTGCTCCGCCGCAGCACCGATCGAGCGCCACTGACCAGCCACACTCGATCCGCTGATCGATGCCGACGCGCCGTAGTGCTCTCGAGCCGACAACATTGAGGAAGAAGGCCAAGGACATTTTAACCACTTCGAGCCCGGCCGTCGTCCCGTCAGGATATACTATTATTTCGAGAGTAACCGTGGGAAATTGTCCCCGGTACTAATTGTAAGTGTTTGTGTGTGATCGAGTGAGTAGTTTTTAATATATTTTTGAGACCCCTTTTTCGCCCCTTTAGCCACGTATATTTTTTCCGGATTCAAGTGTTATTGTTTTTGTATTACGTTAACCGGCTGCCACCCCGTGGAGCCCGGCATTTTCCGATAAAGTTAAGTAGTGGTTATTTCGAGTGTTTCCTGCGTGCGAGGTAGTGTGATGGTGATTGCGACCACCTCGGCGGTATTTTTTTTAGTGCGTTATTTTTTTTTCCCCCATTATTATTTTGCCCATCATTATTTTCCCATTATTAGTTTGCCCATTATTATTTTCCCATTATTAGTTTTGCCCATTATTATTTGCCATCATTATTTTTCCATTATTGTTTTCCCATTATTATTTGCCAATTCTTATTTTCCCACTATTAGTTTTGCCCATTATTATTTTCCCATTATTAGTTTGGCCCATTGTTATTCGCCCATTATTATTTGCCATTATTATTTTCCCGTTTATTTTGGCCCTGTTAGTGAATATCCCCCCCCCCCCTCAGCCACCCCGAGGTAATAATTAAGTAGCCATCGAGTTCGGGAATTCACGTCCTTGAGACCCGTCTCTTCTCCCAGCTAGCCGTGCCCGCGTATTATTATTTTTGAGTTCGATTTCCTTGTGTTTGGAATTATTAAACGACCGTGAAACGTCACCGGTAAAGTAACGGTACTACCCGATACGTAGCTGGCGCCCATTCTCCCCGTAAATTCAATTATTGCCATTTTTCCCCTTTAATTCGATTATTTCTATTTTTTCCCCGTAAATTCAATTATTTCCATTTTTCCCCGTGAATTCAATTATTTCTATTTTTCCCCGTAGATTCGATTATTTCTAGTCCCCCCCCCCCCTGTTAGCCAAAATCCCTCCCTTCCCCCTTGCCATGATCTTCAGGTAATTCAAGCGATTATATCGAGTTTATTTAGAGTCTTTTATCGAGTTTTTTTCTTTTGTTTGTTATTGAGATTTTTGTTATTAAATCGACCTTTGTGACTTTTCTTATAATTATTTTCTTGTTTCTTCTGTATTTTTCACTAACCCCTTCCCCCTCCTAATAAAAAGGGAAGCCGGTTATAAATTGGCCCCCAACGTGGGGCCCGAAAAGTTTCCCGCGTTTCCCCAAAAATCGCGACGAAATTTATTAGTTTTTTTTTTAGAGTGCTCACCTCGGTACCCTCCCCCCATTGACCCCTCATAATATATATTTTAAAAAAAAATTTTCTATTCTTTTTTTTTCCGCCCCGATTAATTTCTTTTTGGTTAGTTTTTTTTGTTTCCTTTTTGCGTGACATTGCGCCGCCCTCTTACCCCTGTTTTTTTTGTATTTAGTTTTTTATTATCTTATTCGTTTTTATAGCCCAGCCCGTACTTCTAGCATTATTATTCGATTTTCTTTATTTTATTTTGTCTCATTTTTTCCCCCCCTCATCCGTTATCGGCTCTGCTGATTCGAGTTTTTTTTTTGTTTTTGCCCAACCCTAACCTCCCTTTTGCGTGATAATACGCCACCCTCACAGCCCTGCTTTTGCCTTTCGTTTTTTTTTGTGATCATTAGCTGCCCGACCTATTATTATTATTTCCCCTCAGCTAGCCCTTAAATACAATCTTTAGTTTGCTTTTTATTTTTTTAGTTTTTGGGTTTTTTTTTCTTTTGAGCAGCGCCTCCATTACCCTTGCTTGCGGCAACCATTAACCTAAAGACCCTTCCGTATTTTTCTCAGCCCTATCGAATATTCTTAGCGGTATTTTGGGTTTTTTCGATTTTATAAACCCCCCAACAAGTACCCACAGACCAAATACCGTTGAGTTTTCACCCTTCCGTGACCCTTTTTTGGCTAATTGCTAAAAGTGACCCAACCTCCCTTTTGCGTGATTATACGCCACCCTTACATCCGTGTTTTGTACCCTTGGTTTTTTTTTCCCTTTACGGTTTAGCCCCTAATATCTTCTCTTTGTTTTTTTTTGAGTTTTGAGACTTGATCAGGCTCTAACCCTTTGTCTTCATTTATTTGTTATTTTTGCAACCCTTACCCCTAGCCCCACAAATAATATAACTCCCTTTAATCAGCCCTTGGCCTTGAAGTTTTTTCCTTCAAAATATAATTCCCATTTCGTCCCAACCCTTACCATATTTCGACCTAACCTCCCTCCTGCGTTACAATACGCCACCCCCGCAACCGTGTTCTCGCCCTTCGAGCTCTTTGGTGATTATTTTTGGTACTATTTTTCTCCTTCTGGTAATCTGACCCCGTTAATAAAATTTTCGATTTTGAGTTTTTTTTTGTTTCTAGTTTCAGACCCGTTTGGTTTTTTCTATTTTTTTATTTTTATTTTTTTATTTTTTTTTTATTGAGTGCCCCTTTTACCCGATTCCGTGTATTATTTCGATTTCTTTTCCGACCCTTAAGCCTTGTCCCCGTACCTTTTTCTTGAGTTCGAGCATTTTCTTTTTTCCCTTTGTTAAATTTGACCATGGACAGTGCTAGCATGACTAATGTCACTAGTACGTGGTCCACCCCTTCCAACTTACCCCCACCCTTGATACCAACCCCCCTGGTCAGCCCTGTTATCTGCGAAGGAGTTGCACAGCTCAGGAGAGATGTTACAGCCATCGAGAACATCTGCGACCTCCTACGACTGTGCGACGATGCCGGTCTCAGTACCATCGGTTCCCTAGATGAGTTAGGTCATTGTTATTGGCGACACAAAGTCCGTGTCCTGTACCCCGAATTTTCCAGCCCCTGGGACCCTGCAGCCGACGAGCGCGGGGATGAAAAGCCCTTTACTACGTACGCTGCTATGCGTAACCTTGACAGTTCCCTTGACAGTTCCGAGTATGCCCGCCTTTTGAGGAACATGGCCCCATACCCCTGGCCAGTGTCGTTTGAACCGTCCCCCGCATGTGACCCTGAAATTACCTCAGCACCGGAAGTGCCTCCCTTCGAGCTGAGTATAGAGGAGTTCATCCCGGAGTCTGCCCCAAGCCCATCCCAGCCAACAGACGCCCTTATCGAAGGTTCCCCCTCCCCGATCTCGAGTGTTCCCCTGCGCCCCTGTACCGTTCGAAAGAAGAGGCCCCTCGATAATGCCCAGAAGTTAGTGTCCCGAGCAATTGGAAAGAGTTTCGAGGAAGGAGGAAAATTGCTCGCTAAGTGTGCGAGAATTTTCCGACTTCAGACCACCAAAAAGCTGAAAGCTGCGGCGTTAGGAAGATCGAGTCAGTCCCCGAATATAAAGTCCCCACCCCAAGACCCACAAGAAAGATTGAGTCCTCAAAGTCCCGAAATTCATTTAGAGCCCACCCTGATAGGAAATGACCCCCTCCCGAGCCTTCCGTACCTTTCGAGAATTGCCCCTACCGAACCCCGTACCTCCTCAGAAGGGGGTAAGACCCAAACCACCCCTTTAGTAGAGCTTTCAGCCCCTCCCGTCACGCAAACCCCCCTTTATCGAGTCAGCCGTTCCAGTGCCCCGGCGTCTTTTGAGAGTAGCCGGAGGGGCTTCCCTGGACCTGGTCAAGAGACCGGAAGGAACCATGGGAGGTCCCACAAACGCACTGGTTCGTGTTTTTTGAGAACGACCGCTTGCCGAAGCAGCATCGACCGTTCTAGTTTTTTTGAGCCCTTTGAGAATGAGCGAGATCCCCCGAAGACCCGTTACCCGTCCTCAAGGCACTCGAGATCACCCACGTATCACAGGACCCCAAATTCTCGACCCTTTTCCCCCACTGAAAAAATTCCCTCGCTTATGGCGTATCCCGTGCCGTGCCCTGCCCCGTGCCCGGAAGTTCCCGTCCTCCGGAAGTTCTTAAGGCCACCTTCCCCCCCGCAACGAGTCCCTCCGTATAGTCCACTCCCTTATCACGACGAGAACTCAAGGTTCCGTTGTAGACCAAGCCCACCAAGACCCAGGAGTTGGCCAGAGAGAATCTCGGAGCCAACAGGCCCCCAACAACCCCTTCGTTATTTTTACCCTTTCTTCCCGGCACCTCCAGCGATGCAACCGTGGCTCGCAACCCCCCCACGTATTCCCAGGAGCCCAAGAAGTCCCCGAAGTACCCCCGCATTCTTGCCGCACCCCCCACCCCGGTATGATTGTGTGTGAATGCTTAAGTAGTCGGCGACGTACTTTCGTCTAACGGGGGGGAGTTTGTAACAAAGTAGATTGTTTACAAGCTTCGCCCTGTAGGCTGGCTCGAAGGCCATCACACGCCGCCTATATTTGGTTTTTTTTACGTTGTTAATTATATTCTAGATTAAGTACAGGTTAATATATTGTGTAGGAATCACCCTTTCCCTCTCCCCTCCCCATTAATATCCATGGTATGTGTGCGTAGTTTTAAGGAACGAAGAGCAACGAGGCCCGCAAGAACGAGATAGAGAGACTACGGCCGCTTAGGCAGAGTGACGTGGGGAGGGTGTGGGCTGGAGAGTAATCATCTGACCCCGGACAGCATCTACAGCCAGCTGATGAGTACACTCCACACCACACGAGTAGCCTCCACGCTCGTGTGGACATATGTTGGAGTTAGCCGCCCAACTGCGTGAGTGTACTCGCACTACAAGGATCGCCAGCGGCAGTCAAACAGCCCGCGGCGATCACACCGTCCAGCTGCGCTACACTGCTCCGCCGCAGCACCGATCGAGCGCCACTGACCAGCCACACTCGATCCGCTGATCGATGCCGACGCGCCGTAGTGCTCTCGAGCCGACAACATCGAGGAAGAAGGCTAAGGACATTTTAACCACTTCGAGCCCGGCCGTCGTCCCGTTAGGATATACTATTATTTCGAGAGTAACCGTGGGAAATTGTCCCCGGTACTAATTGTGAGTGTTTGTGTGTGATCGAGTGAGTAGTTTTTAATATATTTTTGAGACTCCTTTTTCGCCCCTTTAGCCACGTATATTTTTTCCGGATTCAAGTGTTATTGTTTTTATATTACGTTAACCGGCTGCCACCCCGTGGAGCCCGGCATTTTCCGATAAAGTTAAGTAGTGGTTATTTCGAGTGTTTCCCGCGTGCGAGGTAGTGTGATGGTGATTGCGACCACCTCGGCGGTATTTTTTTTAGTGCGTTGTTTTTTTTCCCCCATTATTATTTTGCCCATCATTATTTTCCCATTATTAGTTTGCCCATTATTATTTTCCCATTATTATTTGCCATCATTATTTTCCCATTATTAGTTTGCCCATTATTGTTTTCCCATTATTAGTTTTGCCCATTATTATTTGCCAATTCTTATTTTCCCACTATTAGTTTTGCCCATTATTATTTTCCCATTATTAGTTTGGCCCATTGTTATTCGCCCATTATTATTTGCCATTATTATTTTCCCGTTTATTTTGGCCCTGTTAGTGAATATCCCCCCCCCCCCCCTCCCTCAGCCACCCCGAGGTAATAATTAAGTAGCCATCGAGTTCGGGAATTCACGTCCTTGAGACCCGTCTCTTCTCCCAGTTAGCCGTGCCCGCGTATTATTATTTTTGAGTTCGATTTCCTTGTGTTTGGAATTATTAAACGACCGTGAAACGTCACCGGTAAAGTAACTTCAATTATTGCCATTTTTCCCCTTTAATTCGATTATTTCTATTTTTTCCCCGTAAATTCAATTATATCCATTTTTCCCCGTGAATTCAATTATTTCTATTTTTCCCCGTAGATTCGATTATTTCTAGTTTCCCCCCCCCTGTTAGCGAAAATCCCTCCCTTCCCCCTTGCCATGATCTTCAGGTAATTCAAGCGATTATATCGAGTTTATTTAGAGTCTTCTATCGAGTTTTTTTCTTTTGTTTGTGATTGAGATTTTTGTTATTAAATCGACCTTTGTGACTTTTCTTATAATTATTTTCTTGTTTCTTCTGTATTTTTCACGCACCCCTTCCCCCTCCTAATAAAAAGGGAAGCCGGTTATAACTCTTATAAAATTTTCTTAATTTTGTATTTTTATTTTCCCGCTAGGACTCCTCGCAAGTGATCAACGCGATAACGATGAGATGGCGTCGGGCTCCACTGCGTCGACGTCGTCGAGTTCCGGTCCGGAGTCGGTCGCGAGTACTGAGGTCGTCAGTGAAATTCGCGAGGACGACATTCAGAGCGACGACGAGAGGCCGTTTGAGGGAATGGATGTTGACCATTCATCGGATTCGTCGGATGACGATGACTCCGATGCATCCACCCTCAAGCGCCTCGAAGATTTAGAGTCGCTTGAGCGTGACGTGGAAGAAGAGGAGGAGGACGAGGACGACTCGGACGAGAACGATGAGGACGATGAGGACGAGGACGACGACGAGGAGGAGGAGGAGGACCAGCAGCAGCAGATGGATGAGGCTGTTTATAGACAGCGGCCTCTTAACATCGACGAGGCCTCCACCGTTTTGCTAGCGGAACTCGATAATCGTGATGATTGTAAGTATATGTTTTATAAGGTTTTTAAATTATCAATTTATTATTATTATTAAAATAATAATACTAATAATAATTTTGAAAATTCAGGGTTCCTCGCCGAGATCGAAAATGAAAATCGGCTTGAAGGGCGGCACGATATTTCGTACAGCCCTGTATCTCTACCCCCTCCTCATGAGCAGGCTCATGAGGAAGGTGAAGAAATCATTCCGCAGGGTGGCGAGTATGACGAGGACGTTTTTAATGAAGTGTTCCTCGTCAGACGCGAAAACCCGGAGTCTCCACCACCACCTCTTGACGATGTGCAAGACCGTATGGAGGTTCTGAGGGAAAGAGTCGCTACTCTAGCGGAAATGGCACCGCATTATATCGTGCCGTACTTTGACGCCAATGGAGTGCTCGGGGAGGAATCGGATGATTACGACGACGACGAGGACCTCATTTTTTTAAGGTTCCTCGAAGCTTATGACGGAACAGCGGACGAGGAGTAATCACTCCATTGATTTCAGTGCTGCTGGTGCCTCCACCGTTGTCGCCAATACCACCGACACGATCTTCATCACCAACAGCATCATCATCATCACCAGCATCATCATCACCAGTATCATCACCACCATCATCATCATCATCATCATCATCAGTATCATCATCACCAGCATCATCATCGGCGTCGGTATCATCGGAGTCTCAGGTTAGTTGTGCATCAGCGGTTCAGATAGGTTGTGGTAGTGCGCGGCTCGGTAATAGCGATACCTTCGGCTCGGGTAGCAGTGAAAAAAATAGTGTCATTGATACAAACGTAGAGTCAGGTAGAAATTCAGAAAACGTCTTATCCGACGATGTTGCGACAATAAAACCCGCGGGCGAAAGATTCACCGTTATCGGCAGTGCTCGCGATGTATATTCACGTCGTTTTAAAGTTTTGTCACGTCAGACAGATCTGATGTTAATACCACCATCCGAGTCCGTAAACCCCGTCACATGGGTGCATAACGCAGTTCGCGACATCCACCATCATTTTGTGAAAGAACGCGATCAATCAGATTTGATAGGAATCGGCTTTCAAACGGCTGATATGGCTGACGGTGTAGCCGGTATATCGATCAGACCGATTTCACTCTTCGAACCTGATCAGCTATGGAATTTAATGTGTAGCGTAAATCAGAGTTCGCGAGTGCTCTCGGCTACGGATACCCTCCGCTTCACCGTCACATACGTGGAAGCCCCGAATGGTGGTGGGATTCGCGTTCCCATGTTAAAAAGTAAATCGAGACGATAATTTATGTTTTCCGCGATCCGTGGTAGTTGCACGCGAAAATAATAAATTAAAGAACAACCGGAGTAAAGAGCAATTAGCTGCGTGGAACCGCTTTCGTCACGTGTCTTCGTCCGCTCAACGGCAAGAAGCACGTAAGCTTGTGAAAAAGGCCCGCGTTATAGTACCCGAAGAAGGCTGTGGTATACCACAAATACGAGCCTTTCAAGATTATTATATCTCGTTGCGCGTTGCTATCGTTGTTTACGACTGGGAAACGCTAGGTCGGGGTGCAGCACCGATTTTTGATGGGCGCTCGTGTTTCGACGATGCGGCAAATATAGAGATTGTTAATATAGCGTATTGTAGTGTGTTGAAACACTACTCGCTTATTACGAATTTACTTGGTGCCGCAGGTGGACGGAATTATTGCATACCCTGTAATAAATCCTTCCGCCGCGAGGGTCAGCATCAATGTTCGAGTAGCTGCCCCCGATGCTTAAGCGTGCCACCCTGTGTCGCAGACACTGACCGCTCTGCGGCGGTTGAGCCTCTAGCTGGAGGCCCAGTGCCTGCGGAATAGGACAATAAAGTCATTAGCAACGATAGCGAGGATGAGCAACGAGCGTGTGACGAGTGCGGTAGGGTATTTTATAACACGGCTTGTTTCGAGAATCACTTGAAGCCGCGATCAAACCGTCGAGAGGGTGATACGCGTACACGAACATCGGTGTGCGAGACTTTACGCGTGTGTGGGATCTGCGGTCAAATGATCCGCGGGCTTAATAATGCTCACAAGTGCGGTGTAGTTTATTGCCAAACATGCAAAAATCTACACGGCTCTAATGAGCATTGTTATATGCAGGTGGCGAAAACGCGTGTCGCGGTAAAATCAAAAAACGGGGAACAAGTGCATCCGGATACGCTCTTTATTTTTTACGATTTTGAAACACGACAGGATGATAGTTTTAGCGAGGGTGACGTAAACGTCGACAAAGCGCGCGAGCATGTTGTGACGCTTGGTGTGGCGCAACAGCTTTGCACAATTTGTTTAGAATTGGGCGATGCAAAGCCCGAGGGAGTTTGCCGCTGGTGCGGGGTGTGTGAACACGTGTTCGTAAAAGACCCCGTATCAGAGTTGGTGGATCTTTCCGTGCGACGAGACACGAAATTTCGCAATATAGTGTGTATCGCTCATAACGCTAAGTCGTTCGACGCACAGTTTATATTGAGAAATATAGTTAATCGTCTCACAGACATGCCTAAGTCGAGCATAATTTTAACTGGAAATTCGATAATTTCATTGCGCATTGGGCGTACTGTTTTTATCGACAGTTTAAATGATTTTCATATGCGCCTGGCTGATCTACCGAAAGCTTTCGGGTTCGACGAAAAAATCGGGAAAGGTTACTTTCCCCATCTTTTCAATACGAAAAACGTGGATGCTCACGCCAACGGCCCTCTACCCGCTGCTGAATACTATTCACCCGACACGATGAGCACGGGTGAACGCGAAAAATTTTACGAATGGTACGCCGAGCAAGTTCGAGAAAACAAAACGTTCCTTTTTCACGAGGAAATCGTAAAATACTGTAAAATGGATGTGGCAATTCTCCGTCGAGCTTGCCGCGAATTTCGTAAAATATTTCTCGAGACGGGTAACGTTTGCCCCTTCACCGAGGCTGTGACGATAGCCTCCGCCTGCTCACTCGTGTACCGCCGCAACTTTCTTAGTCCTAAAACAATAGGTGTTATACCTGCAGGTGGGTATAGACGCTCAGGAGTGCATTCGCAGCAAGCCGTCGACTGGCTCCTTTGGGTTGAACGAGAGGTAGGTCGGGATATAATCAAACCGGCACGCGCCCGCGAGTACCGTTTACCCGAAGGACCACGCGTCGACGGTTATCTGGAGTACAATAATCGACGCATAGTGTACCAATATCACGGCTGCTATTGGCACGGCTGCGTCACCTATTTCCCGAACAATCGAGCACGTGGTGTAGCAACGGAAAATAGCAGCTTCGATGCACGGTTCACACGTACATTGGCAACAAGTGCGAAGATACGCTCTCACGGCTACGAGTTGGTAGAGATGTGGGAGTGTAAATTCGCGGAGATGCGTAAGAGTGATCCGAGCATCGGAGCGTTTTTAAATAGACACCCGCGACGCTTGACCGCGTATCTAAACCCTCGCGACGGTTTTTATGGCGGTCGCACAGGTAATACGGTGACGGCCTACAACATTTCACCCGGTGAGAAAATATCGTACATCGACATCTGCTCGCTCTACCCGTATATTTCAAAAACAGGAAGATTTCCCGTAGGTCACCCAACTATATACGTGGGATCAGAGTGCGACGCTCTATTTAACGGCTCGTACGAGTCGATAGGTAGAACGATCAATGGCATGATTAAATGTACGATACTTCCGCCGCGTGATCTGCTCCATCCCGTACTGCCTGTACGAGCTCGCGGAAAATTGCTTTTTGCTCTTTGTCGTAAATGTACGGAACTCGAGGTACAAGAAGATTGTCCGCACGACGACGCGAACGATCGTTGCTTGACGGGTACGTGGGGAACAGACGAGGTGTGTAAGGCAATAGAAGTCGGCTACGTGATAATTAAAATCGAAAACATCTGGGCGTATAAAACGACTGAATATAATCCCGAGACACGCGAAGGTGGACTTTTCGCGGCCTATGTTGATACGTTTTTAAAAATCAAGCAGGAGGCAAGCGGACCGCCGGAACATTGTGTGGATAAGACGTCTTGCGAAAAATATATTAAAGATTACGCGCAAGCCGAAAGTATCGCTTTAGACATCGAGAAGCTCCAGAAAAATCCCGGAGGTAAGCAGTCAGATCAGTCCAGAATCGTGTGACCTAAGTAGACGGAGCGAACCCAGAATGACCGCCTTCTGCATTCGACCCGCAAGTGAGTCGGCTTTCTGCCGACAGGCGGGGATGATCTTAATGTTCGTGACAAACGACGGCTTCATTCCGCCGAGAATTATTATTATTATTATTATTACTTTTCGTAAAATGCCCGACCGGCCCCGCAGGGCTCCGACTCACCTACAGGACGGGCGGGTTAATAAAAATCATTCTGCCTGACTGCTCCTCCAACCCGGAGGTAAGCAGTCAGGTCAGTCCAGAATCGTGTGACCTAAGTAGACGGAGCGAACCCAGAATGACCGCCTTCTGCATTCGACCCGCAAGTGAGTCGGCTTTCTGCCGACAGTCGGGGATGATCTTAATGTTCGTGACAAACGACGGCTTCATTCCGCCGAGAACGCCGATTATGAGTACCACCAGCTTGACCGTGTACCCTCGGTATAGCCCGCGAAGCTCGAAAAGGAGATCCTGATATTTCGTCCGCTTGTCGTCTTCTTTAGTAGCGATGTTAGACTCGCCCGGAGCCGAGAACTCGATGACAAAGATCGCATGTATCTCGTGGTCGAAGACGACAATGTCAGGTTTATTGGCTGTTATTTGCCTGACAGTGGGAAATAAATAGTTCCAGTAAATACGGCACTTCTCATTTCCCACGACGGACTCAATATCTCCAGGGGCGTAGGGAAGCAGTGGCGTCTCGTCTACCCCGTAAGAGTGTCGAAGGTGGTAGTACAACTCTCTTAGGGCCGCATTATGGCGATGGATATAGCCAGAGACCGCATAGTTGGGACATGCAGATAGTATGTGCATGAGTGTCTCTGGCGATCGTTTGCAGGCCCTACACCGTGTGTCAGGGACCTGCATACCCATCACCTGGCTCTGGTAGACGAGCGTGTTAATTACGCCATCCTGGCAGGCAATGATGAATCCCTCGGTCTCAGACATCAGACCGGCTGACTGTAAGAATGTAAAAGTCAGCCGAGCAGACAAGTCCATGCTGTCGATGTGCCGAAAGAACACTCCGTGCATGGCCTTGCCCACGTGCCGCTCGAGCAGGGTATTATGCTCGGCGGCTCTGATGGTGCTCCTACGCCGGGACGGTCCCAGGTCGATGATGGAATTAATCGACCTTCTGCCGCCCCGACCAACACGAAATTCCAAACCGAGGTTTTCTGCCGCCTTCTCTGCCGCCCTGTATAAAAACGCCCCAACCCCCGTCCTTTCATGATCATTCACGAAGGACAGGAGAGGATTCGCACTTCCGATTACGTCGCAAGCTACACCGAGGACCAAACGATCATGCAGGCAGTCCAATCCAAGTAGGCCCCTTCCACCCATATGACGCGGGAGGTATATACGGGGCACGGAAGATCTAGGATGAAGACTCCTATGGATATTCATCATCTTGCGTGTGCTGGTGTCGAGTTCACGCAGCTCGCCTCGCCTCCATTTCACTACCCCGAAAGAGTAGAGAAGGACTGGGACGGCAAGCATGTTGGTAGCAGCGATCTTGTTTCGCCCAGACAATTCGGAACTCCAAATTTGCCTAAGCCGCTGCCTATACCTGCCGCGGAGAGTCTCCTTGACTGCCGCAGCGTCCTGTAATGGATTCTGCGACACTCCGAGGTATTGATAAGACTCTCCGGCGTTAAGGTTTTTAATGACGCTCCCGTCCACGAGCTGCGCATCCTCCGCAAGACGCCCAGATCTTCCGCGTACTAAATGGACCACTGCGCATTTGTCCAATCCGAAGGCCATGCCAATATCTCGCGAGTAGGTACCCACTACGGTGAGTGCGAGGTTGAGATCGCTCTCACTGGAGGCGTAGAGCTTCAGATCATCAACATAAAAAAGGTGGGTGATCTTGTGCCTCCGGTTGCCGACAGGTCCACACCTGTACCCGCGAGTTTGGCGCAGGGCGAGAGATAGCGGCAATAGTGAGATGCAAAATAGGAGTGGGCTTAAGGAGTCTCCTTGAAAGACCCCCCTCCTGTACTGAACCAACTCTGTGGACTGAGTTGCCCCACCGATGGAAATGGTGAAGCGATTCCTCCAGAGCGGTAGTAGGTGTTCTATGCATCTCACTATGCGGGGATGTACCGCAAGGCACTCGAGGAGCCTCACAACGAGCTGATGCGACGTCGTGTCGAATGCCTTGCGGTAATCGATCCATGCCATGGACAGGTTGCGTTTGTACTGGACTGAGCCCTGTGTGATGGATCGATCTATCAACAGATTTTCTTTGCAACCTGCCACGCCCCGCTTACAGCCGCTTTGCTCGTAAATCTCTCGCCATACTGGATCCCCTGTCTCAAGTATTCGCTCATTCAAGATTTTCATCAATATTTTGTAACATACGTTGAGACAGGTGATCGGCCGATAGTTTTTCGGATCGGACAAATCCCCTTTCTTCGGGATCAGCACAGTGCGCCCCTCCACCAGCCAACTCGGAATAGGCATCTCCCCGTCCAAAAACGAGGTGAAAATCCGGGCCAGATATCGGTGTGTTGAAGAAAATTTCTTCCACCAAAAGCTGTTAATTCGATCTGGCCCGGGGGCAGAGAAGTTCTTCATGCCCAAGATTGCCTTATTGACTTCATCCTCGCTGACTGGTGGACACTCTCCTTGACGTTGTTGAACGCGTTCACATAAGGCGGAGAAGAGCCCCAGGGCTGGAGTGTCCTGCTTGAACGAGGGTTCCTGTCCATATAACTCTTTCCAGTAAGCTTCGACCTCCTGTATCGACGGAACCTTGTCCGGCGGTTGCGTTTTCTGTTGGAATAAGCGTGAGGGAGTGTGGCGAAAAAGATGGTTGTCTCGCCACCGCCTCAAACGCTTCTCTAGGGACTTATTATTATTATTATTACGTTTCGTAAAATGCCCGACCGGCCCCGCAGGGCTCCGACACACCTACAGGACGGGCGGGTTAATAAAAATCATTCTGCCTGACTGCTCCTCCAACCCGGAGGTAAGCAGTCAGGTCAGTCCAGAATCGTGTGACCTAAGTAGACGGAGCGAACCCAGAATGACCGCCTTCTGCATTCGACCCGCAAGTGAGTCGGCTTTCTGCCGACAGGCGGGGATGATCTTAAGGTTCGTGACAAACGACGGCTTCATTCCGCCAAGAACGCCGATTATGAGTACCACCAGCTTGACCGTGTACCCTCGGTATAGCCCGCGAAGCTCGAAAAGGAGATCCTGATATTTCGTCCGCTTGTCGTCTTCTTTAGTAGCGATGTTAGACTCGCCCGGAGCCGAGAACTCGATGACAAAGATCGCATGTATCTCGTGGTCGAAGACGACAATGTCAGGTTTATTGGCTGTTATTTGCCTGACAGTGGGAAATGAATAGTTCCAGTAAATACGGCACTTCTCATTTCCCACGACGGACTCAATATCTCCAGGGGCGTAGGGAAGCAGTGGCGTCTCGTCTACCCCGTAAGAGTGTCGAAGGTGGTAGTACAACACTCTTAGGGCCGCATTATGGCGATGGATATAGCCAGAGACCGCATAGTTGGGACATGCAGATAGTATGTGCATGAGTGTCTCTGGCGATCGTTTGCAGGCCCTGCACCGTGTGTCAGGGACCTGCATACCCATCACCTGGCTCTGGTAGACGAGCGTGTTAATTACACCATCCTGGCAGGCAATGATGAATCCCTCGGTCTCAGACATCAGACCGGCTGACTGCAAGAATGTAAAAATCAGCCGAGCAGACAAGTCCATGCTGTCGATGTGCCGAAAGAACACTCCGTGCATGGCCTTGCCCACGTGCCGCTCGAGCAGGGTATTATGCTCGGCGGCTCTGATGGTGCTCCTACGCCGGGACGGTTCCAGGTCGATGATGGAATTAATCGACCTTCTGCCGCCCCGACCAACACGAAATTCCAAACCGAGGTTTTCTGCCGCCTTCTCTGCCGCCCTGTATAAAAACGCCCCAACCCCCGTCCTTTCATGATCATTTACGAAGGACAGGAGAGGATTCGCACTTCCGATTACGTCGCAAGCTACACCGAGGACCAAACGATCATGCAGGCACTCCAATCCAAGTAGGCCCCTTCCACCCATGTGACGCGGGAGGTATATACGGGGCACGGAAGATCTAGGATGAAGACTCCTATGGATGTTCATCATCTTGCGTGTGCTGGCGTCGAGTATTATTATTATTATTATTATTATTATGTTTCGCCTCGTAAAATGCCCGACCGGCCCCGCAGGGCTCCGACTCACCTACAGGACGGGCGGGTTAATAAAAATCATTCTGCCTGACTGCTCCTCCAACCCGGAGGTAAGCAGTCAGGTCAGTCCAGAATCGTGTGACCTAAGTAGACGGAGCGAACCCAGAATGACCGCCTTCTGCATTCGACCCGCAAGTGAGTCGGCTTTCTGCCGACAGGCGGGGATGATCTTAAGGTTCGTGACAAACGACGGCTTCATTCCGCCGAGAACGCCGATTATGAGTACCACCAGCTTGACCGTGTACCTTCGGTATAGCCCGCGAAGCTCGAAAAGGAGATCCTGATATTTCGTCCGCTTGTCGTCTTCTTTAGTAGCGATGTTAGACTCGCCCGGAGCCGAGAACTCGATGACAAAGATCGCATGTATCTCGTGGTCGAAGACGACAATGTCAGGTTTATTGGCTGTTATTTGCCTGACAGTGGGAAATGAATAGTTCCAGTAAATACGGCACTTCTCATTTCCCACGACGGACTCAATATCTCCAGGGGCGTAGGGAAGCAGTGGCGTCTCGTCTACCCCGTAAGAGTGTCGAAGGTGGTAGTACAACACTCTTAGGGCCGCATTATGGCGATGGATATAGCCAGAGACCGCATAGCTGGGACATGCAGATAGTATGTGCATGAGTGTCTCTGGCGATCGTTTGCAGGCCCTGCACCGTGTGTCAGGGACCTGCATACCCATCACCTGGCTCTGGTAGACGAGCGTGTTAATTACGCCATCCTGGCAGGCAATGATGAATCCCTCGGTCTCAGACATCAGACCGGCTGACTGTAAGAATGTAAAAGTCAGCCGAGCAGACAAGTCCATGCTGTCGATGTGCCGAAAGAACACTCCGTGCATGGCCTTGCCCACGTGCCGCTCGAGCAGGGTATTATGCTCGGCGGCTCTGATGGTGCTCCTACGCCGGGACGGTTCCAGGTCGATGATGGAATTAATCGACTTATTATTATTATTATTATTATTATTATTATTATAACGTGTATTTTGTAAATTTTAATAATAAATAAATAAATGATTGTATTTCTTTGTATGTAAGTTGAAACGATATTTGCTTCCTTCGTTTTTATTCTATCTTTGGAAGAATATCCTGAGGTATCCAAGTCATCATCTGAAGGATGATTTTTGTTCGTGTACGGGACCCAAATAAGGATTAAAGAGAATTTTTACTGGGGAAGGGAGAAAACCTCAGTATTCCTGTGCCATGTAGCTAGCATGTCTTCATCATCGGTTCAGGATAGAGGTTGCAAGGAAAGGTTGAAATGTTTTGAAGGAATCATGTCGGCTTGGAGCCAACGTGTACTAGGGTTTGTAGACCTCTAGTTAAACGCACAGACTATTGATACAGTCTGCGACAACAGTCTGTATCAACAGTAAGTTTATAGTTGCGAAATGTTCTAAATGAATTTGAGTCTAAGGTCATGCACGGAACGGATGTCCGAGCATGGAGCATGCATAGCTCATCGCCAAGTGATTCTAAAACGCGTAATTACTCTTTTTCTATGAGAGTAATAAATGGGAGGTGAAGTCTTTAAAAATAAGTCCTCAGAGTTAGTGTTTCTATCTCATCACCGGATACTTAGGAATTAGCGTAACAGCCGATTTAAGGGATTCTAGATACAAAGAATTTAATTCGGATATATCACAATTTAGTGGATCAGGACACAACGCACCAAGTGAGTTGGGCTGTCTCAAGGAAAATAGTAAATAAAAGAACTTGGTGCCTTGTTAGACCGGAATTCTAAATTGTTCAATCAAGTGCAACTATTGGAGATGATTCAAGTAGTTCCACAGTCAACGTGAGCTGGGCTTGCTCAAGGAAAATAGAAAAAATAAACGTTGGCTACGGAATCCTCCTAAAGTCTTCTCGTTGCATATAAAAGTTAATTACTATAAATTTGTCCCTTAGTCTCTGGGATGTCACAGGTTGAGTTAAGTCCGAGAATAAATTGGAATATAAAATGAAATAATTTTACTGAGAAAAATGCTCGCAATTCGTAGAAATGGTCTTGTGTGTCAGAAAGAGAGGATCGCGTTTGTTGTTATCGTTGTCGCTCTCTGGGCTCTCATTCGGATGTCATCGATTGCGATTTGGTAGGCCCATGGAGTTAGATGTGGCGCAAGGGGAAGCCTTATACCTTAGCTATGAGCTTGTAGATCTATATGGTGAAACGCAGAGCAAGGGGAAACAAGTTTCGACCGTGCGCTTGTAGATCTATACAGTGAGACGCAGAGCAAGGGGATACGTGCTTCGACCGCGAGCTTGTAGATCTATAGAGTGAAACGCGGCGCAAGGGGAAGCAAGTTTCGACCGTGAGTTTGTAAATCTATAGAGTGAGACGCGGAGCAAGGGGAAGTATTCCGATCGCGAGTTTGTAGATCGATAGAGTGAGACGCAGAGCAAGGGGAAGTATTATTCCTTATGTGGCTAGATTTCTCAGAAGTTAGTCATTTAAATTATGATAAAAGATATTTCCAAGCGTTGTTTAATCAAGGAGTTCTGGTAATGTAGACACGATATGGGTCTGCGCAGTGCAGCGGCATATAGGCCTTTCTACTAGGAGCGGCAATGATACTACACGGGTCTGCGCGATGCAGCGGCATATAGTATCGGAAGGAATGAAGATAGGAAAGATAGAGGGAAACCTTTATATGGGTCTGCGCGGTGCAGAGGCATATCGGTTTCGACAGGAAAGAATAGAGAGGACAGTAGGGGTCTACGCAGTGTAGAGGCCTACTGGAGCTGGGCGGGCTCACGGGAAAAACCAAGTGGGTCAGCGCGATGCTGCGGCACTTGGGGAAGCTGGGCGTGCTTACGGAAGTGCTGTTCGAGGGTAGACGCAATGTCTCGGCTCGATAGCACGGGTACTATAAGGACCTTACTTGGACATAGTGATATGAGGAATGGTAGTCAGAGAATAAGGTACCGAACTCATGCGAGGTGCGCTTATATACCCTGCGATCGGCTGTTTGCCACGGTGACATCTTCCCCCTCTAGGTCTTCCTAGGCCCTGTTGCCACGTTCGGTGTTGCCGAACTTTGATTTTGTCGATTTCTCGCCAGGGGTATACGTGTCCCGTTACAAAGTATGAGAAAAGTATGAGCACACATGCACACATTTAGAGGATTCGGAACTCGAGCAGGGAAAAAGATTAGTAATCAGACTGTTTTTATAGGTGAAAGTAGGGTTTATTCCAAATTAAATATTCAAAATGCTATCAAAAGTAAATCAAAATTCGATGGGCTTCTGTGGTGCCATCTACCGTCACAATGATTATTCTCGCGGTCTTCCTAGCTCGCTCGCCTATACAATGTGAATATGAATTTATATACTATATAACTTAAATCTACGCTTTTATGTGTTATCCGCCAGTATGGGATATCTTGATCCGACGTTACCCACAGATTTCAGTGGTCTCCTACGCTACACTTAAGATCCTAACTTATCCTCGCACGCAATTACCTATCACCAATCTACACTTCCCTGATCGATAAATGATCCCGCCCGGTATTTCAGGACGATAGATCTAAATGTAGAGAATCTATGAGATGCTCTCTACCACACCTGTCATGCCTCTCTATCCTCTCCGCCCGCGACTTTCTCATAAAACACCTCCTAGTAAAATAGGAGCTCGGAGATATCTTATCTTATTCTGCAACAATCCTTCCTTACAGACATCGGCTCACACTATCGCACACTCACACCCTCGCTCGTAGGTATCCGCTGATACCGCCACTCACATTCAAATAATGCCCGCTTTGGATTCTTAATCCTCGGACTCTTTTCCTTCCTGTCTTCTTTTTGTAATATTCCTTCTGCTCGCACGTGAACAATCTCTGTCCGCAGTTATTAACAATAAATCGGGGTCTTCGCTGTTAGAATAGCCTCTCTGTACTTTCCGGCCGGTAAGTAGGCGCTCCCGAGGTAAGTACCTGTCGCCCCGGTGGTTCTTGGATAAGAGAGCGAGAGACCCGCGAACCCTACCCGCTCGACCGGGCGTCCCGCTCTCCCGACTCCTCTACTGCTCCCTATCTCGCGTGTCTCTCTGCCTTTTTCCCACGGTCCCTCGGCCTGGCCTTCGTGACCATCGTCACGTCTGCCCGCTCTATTACCAACGGCCGCCGATGACCCCTGCTAACCGTCACCGTCAGTAGCCCGCTCTATTTATAAACACGGGCAAGGTGGCTCTCTCCGTCGCATTGCCCCCCAGATCTATGCGAAATAGAATGGATTTTCCATTCTTAGAGAATCGATCTCTAATCTAACCTAACCTAATCTCTAATCACCCCAACAAAAAGAAAACAAACCCGCGACGATGTTCATAAAACAAAAAAAAAAAAAAACCAAAAAAAAAAAAACTTCCCCTGGGTTCCGAACCCTGGACCCTCAGACTATTACTCTGCACCTTAGACCACTCGGCTATTCAAACCCTTCTTATTCCTCTTCCTCATTTCCTTCTCTTCATCGGCTCACGACCCTCACCTACATCCTCAAATAACTCTTCCAGCATTTTCTCTTCTTGTTATCTCTTTTCCTTTTTTTTTCTTTATTTTTTTCCTTGTTTCTTTTCTCTTTGCTCTTTTTTCTTTTTTTTTCCACCACCACTCCACAACACAGGGAATAAAACAGGGATGCCAAGACAATTCAATTCCTTTTTCCTTTCTTTATTTTTTCCGCACCCCTACATCTCCCCATCGCTCGCGTTGCTCCCCTCGTCCCCGCTGCCGCCGTCGCTCCACTCCTCTGCCGCAATTACTCCCCACTCTTCTAGGAATTCGCCCTCTTGGCGCGGCAAAGGGTCCCTGATCGCGTTCTCATCCTCGGTCGGCAAGAGGAGTTCTTCCCACCCCTCCAGCATGCTGGTGGTGACCGAGGCCCCCTCCTCCTCCTCCTCGCTCTCGTATCGCCAGCTCGTCGCTCCCGTCTCTCCCTGCTCGCCGCTGCCTCGGCCTGCCCCTGGCCCGGCCGCAGTTGTCCGTCCGCCGGTCACCTCCTTTTCTCCCCACTCCTCGAGATCCGTGGG
This sequence comes from Ephialtes manifestator, assembly GCA_963970395.1. Classification (NCBI taxonomy): domain Eukaryota; kingdom Metazoa; phylum Arthropoda; class Insecta; order Hymenoptera; family Ichneumonidae; genus Ephialtes; species Ephialtes manifestator. The sequence continues at coordinate 1,846,711 of OZ019977.1, forward strand.
AAAGCGAAGCTCCCGCTCCGTTCTCCTCGCGTAGCCTCTCTGCCTTAGTTGGGCTGCCACGTCATACCCTCTTCCCTCCATCGTCCCGTGGAGTTCCACCCACAGCCCAGACCTCCCGAGATCCACTCCATCGATGTAAAGATCTAAGGTGCCAACTCGGCTGGGGTGAGTGAGCCCGCGGAACTGGTAGACCTCCTCCGGCCTCCACTCCTCCCCCTGTCCCGGCTCATGCCCTTGGAGGCCACACAAAATCGCGCTAAATGGCTCACCCAGGACCCACCTTGGCACCGTGAATAGCACCTCCAATTCCAACTCCTCCGTGTGCCCATAATCCCCGAACCATACCTGGTAAGTGCCGAGCCGCAGAATCTCCGTGATGGTTCCCCGGAAAAACCCCTCCTCTTCCTCCTCCTTATGCCAAAAAAACACGGGCTTTCCGGGGAATCCCTCTTCCTCCAAAAGAGGGTGAACCTCCGGGTGGCTCCTGGAGGTCACGTAGATGGCCCTCAGGAATCGCTGGCGGCGCCGATCCTCCTCCATTAGGTGTACGTAAAACCTCCCCGGAGATTCTACCTCCACGACCCGACACTCGTATGGCTCGTTGACGGCCAACAAACCCACGGGATATCCCAGAAAGCGTTCCATTCTTTGACTAATTGCTCTTGACTCGCCGGTTGTTAAGAGTTTTCTGTCCTTGCTTCCAATTTCGAAAACCGAGCCTACCCTAGCTCCGCGATCTTCCTCCTGGCACCCTATATCTATATCTATCGTAATTCAAATTTCTCCCCCAACCCGTCGCATTTTCCGTTGCCCATTGCGCTTAGTTTCGAGAATTTGGAAAAATCCGCCCATCCGGACTCGCGATCTCGAAACCGCCACCCCTTACCGCGCGTTTGCCACGTCATCTTTCTCCTACTTATTATTCCTGCACCACCACTAATTAATCCTATTTACCTATGTGGTCTCTCCTCCCTATTTCTCTCTCTCTTACTCGCATCTTTTCCCTATCTCTATCTTACCCTACCGCCGTCTCTCTCTCACGCATTACTTCCTTATTTCTATCTTATCCTATCACCGTCTCTCTCTCGCGCATTACTTCCTTATTTCTATCTTATTCTATCACTGTCTCTCTCTCGCGTATTCTTTTCTTATTCCTATCTTATTCTATCGCTGTCTCTCTCTCGCGTATTATTTTCTTATCTCTATCTTATTCTATCGCTGTCTCTATCTCGCGTATTCTTTTCTCTCTCTCTCTCTCTCTCTCTCACGGGACAGTTGCGGCTAGTTATAGCTCCCGAGTTTAACAACTGGTAACCCAGTAAATACTGCACTGTAAATATTGAAATGCATATCAGTGGATTCGCAAAATCGGAAAGTATCTGTCGGTCTAAAAGTATCATCGGGGCGCGCTGAAAGGTGAATAAAATCTTCGTGTAAACAGTGCGCGAAAAAGTGAGCTGTCAGAATCGTGGCGGCTGACATATTGGATCGGCAGACAGTGACACTCATACTGCGGAGACCCAGTACACCTAGCTCAACCTAGAGCCGGGACCCGCGGTAACTTTCCGCCAGATTGGTCAAGTGACCAGGTGTTGGTCAAGTGACCACCGATATCGTGCGAATTCAAAAGAAACTGCGGGAGCATACGAAAAATGAATCTGGACGATGAACAAACGAAGTGTGAAAAATGTGAGGACGTTATAGCCCGAGTGGCAGCTGTATGCACCGAGTGTGGAAAGCAGTTCCATTCTCGGTGCGCGAAATCGCATAAGTGGCGGAACGCAGATAACTTCCTGGTGACATGCCGGGGACGGACCAAGTCTGTCCAAGTAAATGGAGCAGAATTGGGCCCGCGCAACAAGAGAAGAAGAGGAGAAGAGGAAGACGAAGATAACGACGAGGAAGAGACGATACAAAATAACACATACAAGGAGGGACTCGTGCCAATCGACGAAGTTAGCAAAATGATACGAGACATCGTGAGAAGAGAGGTAGAAGGCGCTACGAAAATTCTAATGGAACAACTAACGGAAATTAAACAAAAGCTAACGAAAATCGAAAAAGAGAAGATAGAAAGTAATGGAAATTGGAAATACGGCGGAGCTAAGGAAACCTACGCATCCAGGGTGTCCAAAAATATGACCGAATCAACGATTCTCATAAAACCGATCTGCCCGGGCACAAACGCAAAAAACAGCGGCAACAACGAGAACAACGACGAGGGGTCGTCCTCCCTGAAGCAAGACCGTGACAGCGAGCAAACAAAAATAATGCTGAAATCAAAAATTGATCCGGTGGACCTTGGAATTGGAATCTCGAGAATAAACAAAATTCGGAACGGCGGAATTGCTGTATCCTGCTCGAGCGGCGAGGAATGCAACAAACTCAAGGAGGCAGTAACCAGCAGAATGAAGGACTTCCAAGCCGAAATACCGCGAGGGAGAAGACCACAAATGAAGATCGTCGGAGTGCACGTGGAAGAAGGGGAAAGGGACAACGGAAAAATTGAAGAACTTCTGGTGAAGCAGAATGCAATACCGCGCGATAATCTTCGCGTTGTAAGAAAGTACAAGGATGCGAAACATCAGAATTACGTACTGATAGTATCAGTGAGCTCCGAAGTCTTCGACCAGCTTTCAAGAGACAAGAGGATCAAGATAGGGTTTCAAATATGCAAGGTAATCGAGCATATTGATTTACTGCGCTGTTTTAATTGTCAGGGACTAAACCACTTCGCGAAAGACTGTAAAAACAAACCGGCGTGTGGAAAATGCGCCGCGGAGCACAAAACGGAGCAGTGTGACTCCAATCAACTGAAGTGTGCAAACTGCAGCAAGCAGGCTCGAACGCGCAGTGAAGGGAATTCGGGGAACGGGAATGATAACGATAGCGAAGTAAATCACGCAGCTAGAGACAAAAGGTGTCCGTACACACGCAGAGAAATCGACAGAAAAATGAGGAATGTAGAGTACAAGAGACGCGAATAGCAACTAATATGTTTAAACGCACAGGGATTTCTGGGACACAAGGCGCAAATTGAGAATCAAATAATAAATTATATAAAGCCGAGTATTGCCATCTTTACGGAAACGCATGTTACAAATACAATAAAAGACCACGAGATATATATAGAAAATTATAATTTTATTAGATGTGACTCTGAAAATAATAAAACTGGAGGGGTAATAATGTACATAAAGAAGAATATAAAATACAAAGTAAGAACAAACGTGAACGCGGAACAGAATGCATGGATTATATTAGTCGAAATCAATGAGAAATGGTACGAGGGAATAGTAGGGGGAATTTACCACTCACCAAGCACAAGTGACGCGAATTTTGTAAATATTATAGAGGACGAAATTGAACATGTTAGCTGTAAATTTAGATGTATAATTACCGGTGATTTTAATTTGAATGTATTAAGTAACGAGTATTATGCGAAGAAGCTAAGCGAAACGATGGGTTTGTTGGGGCTAAAACAAAGAGTAAAAACACCTACAAGGATAGTAGAAAGATCCGAAACATTAATAGATCTTGCGTTCTCAAATACGAGTATTGAAGTCGAAGTAAAACACACACCCAAAATCACTGACCATTCAATGTTGAATATTTGCTTCGAGAATGAGTATGGTAATAAAGATGAAAATAAGAAAACCTACTTGGCAAGAAATTTTAAAGAGTTCACAAATGAAAAATTTAGAGAGGAAATTCGACGCATTGGCGGCATAGTAGATAACAATAACAACAGTAATAGCCAAAATGATAGCAATGATCCCGGTACAACTCAAAATATAGATGACCAAGCCACAGTAATAATAGGAACGATAAGAGAAGCGTTAAATACGACTGCACCATGGACAGAAAAAAAGGTAGTAGAGAAATGGTGTCAATCACCATGGTACTCGGACGGAATAAAAATAGCAGCTGACTGGAGAGATGACTTATACAGACTGGCAAAAAACACAAAAGAAGAGAGTGATTGGAGCAATTTTAAAAAGGCAAGAAATAATGTAGTGGCGACTATCAGACTGAACAGGAAAGCATACTACGCGAGAAAAATTGACAATAACAAAGGTAACTCAGAGGAAATGTGGAGAACTCTCAAGGAAATTTTAAATGGTAAAAGCAATGGTAAAAAACAAGTACAAAATAGCATATTATGCAGAGGAATAAAAATTGAAGGTGAAAAAGAAATAGCCAAGAATATGAACGAGTATTTTATTGATAGCATAGTAGAAATAGCAAATGACATGAAAAACGATACTGATGGATCGGAATTTGTACCTAATAATGAAAGAAATTGCACAATGAATAATTTTACAGAAATTGACGTATCAGGAATGCATAAAATACTGGCAAAAATGGCGAATAAATCTGACAGTACGGACGGGATAAGTACAAATATTCTAAGAGAGGCGGTAAAAGAATTAGGAACTGGAATGGCAAAGCTGATAAATGACTCGTTGAGAACCGGGAAATTCCCAAAAGAATGGAAGGTCTCCATAGTGGTCCCGATACCTAAAGTTAATAATACCAGAAATGCAGAAGAACTTAGACCAGTAAACGTGTTGCCAGTTTATGAGAAATTGTTAGAGACGGTAGTAAAAGACCAAATCGTGGACTACTTCGAATGCAATAAAATGTTAACAAATATGCAATCAGGATTCAGAAGTAAACACTCGTGCGAGACAGCACTACAGTATGTAATATCCAAGTGGAAAAAAACCTGTGATGAAGGTAAAATAGTTGGGGTAGTTTTTATTGATTTAACACGGGCGTTCGAGACAGTAAATAGAAAGCTATTAATCAAAAAGATGCGGGAATATGGAATAGGAGGAACTGTGATAGAGTGGTTTAGGAGTTATTTATCAGAGAGATACCAAAGAGTCAAATACGGAAGCGCATTATCGGAGAAAAAGCCAATCACAATCGGGGTACCGCAAGGGACGGCATTAGGGCCGTTCTTGTTCATAATATTTATTAACGACATTGAGAATGTATTAAAATACAGTAAAATAAAGCTGTTTGCAGATGATATGGCTATTTACACAACAGGGAAATCAAAAAGTGACATAACAACAAGACTAAACGTTGACCTTGAAAGTATGAGTAAGTGGCTCAGGCATAATAAGCTAAAAATTAATACTAGGAAAACTAAGTGTATGTTCATAAGAAGTATCCGTGCTGTGATAAGGGAAACAGATGAAAAAGTTCAAATAAGCGGACAGGAAATCGAGGAAGTCAATAGTTTTAAGTACCTAGGCGTCGTAGTGGATGAGAATCTGAAATTTGAAGAACATGTAAAAATGACAGTACAAAAAGTAGGGAAAAAAGCTGGTTACCTGTATAGAATAGGGAAAGATTTATCACCCGATACGAGAGCTTTAATATACAAGACAATAATAGCACCACATTTCGAGTACTGCAGCACTCTAGCAATATACATGAATGCGAAGGAAATCGAACTGCTTCAAAAAGCCCAAAATCGAGCGATGAGAGCCATACTACGTTGCAGAAAATATACACCAATTTATGAAATGTTAGAAGTTTTAGGATTTATGAACATAAAGCAAAGAATAGTATTTAATATATGTATATTAGTTTTTAAAATAGCAAATAATCTCACACCGGAATTTCTGAGCGACGATGTAAGAGAAGTAAGAGCGGAGCACGAATATAACACCCGGCAGGGCGGACAAATACGGGTTGATAGAAGGAACACGATGGCGGGACAGAAAGATCTGTTCTATGAAGGGGTAAAAATGTTTAATAGTATCCCGGAAGAAATAAAATGCGCACAAAGTGTAAATGTTTTTCGAAGGAAATTGACAGAAATTGTAAAAGATCGTAATTGGGTGGAAAGAAATGTACCGAAAAGACTGCAGTAGAAATAAGAATTAGTTGGTAAGGAAATATGTTGTAAAATAGACATAAGTAGTATAGTAAGGAAAATGCAATGTATAAACATAAGTAGCCAAGAGCTAAATAAACAGTATCTCTCTCTCTTCTTATTCCTATCTTATTCTATCGCTGTCTCTCTCTCGCGTGTTATTTTCTTAATTCTATCTTATTCTATCGCTTACCTACCCATACCACTACCTGTAGTGTCTATATGATACACACTACTCATTTCCTTTGCTCGCAATGTTTACATCTCGGGCTTCCCTCGGCCGCTACGCGCTATTACTATATCTCCTGCCGCTCTTGTCACGCATACCCATGCAAGCTCTTCCCTTGATGTTCACGTACATCACGCACACCATCTCCCCACTTTCTTGATTTTCATCATTTTTCGAATCCTGCCTCTTGAGATCGCCGCTACTGCCCCCCGGCGCCTCGGTCGTCTTGTAGCGTTTACACATACTCCCATGGAATTTTCCTCTCTCCTTCTCATCTTTCAAATCGACCAGCAAATATGTCGCGAGTCCCACGCATTTTTTTATGCGATAGGGTCCTTCAAAAAGCGGCATGAATTTCGAAGTCCTTTGCTGCAGCGGATCTGATACGTTGAGCGCCTTGACCAATACGAGCTCTCCTTCCTCAAAAGTTGCGAGCTTGTGGCGCGAATTAAATTTCTCGGCGCGTAACCGGCCTTTCCGCGCGATCCTTTCCTTTGCTAGAGCCCACTTCTCGTCCGATGTTTTCGGATTGACTTCTTCCCCCGCCATGATTGAGAGCACCCGATTCCATTCCCTGCAAGGCTTTTTCAAGCATTGTAGCTCCATTGGGGTAAATTCTGTGGTTTCGTGGTGCGTTTGGTTTATGCACTCTTGAATTCTTGGCACCCAGGCCGACCAACCTGAGTGGTTGTCGGGCAGCAGGATCCTGAAGTACCGACCGAGCTCCCAATTCACTCTCTCGACGATGTTCCCTTGAGGGTGGCGGATTGACGAGAAAACGGCGGTAATATTCTCTTCTTTCAATTTGTTCAGCCAGTTTTTCGCCGTGAACTGGGTCCCGTGATCGAATTGTATCCTCTTCGGCTTCCCGTATCGCGGAATATAGTCCTGGAAAATCCTTTTTATCACGGTTGCCGTGTTGGCTTTCTTCATGGGGTACAGCACCACGTATTTGCTAAATGCATCCAGGGTCACAAGGATGTGTTTAACCCCGGCTACCGATGAGGGCAATGGCCCGTAAAAATCGATCGACAACAGATCGCCCGGTTTTTCCGGAATTATCGTCAGCATTTCCGCGTAACAAGTCTGCACCGCTATTTTGTTCCGTTGACACGCATCACAAGTAGCTAATACTGCCCGGGTTAACCTCGCCAGATGAGGATAGGAAAAATCCTCGTCGAGCATACGGAAACATTTTCCTGCTCCCAAATGCCCGTAAATTACATGGCATTCCCGTATCAATGGTTTGATTACACATTTTGGGACCACAGTCCTCCACACTTGTGTCTTGGATAACCGCTGCAGAATACTTTTATTGAGCCGATAATTATTTCCCTTTTCGCCTTCTTTCCCTTCCTCCAGACCCTCGATGATGCACTTCAGGTCCTCTTCTTCCCTTTGCAGCTGTGCCATGTCGTTTAATTGCTTCCGTAATTCCCTCGAGAGTTTCTCTGCTACCATTTTATTCAGAAAAACAATACCTTTTTTCTCCTCCAAGAACGTATCTCGTCCCGGTATCATCCTGCTGAGTGCATCCGCGGCAACATTCTTCGCCCCCGGAATATGGTCGACCTTGATATCATAATCTTGTATCGAGAGCACCCATCTCATCAATCTCTCACTGCTAAAACGACAGATTCTCAAGAAAATCAGCGCCCTGTGGTCTGTCTCGATTTGAATTTTCGCGCCTTTCAGGTACGTACGAAACTTTTCGAGGGCCCACACGATCGCCAACAATTCTTTCTCAGTCGTCATGTATCGCAGCTCGGGTCCCTTGAGGGTGCGACTTGCGTAAGTGATGACGGAAACCACGCTCCTCTCCTCACTTCCGGTTTCCTGCGCCAGTGTTGCACCGAGTGCATATCCGCTCGCATCCGTCTTTAGAATATACGGCTTGCTGGGATCTGGGAAAGTCAGTAGTATTTCTTCACAGAAAAGCTCCTTCACTCTCTCAAAATTCTCCTGAATTTCCTCGTTCCAGTGCCATTTGCTCTCTTTCCTCGTTAACGCATTTAAAAGAGCCGTCTCTTTTGCATGTTGGTTGGTGAATTTGGTATAATAATTCACCAGACCAAGGAAACCTCGCAGCTGTTTGATGTTTTTCGGTACTGGGAATTCCTTAATCGCTCTGACTTTTTCTGGATCTTGTTTTAGGCCCTCCGTTGTCAAGATATGACCCAAAAAACTCACTTCTGCCTTAAAAAAATGAGACTTGCTGAATTTCAACGTCATCCCGTGTTCTTGAAATCTTCGGAATAATATTCGGAGGTGCTCCAGATGTTCCTGGTGGGATGTCGACATTATTAACAAATCGTCGACAAAATTAATCACGAAGTCTAACCCTTTCAACACGACATCCAACGCGCGGACTAAACTTGCCGTGCTGGTTTTCAAACCGAAAGGCGTGACGGTGAATTCGTAGCATTTTCCGTTATGCTGAAATGCAGTGTACTTCCGGGAATCTTCATGCAACGGAATTTGCCAAAAACTGCTGGTGAGGTCGACCGTAGACATCACTTTTTTTCCTCCACAGCGTTGAAAAATCTCCTCGATTGGTGGAGCGCTGTTGTAGTCATTGACTAAATAATTATTTAACTCTCGCGCGTCCAAACACAGCCGCACGCTATTATCATCTTTCGTGACCGGCATAAGTGGATTGATGTAGATGCTTTCTGATTTCTGGATCACGCCCACCCTCAACATCCGATCTATTTCATCCTGCACTCGTCCGCGTTGTAATAGCGAGACCGGATATGATCTATGGAAGTATGGTTTCGGGTCTCTTAACAACAATCTATGCTCGTACTTCGTCATCCTTCCAGGCACTTTATCAAAGATTTCACAGGTTTCATCCACTATTTTTTCGAACTCGTTCACTATTTTTTCGTCGACATTTTCGCACTCACTCATCTTTTCCCAAAATTCTTCTCGTGTCAGCGATATGCTCGTTTCGCCTTCCAGATGATTTTCCACCTCGTACAGACTACAGATTTTTTCAGTGTTCTCCGCACTTATTGCTGTCGGATCCAATCGATGCCATTCTCCCTCTCGAAAGTGTGCTACGATATTATCATTCACCACCACGAGTTTCTCTCTTCCATCCACCGTTATCTTTAGTGAAAACATTCCGTTGATGCCAATAATTGCTGGCCTGGACAGTTTCGGTACAATCAAGAGCTGAATCATCGCTTTCTGGCCATACGTCGCCCCTTCCACCATGATCTGCTTCGTGACTCTTTCGACTACTCCGCTCATAGCTCCGCATACCTTTGTTCCCGTAACCGGAAGTATGGGGCATCCCTCAAATACTCCTTTATTTTCCAGATAGTATTTCTCCGAGATGGCATTCACTTGGCTTCCGCAATCGATAAGAGTCAGCGCTGTCAAACCTTCTAAAGCCACTGGCAGTTCTGGGCACTTTGGGTGCTCTTCCTCGTACCATTTTCCACCTTCTTCTGTTTTCTCTTCCCGCAGAAACTCCCGAGGATTTTCTGTCATCGCCGAGTAAATCGCCAACTCCTCACACTGCATTACTCTCTTATAACTCGTTCCAGATGTCATCTGGGGCTTCACGGGCTCCTGCCCTCGTCCTGAAATCGTAGAGGCCTCAAGTTCTTCGCCACGTTTGTCTCGTGCGTCACTCGTTCCTCGCGATCCGGGGCGCGCCTCCGAAGATTCCACCGCTGTCACCTCCACTTCTGCCTCTTCTCTCTCTCGTTCTCCGTCTTGCAGTCTGTTCCTCTGTCGCGATCTTCTCTTTTGTTCTCGCCGTTTCTCGTTCCTTCTCGTACGAAATCCTTTCTTTCCAATCCCCGTTGCGCCACGCCCACCTTCCTTCTTCTCTTCTACGGCCTCCATTCTCCTCTCTTCCTCTTCGGGCGCAACGGTTATTCGTTTCCCGGCCCGGTTTTCATCGCCTCGTACTGTCTCCTTATATCTGGCGTCATGGTGGATTCAATGATTGGTCCCATTCTCTGTAGATCATTGATCTCCTGCGTTGGTGGAGGCGCCGACTCTCTCGGCGTCACCTCTCTTTGCCACGGCGTACCGTGCTGTTGTGGCGGGTGACCTGGCGGAGGCGCAGCGGCGTACTGCCGTCCGGGAGCCTCGTATGCTCTTCCCTGTCCCCCTCCACCGTACTGACGTGGAACCGGATAATCCTGTCGTGGTGGGGCGCCTCCGTATCGTGGCTGTCCTCTATACGGCTGCATCCCGCCTCTGTTCATACTTCTTTGGCTATTCAGGGGTCCCGCCATATCGATGCTTTCTAATAGTTCTAGAAAGTCGCGCGTCGTCCTTATTTGTCGCACTCGCACCGCACTTCTCACTTCTTCATCAAAATGCCGGGTTAATTTCTGGATTATTATTTCATCAGTCATCTTCTCTGTGAGATCCCGAGCATTTCCGATAATCAATGTTGCATATTCCGCTCTTGTCCTCCTGTGTGTGTTCGGGTCGTACATCCCAAATTCCAGATTACTTCTGACCTTATTCTGAAGGTCCAGATTCCAGTATCGACCAGTAAACACGATCGAGAACGATACAATATCGTGCTCGTCTGGATTCTCTAGACTCCACCAATTTTCTGCTTCACCTGTCAAGGATTCCCTGAGGACATGTCGGATATCTGTCCCTTCTATCCCTGCGGCTTCACAATATTCCTGGAGGTTCCTCAAGTACCTCATGGGCCTTTCCTTACTGTCCGCCGAAAACTTTGGAATTCTTTGAGGCACGGCTTGCACCCTTGGGACTCCCGTGCCATTAAATGCACTCGTAAGTCCCCAGATTGTATTATTCGAGCCTGCCGTCAGTTTCTTTTCCATCTCCACCACTTTCTCAACCGCCGATTTGGCCAGATTTTCGCTCCTGTCGGCTCGCGTCATCGCTTCATTAATCATCCTTTTTATCCTGTCCCTCTCCGTCCTGTCCTTCCCAATCTCATCACAGATCGTTTTACTGGTGTCCCGTTGCACTTGTAGTAACATCTCTTTCACACTCTCGATCTTGTTGTCCGTACTCCTCTCCATCTCCGGAATCTTTTCTTCAACCAGCGTTTGAAGTCTCATCTCTAATGCTCCGGTTCTAGACCGACAGAGATCGTTTGCTCTTGTTATCTCCGTTGCCACCCTCACCTGGCATTCCTTTATTGCTTGCTGGTCCTCCTTCATCGCTCGCTGGTCTTCCTTCATCGCTCGCAGAAGGTTTATCATCTCTTCACCTCGGTCTCTGGACGTTCCGGCACCACTCGCCGATTGTGTCCGGTTTCTGACTCGTCTCGGTGGTTCGTATACCTCCTCCGGCTCGGATTCTTCCGGCGGATGGATATCCGACACCCGTCCGATATCCGCGCGATCTTTCCTTCGTCGGTCCTCTAGTAGCGCATCCGCAGTAGTCGAGTCCCATGTTAGGGAAACTCGACTAGTTTCCCTTGAATCGTTCTCCTCCGATTCCTGCACTCCTTTCGCGAACTCGGATAGAAAAGTGACGTGATTCTCGTCCCCACTCATCTTCGGCACTCCTCTCTCACTCTTCTCCCCTAAGACCCTCGTTTTTCGCTGTTCTCCTTTGTTATTTTTAGAGAAATAAAATTTTCCGCCGACGCCTGTGGATACGCTTTCCTCTCGACACCTCTTTTATCCCTTATTGCGCCTGTAGCACGTTGACCCGCAATACACGTTTAATTACCGACCGAGATTCCCCTTACCTATCACAGTCTTTTCTCTTATATGCTCGAGTCCCTGTTCGGGCGCCAAATGTAACGGTATTTATCCAATCACATTAAATTTAGAGGATTCGGAACTCGAGCAGGGAAAAAGATTAGTAATCAGACTGTTTTTATAGGTGAAAGTAGGGTTTATTCCAAATTAAATATTCAAAATGCTATCAAAAGTAAATCAAAATTCGATGGGCTTCTGTGGTGCCATCTACCGTCACAATGATTATTCTCGCGGTCTTCCTAGCTCGCTCGCCTATACAATGTGAATATGAATTTATATACTATATAACTTAAATCTACGCTTTTATGTGTTATCCGCCAGTATGGGATATCTTGATCCGACGTTACCCACAGATTTCAGTGGTCTCCTACGCTACACTTAAGATCCTAACTTATCCTCGCACGCAATTACCTATCACCAATCTACACTTCCCTGATCGATAAATGATCCCGCCCGGTATTTCAGGACGATAGATCTAAATGTAGAGAATCTATGAGATGCTCTCTACCACACCTGTCATGCCTCTCTATCCTCTCCGCCCGCGACTTTCTCATAAAACACCTCCTAGTAAAATAGGAGCTCGGAGATATCTTATCTTATTCTGCAACAATCCTTCCTTACAGACATCGGCTCACACTATCGCACACTCACACCCTCGCTCGTAGGTATCCGCTGATACCGCCACTCACATTCAAATAATGCCCGCTTTGGATTCTTAATCCTCGGACTCTTTTCCTTCCTGTCTTCTTTTTGTAATATTCCTTCTGCTCGCACGTGAACAATCTCTGTCCGCAGTTATTAACAATAAATCGGGGTCTTCGCTGTTAGAATAGCCTCTCTGTACTTTCCGGCCGGTAAGTAGGCGCTCCCGAGGTAAGTACCTGTCGCCCCGGTGGTTCTTGGATAAGAGAGCGAGAGACCCGCGAACCCTACCCGCTCGACCGGGCGTCCCGCTCTCCCCACTCCTCTACTGCTCCCTATCTCGCGTGTCTCTCTGCCTTTTTCCCACGGTCCCTCGGCCTGGCCTTCGTGACCATCGTCACGTCTGCCCGCTCTATTACCAACGGCCGCCGATGACCCCTGCTAACCGTCACCGTCGGTAGCCCGCTCTATTTATAAACACGGGCAAGGTGGCTCTCTCCGTCGCAATGTGTGTGTGCGTGTGTGTGTGTGTGTGTGTGTGAGCGTGTGTATACTTATAAACATATACTTATAACCTTTGCCAAAAATAAACAACAAAAATTCATAATCCTGTCTTGTACTTATCGTTTATTCTTTTTTTACAGGTGAATAATAAAATTTAATTTATATGTTAAAAAAAACGAGTTTTTAATAAAATAAAAATGAAAATTTCGATCATATGATGTTGTGTCACAATTTCTATCCTTCACCTAGGGTAATCTCCACATGCGCTTTTATTAGCTGATCGACGCGCATGTGACGTTGTAAGCTCGTCAACACTCGCTCGTTTATAAGCTTATGAGCGCACGAGCGCGTGTCTATTTAAGCTGAACCGCGGGTGCGCGCGTACACGTCGAATAAGCTAGTAACGACGTGCGGGGGTCCGCCGCCGCCGCCGCTGCCGCCGCCGCCGCTCGCGTGAAAGGCTTGTAAAAAAATATTTCGAAACGCGTTTTGTGTTAAAATAAAATTCAAAATATGGACGTAAGATGGAAACATCCTTGGACATCACTTATATGTGGACCCACAGGATGTGGAAAAACGGTTTTTGTGAAAAAATTTCTTAAATATTTAAATTCAATGTGCGACGTCGTGTTTGATAGAATCATATTTTACTACGGTGATACTTTGGATCCTAATATTCGTATGATCCACATTAACTCGGCATCACTGCAGTCGGCGTCGTCTTCACCTCTACCATTAAACGCGGCTCGGAATAATAGCGTGGACTATAAAAAAGTACCGAAAATAGAATTTATCGAAGGAATGCCGCAGCCGTCCGATTATTCAAACGACAATGCTCTAAAAAAACTTATTATTATCGATGATTTAATGCGTGAATCGTCAAATGGCACTATTGTGGATCTTTTTACTAAAGGCAGTCACCATAAGAATATCAGCGTTATATTCATCACGCAAAATATTTTTCACCAGGGTCATGGTCAAAGGGACATCTCGTTAAACACAAACTATATAATAATTTTTAAAAATCCTCGAGATCGAACACAAATTCGTCATCTAGCGCGTCAAGTTTATCCGGAAAATCCGCATTTCTTAACCGAAGCGTACCACGATGCAACCGCGCAACCGCACGGATATCTTCTCTTGGATCTAAAGCAATCCACGCCCGATAATTGCCGATGTCGCACGACAATTTTTCCCGACGATAAACGTATGCAGGTTTACGTCCCGAAGAACTCGAGACACCGTATTTAAAAGGCGAGCACATGTGCACGTGGGCATCAGTCAACAGTACGCAAAAGATCATAGCACATCGTAAGAAGAGCATAGCCGTTGCGTGCACACAAGTATGACGAAAAAAATTTTAAAAAAAGATCGCGCGAGAAGAGTGCCTTTTGATAAACGATGTACCGCTATGCTGAATGCACTCTGTCATTCTAATAAGGAGCAACACAAAGCTCTACTACGAACCGCTGATGAAGCACTCATTAAATGTATCTGTGAGTGTGTTGTAAATATTTTACACGGTTCGCTCGATACTAAAAGTAGCGCTAAAAACAGACTGAAAAAAAAACCGTTTTGTCCTGCAAGGGTCGAACCCTTGCAGGACAAAACGGTTCGTGAAGTGACAAAAGCGTTTAAACGGATTTTCGAACGAAGTGATGGTCGTCAACCTGTATATCTACAGACAGATCGCGGCAAAGAATTCGTTGGTAGTGAACTCCAAAAATTTCTCAAAGAATATGACATTCGATTTCGCGTTGCTCGTAATCCTGACATAAAAGCGTCTATTGTCGAGCGTTTTAACCGAACACTGAAGGAATGCATGTGGCGATATTTCACGCATAAAAACACACATCGCTACATTGACGTGCTGCAGCAATTTGTTTACGCTTACAATCATGCGATACATTCGACAATTAAAATGCAACCGGCAGCCGTAACATTGTACAATGCCGACGCAGCATCGCATAGTATGATGCATGCGGCTGTGAAAAGACGCGAAAAGAGACGCTTCACGACGTATAAATACAAAGTCGATGATCATGTTCGTATTAGTAGAACAAAAGGTACGTTCGAGAAGGGTTACGCGAAAAATTGGAGTGAAGAAATTTTTCGTGTTAAAAGAGTTATTGAACGTCAAGGACTGCATGTTTACGAACTGAACGATCTCGAAGGCGAAACTATTGAAGGCTTCTTTTATCCTGAAGAATTGACACGTGTTCATGAAAATCGTGCTAGCAAAGATCGAGCATTCAAAATCAACGAAGTGCTCCAGACAAAAGGACGGGGTGCTAAAAAACAAATTCTCGTGAGTTGGGTGGGCTACCCAGCAAAATTCAACTCTTGGATACCCGCGTCAAACGTTCAGAACATCACGTAAAAACATCAAAATGCAAGACATAGATGATTTTTTTCTCGTGCTACCGAGTAACAGCAGTATGCAATATTTTCCGGACAATACAACAACACACTTTACCACTCAACTCAAGCGGGAAATATCGCTGAAAGGTCGATGGAGCGTAGGCTTGGCGGAAATTCATGTACCCTGCACGATGACTCATCTCCAAGAGTCGGAGACGAAAATCAAATGGGCTCGTTGCGATGCCCAAATACCTGTTGCGGGGCATGTACCATATGGATTATACAAAGATCATGAGGAACTTGTGTCTCACATAAATCATTTAAAAGGTCTACGTGAAGCTGGCATACAAATTGTAAAAGAAAAAAATGCAAACGGTTATGTGGCTATTGACATAATGAAGAAAAATACGTGCACCGATAATGTACTACAAATGAGTCGTAAAGTACAACGAATATTGGGGTTCGAAAAGCGTTTGCTACCGCAGGCCGACTTGGAAACTCCTCAAGGCATTAATCTACGCTTGGAACAAGGTGTACCGCGTCGGGCTAGCGTACCCGCTTGTATAAACCGTGGGCTACCCGATCAACTCTTTGTATACACAGATATTTGTGTACCCTATACAGTGGGAGATACGCAAACAACGCTACTACGCATAGTTAATTTGGATACAGCAAAATACACATACGGAACCACTCAAGTGAAATATTTTTCACCACCGAATTACATACCTCTTATAAACAACTGTTTTCACTCTATCGAGATAGATATAAGAGATGATTTAGGCAAGCCTATCGCATTCGAGTACGGGACACTGACGATCACGCTTACTTTAAGAGAGTCTGACACATGAAAAGACATCGCGATGAATGTTCAAGATTCAGAAGACATGATGCATAAACATTCACAGGCTGAAGTCCAACGTAATTTTACATTGTAACATTTAACGAATATACTGAAATTAATCTAAACTTTACGGCTACATAAAACGATGTTTGACGCTAATATAAACGCTGATTCATTGCAAACAGCTGGCATTCACGTGTGGAACGTTAAACCCGACAGTTCTCTGGAAAGACAGATTGCCCAGATAGAGTGAAGCTATGGTGGCTCATTATACGGCTTACTACGAGAATCAGATCGGTGGCGGTGCTGACGGACGTATACACAATATATATGTTGGATCACCTCATCAGCGCGGACACGGAATCGGCAGCTTTCTCGGAGGACTCTTCAGGAGTGTATTACCGCTGCTGAAGAAGGGTGCTAAAGCTATAGGAAAAGAGGCTCTACGCACCGGCTTACACGTACTTGAGGACGTGAGTGGCCACAAAAAGCCGTTTAAAGAGTCGTTGCGCCGGCGCGTTGTTGAATCCAGTGACAATTTACAGCGAAAAGCCAATGAAAAAATTTCTCTTCTCATGAACGGATCGGGATATAATACAGTAGGCACGAGGAGAATGATGCAGTCGTTAACGGGACGCGCACGCACGCACACGAAAAAGAGGAAAAGCACCGGATCTATCTCCAAGAAATCACGAGTTATAAAGAAGAGAAGAAAAACCACTGTCAAGAGAAAAAAAGGGAAAAGCAGGAAGAGGGTCAGTAAAACAGTCAAACGAGTGACGAAACGTAGGAAGAAGAGGAAAACGAACGATATTTTTGGTGTTTAACAATGTCTTTTTTACACTCACACTCTTGCGAGTGTATGAAGTCGGAGCTCGACTTGTTTACTATACCACCAACACAAACAGCTATAGAAGGATCACAATGGGTTCACTACAAACCCGTTTCGTCCCTCTCGGACGATGGGCCAATCGAATTTGTTATACCGGGCCATGGGGAGGAATATCTGGATCTGGCGCATACGATGAGTGCAGTAAATGTAAAAGTTAACTCTACTGGAAAATCGGAATTCAAAGTGGCACTTGTTAATAATTTTCTGCATAGTCTTTTCAATCAAGTGGATATATATTTCAATCAGAAACTTGTCGCACCACCCAACAACGCGTACCCCTACAGAGCATACATTGAAACTCTGCTCAATTATGGACCCGCGGCGAAAAATTCTCATCTAACGTCATCTCTGTGGTATGCCGACAGCGCTGGCTCGTTTGAAGATCTACCCGGTACTTCAGGTAGTCGAAACCAGGATAAATTTCTGATAAATGGCGTAGAAGTACGTCTACGACTCGTACGCTCAAAAGACGATTTTTGTCTCATGGAGTCGTCTGTACCAGGAGTGACGCATAGTGTACAAATAAACGAGGCTACTCTACTAGTGCGACGAGAAAAAATTGCACCTGGTGTACTGATCGCTCATGCTAAAATGCTCGCTAAAGCTACGGCAAAGTATCCTATAACGAGAGTGGAGGTTAAAGCTTTTACCATGCATAGTGGCATTATCGGTGATACTCTGGACAATGTTATTCTTGGTCAATGGCCTAAACGGATTATCGTTGGTTTTGTGAAAAATCGGGCATTCAACGGTAGTAAATCGCTAAATCCGTTTAACTTTCACCATAATTCAATAAATTTTCTCTCTCTCTACGTTGACGGTCAGCAGGTACCTAGTAAGCCTCTTCAACCGACGTTTTCAGGTAGCGAAACGTGGGTTCACAGCTACCAGACTCTATACAGCGGTACTGGCATACATTTTCAAAACGAGGGATTGGACATAGACCGAGATGACTACCCTAACGGTTACTGTCTGCATGCCTTTGATTTAACACCTGATTTGTCTGCTGGATGCTTCAGTCATTGGAATCTCATAAGACACGGTAGTGTACGAATCGAAGTACGCTTTGAACAACCACTGACATCAACGTTGAATTGTCTTATGTACGCAGAGTATGACAATGTCATTGAAATAGACTCAACACGACAAGTTATTACCGATTTTAGTGCATGAGTCAGCTCAACTATACAGCATCCACCCTGGCATCTGACGCGGCGCCGTCGGTAGTGGTGGTGGTGGTAGCTGAACGGGTATTTAAACGAGTCGCTGAGACACTCAGCATCAGTCTTCGAAAAAACTCTCATCATGGCAATCATAATAGATATTCAAGCTCTCTATGGTATGGTTGGTGAATTTCTACCTAAGGAGGTAGCAGTTACTTCAATCCACGACGAACATTATGGACACTGGCTTATCGAACAACCTTACGACTTTGGAGAGCTACCTAAACACATTCGAGCAAGCAATAATAATCTCACGTGTTACCATCATGGATTGGAATGGGTCGACGGCGACACGCCACTGAAAAAAGTCTACGCTAAACTATGTGGCATGTGTCGATATGCTTTACGTATTTACACTCGTGGTGCACAAAAAGCTGAACTGTTACGTGATGTGTTGGGACGCGAAATTATTAATCTCGAGGAGTTTGGTGGGCCTTCATTCAAAAACATGCCCGTCAATAAAACATATTGCATTCATCATGGTATTTTGAAAGAAAATGCTGCAACGTGTGCTCTAAACAACGTAGCAAAAATACGCTCCTGGCTAAACTTTACAGAACTCGACGCCATCAGCCCGATTTACTCAGAGCCTATCGCTACATCCATGCCGACAAACATTGAGAAAAAAACAATGTCGGATACGAGCAACGAGATGGTGATGGAGAATAAAAATATACTCTGTAGTAGAGAGTATATATTCAAGGATGTCACACTCTCGAGCGACAGTAATGAGGCAAACACGTACGCAGGAACAGAGCCAGTTAACAATGAGATAGTGGCTCTTTTTCGAATAAAAGATACGCGATTCTCACCACCACCAAGGCCCAACACACCGAACCGACTGACACCTCCGCCGCGCAGTTATAATCTCCAGCACCGACGACGCCAATCGCAAGCTAAACAGCAAAATAAGAATAATGAACAGTCTACAAATATCCGAGGCTCTACAACTAATATCTGCTCAGACGAAAGGAGTCTTCCCGGCAGATCGCATCCCGAGTCGCTGGTCTAGACCTACAGCATTGGTGTTAAACACCGACGAGCACAGTCAGCCTGGTAGACATTGGGTTGCAGTGTACGTTGACGAAAATGGACACGGCATCTTTTTCGATAGTTATGGATTACCCCCACTCGTCAACCAGCACCATAACCGTCTACGCAGAAACACAAGAACCTACGAATGGAATACAACCCCGCTGCAAGCCATCAAGTCACGAGTGTGTGGTGAATACTGCCTTATGTTTCTTGATTATATGTGTCGGGGTTATACTCTGGAAGCTTTTTGCAACAACTTTTCTGCAAACAAGTTGAAGAATGATCGCATCGTCGCACGTTACTACAAACGACTGAAATATTCTTCTCGAGCGAGGACAAATAAACAGAAGAAATTTGTAAAAAATACAAAACGTAATATAAGCGGCGGTGGTATATGTAACAGAAGAAGAAAAAAAATCTCATGTATACAAACTTGTACTGCAAGATTTGGCTGCTACTTGTAAATAATAATGAATAAAGCTGAAAAACGTATTTCCTGTGTAATTGTTATCATTCGAAACCTCTCCCCTCTCATTTCCCAAGACGTATGAATCATCTACATATAACCAGACGACCACCGTTGAGATAGGCCATAAAAACTGGAAAAAGTATTTCTTGTGTGACTGTTATCATTCGAAACCTTTTACCCCACCCATTTCCCCAAGACATATGAATCACCCACATATAACCAGACGATCACCGTTGAGATAGGTCAGTCGTGAAGAAACACTCCTGGCGCCATCATCTCAGAGTCTCTATCTCTCTCTCTCTCCAACACCTATGACAATGGAGACCATCGACGGCATACTGATAATCGATTGCTCCAAGGATCCTTGGGAACTCACCAAATCCGAGCTGGAGTATATCCCAAAACCGCTGCTATTAAAACACTGGGGGCGACATATATCTGTTTTGTGGGAAAAACTACCTGAACATCTCAAAGTCGATCGCGAAGTCTCTTCATACCTGCCATGTTATTTACACTACAAGACAGAAACTTTGAGGGACTACATCGATGGCCCACCACCACCACAACGCAGAAAATGCAATGGATGCCAAGCAACGAACTCAGGAGGTGTCTTCAAGAAAATATTGTAAACATATAAACAATATTTAAATAAACAAATTTATAAATATGTAAGTGTTAATTTATTCAAAGAATCCATTTCTCATAGACATTAGAATAAGCATGAAAAAAGCGCGAGCAGAATGAGTATACGGACGCGCCGATCATCTCGCGCTGGTGGGTGAAGGTGGGAGCGGTATGGGAGGGGTGTCGCGGCGGGTGGGGGTTCTCGCGGTCTTGGGTCGCGTGCGCTATTTGATATCACTCTCACGTGCGTCGCCACTGTAGACGGTCAGTCGGATACCACGGAGCACACGGGTCTCTCGCGATCCTTGACCACCAGCCGTGACTTACAACAACGGCCACCGGTGGCGCCACCGTCGACTCTCAGTCGCACACGCGTCGGAGCGCTGAGCGCACACCGCCTCTCGCGATCTTGGGCCACCGCTTGGGACTTCCGGCAACGCTCACCGGCGGCGCCACCATCGACTCAGTCGGACCCACGGCGGAGCGCCGAGAGCACGCCGTCTCTCGCGATCTTGGGCCACCGCTTGGGACTTCAGGTGAGACTCACCGGCGGCGCCACCGTCGACTCTCAGTCGGACCCACGGCGGAGCGATGAGAGCACGACGCCTCTCAGTCACACACGGCGGAGCGCCGAGGGCACGTCGTCTCTCGCGATCCCGGGCCACCGGTCGGGACTTACGGCGACGCTCACCGGCGGCGCCACTGTCAATTTTTCGGACCCCAGCAGAATGCACGAAGCACGTGGTGCTTTCACGATCTTGGTCCACAGCGTGGGCGGAAACAAGAGGGAGGAGAAGAGGGGTAAGTTAACACGACACACATACAGGGAGGGGGTGGTGGACAAGTATAGAGACGAATCACAGTCGTTCTCTCGTTAAGGGGTGGGAAGAGGGAGGGTCAATTAGAGGTCTTGTAGGGGTAAGTTAACAAGACACATACAGGGAGGGGGGTGGTGGACAAGTATAGAGACGAATCACAGTCGTTCTCTCGTTAAGGGGCGGGAAGGGGGGAGGGACAATTAGAGGACTTGAATGGCAGGGTGGGCACTTAAGGGAGGGACCGGGTGGGAAGAGTGAGGGACAATTAGAGGGCTTGTCTGGGAGGGAGGGCACTCAAGGGAGGGGAGGAAGACATTTTAGGGAGGGGAGGGGGGGATACCTCCACCACGCCCCCTTTATGGCGCCACTAGGCCACGCCCCCTGGCGTCTGGCGCCACTAGGCCACGCCCCCTGGCGTCTGGCGCCACTAGGCCACACCCCTTCTGTCTCGCGATCTTGAGCCTCTTCTACTCCCATTTGCAGATTTCGATTACCTTAAAAAATGACAGAGTTATCTGTTTCGAGTTCTTGCAGTTCGTTACCCTTTGACCCCCTTAAGGTACAAATGAAAATTTTGGTGGTACAAACGGGTACAAACGATAGAGGAGCTAAACCCATTTCCAGATTCCATTTATGTTAAAAAATGACGAAGTTATATGTTGCGAGTTCTTGCAGGTCCTTTACCTTTGACCCCCTTAAGGTACAAATGAAAATTTTGGTGGTACAAACGGGTACAAACGATAGAGAAGCTTAACCCATTTGCAGATTTCGATTATCTTTAAAAATGACGGAGTTATGTGTTGCGAATTCTTGCAGCTCCTTAACCTTTGACCCCCTTGAGGTACAAATGTAAATTTTAGTGGTACAAACGGGTACAAACGATAGAGAAGCTTAACCATTTTGTAGATTTCGATGATCTTAAAAGATGTCAGTTATCTGTTCCGAGTTCTTGCAGCTCCTTAACCTTTGACCCCCTTGAGGTACAAATGAAAATTTTAGTGGTCCAAAGGGGTACAAATTATAGAGAAGCGTAACCCATTTGCAGATATCATTTATCTTAAAAAATGACGGAGTAATATTGTTGCGGGTTCCTGCAGCTCCTTAACCTTTGAACCCCTTAAGGTACAAATGAAAATTTTGGTGGTGCAAACAGGTACAAACGATAGAGAAGCGTAACCCATTTGCAGTTTTCGATTATCTTGAAATATAACGGAAATATGTGTTGCGAGTTCTTGCAGCTCCTTAACCTTTGACCCCCTTAAGGTACAAATGAAAATGTTGGTGCCACAAATGAGTACAAACGATAGAGAAGCTAAAGCCATTTGCATATTTCGATTATATTTAAAAATCGCGCAGTTATGTTATGCGAGTTCTTGCAGCTTCTTAACCTTTGACCCCCTTAAGGTACAAATGAAAATTTTGGTGGTACAAATGGGTACAAACGATAGAGAAACTAAACCCATTTGCAGATTTCATTTTTCTTAAAAAATGACGGAGTTATATGTTGCAAGTTCTTGCAGCTCCTTAACCTTTGACACCCTTATTGCACAAATGAAATTTTTGGTGGTACAAACGGGTACAAACGATGGAGAAGCGTAACCCATTTGCAGATTTCATGTATCTTAAACTGTTGAGAAATGCTGTGTTTTTTCAGATTCGAGACGACGCAGGTGGTAAATAAATTTCGACAGGAAAACGTGACGAATTGGGGAAACAAAAGATATTATTTATTCACTAATTAACAACGGATTTTACACTAAATTGCGCGAGTTTTAACCGTGAGAAAGTCCTTGAGAAGTTTGAACGCTGAGAATGTCTTTGAGTTGCACCTTTGTTTACACTGTGACAATGTCCGATGAGGTGTCACGTAAACGTTGTATCGTTCCGAGCCAAGAGAGCTAGCGAGGATTATATTAACTCCTCACGAGAGTTCCAAATGTATGAGAAGCCTGCGCGTGCTGTATCACGTCGCGAGCACGAGATCTCCGATTTGTACGATTTTACTGATCGAGATGTGATGAGCCAAATGAAAGTATATCCCGATGAGAATAGACAAGAGTGAGAGCACAATAATTTCACTGAGAAACTTGAGAAACCCTGATGAGTTGACCATGATTAGCACCAAGAAAACCGAGATTCCCGAAAAAGACGTCCACACACCGAAGCAACCGTGAGAGAACTGAAGTCGCTGGAAGGAGAAAAGAAATTCGCCGGCTTTGTGAGCGCAAGCTAAGCCCCGAGAGGTGCTGCCGCGCTATGGCCAAGGTCTTTTTTCAACATTTCCACCCGCCAGCAACAATGGGTATTGTTGATGAACCCTGTGTGGAGCTTGAGAAAGAATACCCTCGTGATACACAATTCTCGAGGATATTTCACCCGGCGCGGCCTCGGTCAAGGGCTGCCGGGGCTCTGATTTGACGAATAAATAAGAAATATACGTTTTGTTGAGCGCCAGTTAATTTAACGTAATTAACAACGATACTTTTGACGAATTATTACGGCCAGCTGCGGTTCGCATGGGGTTCCGCTGGAGACCCAAGGGAAAGATTGCAAGGGACAGCGAAATAAAGAATTACAATTGACAATTTTAACTTACAGTTGCTGCGTTTATTTGACGATCTCCGTCAGCCCTCTCGACTGTCGAATGTCTTTCCACCTTCCTCCAATGGTCGAGTGGTTCACAATTCCAATAAATATTATTTGACGAATACAATCATCTATTAGAATGTCGACGAACAATAATCGACGGAGACAATAAATCTAATAATTTCATAAATAAGGTTGACAAAGTACAGCGAGACTCCTCGAGGATAGTTTACGTTGACTGCTCGTTACAGACGTCGGCGAGCAAGTGATTTTCGATCGTCGCTCGATAGCGCAGCGTCGTACGTTAAGTTAAGGAACTTCGACGCGTCCCTTCGCCCTAATTGGTCAATAGACCAGCCTATTTCGACGCGGCGCGCTGTCGCAGCCAGCGTCTTCTTACGCGTTCGAACGCGTCGATTAGGCGCGTAGATGTATCAATGCGCCGATAGCTCGCGGTGAGCGTCATGTAAAATTGTCAAATTCGCGCGACTTACAATAAAAGCGTAGTTTGTCGAGGAGTCAGTTCGCGGTTCCGACGTCGAGGTGACGCGAATAAATTTTCCTGTCACACTCCCCTCCTTCGGACCTTGACGTCGGGAACACGAATTTCGCGGTTGTCGAGGGAACTGTCCGTTGATCTGGCTGGTCACCTGTAATTCTTCTCACCGACATATGTCGATGGTATACTTCGCTGGCCCTTGCAATTAGTTATGGGAAGGGTAGTAGGATGAAGCTAAACAGGTGACGCACGGATGACCATTTCAAATATAAAAGATATATTCACGACGCAACGGAGTCTAATGCATCTGATATGCGCAGCACTTAAGAATATAATAAGAATAGTCGTCTTTTATAGCGACGAAATTTCTAAAGAAAGAACAATACAAGCTCGTAAACAAAACAGAATTCTCGACGATCAAAGACGACCAAAATATGTCGGATTTATAGCAAAATAAGGAGCTTGATTCACGAAATGTTTCGGGAAAGACGAAATTGCCGAAAATAGCTTGATTCGGGCGAATATTTCTTGCCCTTGAAATGAACATACGACAAGCTAAAACAAAACAAAACTCTCGAGGCAATTCGTCGATTATTTCCATTTAGAGTAGTATATCTTAACTGGTAATAGGAACTATGGAATAGTCATTGGCAAAAGCGCTAGTTGGCCAGTTGAGATCGTCGAAGTGGTTGATCAGGCGGTCGATACGTCGTCGATTACTTCTTGTATTTCGTCGGTACGATGACGTGGACCTCTTCTCCGTCCTGTAACTCGGGTCTCTCCCGCATAATTTCGTCCAAGGACTTTTTGACGGGCGGAGACGACAGCACTTGCAGAGCCAGGAGCCGTTTTTCCTCTGACAACTGTACGGCGGTTGGTGCAGCCGGACTAGCATTCGTCGAAGCTACTTCGAGAGCATTCTCACGAATGAGGAATGCACGGACTCGGTTTGGATAGTCCGATGGATCGTCGAACTTCGCCTTCACTTTCCTCTTCAGGACCTCGGACCCCTCGTTGATAAGGTACTGGTGATCTTTAGGCACCAGTGCAGTAGGCCAGGTGGCGTAGTTGAGGCGGAGCCAGTCGGCGATGTCTCCGTAACGCACGTTACAATCCGGGCACTCCGGACAATAGAGCGACAAATCTGTCAAGCAGCCAGGGCAGCGGCCAAGGGCATACTCATGCTCAATTCCGTGCGGGTAGATGCAATCGTCTGTGTCGAACCCGTCGGCGCCGCAGACTTTGCAAAATCCAGGTCGGTATGGAAGCGGACAAGCCTTATATTGGTGTTCCTTTGAGCGGCAGTTGACGCAACCCACAACGTATTGTTTTCCGACGTTGGTGACAAACGTCTGCGTACCTCGGTTGACCTTGGTTGACTGCATCCGTTCGACGAGGATGTTAGTGCGCTTGATGATAATGCGCTTCAGCATAGCATCGCTGAGGATACGACAATCGGCAAAGTAAAGTGGCGTTTTCCCTTCGGCAACGCCTGGGTAGTCGGGAACGCCGAGCTCCTTGAGCACTTCATCAAATTTCGGCATCTCACGCAGCGGTGGTGATTTGACGGTTACGGACGGGGCGACCTGAGCCTTTGGATCGTCGGTGGATCTTAACTCCCTCTTCTCTGTTGTCGACATCTTTACGGGGTGACCCTTGATGAGAATGAGGTTTCGTCGGATGTTCTCTGCACGGATCTCCGCGGCAGTGATTCTTACTGGCGGTTTCGTCAACTTGAGTCGGGGAGGGGGAAGATCGCGGATCTCCTTAATCAATTGCAGCGCTTCGGGGTTGGTGGACGAAGCGGCCTGGTTCCCGTCCTCCGAGAGCCATCCGATGGAGCTGGCTCCTCGACTTGGAACATCGGTTTCCTCGATGCGTTTGACGAATTCCTGCATGATGTCCTGGGCCATCTCACTCATCGTTTCCGACAAGTCGTCATCTTGCTCATCGTCGTGCTTGTCGTCTTGGTCAGTCGAAATTGAAATCGACGCAGTCTCCTCCCGCTCGTTGCCGATTTTGGTGCGGAGAGCCTCCACGCGAGTCTCGATCTCGAGCTTCTGTCGCAGCAGCTCCGACAGCGTTGTCTCGTTGTCGTGGTCCATCTCGCCGTTGATCGTTGTCAAGTTGTAGGATCTGTTGGGAGTTTAAGAATTACGTAGACTCCGACGAGGTATTTTAAGATCGCCTATATAATATTTTCCGACAATTTTATCGCTCTTATCTACTAGTTCAACGATCATTGGCCCAATTATTCGTTTGACAATTGCTGGACCGAGATACCGGTGAGCAAGCTTAGCAGAGTAACCCTCGGCTTTATTATTTAACTTCTTGTTTGGGTAATATACTTCTGCACCGATTTTCAAATCGAACTGTTTTAATTTATTGATATTAGCTTTGGCAAGACGTTTGTCGGAGGCAGACTTCATTTGATTCTCGACTTTGTGTCGAAGTTCGTCGAATTTGGCAATTTTCCTCACCCAGTTGTCTACTAGATCGTCGGTTATGACTTGACTGTCGTCAACGACACACCTTCTTTGGGTCACGTTGGCTTCGCGCGCGTGATTCAAATAGAACGGCGTAACTCTACTACCGGCATGAGGTACGGTGTTATATGCGAGTTGAAGTTTTGACAAATTAACGTCCCATTCATTTTGACAATCCTTAATAAACGCGGCAATCATGGGTTTTACTGTTCGGTTGACGCGTTCCACGGGATTTGCTTGTGGATGCGCCAGCGGGGTCGTAATATGTTTTATTTTATTCGCGAATAGAAATGCTTTTACTTCCCTATTCACGTATTCCGTGCCATTATCAGAGATAATTGATTCCGGAATAATTCCCCATTTGTCGAATACGGTTTCTAACGTACTAATCACGATTTTGCCGGTTTGGTTGCGCACGGGAAATAACTCGACGTATTTCGTATAAAGATCTTGTATGACAATAATATAAACGTTGCCTTTGTTTGAACGCGTGAAAGGTCCTACGGTGTCGATTGACAATTGTGTCCACGGTGTGAGTAAAGGTCTCGTTGTCAACGGGCCCTTTAATGGCTTTTGGTTATATTTAACCTTGAGACAAATTTCGCAATCTTCGACGAATGACTTTATGTCTTGTGACATACCTGGCCAATAATAATCCCGACGAATACGATCGTATGTATTGTCTCTCCCGAGATGGCCTGCCTGTGGAGACTCGTGATTTTCGCGTAAGATTCCTGCTACTTCACTTGGCCTAATTACTCTTTTCCACGGGTATTCGTCGTCAATTAGTAATTTACCGTAGTCTGGTCGATGGTAGAACAACTCGTCGTTTTCGATTTTCCATTCCGGAAATCTTTCTGGTTGGTTACTTACAAGATTGCGTTTCGTCTCGTACCAATTTTGGTCGCAAATAGTTGACAATTGAATGCGTCTTTTTATGGTTTCGTCAATTACCTTTTCCCAGCCGTAAGGGTCAACATCAAGGTCAAACATTCGCGATAAAGCGTCCGGCGCTTCGTTTGTCGTACCGCGTTTGTATTCGACAGTCATTGTATGTTGTAGAAGATATATAGCCCATCTCGCCAGACGGCCTACGGGATTTCTCAATCCATATAACCACTGGAGGGCTTGATGATCTGTGACGACTTTGAACGGAATAGATTCTAGGTAACAACGCAGTTTCTGTACTGCCCACACCACTGCTAGACATTCTTTTTCGGTCGTGGTGTAGTGCAGTTCCGCGCCACGTAAAGGTCGACTCAAAACTTCAATTAAGTTTTCTTTATTCGTCGACGGATCTTGTTGTACCAAAATAGCACCTAGTCCGAAATCGCTAGCATCCGTGTATAAGACAAACGGTTGTCCCGGTATTGGCGTAAAGAGTCGCGGCGCGTTAGCTAGTGCGGTTTTAATTTCGTCAAAGGATTTTTGTTCCATTTCGGTCCATCTCCATGGAACTTTTGGACTAGTCAATTTATTTAATGGCCCCTGTATTCTTGCGATACATTTTAGGTGCCGATGGTACCAATTTACGAGACCATTAAATTGACGTAATTGCGTTCTATCTTTCGGTACCGGGAAGTCAAGAATGGGTTGGATTTTCTCGGGATTCGGTCTCATACCGAATTCGTCGACAATATACCCTAGGAATTTTACTTCCTTACAGGCAAAACTACTTTTTTCGCGATTAATTATCAGCTTTGCTTCCCGAAGTACTTCAAATAGTAACGTCAAAATTGCTAAGTGCTCGTCAAGGTCCTGGCTAACGACGATCCAGTCATCCAAGTACGCGAATACTTGATCTGCCCATTTATTTGGGAGATTTCGTTCAAGAATTAACTCCTTGATTCGACGCTTTAGTTTGTCCATCAGACACTGGAACGTGGACGGAGCTCCTGTTAACCCGTATGGCATTCCTAGCCACTCTAATAAACCTTTTCCCTCGACAACAAATGCAGTATATTTTTGACTATCTTTGTCCATTGGAATTTGGTGAAAAGATTCACTCATATCCAAAGTCTAAATGATCTTCGCTTGATGTAGTTGAGACAAAATAGATTTCATGTGTTGGAGAGGATACGCGGGTTTGACGGTCTGTCGATTTACTGGACGGTAGTCGATGCAAAATCTTAAGCCACCGTTGGCTTTCGGAGCCACGACCGGTGAACACGCCCAATCACTATTACTCCACGTTACGTATCCTTTGTCCAACAACCGATCAACCTCTTTGTTGATGAATTCGCGAACTATCTCACTACGTCGATAGGGTTCTTGTCGATGCGGAGTGGTGTCAGTCAATTCAATCACGTGCTTTGTCAAATCCGTAATTCCAGTCGATTCACGGTCAAATTTCGCAAATTCCGAATCGAGAAAAGTTCTCAATCTCTCAGACTGGTCAATTGTCAAAGTTTTTAATTCCGGTCGCGTGACATGTCGGTGTGTCATTGGATAGGAATAGTTGCTCCCAAACAAGGACCACGTTTCTGTCAACGGATCAGTTTTTACTTTAAAGGACGTCCAAAAGTCCATACCGAGAATTAAATCACCTGACAAATTCGGAAGAATGCTAAACCATTGTGGGCCATAAATATCACCCACGTCAATTACATGCTTTGTAATTGACGTGGGTGATATTTATGGTACCGCCTTCACTTTTGACAACCGATTTATCCCCTAATCGAATACCATTCTCCGATGTGGAGTCTGGTGAAAGGGTTTTGACTTGATATTGTTTCACGCGATCATATGTTGCTGGATGTAAATACGACCTCTCACTTCCGCTGTCTATTATTCCAAAAATTTTCTCACCGAAAATAGAGATTTCTACCGGTATTTTGACGACTTTAATTGGCTCTGTAAGGCCATTATTTGCACGGAAGATTCGCCTTTGTGTCAGACGATGGATAAGATGGGCTGGCAAGCCAACCGGTTTCCAGTCACGTAGTTTTTCTGTGGCTAACTTGTCGTCTAACGTGTTGTCAATTTTCGAGTCAAGTTGTTTGTTTGCCGTTATTGTTGTAAATTGCGTGATTTTGTCGGAAGATTCGTCTGTGGCAGACAAAGTGGGAAGATCTAAATCTTCATCGGAAAGTTCTGAGTCGCTCAATATTTCGTCTATAACGTCTAAATTTATTGTCGATATTGTGTCTGCGTTTTAAGACTGAGCGAGCGTTGTTGTGTCGGCGGGAGTATCTGATTTGTCTAACGACTTACTCTGCTCGATGTTAAATGCGACTTTCTTTTCCTCTTTAATGCCCTTCGTGACGATAACAAGAGGTTTTGTTACCGCGGGCACTATTCGTTTCCCGAACGCTTCGGACAATCTGCATTCACGTGACCAATTGTTCGACAAATGTGACATATCATCTGCCGTGCGGCAGTACAAAAGCGTGAGACGTGTCCCATTTCTCCACAATTATAGCAAAGGATCTTACTTGGGTCTGGAACAAACTTTGTCCCTCCCGATTGATCCTTCGAATTTACCGTCGATTTGTTCCTACTTTCGAAACGCGAAAGGTTCTTTTCGAATGTTTGTTTGACTAACGTTTTTGAATTGTTCGACGATTGTTTTCTGTTCGTACTCATTGCGTGCAACTCGGTTGTTTCTTCGTCGCTGTCATCGTTTTCCGTTAGTCGGGTCTCGTCTTCGTCTGTTTCATTCTGTAAATATCTTAAATCGGTTTTGGTTGATCTTTCTCGCGATTCTTTCTGCGTGTTGAGTGATGCACGATAAATATAACTACGCTCGTTGATGTAGTGCATGAATTGATCGTAATCGCTAATACCCAAGTTAAGGACTTCAAATGTTAATCGCGGATTAAATTTGATTAAGATTTGTTTGAGTTGATCTCGGAAAGATGGTGGATGTTGCATCCTTTCAAATATCAAACGTGCCCTGCAAGTAAATTCCGCGAGGCTTTCGCCTTTTTCAAACTTTAAGTCGCGTACTTCTCCGAAAAGAGTGCCATCGTCTTTCTGTACTGCCCATTGATAACGAAATGCACGTGTGAAGTCCCTCCATGTTCGCCAGTATGTTTTGTTTAATAAATACCAGGAACGGTAGGGGCCTTCAAAGATATTTGACAAATAGGGAACAAATCTATCTTTATTGATCCCGCTCACATTCAGTTGATCTTTGAGAATAAGCAAGAATTGATCAGGGTCTTTCTCAGTTTTAGGAAATGTTACCTTCCAATTACTGACAATTCGGCCGATCTTCATTGCCGATTCGAGTTCGTAATCGTACCGATTTGTAGACAAATTCGTTGAACTTTCATAGTTCGAGTTTGTCAAATAATTGTCAGTTCTCGTTCGCGATCTGTTACGTTCATCAAATCGTCGTGGTTCGTATTCACTATCGCTCGAATCACTGCTTCGCCACGACAAGGCACCTCTCCTCTTTGTTCTCGAACGTTCGTCGCGTCTTTGTCGGTTATTGTTATCTTGAGGTGTTTCAGTTTCAAATCGCGTCATATGTTCATACGCTTCTGGCGTCACGTATTCGTTTTCGGTGACTAACTCGCCTCCCGGTGTAGTTCGCGTGACTTTAATTTTGACAAAATCCGTTGGTGTTCTATTGATTTGTCGATTTGACTGCGTTCAATTCGCGTCTGTAGAATTCTGTTCCCGACCGTTCGACAATTCCGGTCGATTCTCTACCGATTTTTCATTATCTAAGCTATTTCCTACGTTTTCCTGGAAATGTACTCTGCGGAGTTCCCGCTCGACCGATCCTATGTCGTCGACTTGGGCTCCGGTTGACAAATTACTGACTTCATTTGACAATTCAAGATTTCTAATATCTCTACCGCACTCCTGGCGATACGAGACAAACGCACCCGAGGGGTTCGATAACCTGTCTCGGAGGTGCAACCGCGCATCCTTACGCAGTGTTTGACTAACATTCTCATTTGAAAACGCACCCGAGGGGTTCGATAACCTGTCTCGGGGCAACTTCTGAACCCTCTGAGCCAACAGCTGCTGGTTTTCAGTCTCTAAATCTGTTTGATCGTTCGACAGTCTATCGTCTACTTGATCAATTAATTGTTGGTCACGCTGGGACCGTTTCTCGGGCGCTGCGAGCGATATCGTCGCGCCACCAAGTGCTCCTCCCTCTACTGCCGAGTTGAGTCGTACTTGGGTTTCTTCATTTCTTTTCGATAATTCACCCAAATGGTTTAATATCTGATCTAATTTACCCTCGAGAGTCTCAACGCGCGATACTCTAATATCCATGTTTTCAAATTTTTTGTTTATCGAGCCAACCATTGACTCTATCGGAGACCATCGCGTATTATCATAAGGCGTTGGAGTTGCTTCTCGCGATCCCCTTCCCCTGCCACGTGGCGTAACTCCCCGCTCTCCTGCAGAGAGGATACCGGTCATCTGTTTTGACAAAACGTTCGTGTTAGAGTTTTGGGCAACTGGGATATACCCTGCCCCCGCGCCCTTAGCGGTTTGCGCTCCAACAAGCGCGGTCGATGTGCCCTCATTTGACACGTTTTCCCTTCCAGACGATGTAGAAAGCGTGTCGTTAAGCGACATGTTCGAGCCTTGAACGTTCGACAATGTCTTTTCAATTCCCGCAATGGTTTTTACTCCCGCTCTTGTCGTTCTTTTTGGTGGTGAAATAAACATCGAAGTCATAATAGCATAATTCAATTTCTAACTTAATAATTCTGTCAATGCCTTTTCGACAGATTGTTCATCAATTCTCTATTAGGGTGTAATTTTTGTTAAAGTATGTTTGAATTTTTGTGCAATTCGCGCGTCATTGCTTAGAGGCCGCATCAGTCGATCTCTACCGGGCTGCTTCACTTCCGTTTGAAACACGATGAGAACCGCGTGCTCGTTATTTCTAATCTATTTTCATCCATATTATTTTCATACAATAAAGAACAATTGTTAACTGCAACCTGGCCTCTGTTACTCGCCCAATATCCCGAACAGGTTTCGGGCCCAGAATAACGTATGAAGTGTTGTGCAAAATAAGGTGGTGGAAGTGAGGTTAAGAGACACGTTGTCAGTAAAAAGGAAAATATGGCTTTTTCAAATTCCATCAGTTCCACGCGCATTGAGTTGCTCACGAAAGACAATTTTAATACATGGAAAATGCAAGTGGAAGCGTTATTAGTAAAAAATGACGCGTGGGAATTTGTGTCTGGTGAAAAAGTTAAGCCAGAAGTCGTAAACGGAGTCACCACAGCTCGGGATGCCTGGTTGATCGGTGATAGGAAGGCAAAATCCGATTTGATCCTGGCGATTAGTCCCTCTGAGTTAAAGCAGATTCGTGGCTGTGAGACAGCTCGAGAAGTGTGGCTTAAATTGGAGTCAGTGTATGCTTCGCAAGGGCCAGTGAGGAAGGCAACCTTGTTAAAGTGTCTTACCCTAATGCGAATGCAGGAAACTGACGATGTGAGAGAAAACATTTCAAAGTTCTTTGATGCAGTCGACAAGCTAGCTGATATGAAAGTTGACATCAACGAGGATCTTTTGCCTATCATATTGTTGTATAGCTTGCCAGCGAGCTATGAAAACTTTCGGTGTGCTATTGAGTCTCGAGATGTGCTACCCAAGGCGGAGGCTCTTAAAGTGAAAATTCTGGAAGAGAGCGATGCTAGGAAACAATCTAGTACGCTAAGCACTCCTGGAGCTATGGTTGCACACAGAGGATGGAAGTCAACGAAAGGGTCGAAGAAACATGTGAAGAAAGAAGAAAAGGAGCCTAGTCAAGAAAAATTCAAATATCGATGCTATCGGTGTCATAAAGAAGGTCACAAGGCATCAGAGTGTAAAGTGAAGGGTGAAGAGTCCAGCTCCGCTATCCACTCTGTTGATGACACTTTCGCTGCATACACCGCAGCAGAACTCAACGAGCATCATCAGAATTCCAGTGCAGCTGCTGCAATGGATGAAAGGTCTTGGATTTTGGACAGCGGATGTACTTCTAACATGTGTGGGGACAAAAATAAATTCCAGTGGATCAGCGAGTCCGAAAGAGGAAAAATAAACTTGGCAAGTAAGGCTTCGACTGTTGTCGGAGGAAAGGGAGTTGTAAGGGTGACAGCAGCTAATGATAATACTGAAAGGTTAGTTGAGTTTGAGAATGCGCTTTATGTACCTGATCTCAGAACAGGTCTAGTATCCGTTGCTAAGATCACTGATCAAGGGCATCTTGTCACTTTCGATAAGGATGTCGCTGTTCTTTGGAGTAAGAAGAGCGGGGAGGTAAAAATAACAGCTGATCGGGAAGGAGATCTATATTATGTTCGTGAGGTATGTAACTATTCTGCCGTTGCAGCTCCACAACAATGCTCAACAATGAGACTTTGGCATGAGCGTTTGGGCCACCTAAATGTAAGAGACCTTACAAAAATCGTAGATGTCGATGGATTGAAGACTGGAGTGACGGATGAGCTGTCGACATGTAAAATCTGTCTCCAAGGGAAGATGACAGCGTTGCCGTTCACAGAAGGAAGTAAGCCGTGTACCGAGATGCTAAAAATCATTCATTCTGATGTCGTGGGTCCGATGCGAGTGGAGTCGTTGAATGGAGCTCGGTTCTTTGTAACATTTATCGACGATAGCACCCGTTGGTGCGAGGTTTTCCTTTTAAAAAGGAAAAACGGAGTTCTCGAGGCATTTAAGGCATACAAGAGCTTAATGGAAAACCAAACGGGTCATCGTATTAAATATTTACAGTCTGACAATGGACGTGAATATTGTAATACTGAATTTGATTGTTTTTTGAAGGAAGAAGGAATCGAGAGGAGGCTCACCGTCGCCCATACGCCGCAACAAAATGGTATTGCGGAGCGAATGAATCGTACGATTCTCGAGATGGCAAGATGCATGATGCTGCAGTCTGGGTTATCTGCGTCATTTTGGGCAGAGGCTGTTGTTACAGCGAGCCATGTGAGAAACCGTTGTCCGACCAGTAGTTTGGGAGGGAATACCCCCTACGAGAAGTGGACAGGTAAGTCACCAAATATAAATTACTTGAGAACATTCGGAACAAAGGTGTATGTTTTGGATAAACAACCAGGAAAGGACAAGTTTGCGGTGCGCTCAAAAGAGGGAACGTTTGTCGGGTATCCTCGAGAAACTAAGGGGTATCGAGTTTGGATTCCGACTGAAAGGAAAGTTGTTACGGTTCGAGACGTCAAGTT
Source organism: Ephialtes manifestator (assembly GCA_963970395.1). Classification (NCBI taxonomy): domain Eukaryota; kingdom Metazoa; phylum Arthropoda; class Insecta; order Hymenoptera; family Ichneumonidae; genus Ephialtes; species Ephialtes manifestator. The sequence continues at coordinate 1,881,701 of OZ019977.1, forward strand.
TTTGGAGCACGAACCACAGGGAAAGGACACCTCTGTGGAAAAACCGCTTCTGGAAATGAAGGAGGTGGATATCGGGCCAAGTTTTGTCCCCGATATTCCGCAGCTCCAAGAACAGGTGCCGGCGCAAAACGATACGGAAACGGAGCCAATTCTCAGAAGAGGTCCAGGGAGACCGAAAATCGTAAGAACTGGTAGTCGCGGACGTCCTCGAAAAGAATACCACACATCTAGCGTTTTGAGCGAAGAAAGTGAACGGAACCAAGAAGAGGAGGTAATGGAGGATTTTTCAACACCTGCTGGATCCGAAGAAGATGTCGACGACGACGTTTTCGTCGGCTATGCTGGCATTGCCGAGATCACTGTGGAAGATGCGATGTCAAGTAAAAATCGTGAAGAGTGGGAAGATGCTATACTCTCTGAAGTTACGAGTCTAGTCAGGAATGATGCTTGGGACATCGTGAGGAAGTCAGATGATCGGAACACCGTGGGAAGTCGTCTAGTATTGAATAATAAGTATTTGCCAGATGGAAAAGTCGACCGAAGGAAGGCCAGAATTGTGGCAAAGGGATACAGTCAACGCTACGGTGTTGATTATCGCGATACGGTTGTTCCGGTAGCTCGGCTCGAATCGGTTCGTCTTTTGATGGCCATTTCTGTTGAGCTCGGACTTGACATCCAGCAAATTGATATAACTACAGCCTATTTAAATGGGCACCTGGAGGAAGAAGTGCTGATGGGAGTACCAACATTGCTCAAAGAAATGCTGTCGAAGCTAATTCAACGCGAAGGAGAGAAGTCAGAAGTTGGTACACGTGCTAAGAAGATGTTGACGGACCTGAACAACGGAGGGAATGCCTGCCGACTCAAGAAGGCACTGTATGGACTGAAGCAGGCCGGGAGACAGTGGCATGCACGACTATCTACAAAGCTGAACCGCATGGGTTTTACTGCATCGAGCGGTGAACCCTGCCTCTACCATATTACCAGGAAAAACGCAATTCTTCTGGTCCTGATCTACGTCGATGACATACTCGTGGCGTCACAGGATTCCAAGTGGATTGAAGAAGTGAAACGAAGCTTTAAAGAAGATTTTGACCTCAAAGATTTCGGCCCAGTTCGATACTGTTTGGGGCTCGAGATTGAACGAACCAACGACACGATTACGCTTTCGCAGAAGGGGTATGTTCTGGATCTGCTCAAGCGTTTCAAGATGGAAGAGTGCAATCCTGTTGCTACGCCAGCGGAAGTTGATGCCAAGCTTGTTCTGTCTGAGGACAAAAACGAGGAGAAGCCTGAGACGTGGCCGTACAGAGAGCTCATAGGTGCCCTGATGTACCTAAGCGTTACCACCCGACCGGACATTGCTAACACGGTTGCTAAACTGGCTCAGTTTAGTAGTAACCCTGCAAAGCAACATTGGACCGCTGCAAAATGCGTACTACGCTATCTCCGAGGATCAATCGACATGGGTCTAGCCTATAAGAAAACAAGCGAACCTCTTAAAGGATACACTGATGCTGATTGGGGGGGCTGTACCGTCGATCGCAAATCATTTACGGGGTATGCATTCCTGCTGGGTGGAGCAGCAATATCGTGGAAGTCCCAGAAGCAACGATCCGTCGCGCAGTCGTCCACAGAAGCCGAGTATGTCAGTCTGGCTGAAGGTGTGAAAGAGGCAAGGCATCTTCGCAATCTTCTTTGCGATCTTGGCCTTCAGAACATGGCGAACATTGTCATATACATCGACAATCAAGGAGCTCAACATCTTGCGAGTGATCATGTGTTCCATTCGTGTGTAAAACACATAGACATTCGTTATCATTTTATACGCGACATTGTAAATGCTGGAACTGTAAAATTAAAGTATTTATCAACCGATCGTATGGCAGCAGACGTATTGACGAAAGCTCTGCCTAAACAAAAACATGATTTATGCCTTGCTTTGTTGGGAATGCAGCAAGCATATAAAAATTAAGTGATCGAACGTGCAATTTGAAGAGGCGTGTTAAAGTATGTTTGAATTTTTGTGCAATTCGCGCGTCATTGCTTAGAGGCCGCATCAGTCGATCTCTACCGGGGTGCTTCACTTCCGTTTGAAACACGATGAGAACCGCGTGCTCGTTATTTCTAATCTATTTTCATCCACATTATTTTCATACAATAAAGAACAATTGTTAACTGCAACCTGGCCTCTGTTACTCGCCCAATATCCCGAACAATTTGACTAATCGTCTTGCCAATATCTTTCGGGAGATGTTTCAAACAATTTCAATTCTCTGTATTATTCAACTTTATTAAATAATTCCATCGACTAAATTTTATGAATTAGTCAATAATAATTTTCGATAAATTATTCTCGACAACAATTAAATAAACGATTTTCAATTAATTAATAAATTTTGACAGCAATAAGTGACTTTTTAATAATTATTGCAAAACAAATTTTGACAATTATTTAATAAATAATAATTCTTGATAAATTGGGCCAATTTTCGTTTTTATAACTAACACACAATTATTCGACAATAAATCCAGAATGACATAAATGCAATAAATAATTAAATAGTTAGCACAATTCGATACACAATAAATTAGTACACCCAGTATAAATATTTCAAGCGAAGCATAGGATAAAGCAAGGAGTTTTCAAATAATATTTCGTGCGTTCTAAGTCGAATACGGTGAGCAGAGGACGAGAGGCTTAGCGTCGCGTACGTTATCTCGCCGCGCGTTTGTTTATGTTTACTTCCTGCGCTCACTCAGGCTCGACGGAAAGACTCGGTGTCGCCGCGCGCTTTTGTTCTCTGGCCTAATACGCTCGCCTCGACGACTCTCCGTATTCGGCCGTTACAAAATTCGTAGCAGCTCGAATTATTACGCTGATTTTCCGAACACTTTCACGAAAAAATTAAATGCTTTTGACAATGAAATTATTATTTTTTTTTACACGGCGATAAAATTTTTGACACTTTGATAAATTTTTTGACACTGATAAATTTTTGACACTTTAATACAAAATTTTTAACACTAACAATTTTTCGGGACACTTTGGCTATTTTTCCCGTTGATTTAATGATTTTATAATTTTTATTTCCAACGTTGCCCCACGTTGGGCGCCAAATGAGAAAGAATACCCTCGTGATACACAATTCTCGAGGATATTCCACCCGGCGCGGCCTGGGTCAAGGGCTGCCGGGGCTCTGATTTGACGAATAAATAAGAAATATACGTTTTGTTGAGCGCCAGTTAATTTAACGTAATTAACAACGATACTTTTGACGAATTATTACGGCCAGCTGCGGTTCGCATGGGGTTCCGCTGGAGACCCAAGGGAAAGATTGCAAGGGACAGCGAAATTAAGAATTACAATTGACAATTTCAACTTACAGTTGCTGCGTTTATTTGACGATCTCCGTCAGCCCTCTCGACTGTCGAATGTCTTTCCACCTTCCTTCAATGGTCGAGTGGTTCACAATTCCAATAAATATTATTTGACGAATACAATCATCTATTAGAATGTCGACGAACAATAATCGACGGACACAATAAATCTAATAATTTCACAAATAAGGTTGACAAAGTACAGCGAGACTCCTCGAGGATAGTTTACGTTGACTGCTCGTTACAGACATCGGCGAGCAAGTGATTTTCGATCGTCGCTCGATTGCGCAGCGTCGTACGTTACGTTAAGGAACTTCGACGCGTCCCTTCGCCCTAATTGGTCAATAGACCGGCCTATTTCGATGCGGCGCGCTGTCGCCGCCAGCGTCTTCTTACGCGTTCGAGCGCGTCGATTAGGCGCGTAGATGTATCAATGCGCCGATAGCTCGCGGTGAGCGTCATGTAAAATTGTCAAATTCGCGCGACTTACAATAAAAGCGTAGTTTGTCGAGGAGTCAGTTCGCGGTTCCGACGTCGAGGTGACGCGAATAAATTTTCCTGTCACAAGCTAGTCCTGGTGATCATCCGGGTGAGTGTCTTCATTGTCTTGAGAGATAGGCAAGATGGCGAGTTTTGATATTGGTCGGGTGAGTGTTGTTGTAGCGGTTTTGAGTGTGAAAATTATAGTGAGTCCGTCTGCTCCTGGATGCAGTGCGGTAACTCTTGCCATTGGCCATTTGCATGGAGGCAGCCGTTCGTCTGTGAGCAGTACGAGTGATCCAACCTGGATGTTGTGAGTTGGGTGATGCCATTTTGAGATCGTCTGTAGTCGGTGTAGATAATGAGATGACCATTGCGTCCAGAAGCTTTGAGTTCGTTGTTGGATGAGTTGCCATCTTGTGAGTCGTGTCACCTGCAGATGCTCGAGAGATGGTTCCGGTAAAGTGGTGAGCGCACTGCCGATGAGAAAATGACCTGGAGTGAGTGCTGAGATGTCTGTTGGATCGTCTATGAGTGGTTCCAGAGGTCTAGAGTTCAGAATCGCTTCAATTTGTGTGAGCAGAGTGCTGAGTTCCTCGAATGTGAGCACTGTATCTCCTACAGTGCGGCGTAGATGAAATTTGGTCGATTTCACAACTGCTTCCCATTTTCCACCCATGTGTGGAGCGGCTGGCGGGTTGAACTGCCAGTCGGTGTGATCCTTGGAGAGCAGTGAAGCGATTGTGAGATTTACTTGAGAGCCTTGAGTGAAGAGTCGTCGCAGTTCCTTATCGGCGCCAATGAAGTTGGTACCGCAGTCTGAATAGAGTGTGTGTGCGAGTCCACGACGTGATGAGAACCTTCTGTATGCTGAGATGAATCCGTCTGTTGAGTAGTCGCTGACCGCTTCTAGGTGTACAGCGGATGTTGAAAAACAGACAAAGGCACAAATCAAGCCTTTGAATGTTTTCGCTCCTCGCCCCTTCCATGTTTTGAGTGTTACCGGTCCTGCATAATCGACTCCTGTGTGAGTGAACGGGCGCGAGGGATTAACCCGACAGAGAGGTAGTTGGCCCATCAGTTGATGTGCACGGATCCCCCTCTGTCGAGCACACCTCACGCACCTGAGAATATGTGACTTCACTGGGGCTCGCCCGCCGATGATCCAGTGTAATTGCCGGATGTGAGCGAGCGTCGATTGAGTGCCGCCATGAAGAGTGAGTTGGTGAGCTTGTCCGATGATGAGTGCAGTCAGACGTGAGTGACGTGGCAAGATTGCTGGGTGCTTTTTTTTTTCAACTTGTTTATTTCACATGGTAATACAGTAATACAGATTTTAGGGATAAATAAACAGTTTTGAAAAAAGTTCCTTCCAATATGAGGTATGTGGCTCTTGCCCTCGCGCATGAGGGATCGCGTCGCCAAACAGAATAATGTGATCAAGGTTATAAAATAGTGTAGTGTTTTAGAACATGGTTCATACAATATTGGCGCATGCAGTATTGCGCATTGGAGGTGGGGGAAAAATTTTCGTCATAAAAAAAACCCCTATAACATATCTGTTTCTGCGATGATTGCTGGGTGCTTGCCTTCATGAGTATGCGTTGAGAAGGAGAGTCGTCCACCCACACGTATGACTCCGTGTTCGTCGATGAATGCCGTGAATCTGCTGAATGAATGGTTTGGTGACAGCCTTTCATTCCTTGTCATTAATTTGAGTTCGTCTGCGAAGAACAGCGCTTGAGTTGCTTTTATCCAGAAAAGAATGGCTTGTTGATAGTCTTCCGCTGTGCGACAGGGTTGCATTTGAGTTCGTTGCGTAACTTTGACAGAATTCTGAAACAAAGGGCGCTAAGACGAAACAGTTTGTGTAGAGAGCTGCAGTGATTAATGAGATCCCACTGATGCTCAGGGGTTTGAGTCGCGACAAAGTGTGAGATGCCTGGGCGGGCTTCGAGAGAACTGCAGGGATCCGTTTCGGCAGTTTGAGTTGGCCATGCTTCAGATGGGAGAGTAAGCCATGATGGACCTGCCCATCAGAGTGAGTGTTCTTGGAGTCGCGCTGTTGTTATGCCTCTGGAAGCACAGTTTACTGGATTTGAGGTACCTGGAACATGTTTCCAATGAGAAAATTCTGTGAGATCTTGTAATTTTGAGACCCGATTTCGGACATAGTCCTTCCAGCGTGAGAGACGAGCTCGAATCCACGTGAGAGAGCATTTTGATTCCGTCCACAGATGAGTCGACCTTACGTTCATATTGAGTGTGGCTTGAACGTATGAAGCGAGTTGTGCCAGTAGCAGCGCTGCCGTGAGTTCCAACTTGTTGATTGTGAGTGTCTTCAGTGGAGCTACTCTCGTCATCGAGCAAACGAGAGATGATGAGAATGTGCCAGTGGACAGTGATTGGATGCGAATGTAGATAACTGCGGACATGGCAAGTTTTGAAGCATCGGAGAAGCCATGAAGTTCGACTGATGAGTCGCTCCACGTATTAAACCAACGGGGAATTGAGAGCTTGGCCAAGCTGTTGAGTTCTTCTCGGATGATGAGCCACCTTGATGAGATTTCCGGGGGTAGAGAGTCGTCCCAATTGAGTTTGACGAGCCATAGTTCTTGTAAAAGCATTTTGGCTCTGATGATTACCGGTGAGAGAAAGCCAAGTGGATCGAATATCTGAGCCACTTCAGATAAAATGATGCGTTTCGTGAATCTTCCAGAGGATGATGAGAGCTTCGATGAGAAACTGAATTTGTCTTCTTGAGAATTCCATTTGAGTCCGAGTATTTTTGATGTACAATCGTCAAGTGAGATGGATGTGCTCGATGAGGTCTCGATTAGGAGTGCTTTGAGGAGTTCTAGATTCGTTGAGTGCCACTTAGCGAGTGGGAATCCACCCGCTGTGCACAACCCTTTAAGTTGTTGTGCGATGTCGATGAGCTGGCCTACTGTGTCTGCACCTCCGAATATGTCATCGACATATCATCCGTGCTCGAGTGACGGCATTGTCAAGGGAAAGCTGCCGCCTTCGTCTTCTCCGAGTTGAAGAAGTGTACGACAAGCAAGATATGGAGCTGCTTTTGTGCCGTATGTGATCGTGGTGAGTTGATACGGGACCTCTTGCATGTTTTCGTTGACCCAGAGAATCCGCTGCAAGTCCCAATCGTCGGGATGAACTTTGATTTGCCTGAACATCTTTATGATGTCCGTGGAGAAGAGGTGACGATGGCAGCAAATCCAAATGAGTACGTCCGTGATGTTGAGAAGGAGGTTTGATCCCGTATGCATGAGATCGTTCACTGAGATGCCTGATGATGTAGCGCTGGACCCATTGAAAACGACCCTGAGCTTTGTGGTTTCACTGTCCGGTCTGAGTACTCCGTGGTGAGGCAAATAGTAATGATTTTCGCCAGGTTGTCTTGCCTTTGATGGAGCTCTCACCATGTGTCCCAACCGTTCGTATTCGGACAGGAATTCTGAGTATAAACGTTTGTACTCACAGTCATTTGAGAACCTTCTGATGGTGCGTTGAAGACAGTGGTTAGCGGTCCTATATGAGCTGCCCAGGGTGTTGGGAGGTGCCTTGAGTGGAATCCGAACGATGTATCGACCGTCTGAGTCACGTGAGTGAGTGTTGCGACAGTGAGTTTCACACTCTTAATCTTCTGGCGTGACTGCATCTGCGGTTTCCTTTGGAACCTCTTCTTGAATCCAAAATTTCGTGAGCAATTGGAGAAGAGAATGCTCTTCTGAGTGCGCCTGAAAGTGATGAGTGTAGCTTGATGTGGTCTTCGTGGTGTTTACTGGACCAAGAATTAGCCGACCGAAGATCGAGAGTTGAGCGATAGGCGTTGTTGGAGCTCCTTTGATGATGTTTGCCTTGATGATTTGTCCGTATGAGTCTGCTCCTATGATGATGTCGATCGGTCTTGATCTGAGAAATTCTGGGTCAGCAAGTGTCAAGTTTCGAATGTGAGGCCACTCTGGTGGCTGAGCGTTGAATGATGGTAAAATTGACGTGACCTTTCCGAGAATGTGAGTGTGAACTCTGATTTCTTCCTTGGTGTGAATCGATAGGAGCGTGCGTGATGCTGAGCCATGCCTTTGCGTGGCTTTGGTTCCTCCAATGCCGATGATAGTGGTCGTTGAGTGCTGTCGCGTTATTTTGAGTTGTGTGATGAGATGTTCCGAGATGAAGGTGAGTTCTGATCCTGGATCCATGAGTAACCGAGCACGATGAGTTCCAGTTGAAATCTTGATGAGTGCGAGAGCGGTTGCTAAGAGCGTGTTGCGAGAGGTCGGAAATGAGCTTGCCGTGGTGACGATTGCATCGGTTCTTCATTCTTGAGCGGTCTTTGATTGTTGAGGTGTTCCGGATGATTGTTGAGTCACTCATTTTGTCTAGCGAAGGCATGATTTCTCCAAGAATGTTTAATTGAGAGCGCTCGATGAGATGTCAGATGAGAATTGCACTTGAATTTGCGTGAGGAAATACCAGAGTTTTAATTTGAACTGCATTGTGACTCGCAGGGTATGCCAGCCACTGCGCCGATGAGTCTGCCGAAAGCTGTGCCTACGAGTATGCCGATCACTGCGTGAGAGAGCTCGATGAGTGCGACAATGATTGGCAGTGTATGCCAGTCACTGCGCCGATGAGTTTGCCGAACGCTGTGCCGACGTGTATGCCGACCACTGCGAGAGAGAGAGAGAGTGCTAGACGCGACCGTTGGCACGCAGAGCGACAGGTCTCCCCACGCGCGAATGGCATTATTTTCACGCGGTGCCGACACTGAATTTCACCACTGAGATTTTCCTTTGAGATGCACCTTTTCGACACACAAATTCTGCCACGTATACACTGTTCGCAATATTCGTCTCGGTCCGGCTCGAAGGACCATTAATGTTGAGAAATGCTGGGTTTTTTCGGATTCGAGACGACGCAGGTTGTAAATAAATTTCGACAGGAACACGTGGCGAATTGGGAAAACAAAAGATATTATTTATTCACTAATTAACAACGGATTTTACACTAAATTGCGCGAGTTTTAACCGTGAGAAAGTCCTTGAGAAGTTTGAACGCTGAGAATGTCCTTGAGTTGCACCTTTGTTTACACTGTGACAATGTCCGATGAGGTGACACGTAAACGCTGTATCATTACGAGCCAAGAGAGCTAGCGAGGATTATATTAACTCCTCACGAGAGTTCCAAATGTATCAGAAGCCCGCGCGTGCTGTATCACGTCGCGAGACCGACATCTCCGATTTGTACGATTTTACTGATCGAGATGTGATGAGCCAAATGAAAGTATATCCCGATGAGAATAGACAAAAGTGAGAGCACAATAATTTCACTGAGAAACTTGAGAAACCCTGATGAGTTGACCGTGATTAGAACCAAGAAAACCGAGATTCCCGAAAAAGACGTCCACACACCGAAGCAACCGTGAGAGAACTGAAGACGCTGGAAGGGGAAAAGAAATTCGCCGGCTTTGTGAGCGCAAGCTAAGCCCCGAGAGGTGCTGCCGCGCTATGGCCAAGGTCTTTTTTCAACATAAACAATAACGGAGTTATGTGTTGCGAGTTTTTGCACCTGCGTAACCTTTGACCCCTATAAGGTACAAATGAAAATGTTGGTGGTACAAACGCGTACAAACGATAGAGAAGCGTAACCCATTTGCAGATTTGATTACCTTAAAAAATGACAGAGTTTTCTGTTTCGAGTTCTTGCAGGTCCTTACCCTTTGTCCCCCTTAAGGTACAAATGAAAATGTTGGTGGTACAAATGGGTACAAACGATAGAGAAGCGTAACCCATTTGCAGATTTCATTTATCTTAAATAATGACGGAGTTATGTGTTGTGAGATCTTGCAGCTCCTTAACCTTTGACCCCCTTAATGCTCAAATGAAATTTTTGGTGGTACAAACGGGTACAAACGATAGAAAAGCGTAACCCATTCGCTGATTTCATTTACCTTAAAAAATGACGGAGATATGTTTTGCGCGTTCTTGCAGCTCCTTCACCTTTGACACCCTTAAGGTACAAATGAAAATTTTGGTGGTGCGATCGGGTACAAACGAAAGTGAAGCTAAACTCATTTGCATATTTCAATTACATTAAAAAATGGCGGAGTTATGTGTTGCGAGTAATTTTAGCTTCTTAAACTTTGACCCCCTTAAGGTACAAATGAAAATTTTGGTGGTACAAACGGGTACAAACGATGGAGAAGCTTAACTTATTTGCAGATTTCGATTATCTTTAAAAATGACGGAGTTATGTGATGCGAATCCTTGCAGCTCTTTAACCTTTAAACCCTTTGAGGTACAAATGTAAATTTTAGTGGTACAAACGGGTACAAACGATAGAGAAGCGAAACCCATTTGCAGATATCATTTATCTTCAAAAATGACGGAGTAATATTGTTGCGAGTTCTTGCAGCTCCTTAACCTTTGACCCCCTGCGATTTCTTGCAACTCCTAAATGTTTGACCCTCTTAAGGCACAAATGAAATTTTTGGTGGTCCAAACAGGTACAAACGATAGAGAAGCGTAACCCATTTGCAGATTTCATTTATCTTAAAAAATGATGGAGTTATGCGTTGCGGGTTCCTGCAGCTCCTTAACCTTTGAACCCCTTAAGATACAAATGAAAATTTTGGTGGTACAAACGGGAACAAACGATCGAGAAGCTTAACCCTTTTGTAGATTTCGATAATCTTCAAAAATTACAGAGTTATCTGCTGCGAGTTCTTGCAACTCCTTAACCTTTGACCCCCTTATAGAACAAATAAAAATTTTTGTGGTACAAACGGGTATAAACGATAGAGAAGTTAAACCCATTTGCAGATTTCGATTACCTTAAAAAATGACAGAGTTATCTGTTTCGAGTTCTTGCAGTTCGTTACCCTTTGACCCCCTTAAGTTACAAATGAAATTTTTGGTGGTACAAACGGGTACAAACGGTGGAGAAGCGTAACCCATTTGCAGATTTCATTTACCTTAAAAAATGACGGAAATATGGTTTGCGAATTCTTGCAGCTCCTTAACCTTTGACCCCCTTAAGGTACAAATGAAAATTTTGGTGGTGCAAACGGGTACAAACGATAGAGAAGCATAAGCCATTTGCATATTTCGATTATATTAAAAAATGTCGGAGTTATGTTTTGCGAGTTCTTGCAGCTTCTTAACCTTTGACCCCCTTAAGGAACAACTGAAAGTTTTGGTGGTACAGACGGGTACAAACGATAGAGAAGCTTAACTCATTTGCAGATTTCGATTATCTTAAAAAATGACAGATATCTGTTCCGAGTTCTTGCAGATCCTTAACCTTTGACCCCATTGAGGTTCTTGCAGTTCCTAACCCTTTGTCCCCCTCAAGGTACAAATGAAAATTTTGGTGGTACAAATGGGTACAAACGATAGAGAAGCTTCACCCATTGGCAGATTTTATTTATCTTAAGAAATGACGAGGTTATATGTTCCGAGTTCTTGCAGATCCTTAACCTTTGACACCCTTATTGCACAAATGAAACTTTTGGTGGTACAAACGGGTACAAACGTTAGAGAAGAGTAACGCATTTGCAGATTCCATTTATCTTAAAAAATGACAGAGTTTTCTGTTTCGAGTTCTTGCAGTTCCTTACCCTTTGGCCCCCTTAAGGTACAAATGAAAATTTTGGTGGTACAAACGGGTACAAATGATAGAGAAGCGTAACCCATTTCCAGATTTCATTTATCTTAAAAAATGACGGAGTTATGTGTTGCGAGTTCTCGCACCTCCTTAAGCTTTGACCACCAGCGAGTTCTTGCAGCTCCTTAACATTTAACTCCCTTAAGGTACAAATGAAAATTTTGGTGGTACAAACGGGTACAAAAGGCAGAGAAGCTGAACCCATTTGCAGATTTCGATTATCTTGATAAATAACGGAATTATGTGTTGCGAGTTATTGCAACTCCTTAATCTTTGACCCCCTTAAGGCCCAAATGAAAATTTTGGTGGTACAAACGGATACAAACGATAGAGAATCTTAACTCATTTGCAGATTTCGATTATCTTAAAAAATGACGGAGTTATGTTTTGCGAGGTCTTGCAGCTTCTTAACATTTGACCCCCTTAAGGTACAAATAAAAATGTTGGCGGTACAAATGATATAGAAGCGTTACACATTTATAGATTTCGATTATCTTGAAAAATAACAGAATTATGTGTTGCCTGTTTTTGCAGCTCCTTAACCTTTGACCTCCTTAAGGTACAAATGAAAATTTTGGTCGTACAAATGGGTACAAACGATAGAGAAGCTAAACCCATTTGCAGATTTCATTTATCTTAAAAAATGACGGAGTTATATGTTGCGAGTTCTTGCAGCTCCTTAACCTTTGACACCCTTAGTTCACAAATGAAATTTTTGGTGGTATAAACGGTTACAAACGACGGAGAAGTGCAACCCATTTGCAGATTTCATTTATCTTAAAAAATGACGAAGTTATGTGTTGCGAGTTATTTCATCTGCTTAACGCTTGACCCCTTAAGGTAAAAATGAAAATTTTGGTGGTACAAACGCTAGAGAAGCTTAACCCTGTTGTAGATTTTGATTATCTTCAAAAATTACAGGGTTATCTTTTTCCAGTTCTTGCATCGCCTTAACCTTTGACCCCCTTAAAGTACAAATAAAAATTTTAGTGGTACAAACGGGTATAAACGATAGAGAAGCTAAACCCATTTGCAGATTTCGATTACCTTAAAAAATGGCAGAGTTATCTGTTTCGAGTTCTTGCAGTTCGTTACCCTTTGACCCCCTTAAGGTACAAATGAAAATTTTGGTGGTACAAACGGGTACAAACGATAGAGGAGCTAAACCCATTTGCAGATTTCATTTATCTTAAAAAATGACGGAGTTATGTGCTGCGATTACTTGCAGCTCCTTAACCTTTGACCCCCTTAAGGTACAAATGAAAATTTTGGTGGTACAAACGGGTACAAAAGGTAGAGAAGCTTAACCCACTTGCAGATTTCGATTATCTTGATAAATAACGCAATGATGTGTTGCGAGGTATTGCAGCTTCTAAATGTTTGACCCCCTTAAGGAACAAATGAAAATTTTGGTGGTACAAACGGGTACAAACGATAGAGAATCTTAACTCATTTGCAGATTTCGATTATCTTAAAAAATGACGGAGTTATGTTTTGCGAGTTCTTGCAGCTACTTAACCTTTGACCCCCTTAAGGTACGAATAAAAATGTTGGTGGTTCAAATGATAGAGAAGCGTAACACATTTATAGATTTCAATTATCTTGAAAAATAACAAAATTATGTGTTGCGAGTTATTGCAGCTCCTTAACCTTTGACCCTCTTAAGGTACGAATGACAATGTTAGTGGTACAACCGCGTACAAACGATAGAGAAGCGTAACCCATTTGCAGATTTCGATTATATTAAAAAATGACGGAGTTATGTGTTTCGATTACTTGTAGCTCCTTAACCTTTGACCCCCTTAAAGTACAAATGGAAACTTTGGTGGTACAAATGGGTACAAACGATAGAGAAGCTAAACCCATTTGTAGATTTCATTTATCTAAAAAAATGACGGAGTTATGTGTTGCGAGTTCTTGCAGCTCCGTTACGTTTAACCCCCTTAAGGTACACATGGAAATTTTGGTAGTACAAACGGGTACAAACGATAGAGAAACTTAACCCATTTGCAGATTTCGATTATCTTAAAAAATGACGGAGTTATATGTTGCGAGTTCTTGCACCTCCTTAACCTTTGACCCCCTTGACGTACAAATGAAAATTTTAGTGGTACAAACGGGTACAAACGATAGAGAAGCTTATCCCTTTGGTAGATTTCGATTATCTTAAAAAATAACAGTTTTCTGTTCCGAGTTCTTGCAGTTCCTTACCCATTGTCCCCCTAAAGGTACAAATGAAAATTTTGGTGCTACAAATGGGTACAAACGATAGAGAAGCTAAGCCCATTTGCAGATTTCATTTATCTTAAAAAATGACGGAGTTATATGTTGCGAGTACTTGCAGCTCCTTAACCTTTAAACCCCTTAATGCACAAATGAAACTTTTGGTGGTACAAATGGGTACAAACAATGGAGAAGCGTAACCCATTTGCAGATTTCATTTATCTTAAATAATGACGGAGTTATGTGTTGCGAGTTTTTGCAGCTCCTTAACCTTTGACCCCCTTAAGGTGCAAATGAAAATGTTCGTGGTACAAACGCGTACAAACGATAGAAAAGCGTAACCTATTTGCAGATTTGATTACCTTAAAAAATGACAGAGTTTTCTGTTTCGAGTTCATGCAGTTCCTTACCCTTTGGCCCCCTTAAGGTACAAATGAAAATTTTGGTGGTACAAATGGGTACAAACGATAGAGAAGCTAAACCCATTTGTAGATTTCATTTATCTTAAATAATGACGGAGTTGAGTGTTGCGATTTCTTGCACCTGCTTAACCTTTGACCCCCTTAAGTTACAAATGAAAATTTCGGTGGTACAAACGGGTACAAACGATAGAGAAGCGAAACCGGTTTCCAGATTTCAATTATGTTAAAAAATAACAGAATTATCCGTTTCGAGTTCTTGCAACTCCTTAAACTTTGACCCTCTTAAGGCACAAATGAAGTTTTTGGTAGTCCAAACAGGTACAAACGATAGAGAAGCGTAACCCAATTGCAGATTTCATTTATCTTAAAACATGACGGAGTTATGTGTTGCGAGTTCTTGCAGCTCCTTCACCTTTGACCCCCTTGAGGTACAAATGAAAATTTTAGTGGTCCAAACGGGTACAAACGATAGAGAAGGGTAACCCATTTGCAGATTTCATTTATCTTAAAAAAATGACAGAGTTAACTGTTTCGACTTCTTGCAGCTCCTTAACGTTTGACACTCTTAAGGCACAAATGAAATTTTTGGTGGTCCAAACAGGTACAAACGATACAGAAGCGTAACCCATTTGCAGATTTATTTATTTATTTATTTGGTAAACGGGGCAAGCCCCTTGACAACTATAAATAGCGATGGATATTCAGGACCTACAGTTTTAGGTGGGTTCCGAACCACCGGGGATTACAGAAAAAGCACATTAAAGAATTCCATTGATGCCCGGCCGGGAATCGAACCCGGGCCCCCTGCTTGAGAGGCCGCGTCTCTATCCACTGCACCACTGCCTTTCCCAGATTTCATTTATCTTAAAAAATGACAGAGTTATGCGTTGCGGGTTCCTGCAGCTCCTTAACCTTTGACCCCCTTAAGGCACAAATGAAAATTTTGGTGGTACAAACGGGTACAAACAATATAGAAGCTTAACTCATTTGCAGATTTCGATTATCTTAAAAAATGACGGAGTTATGTTTTGCGAGATCTTGCAGCTACTTATCCTTTGACCCCCTTAAGGTACAAATGAAAATTTTGGTGGTACAAACGGGTACAAACGATAGAGAAGTAACCCATTTGCAGATTTCATTTATCTTAAAAAATGACGAAGTTATGTGTTGCGAGTTATTTCATCTGCTTAACGTTTGACCCCCGTAAGGTAAAAATGAAAATTTTGGCGGTATAAACGATAGAGAAGCTTAACCCTTTTGTAGATTTTGATTATCTTAAAAAATTACAGGGTTATCTGTTTCGAGTTCTTGCATCTCCTTAACCTTTGACCCCCTTAAAGTACAAATAAAAATTTTGGTGGTACAAACGGGTATAAACGATAGAGAAGCTAAACCCATTTGCATATTTCGATTATCTTAAACAATGTCAGAGTTATCTGTTTCGAGGTCTTGCAGTTCGTTACCCTTTGACCCCCTTAAGGTACAAATGAAAATTGGTGATGAAAATGGTGATACAAACGGGTACAAATGATAGAGGAGCTAAACCCATTTCCAGGTTCCATTCATCTTAAAAATGACGGAGTTATATGTTGCGAGTCGTTGCAGCTCCTTAACCTTTGACCCCATTAATGCACAAATGAAACTTTTGGTGGTACAAATGGGTAAAAATGATGGAGAAGCTTAACCCATTTGCAGATTTCATTTACCTTAAAAAATGACGGAGTAATGTGTTGCGAGTTCGTGCAGCTCCTTAACCTTGGACCCCCTTAAGGTACAAATGAAAATTGTGGTGGTGCAAACGGGTACAAACGATAGAGAAGCTTAACCCATTTGCATATTTCGATTATATTAAAAAATGACGCAGTAAGGTGTTCCGAGTTCTTGCAGCTCCTTAAGCTTTGACCCCCTGCGAGTTCTTGCAACTCCTTAACCTTTGACGCTCTTACGGCACAAATGAAGTTTTTGGTGGTCCAAACAGGTACAAACGATAGAGAAGCGTTACACATTTGCAGATTTTATTTATTTTAAAACATGACGGAGTTATGTGTTGCGAGTTCTTGCAGCTCCTTAACCTTTGACCCCCTTAAAGTACAAATAAAAATTTTGGTGGTACAAACAGGTATAAACGATATACAAGCTAAACTGATTTGCAGATTTCGATTACCTTAAAAAATGACAGAGTTAGCTGTTTCGAGTTCTTGCAGTTTGTTACCCTTTGATCCCCTTAAGGTACAAATGAAAATTTTGGTGGTACAAACGGGTACAAACGTAAGAGAAGCGTAACCCATTTGTAGATTTCATTAATCTTAAAAAAAAACAGAGTTATCTGTTCCGAGTTCTTGCAGCTCCTTAACCTTTGACCCCCTTAAGATACAAATGAAAATTTTGGTGGTACAAACGGGTACCAACGATAGAGAAGGTTAACTCATTTGCAGATTTCGATTATCTTAAAAAATGACGGACTTATATGTTGCGAGTTCTTGCAGCTCCTTAACCTTTCACCTCATTGAGGTACAAATGAAAATTTTAGTGGTACAAACGGGTACAAACGATAGAGAAGCGTAACCCATTTGCAGATTTCATTTACCTTAAAAAATGACGGACTTATCTGTTTCGAGTTCTTGCATCTCCTTAACCTTTGACCACCTTAAGGTACAAATAAAAATTTTGGTGGTACAAACGGGTACAAACGATAGAGAAGCTAAACCCATTTGCAGATTTATTTATCTTAAAATATGACGGAGTTATATGTTGCGATTTCTTGCAGCTCCTTAACCTTTGACACTCTTAAGGCAGAAATGAAATTTTCGTAGTCCAAACAGGTACAAATGATAGAGAAGCGTAACCCATTTCCAGATTTCATTTATCTTAAAAAATGACAGAGTTATGTGTTGAGAGTTCATGTAGCTACGTAACCTTTGACCCCCTTAAGGTACATATGAAAATTTTGGTGGTACAAACGGGTACAAACGATAGAGAAACTTAACCCATTTGCAGATTTCGATTATCTTAAAAAATGACGGAGTTATGTGTTGCGAGTTCTTGCATCTCCTTAACCTTTGACACTCTTAAGGCAGAAATGAAATTTTTGGTGGTCCAAACGGGTACAAACGATAGAGAAGCGTAACCCATTTCCAGATTTCATTTATCTCAAAAAATGACGGAGTTATGTGTTGCGAGTTATTTCATCTGCTTAACGTTTGACCCCCGTAATGTAAAAATGAAAACTTTGGTGGTACAAACGATAGAGAAGCTTAACCCTTTTGTAGATTTTGATTATCTTCAAAAATTACAGGGTTATCTGTTTCGATAAAAATTTTGGTGGTACAAACGGGTATAAACGATAGAGAAGCCACAGCCATTTGCAGATTTCGATTATCTTAAAAAATGGCAGAGTTATATGTTGCGATTCCTTGCAGCTCCTTAACCTTTGTCACTCTTAAGGCACAAATGAAATTTTTGGTGGTCCAAACAGGTACAAACGATACAGAAGCGTAACCCGTTTGCAGATTTCATTTATCTTAGAAAATGACGGAGTTATGCGTTGAGGGTTCCTGCAGCTCCTTAACCTTTGAACCCCTTAAGGTACAAATGAAAATTTTGGTGGTACAAACGGGTACAAACGATAGAGAAGCTTAACTCATTTGCAGATTTCGATTATCTTAAAAAATGACGGAGTTATGTTTTGCGAGATCTTGCAGCTTCTTATCCTTTGACCCCCTTAAGGTACAAATGAAAATTTTGGTGGTACAAATGGGTACAAACGATAGAGAAGCGTAACCCATTTGCAGATTTCATTTATCTTAAAAAATGACGAAGTTATGTGTTGCGAGTTATTTCATCTGCTTAACGTTTGACCCCCTTAAGATAAAAATGAAAATTTTGGTGGTACAAACGATAGAGAAGCTTAGCCCTTTTGTAGATTTCGATTATCTTAAAAAATTACAGGGTTATCTGTTTCGAGTTCTTGCATCTCCTTTACTTTTGACCCCCTTAAAGGACAAATAAAAATTTTGGTGATACAAACGGGAACAAACGATAGAGAAGCGTAACACATTTGCAGATTTTATTTATTTTAAAACATGACGGAGTTATGTGTTGCGAGTTCTTGCAGCTCCTTAACCTTTGAACCCCTTAAAGTACAAATAAAAATTTTGGTGGTACAAACATGTATAAACGATAGACAAGCTAAACCGATTTGCAGATTTCGATTACCTTAAAAAATGACAGAGTTAGCTGTTTCGAGTTCCTGCAGTTCGTTACCCTTTGATCCCCTTAAGGTACAAATGAAAATTTTAGTGGTACAAACGGCTACAAACGTTAGAGAAGCGTAACCCATTTGTAGATTTCATTTATCTTAAAAAAAAACAGAGTTATCTGTTCCGAGTTCTTGCAGCTCCTTAACCTTTGACCCCCTTAAGGTACAAATGAAAATTTTGGTGGTACAAACGGGTACAAACGATAGAGAAGGTTAACTCATTTGCAGATTTCGATTATCTTAAAAATGACGGACTTATATGTTGCGAGTTCTTGCAGCTCCTTAACCTTTGACCCCCTTGAGGTTCAAATGAAAATTTTAGTGGTTCAAACGGGTACAAACGATAGAGAAGCGTAACACATTTGCAGATTTCATTTACCTTAAAAAATGACAGACTTATCTGTTTCGAGTTCTTGCATCTCCTTAACCTTTGACCCCCTTAAGGTACAAATAAAAATTTTAATGGTACAAACGGGTACAAACGATAGAGAAGCTAAACCCATTTGCAGATTTATTTATCTTAAAAAATGACGGAGTTATATGTTGCGATTTCTTGCAGCTCCTTAACCTTTGACACTTTTAAGGCAGAAATGAAATTTTCGTAGTCCAAACAGGTACAAACGATAGAGAAGCGTAACCCATTTCCAGATTTCATTTATCTTAAAAAATGACAGAGTTATGTGTTGAGAGTTCATGTAGCTCCGTAAACTTTGACCCCCTTAAGGTACATATGAAAATTTTGGTGGTACAAACGGGTACAAACGATAGAGAAACTTAACCCATTTGCAGATTTCGATCATCTTGAAAAATAACGGAGTTATGTGTTGCGAGTTCTTGCATCTCCTTAACCTTTGACACTCTTAAGGCAGAAATGAAATTTTTGGTGGTCCAAACGGGTACAAACGATAGAGAAGCGTAACCCATTTCCAGATTTCATTTATCTCAAAAAATGACGTAGTTATGAGTTGCGAGTTATTTCATCTGCTTAACGTTTGACCCCCGTAATGTAAGAATGAAAACTTTGGTGGTACAAACGATAGAGAAGCTTAACCCTTTTGTAGATTTTGATTATCTTCAAAAATTACAGGGTTATCTGTTTCGATTTCTTGCATCTCCTTAACCTTTGAACCCCTTAAAGTACAAATAAAAATTTTGGTGGTACAAACGGGTATAAACGATAGAGAAGCTACAGCCATTTGCAGATTTCGATTATCTTAAAAAATGGCAGAGTTATATGTTGCGATTCCTTGCATCTCCTTAACCTTTGACACTCTTAAGGCAGAAATGAAATTTTTGGTGGTCCAAACAGGTACAAACGATACAGAAGCGTAACCCGTTTGCAGATTTCATTTATCTTAGAAAATGACGGAGTTATGCGTTGATGGTTCCTGCAGCTCCTTAACCTTTGAACCCCTTAAGGTACAAATGAAAATTTTGGTGGTACAAACGGGTACAAACGATAGAGAAGCTTAACTCATTTGCAGATTTCGATTATCTTAAAAAATGACGGAGTTATGTTTTGCGAGATATTGCAGCTTCTTATCCTTTGACCCCCTTAAGGTACAAATGAAAATTTTGGTGGTACAAACGGGTACAAACGATAGAGAAGCTAAACCCATTTGCAGATTTCATTTATATTAAAAAATGACGGAGTTATATGTGGCGATTTCTTGCAGCTCCTTAACCTTTGACACTCTTAAGGCAGAAATGAAATTTTTGGTGGTCCAAACAGGTACAAACGATAGAAAAGCGTAACCCATTTCCAGATTTCATTTATCTTAAAAAATGACGGAGTTATGTGTTGCGAGTTCATGCAGCTCCGTAACCTTTGACCCCCTTAAGGTACATATGAAAATTTTGGTGGTACAAACGGGTACAAACGATAGAGAAACTTAACCCATTTGCAGATTTCGATTATCTTAAAAAATGACGGAGTTATGTGTTGCGAGTTCTTGCATCTCCTTAACCTTTGACACTCTTAAGGCAGAAATGAAATTTTTGGTGGTCCAAACGGGTACAAGCGATAGAGAAGCGTAACCCATTTCCAGATTTCATTTATCTCAAAAAATGACGGAGTTATGTGTTGCGAGTTATTTCATCTGCTTACCGTTTGACCCCCGTAATGTAAAAATGAAAACTTTGGTGGTACAAACGATAGAGAAGCTTAACCCTTTTGTAGATTTTGATTATCTTCAAAAATTACAGGGTTATCTGTTTCGATAAAAATTCTGGTGGTACAAACGGGTATAAACGATAGAGAAGCCACAGCCATTTGCAGATTTCGATCATCTTAAAAAATGGCAGAGTTATATGTTGCGATTCCTTGCAGCTCCTTAACCTTTGTCACTCTTAAGGCACAAATGAAATTTTTGGTGGTCCAAACAGGTACAAACGATACAGAAGCGTAACCCGTTTGCAGATTTCATTTATCTTAGAAAATGACGGAGTTATGTTTTGCGAGATCTTGCAGCTTCTTATCCTTTGACCCCCTTAAGGTACAAATGAAAATTTTGGTGGTACAAATGGGTACAAACGATAGAGAAGCGTAACCCGTTTACAGATTTCATTTATCTTAAAAAATGACGAAGTTATGTGTTGCGAGTTATTTCATCTGCTTAACGTTTGACCCCCTTAAGATAAAAATGAAAATTTTGGTGGTACAAACGATAGAGAAGCTTAGCCCTTTTGTAGATTTCGATTATCTTAAAAAATTACAGGGTTATCTGTTTCGAGTTCTTGCATCTCCTTTACTTTTGACCCCCTTAAAGTACAAATAAAAATTTTTGTGGTACAAACGGGAACAAACGATAGAGAAGCGTAACACATTTGCAGATTTTATTTATTTTAAAACATGACGGAGTTATGTGTTGCGAGTTCTTGCAGCTCCTTAACCTTTGACCCCCTTAAAGTACAAATAAAAATTTTGGTGGTACAAACAGGTATAAACGATAGACAAGCTAAACCGATTTGCAGATTTCGATTATCTTAAAAAATGACGGAGTTATGTTTTGCGAGATCTTGCAGCTTCTTATCCTTTGACCCCCTTAAGGTACAAATGAAAATTTTAGTGGTTCAAACGGGTACAAACGATAGAGAAGCGTAACCCGTTTACAGATTTCATTTATCTTAAAAAATGACGGAGATATATGTTGCGATTTCTTGCAGCTCCTTAACCTTTGACACTTTTAAGGCAGAAATGAAATTTTCGTAGTCCAAACAGGTACAAACGATAGAGAAGCGTAACCCATTTCCAGATTTCATTTATCTTAAAAAATGACAGAGTTATGTGTTGAGAGTTCATGTAGCTCCGTAACATTTGACCCCCTTAAGGTACATATGAAAATTTTGGTGGTACAAACGGGTACAAACGATAGAGAAACTTAACCCATTTGCAGATTTCGATCATCTTAAAAAATGACGGAGATATGTGTTGCGAGTTCTTGCATCTCCTTAACCTTTGACCTCCTTAATGTACAAATAAATATGTTGGTGGTACAAACGGGTACAAACGATAGAGAAGCTTAACTCATTTGCAGATTTCGATTATCTTAAAAAATGACGGAGTTATGTTTTGCGAGTTCTTGCAGCTTCTTAACCTTTGACCCCCTTAAGGTACAAATGAAAATTTTGTTGGTACAAACGGGTACAAACGATAGAGAAGATGAACTCATTTGCAGATTTCGATTATATTAAAAAAATGATGATGTTATGTGTTGCGAGTTCTTGCATCTGCTTAACGTTTGACCCCCTTAAGGTACAAACGAAAATGTTGGTGGTACATACGGGTACAAACGATACAGAATCTTAACTGATTTGCAGATTTCGATTATCTTAAAAAATGACGGAGATATATGTTGCGAGTTCTTGCAGCTCCTTAACCTTTGACCCCCTTGAGGTACAAATGAAAATTTTAGGGGTACAAACTGGTACAAACGATAGAGAAGCTTAACACTTTTGTAGACTTCGATTATATTAAAAAATGGTATTTATCTGTTCCGGGTTCTTGCAGTTCCTTAACCTTTGACCCCTTTGAGGTACAAATGAAAATTTTAGTGGTCCAAACGGGTACAAACGATAGAGAAGCGTAACCCATTTGGAGATTTCATTTAACTCAAAAAATGACGGAGTTGTATGTTGCGAGTTCTTGACCCCTTAACTTTCTTGACCCCTTAACGTTCTTGGTCCTTAACTTTTGACACTCTTAAGGCAGAAATGAAATTTTTGGTGGTCCAAACGGGTACAAACGATAGAGAAGCGTAACCCATTTCCAGATTTCATTTATCTTAAAAAATGTCGGAGTTATGTGTTGCGAGTGCTTGCAGCTCCGTAACCTTTGACCCCCTTAAGGTACACATGAAATTTTTGGTGGTACAAACGGGTACAAACGATAGAGAAACTTAACCCATTTGCAAATTTCGATTATCTTAAAAAATGACGGAGTTATGTGTTGCGAGTTCTTGCATCTCCTTAACCTTTGACCTCCTTAAGGTACAAATAAAAATGTTGGTGGTACAAACGGGTACAAACGATAGATAAGGTTAACTCATTTGCAGATTTCGATTATCTTAAAAAATGACGGACTTATATGTTGCGAGTTCTTGCAGCTCCTTAACCTTTGACCCCCTTGAGGTACAAATGAAAATTTTAGTGGTATAAACGGGTACAAACTATAGATAAGCTGAACCCTTTTGTAGATTTCGATTATCTAAAAAAATGGCAGTTATCTGTTTCGAGTTCTTGCATCTCCTTAACCTTTGACCTCCTTAATGTACAAATAAATATGTTGGTGGTACAAACGGGTACAAACGATAGAGAAGCTTAACTCATTTGCAGATTTCGATTATCTTAAAAAATGACGGAGTTATGTTTTGCGAGTTCTTGCAGCTTCTTAACCTTTGACCCCCTTAAGGTACAAATGAAAATTTTGTTGGTACAAACGGGTACAAACGATAGAGAAGATGAACTCATTTGCAGATTTCGATTATATTAAAAAAATGATGATGTTATGTGTTGCGAGTTCTTGCATCTGCTTAACGTTTGACCCCCTTAAGGTACAAACGAAAATTTTGGTGGTACATACGGGTACAAACGATACAGAATCTTAACTGATTTGCAGATTTCGATTATCTTAAAAAATGACGGAGATATATGTTGCGAGTTCTTGCAGCTCCTTAACCTTTGACCCCCTTGAGGTACAAATGAAAATTTTAGGGGTACAAACTGGTACAAACGATAGAGAAGCTTAACACTTTTGTAGACTTCGATTATATTAAAAAATGGTATTTATCTGTTCCGGGTTCTTGCAGTTCCTTAACCTTTGACCCCTTTGAGGTACAAATGAAAATTTTAGTGGTCCAAACGGGTACAAACGATAGAGAAGCGTAACCCATTTGGAGATTTCATTTAACTCAAAAAATGACGGAGTTGTATGTTGCGAGTTCTTGACCCCTTAACTTTCTTGACCCCTTAACGTTCTTGGTCCTTAACTTTTGACACTCTTAAGGCAGAAGTGAAATTTTTGGTGGTCCAAACGGGTACAAACGATAGAGAAGCGTAACCCATTTCCAGATTTCATTTATCTTAAAAAATGTCGGAGTTATGTGTTGCGAGTGCTTGCAGCTCCGTAACCTTTGACCCCCTTAAGGTACACATGAAATTTTTGGTGGTACAAACGGGTACAAACGATAGAGAAACTTAACCCATTTGCAAATTTCGATTATCTTAAAAAATGACGGAGTTATGTGTTGCGAGTTCTTGCATCTCCTTAACCTTTGACCTCCTTAAGGTACAAATAAAAATGTTGGTGGTACAAACGGGTACAAACGATAGATAAGGTTAACTCATTTGCAGATTTCGATTATCTTAAAAAATGACGGACTTATATGTTGCGAGTTCTTGCAGCTCCTTAACCTTTGACCCCCTTGAGGTACAAATGAAAATTTTAGTGGTATAAACGTGTACAAACTATAGATAAGCTGAACCCTTTTGTAGATTTCGATTATCTAAAAAAATGGCAGTTATCTGTTTCGAGTTCTTGCATCTCCTTAACCTTTGACCTCCTTAATGTGGTTCTAGGACTAAATCACCCTGGACATAATCTCCCCGGACAAAATCTCCCGGACAAAATCCCCCCGGACGAAATCTCCCCCGGACAAAATTCCCCCCGGTCAAAATCTCCCCGACAAAATCTCCCTCGAAAAAAAAATGATTATAAAAATAATTTCCCCGGACAAAACCCGGGAGAAGCCTCAAATAAAAAAAAGACATAACACAATAAAACATAACACAATAAACAGTGTATTATTATAAAAAATGTATTATTATAAAAAATGATTATAAAAATAATTTCCCCGGACAAAACCCGGGAGAAGCCTCAAATAAAAAAAAGACATAACACAATAAAACATAACACAATAAACAGTGTATTCAGTATATAAAATATAACAAAAATAACACTATACTTAATACATTATTCGAAAGTATACGCATAGTGTGCGTAAAATTCGTTTTTACACACCCATATGAGTGCGTAAAATGCAACTTTATGAAACAGTGTGCGTAAAGTAAAAAAATTATTTTTACTTTTCTTTACCACGTTTTTCAAAAAAACGTTGTACGGCACATATAAAACAGATTCGACGGGTAACAAAAGAAGAATTTCAATGCGAATTGCGGACGCTATTAATGATGAAGATAATGCTCCAGCTTCCAAAAAAGTGAAAACTACCATAACAGTTACAAAAAAAGAAATAGTTCGTGAAATGTAACTCAGAAATTCAAATCAGAAATTCAGTATTATTGAGCGCATTTTCTCTGTGATGTTATATGTTATATGCAATAATTAATAATTATATTACCAAATAAAGTAATTATAATTATAAACAAAGTTTACTCACAATTAAACACGTTCTGTCTTTTTTGCGATTGCATAATAAATCTATTTCTGTCTTCAGTGGGGGGGCTTCGCCCCCCCCCCCAAACCCCCACCGGGGCTTCGACCCTGCACCCCAGCAGGGGCTTCACCCCTGCACCCGACCAGGGCTTCGCCCCTGGACCCCAGCAGGGGCTTCACCCCTGCACCCCACCGGGGCTTCGCCCGTGGACCCCCGCGTTGTATTCCCCTAAACACAATGCGAATTTTACGCACGTCATGCTAAAAAATATCGTATGCGACTCGGGCGTACGTTTTACCCACTCGCGTGATCGCGTTGCACTCGACGATCACTGCTCGTGTGTAAAATCGCATTTTACGCCCTTGTTGCATAATATACTATTTTTCGAGGGAGATTTTGTCCGGGGAGATTTTGACCGAGGGGAATTTTGTCCGGGGGGATTTTATCCGGGGGAGATTTCGTCCGGGGGGATTTTGTCCGGGAGATTTTGTCCGGGGAGATTATGTCCAGGGAGATTTAGTCCGGACACCCCTTAATGTACAAATAAATATGTTGGTGGTACAAACGGGTACAAACGATAGAGAAACTTAACCCATTTGCAAATTTCGATTATCTTAAAAAATGACGGAGTTATGTGTTGCGAGTTCTTGCATCTCCTTAACCTTTGACCTCCTTAAGGTACAAATAAAAATGTTGGTGGTACAAACGGGTACAAACGATAGATAAGGTTAACTCATTTGCAGATTTCGATTATCTTAAAAAATGACGGACTTATATGTTGCGAGTTCTTGCAGCTCCTTAACCTTTGACCCCCTTGAGGTACAAATGAAAATTTTAGTGGTATAATCGGGTACAAACTATAGATAAGCTGAACCCATTTGTAGATTTCGATTATCTAAAAAAATGGCAGTTATCTGTTTCGAGTTATTGCATCTCCTTAACCTTTGACCCCCTTAAGGTACAAATAAAAATTTTGGTGGTACAAACGGGTACAAACGATAGAGAAGCAAAACCCATTTGCAGATTTCATTTATATTAAAAAATTACGGAGTTATATGTTGCGATTACTTGCAGCTCCTTAACCTTTGACACTCTTAAGGCAGAAATGAAATTTTTGGTGGTCCAAACAGGTACAAACGATAGAGAAGCGTAACCCATTTCCAGATTTCATTTCTCTTCAAAAATGACGGAGTTATGTGTTGCGAGCTCATGCAGCTCCGTAACCTTTGACCCCCTTAAGGTACATATGAAAATTTTGGGGGTACCAACGGCTACAGACAATAGAGAAACTTAACCCATTTGCAGATTTCGATTATCTTAAAAAATGACGGATTTATGTGTTGCGAGTTCTTGCATCTCCTTAACCTTTGACACTCTTAAGGCAGAAATAAAATTTTTGGTGGTCCAAACGGGTACAAACGATAGAGAAGCGTAACCCTTTTCCAGATTTCATTTATCTCAAAAAATGACGGAGTTATGAGTTGCGAGTTATTTCATCTGCTTAACGTTTGACCCCCGTAATGTAAAAATGAAAACTTTGGTGGTACAAACGATAGAGAAGCTTAACCCTTTTGTAGATTTTGATTA
The DNA here is from genome assembly GCA_963970395.1 of Ephialtes manifestator. Taxonomy (NCBI): domain Eukaryota; kingdom Metazoa; phylum Arthropoda; class Insecta; order Hymenoptera; family Ichneumonidae; genus Ephialtes; species Ephialtes manifestator. The sequence goes on from OZ019977.1 coordinate 1,908,631, forward strand.
TCTTCAAAAATTACAGGGTTATCTGTTTCGATTTCTTGCATCTCCATAACCTTTGACCCCCTTGAAGTACAAATAAAAATTTTGGTGGTACAAACGGGTATAAACGATAGAGAAGCTACAGCCATTTGCAGATTTCGATTATCTTAAAAAGTGGCAGAGTTATATGTTGCGATTCCTTGCAGCTCCTTAACCTTTGTCACTCTTAAGGCACAAATGAAATTTTTGGTGGTCCAAACAGGTACAAACGATACAGAAGCGTAACCCGTTTGCAGATTTCATTTATCTTAGAAAATGACGGAGTTATGCGTTGAGGGTTCCTGCAGCTCCTTAACCTTTGAACCCCCTAAGGTACAAATGAAAATTTTGGTGGTACAAACGGGTACAAACGATAGAGAAGCTTAACTCATTTGCAGATTTCGATTATCTTAAAAAATGACGGAGTTATGTTTTGCGAGATCTTGCAGCTTCTTATCCTTTGACCCCCTTAAGGTACAAATGAAAATTTTGGTGGTACAAATGGGTACAAACGATAGAGAAGCGTAATCCATTTGCAGATTTCACTTATCTTAAAAAATGACGAAGTTATGTGTTGCGAGTTATTTCATCTGCTTAACGTTTGACCCACTTAATGTAAAAATGAAAATTTTGGTGGTACAAATGGGTACAAACGATAGAGAAGCGTAACCCATTTGCAGATTTCATTTATCTTAAAACATGACGGAGTTATGTGTTGCGAGTTCTTGCAGCTCCTTAACCTTTGAACTTCTTAAGTAACAAATAAAAATGTTGGTGGTACAAACGGGTACAAATGATAGATAAGGTTAACTCATTTGCAGATTTCAATTATCTTAAAAAATGACGGACTTATATGTTGCGAGTTCTTGCAGCTCCTTAACCTTTGACCCCCTTGAGGTACAAATGAAAATTTTAGTGGTACAAACGGGTACAAACTATAGATAAGCTTAACCCTTTTGTAGATTTCGATTATCTAAAAAAATGGCAGTTATCTGTTTCGAGTTCTTGCATCTGCTTAACCTTTGACCCCCTTAAGGTACAAATAAAAATTTTGGTGGTACAAACGGGTACAAACGATAGAGAAGCTAAACCCATTTGCAGATTTCATTTATCTTAAATAATAACGGAGTTATGTGTTGCGAGTTTTTGCACCTGCTTAACCTTTGACCCCCATAAGGTACAAATGAAAATTTTGGTGGTACACACGGGTACAAACGATAGAGAAGAGTAACCCATTTGCAGATTCCATTTATCTTAAAAAATGACAGAGTTTTCTGTTTCGAGTTCTTGCAATTCCTTACCCTTTGTCCCCCTTAAGGTACAAATTAAAATTTTGGTGGTATAAATGTGTACAAACGATAGAGAAGCGTAACCCATTTGCAGATTTCATTTATCTTAAATAATGACGGAGTTATGTGTTGTGAGTTCTTGCAGCTTCTTAACCTTTGACCCCCTTAATGCACAAATGAAATTTTTGGTGGTACAAACGGGTACAAACGATGGAAAACCGTAACCCATTTGCTGATTTCATTTACCTTAAAAAATGACGGAGATATGTTTTCCGAGTTCTTGCTGCTCCTTAACCTTTGACCCCCTTAAGGTACAAATGAAAATTTTGGTGGTCCGATCGGGTACAAACGATAGTGAGGCTTAACCCAATTACAAATTTCGATTACATTAAGAAATGGCGGAGTTATGTGTTGCGATTACTTGCATCTTCTTAACCTTTGACCCCCTTAAGGTACAAATGAAAATTTTGGTGGTACAGACGGGTACAAACGATAGAGAAGCTTAACTCATGTGCAGATTTCGATTATCTTGAAAAATATGGGCATTATGTGTTTCAAGTTCTTGCAGCTCCTTAACATTTGACCCCCTTAAGGCACAAATGAAAATTTTGGTGGTTCAAACGGGTACAACCGATAGAGAAGCTTAACTCATTTGCAGATTTCGATTATCTTAAAAAATTGCGGAGTTATGTTTTGCGAGATCTTGCAGCTTCTTATCCTTTGACCCCCCTAAGGTACAAATGAAAATTTTGGTGGTGCGATCGGGTACAAACGATAGTGAAGCTTAACCCATTTGCAAAATTCGATTACATTAAAAAATGTCGGAGTAATGTGTTACGAGTTCTTGCAGCTCCTTAAGCTTTGACACGCTGCGAGTTCTTGCAACTCCTTAACCTTTGACCCTCTTAAGGCACAAATGAAATTTTTGGTGGTCCAAACAGGTACAAACGATACAGAAGCGTAACCCATTTGCAGATTTCGATTAGCTTAAAAAATGGCAGAGTTATCTGTTTCGAGTTATTGCAGTTCGTTACCCTTTGACCCCATTAAGGTACAAATGAAAATTTTGGTGGCACAAACGGGTACAAACGATAGAGAAGCTGAACCCATTTGCATATTCCGATTATATTAAAAAATAACGGAGTTATGTGTTGCGATTACTTGCAGCTCCTTAACCTTTGACCCCCTTGAGGTAAGAATGAAAATTTTAGTGGTATAAACGGGAACAAACGATAGAGAAGCGTAACCCATTTGCAGATTTCATTTATCTTAAAAAATGACGGAGTAATGTGTTGCGAGTTCTTGCAGCTCCTTAACCTTTGACCCCCTACGAGTACTTGCAACTCCTTAACCTTTGACCCTCTTAAGGCACAAATGAAGTTTTTCGTGGTCCAAACAGGTACAAACGATAGAGAAGCGTAACCCATTTGCAGATTTCATTTATCTTAAAACATGACGGAATTATGTGTTGCGAGTTCTTGCAGCTCCTTAACCTTTGACACCCTTAAAGTCCAAATAAAAATTTTGGTGGTACAAATGTTTATAAACGATAGAGAAGCTAAACCCATTTGCAGATTTCGATTACCTTAAAAAATGACAGAGTTATCTTTTTCGAGTTCTTGCAGTTTGTTACACTTTGATCCCCTTAAAGTACAAGTAAAGATTTTGGTGGTACAAACGGGTATAAACGATAGAGAAGCGTAACCCATTTGCAGATTTCATTTATCTTAAAAAATGACGGAGTTATGTGTTGCGAGGTCTTGCATCTCTATAACCTTTGACCCCCTTAATGTACACATTAAAATTTTGGTGGTACAAACAGGTACAAACGATAGAGAAACTTAACCCATTTGCAGATTTCGATTATCTTAACCAATGACGGCGATATGTGTTGCGAGTTCTTGCATCTCCTTAACATTTGACCGCCTTAAGGTACAAATAAAAATGTTGGTGGTACAAACGGGTACAAACGATAGATAAGCTTAACTCATTTGCAGATTTCGATTATCTTAAAAAATGACGGAGTTATATGTTGCGAGTTCTTGCAGCTCCTTAACCTTTGACCCCCTTGAGAAACAAATGAAAATTTTAGTGGTACAAACGGGTACAAACGATAGAGAAGCTTAACCCTTTTGTAGATTTCGATTATCTTAAAAAATTACAGAGTTATCTGCTGCGAGTTCTTGCATCTCCTTAACCTTTGACCCCCTTATAGAACAAATAAAAATTTTGGTGGTACAAACGGGTATAAACGATAGAGAAGTTAAACCCATTTGCAGATTTCGATTACCTTAAAAAATGACAGAGTTATCTGTTTCGAGTTCTTGCAGTTCGTTACCCTTTGATCCTCTTAAGGTACAAATGAAAATTTTGGTGGTACAAACGGGTACAAACGATAGAGGAGCTAAACCGATTTCCAGATTCTATTTATCTTAAAAAATGACGGAGTTATATGATGCGAATGCTTGCAGCTACTTAACCTTTGACCCCCTTAATGCACAAATGAAATTTTTGGTGGTACAAACGGGTACAAACGATGGAGAAGCGTAACTAATTTGTAGATTTCATTTATCTTAAAAAATGACAGAGTTATGTGTTCCGAATTCTAACAGCTATATAACCTTTTGACTCCCTTAATGCACAAATGAAATTTTGGGTGGTACAAACGGGTACAAACGATGGAGAAGCGAAACCCATTTTCAGATCTTAAAAAATGACAGAGTTTTCTGTTTCGAGTTCTTGCAGTTCCTTACTCTTTGTCCCCCTTAAGGTACAAATGATATAATTGGTGGTACAAATGGGTACAAACGATAGAGAAGCGTAACCCATTTGCAGATTTCATTTATCTTAAATAATGACGGAGTTATGTGTTGTGAGTTCTTGCAGCTCCTAAATCTTTGACCCCCTTAATGCACAAATTAAATTTTTGGTGGTACAAACGGGTACAAACGATAGAGAAGCTTAACTCATTTGCAGATTTCATTTACCTTAAAAAATGACGGAGATATGTTTTCCGAGTTCTTGCTGCTCCTTAACCTTTGACCCCCTTAAGGTACAAATGAAAATTTTGGTGGTCCGATCGGGTACAAACGATATAGAAGCTTAAGCCATTTGCATATTTCGATTATATTAAAAAATGACGAAGTTATGTGTTGCGAGTTATTTCATCTGCTTAACGTTTGACCCACTTAATGTAAAAATGAAAATTTTGGTGGTACAAATGGGTACAAACGATAGAGAAGCGTAACCCATTTGCAGATTTCATTTATCTTAAAACATGACGGAGTTATGTGTTGCGAGTTCTTGCAGCTCCTTAACCTTTGAACTTCTTAAGTAACAAATAAAAATGTTGGTGGTACAAACGGGTACAAATGATAGATAAGGTTAACTCATTTGCAGATTTCAATTATCTTAAAAAATGACGGACTTATATGTTGCGAGTTCTTGCAGCTCCTTAACCTTTGACCCCCTTGAGGTACAAATGAAAATTTTAGTGGTACAAACGGGTACAAACTATAGATAAGCTTAACCCTTTTGTAGATTTCGATTATCTAAAAAAATGGCAGTTATCTGTTTCGAGTTCTTGCATCTGCTTAACCTTTGACCCCCTTAAGGTACAAATAAAAATTTTGGTGGTACAAACGGGTACAAACGATAGAGAAGCTAAACCCATTTGCAGATTTCATTTATCTTAAATAATAACGGAGTTATGTGTTGCGAGTTTTTGCACCTGCTTAACCTTTGACCCCCATAAGGTACAAATGAAAATTTTGGTGGTACACACGGGTACAAACGATAGAGAAGAGTAACCCATTTGCAGATTCCATTTATCTTAAAAAATGACAGAGTTTTCTGTTTCGAGTTCTTGCAATTCCTTACCCTTTGTCCCCCTTAAGGTACAAATTAAAATTTTGGTGGTATAAATGTGTACAAACGATAGAGAAGCGTAACCCATTTGCAGATTTCATTTATCTTAAATAATGACGGAGTTATGTGTTGTGAGTTCTTGCAGCTTCTTAACCTTTGACCCCCTTAATGCACAAATGAAATTTTTGGTGGTACAAACGGGTACAAACGATGGAAAACCGTAACCCATTTGCTGATTTCATTTACCTTAAAAAATGACGGAGATATGTTTTCCGAGTTCTTGCTGCTCCTTAACCTTTGACCCCCTTAAGGTACAAATGAAAATTTTGGTGGTCCGATCGGGTACAAACGATAGTGAGGCTTAACCCAATTACAAATTTCGATTACATTAAGAAATGGCGGAGTTATGTGTTGCGATTACTTGCATCTTCTTAACCTTTGACCCCCTTAAGGTACAAATGAAAATTTTGGTGGTACAGACGGGTACAAACGATAGAGAAGCTTAACTCATGTGCAGATTTCGATTATCTTGAAAAATATGGGCATTATGTGTTTCAAGTTCTTGCAGCTCCTTAACATTTGACCCCCTTAAGGCACAAATGAAAATTTTGGTGGTTCAAACGGGTACAACCGATAGAGAAGCTTAACTCATTTGCAGATTTCGATTATCTTAAAAAATTGCGGAGTTATGTTTTGCGAGATCTTGCAGCTTCTTATCCTTTGACCCCCCTAAGGTACAAATGAAAATTTTGGTGGTGCGATCGGGTACAAACGATAGTGAAGCTTAACCCATTTGCAAAATTCGATTACATTAAAACATGTCGGAGTAATGTGTTACGAGTTCTTGCAGCTCCTTAAGCTTTGACACGCTGCGAGTTCTTGCAACTCCTTAACCTTTGACCCTCTTAAGGCACAAATAAAATTTTTGGTGGTCCAAACAGGTACAAACGATACAGAAGCGTAACCCATTTGCAGATTTCGATTAGCTTAAAAAATGGCAGAGTTATCTGTTTCGAGTTATTGCAGTTCGTTACCCTTTGACCCCATTAAGGTACAAATGAAAATTTTGGTGGCACAAACGGGTACAAACGATAGAGAAGCTGAACCCATTTGCATATTCCGATTATATTAAAAAATAACGGAGTTATGTGTTGCGATTACTTGCAGCTCCTTAACCTTTGACCCCCTTGAGGTAAGAATGAAAATTTTAGTGGTATAAACGGGAACAAACGACAGAGAAGCGTAACCCATTTGCAGATTTCATTTATCTTAAAAAATGACGGAGTAATGTGTTGCGAGTTCTTGCAGCTCCTTAACCTTTGACCCCCTACGAGTACTTGCAACTCCTTAACCTTTGACCCTCTTAAGGCACAAATGAAGTTTTTCGTGGTCCAAACAGGTACAAACGATAGAGAAGCGTAACCCATTTGCAGATTTCATTTATCTTAAAACATGACGGAATTATGTGTTGCGAGTTCTTGCAGCTCCTTACCCTTTGACACCCTTAAAGTCCAAATAAAAATTTTGGTGGTACAAATGTTTATAAACGATAGAGAAGCTAAACCCATTTGCAGATTTCGATTACCTTAAAAAATGACAGAGTTATCTTTTTCGAGTTCTTGCAGTTTGTTACACTTTGATCCCCTTAAAGTACAAGTAAAGATTTTGGTGGTACAAACGGGTATAAACGATAGAGAAGCGTAACCCATTTGCAGATTTCATTTATCTTAAAAAATGACGGAGTTATGTGTTGCGAGGTCTTGCATCTCTATAACCTTTGACTCCCTTAATGTACACATTAAAATTTTGGTGGTACAAACAGGTACAAACGATAGAGAAACTTAACCCATTTGCAGATTTCGATTATCTTAACCAATGACGGCGATATGTGTTGCGAGTTCTTGCATCTCCTTAACATTTGACCGCCTTAAGGTACAAATAAAAATGTTGGTGGTACAAACGGGTACAAACGATAGATAAGCTTAACTCATTTGCAGATTTCGATTATCTTAAAAAATGACGGAGTTATATGTTGCGAGTTCTTGCAGCTCCTTAACCTTTGACCCCCTTGAGAAACAAATGAAAATTTTAGTGGTACAAACGGGTACAAACGATAGAGAAGCTTAACCCTTTTGTAGATTTCGATTATCTTAAAAAATTACAGAGTTATCTGCTGCGAGTTCTTGCATCTCCTTAACCTTTGACCCCCTTATAGAACAAATAAAAATTTTGGTGGTACAAACGGGTATAAACGATAGAGAAGTTAAACCCATTTGCAGATTTCGATTACCTTAAAAAATGACAGAGTTATCTGTTTCGAGTTCTTGCAGTTCGTTACCCTTTGATCCTCTTAAGGTACAAATGAAAATTTTGGTGGTACAAACGGGTACAAACGATAGAGGAGCTAAACCGATTTCCAGATTCTATTTATCTTAAAAAATGACGGAGTTATATGATGCGAATGCTTGCAGCTACTTAACCTTTGACCCCCTTAATGCACAAATGAAATTTTTGGTGGTACAAACGGGTACAAACGATGGAGAAGCGTAACCAATTTGTAGATTTCATTTATCTTAAAAAATGACAGAGTTATGTGTTCCGAATTCTAACAGCTATATAACCTTTTGACTCCCTTAATGCACAAATGAAATTTTGGGTGGTACAAACGGGTACAAACGATGGAGAAGCGAAACCCATTTGCAGATCTTAAAAAATGACAGAGTTTTCTGTTTCGAGTTCTTGCAGTTCCTTACTCTTTGTCCCCCTTAAGGTACAAATGATATAATTGGTGGTACAAATGGATACAAACGATAGAGAAGCGTAACCCATTTGCAGATTTCATTTATCTTAAATAATGACGGAGTTATGTGTTGTGAGTTCTTGCAGCTCCTAAATCTTTGACCCCCTTAATGCACAAATTAAATTTTTGGTGGTACAAACGGGTACAAACGATGGAAAAGCGTAACCCATTTGCTGATTTCATTTACCTTAAAACATGACGGAGATATGTTTTCCGAGTTCTTGCTGCTCCTTAACCTTTGACCCCCTTAAGGTACAAATGAAAATTTTGGTGGTCCGATCGGGTACAAACGATATAGAAGCTTAAGCCATTTGCATATTTCGATTATATTAAAAAATGTCGGAATTATGTTTTGCGAGCTCTTGCAGCTTCTTAACCTTTGACCCCCTGCGAGTTCTTGGAAATCCTTAACGTCTGACCCTCTTAAGGCACAAATGAAATTTTTGGTGGTCCAAACAGGTACAAACTATAGAGAAGCGTAACCCATTTGCAGATATCATTTATCTTAAAAAATGACGGAGTTATGCGTTGCGGGTTCCTGCAGCTCCTTAACCTTTGAACCCCTTAAGATACAAATGAAAATTTTGGTGGTACAAACGGGTACAAACGATAGAGAAGCTTAACCCATTTGCAGTTTTCGATTATCTTGAAAAATAACGGAATTATGTGTTGCGAGTTCTTGCAGCTCCTTAACCGTTCACCCCTTACGGTACAAATGAAAATTTTGTTGGTGCAAACGGGTACAAACGATAGAGAAGCTTAAGCCATTTGCATATTTCGATTATATTAAAAAATGTCGGAGTTATGTTTTGCGAGTTCTTGCAGCTTCTTAACCTTTGACCCCCTTAAGGTACAAATGAAAGTTTTGGTAGTACAGACGGGCACAAACGATAGAGAAGCTTAACTCATTTGCAGATTTCGATTATCTTAAAAAATAACGGAGTTATGTGTTGCGAATTCTTGCAGCACCTTAACCTTTGACCCCCTTGAGGTACGAATGAAAATTTGAGTGGCACATACAGGTACAAACGATAGAGAAGCTTAACCATTTTGTAGATTTCGATTATCTTAAAAAATGACAGTTATCTGTTCCGAGTTCTTGCAGCTCCTTAACCTTTGACCCACTTGAGGTTCTTGCAGTCCCTTACGCTTTGTCCCCCTCAAGGTACAAATGAAAATTTTGGTGGTGCAAACGGGTACAAACGATATAGAAGCTTAAGCCATTTGCATATTTCGATTATATTAAAAAATGTCGGAATTATGTTTTGCGAGTTCTTGCAGCTTCTTAACCTTTGACCCCCTGCGAGTTCTTGCAAATCCTTAACGTTTGACCCTCTTAAGGCACAAATGAAATTTTTGGTGGTCCAAACAGGTACAAACTATAGAGAAGCGTAACCCATTTGCAGATATCATTTATCTTAAAAAATGACGGAGTTATGCGTTGCGGGTTCCTGCAGCTCCTTAACCCTTGAACCCCTTAAGATACAAATGAAAATTTTGGTGGTACAAACGGGTACAAACGATAGAGAAGCTTAACCCATTTGCAGTTTTCGATTATCTTGACAAATAACGGAATTATGTGTTGCGAGTTCTTGCAGCTCCTTAACCGTTCACCCCTTAAGGTACAAATGAAAATTTTGTTGGTGCAAACGGGTACAAACGATAGAGAAGCTTAAGCCATTTGCATATTTCGATTATATTAAAAAATTTCGGAGTTATGTTTTGCGAGTTCTTGCAGCTTCTTAACCTTTGACCCCCTTAAGGTACAAATGAAAATTTTGGTAGTACAGACGGGCACAAACGATAGAGAAGCTTAACTCATTTGCAGATTTCGATTATCTTAAAAAATGACGGAGTTATGTGTTGCGAATTCTTGCAGCACCTTAACCTTTGACCCCCTTGAGGTACGAATGAAGATTTGAGTGGCACATACAGGTACAAACGATACAGAAGCTTAACCATTTTGTAGATTTCGATTATCTTAAAAAATGACAGTTATCTGTTCCGAGTTCTTGCAGCTCCTTAACCTTTGACCCACTTGAGGTTCTTGCAGTTCCTTACCCTTTGTCCCCCTCAAGGTACAAATGAAAATTTTGGTGGTACAAATGGGTACAAACGATAGAGAAGCTTAAACCATTTGCAGATTTCGATTATCTTAAAAAATGACGGAGTTATGTTTTGCGAGTTCTTGCAGATTCTTAACCTTTGACACCTTTATTGCACAAATGAAACTTTTGGTGGTACAAACGGGTACAAACGATGGAGAAGCGTAACGAATTTGTAGATGTCATTTATCTTAAAAAATGACGGAGTTATGTGTTCAGAATTCTAACAGCTATATAACCTTTTGACTCCCGTAATGCACAAATGAAATTTTGGGTGGTACAAACGGGTACAAACGATGGAGAAGCGAAACCCATTTGCAGATTTCATTTATCTTAAATAATAACGGAGTTATGTGTTGCGAGTTCTTGCAGCTCCTTAACCTTTGACCCCCTTAAGGCACAAATGAAAATTTTGGTGGTACAAACGGGTACAAACGATAGAGAAGCTTAACTCATTTGCAGATTTCGATTATCTTGAAAAATAACGGAATTATGTGTTGCGAGTTGTTGCAGCTCCTTAACCTTTGACCCCCTTAAGGTACAAATGAAAATTTTGGTGGCACAAATGGGTACAAACGATAGAGAAGCTAAACGCATTTGCAGATTTCATTTTTCTTAAAAAATGACGGAGTTATATGTTGCAAGTTCTTGCAGCTCCTTAACCTTCGACACTCTTAAGGCAGAAATGAAATTTTTGGTGGTCCAAACAGGTACAAACGATAGAGAAGCGTATCCCATTTCCAGATTTCATTTATCTTAAAAAATGACGGAGTTATGTGATGCGAGTTCTTATATCTCTATAACCTTTGACCCCCTTAAAGTACACATAAAAATTTTGGTGGTACAAACGGGTACAAACGATAGAGAAACTTAACCCATTTGCAGATTTCGATTATCTTAAAAAATGACAGAGTTATCTTTTTCGAGTTCTTGCAGTTCGTTACACTTTGACACCCTTATTGCACAAATGAAACTTTTGGTGGTACAAACGGGTACAAACGATGGAAAACCGTAACCCATTTGCTGATTTCATTCACCTTAAAAAATGACGGAGATATGTTTTCCGAGTTCTAAGAGCTATATAACCTTTTGACTCCCTTAATGTACAAATGAAATTTTGGGTGGTACAAACGGGTACAAACGATGGAGAAGCGAAACCCATTTGCAGATTTCATTTATCTTAAATAATAACGGAGTTATGTGTTGCGAGTTCTTGCAGCTCCTTAACCTTTGACCCCCTTAAGGCACAAATGAAAATTTTGGTGGTACAAACGGGTACAAAGGATAGAGAAGCTTAACTCATTTGCAGATTTCGATTATCTTAAAAAATGACGGAGTTATGTTTTGCGAGTTCTTGCAGTTTCTTAACCTTTGACCCCCTTAAGGTACCAATGTAAATATTGGTGGTACAACCGGGTACAAATGATAGAGAAGCGTAACCTATTTGCAGATTTGATTACCTTAAAAAATGACAGTATTCTGTTTCGAGTTCTTGCAGTTCCTTAACCTTTGTCACCCTAAAGGTACAAATGAAAATTTTGGTGCTACAAATGGGTACAAACGATAGAGTAGCTAAACCCATTTGCAGATTTCATTTATCTTAAAAAATGACGGAGTTATATGTTGCGAGTTATGCAGCTCCTTAACCTTTAAACCCCTTAATGCACAAATGAAACTTTTGGTGGTACAAATGGGAACAAACGATGAAAAAGCGTAACACATTTGTAGATTTCATTTATCTTAAAAAATGACGGAGTTATGTGTTCCGAGTTATTACAGCTATTTAACCTTTTGACTCCCTTAATGCAAAAATAAAATAATTGGTGGTACAAACGGGTACAAACGATGGAGAAGCGTAACCCATTTGCAGATTTCATTTATCTTAAATAATAACGGAGTTATGTGTTGCGAGTTTTTGCACCTGCTTAACCTTTGACCCCCATAAGGTACAAATGAAAATTTTGGTGGTACACACGGGTACAAACGATAGAGAAGAGTAACCCATTTGCAGATTCCATTTATCTTAAAAAATGACAGAGTTTTCTGTTTCGAGTTCTTGCAATTCCTTACCCTTTGTCCCCCTTAAGGTACAAATTAAAATTTTGGTGGTACAAATGTGTACAAACGATAGAGAAGCGTAACCCATTTGCAGATTTCATTTATCTTAAATAATAACGGAGTTATGTGTTGCGAGTTTTTGCACCTGCTTAACCTTTGACCCCCATAAGGTACAAATGAAAATTTTGGTGGTGCAAACGGGTACAAACGATATAGAAGCTTAAGCCATTTGCATATTTCGATTATATTAAAAAATGTCGGAATTATGTTTTGCGAGTTCTTGCAGCTTCTTAACATTTGACCCCCTTAAGGAACAAATGAAAATTTTGGTGGTACAGACGGGTACAAACGATAGAGAAGCTTAATTGATTTGCAGATTTCGATTATCTTAAAAAATGACGGAGTTATGTATTGCGAATTCTTGCAGCTCCTTAATCTTTGATCCCCTTGAGGTACGAATGAAAATTTGAGTGGCACAAACAGGTACAAACGATAGAGACGCTTAACCATTTTGTAGATTTCGATTATCGTAAAAAATGACAGATATCTGTTCCGAGTTCTTGCAGCTCCTTAACCTTTGACCCCCTTGAGGTTCTTGCAGTTCCTTACCCTTTGTCCCCCTCAAGGTTCAAATAAAAATTTTGGTGGTACAAATGGGTACAAACGATAGAGAAGCTTAACCCATTGGCAGATTTCATTTATCTTAAAAAATGACGGAGTTATATGTTGCGAGTTCTTGCAGATCCTTAACATTTGACACCCTTATTGCACAAATGAAACTTTTCGTGGTACAAACGGGTACAAACGATGGAGAAGCGTAACCCATTTGTAGATTTCATTTATCTTAAAATATGACGGAGTTATGTGTTCCGAATTCTAACAGCTATATAACCTTTTGACTCCCTTAATGCACAAATGAAATTTAGCGTGGTACAAACGGGTACAAACGATGGAGAAGCGTAACCCATTTGCAGATAGCATTTATCTTAAAAAATGACGGAGTAATATTGTTGCGAGTTCTTGCAGCTCCTTAACCTTTGACCCCCTTAAGGTACAAATCAAAATTTTGGTGGTGCGATCGGGTACAAACGATAGTGAGGCTTAACCCATTTTCAAATTTCGATTACATTAAGAAATGGCGGAGTTATGTGTTGCGATTAATTGCATCTTCTTAAACTTTGACCCCCTTAAGATACAAATGAAAATTTTAGTGGTACAGACGGGTACAAACGATAGAGAAGCTTAACTCATTTGCAGATTTCGATTATCTTAAAAAATGATGGAGTTATGTTTTGCGAGATGTTGCAGCTTCTTATCCTTTGACCCCGCTAAGGTACAAATGAAAATTTTGGTGGTGCGATCGGGTACAAACGATAGTGAAGCTTAACCCATTTGCAAATTTCGATTACATTTAAAAATGTCGGAGTAATGTGTTGCGAGTTCTTGCAGCTCCTTAACCTTTGACCCCCTGCGAGTACTTGCAACTCCTTAACCTTTGACCCTCTTAAGGCAACAATGAAATTTTTGGTGATCCAACCAGGTACAAACGATACAGAAGCGTACCCCATTTTCAGATTTCATTTATCTTAAAAAATGACGGAGTTATGCGTTGCGGTTTCCTGCAGCTCCTTAACCTTTGAACCCGTTAAGGTACAAATGAAATTTTTGGTGGTACAAACGGGTACAAACGATGGAGAAGCGTAACCAATTTGTAGATTTCATTTATCTTAAAAAATGACGGAGTTATGTGTTCCGAATGCTAACAGCTCTATAACCTTTTGACTCCCTTAATGCACAAATGAAATTTTGGGTGGTACAAACGGGTACAAACGATCGAGAAGCGAAACCCATTTGCAGATTTCATTTATCTTAAATAATAACGGAGTTATGTGTTGCGAGTTTTTGCACCTGCTTAACCTTTGACCCCCATAAGGTATAAATGAAAATTTTGGTGGCACAAACGGGTTCAAACGATAGAGAAGCTTAACCCATTTGCAGATTTCGATTATCTTGAAAAATAAGGGAATTAAGTGTTGCGAGTTCTTGCAGCTCCTTAGCCTTTGACCCCCTTAAGGCACAAATAAAAATTTTGGTGGTACAAACGGGTACAAACGATGGAGAAGCGTATCCAATTTGTAGATTTCATTTATCTTGAAAAATGACGGAGTTATGTGTTCCGAATTCTAACAGCTATTTAACCTTTTAACTCCCTTAATGCACAAATAAAATAATTGGTGGTACAAACGGGTACAAACGATGGAGAAGCGTAACCCATTTGCAGATTTCATTTACCTTAAATAATAACGGAGTTATGTGTTGCGAGTTTTTGCACCTGCTTAACCTTTGACCCGCATAAGGTACAAATGAAAATTTTGGTGGTACACATGGGTACAAACGATAGAGAAGAGTAACTCATTTGCAGATTCCATTTATCTTAAAAAATGACAGAGTTTTCTGTTTCGAGTTCTTGCAGTTCCTTACCCTTTGGCCCCCTTAAGGTACAAATGAAAATTTTGGTGGTACAAATGGATACAAACGATCGAGAAGCGTAACCCATTTGCAGATTTCATTTATCTTAAATAATGACGGAGTTATGTGTTGTGAGTTCTTGTAGCTCCTTAACGTTTGACCCCCATAATGAACAAATGAAATTTTTGGTGGTACAAACGGGTACAAACGATGGAAAAGCGTAACCCATTTGCTGATTTCATTTACCTTAAAAATGTCGGAGATATGTTTTCCGAGTTCTTGCTGCTCCTTAACCTTTGACCCCCTTAAGGTACAAATGAAAATTTTGGTGGTGCGATCGGGTACAAACGATAGTGAGGCTTAACCCATTTGCAAATTTCGATTACATTAAGAAATGGCGGAGTTATGTGTTGCGATTACTTGCATCTTCTTAACCTTTGACCCCCTTAAGGTACAAATGAAAATTTTGGTGGTGCGATCGGGTACAAACGATAGTGAAGCTTAACCCATTTGCAAATTTCGATTACATTAAAAAATGTCGGAGTAATGTGTTGCGAGTTCTTGCAGCTCCTTAACCTTTGACCCCCTGCGAGTACTTGCAACTACTTAACCTTTGACCCTCTTAAGGCAACAATGAAATTTTTGGTGATCCAAACAGGTACAAACGATACTGAAGCGTACCCCATTTTCAGATTTCATTTATCTTAAAAAATGACGGAGTTATGCGTTGCGGGTTCCTGCAGCTCCTTAACCTTTGAACCCGTTAAGGTACAAATGAAAATTTTGGTGGTACAAATGGGTACAAACGATAGAGAAGCTTAACCCATTGGCAGATTTCATTTATCTTAAAAAATGACGGAGTTATATGTTGCGAGTTCTTGCAGATCCTTAACCTTTGACACCCTAAAGATACAAATGAAAATTTTGGTGCTACAAATGGGTACAAACGATAGAGTAGCTAAACCCATTTGCAGATTTCATTTATCTTAAAAAATGACGGAGTTATATGTTGCAAGTTATGCAGCTCCTTAACCTTTAAACCCCTTAATGCACAAATGAAACTTTTGGTGGTACAAATGGGAACAAACGATGGAGAAGCGTAACCCATTTGCAGATTACATTTATCTTAAATAATAACGGAGTTATGTGTTGCGAGTTTTTGCACCTGCTTAACCTTTGACCCCCATAAGGTACAAATGAATATTTTGGTGGTACCCACGGGTACAAACGATAGAGAAGAGTAACCCATTTGCAGATTCCATTTATCTTAAAAAATGACAGAGTTTTCTGTTTCGAGTTTATGCAGTTCCTTACCCTTTGTCCCCCTTAAGGTACAAATGAAAATTTTGGTGGTACAAATGGGTACAAACGATAGAGAAGCGTAACACATTTGCAGATTTCATTTCTCTTAAATAATGACGGAGTTATGTGTTGTGAGTTCTTGCAGTTCCTTAACCTTTGACCCCCTTAATGCACAAATGAAATTTTTGGTGGTACAAACGGGTACAAATGATGGAAAAGCGTAACCCATTTGCTGATTTCATTTACCTTAAAAAATGACGGAGATATTTTTTCCGAGTCCTTGCAGCTCCGTAACCTTTGACCCCCTTAAGGTACAAATGAAAATTTTGGTGGTATGATCGGGTACAACCGATAGTGAAGCTTAACCCATTTGCAAATTTCGATTACATTAAAAAATGGCGGAGTTATGTGTTGCGATAGTAGAAGAGGCCCACGATCGCGAGACAGAAGGGGCGTGGCCTAGTGGCGCCAGGCGCCAGAGGGGGCGTGGCCTAGTGGCGCCATAAAGGGGGCGTGGTGGGGGTAACCCCTCCCCCTCCCTATAATGCCTTCCCCCCCTCCCTTGAGTGCCCTCCCTCCCAGACAAGCCCTCTAATTGTCCCTCCCTCTTCCCACCCGGTCCCTCCCTTAAGTGCCCACCCTCCCATACAAGTCCTTTAATTGTCCCTCCCCCCTTTCCACCCCTTAACGAGAGAACGACTGTGATTCGTCTCTATACTTGTCCACCACCCCCTCCTTGTACGTGTGTCGTGTTAACTTACCCCTACAAGACCTCTAATTGACCCTCCCTCTTCCCACCCCTTAACGAGAGAACGACTGTGATTCGTCAGTAGAAGAGGCCCACGATCGCGAGACAGAAGGGGCGTGGCCTAGTGGCGCCAGGCGCCAGAGGGGGCGTGGCCTAGTGGCGCCATAAAGGGGGCGTGGTGGGGGTAACCCCTCCCCCTCCCTATAATGCCTTCCTCCCCTCCCTTGAGTGCCCTCCCTCCCAGACAAGCCCTCTAATTGTCCCTCCCTCTTCCCACCCGGTCCCTCCCTTAAGTGCCCACCCTCCCATACAAGTCCTTTAATTGTCCCTCCCCCCTTTCCACCCCTTAACGAGAGAACGACTGTGATTCGTCTCTATACTTGTCCACCACCCCCTCCTTGTACGTGTGTCGTGTTAACTTACCCCTACAAGACCTCTAATTGACCCTCCCTCTTCCCACCCCTTAACGAGAGAACGACTGTGATTCGTCTCTATACTTGTCCACCACCCCCTCCCTGTATGTGTGTCGTGTTAACTTACCCCTCTTCTCCTCCCTTTTGTTTCCGCCCGCGCTGTGGACCAAGATCGCGAAAGCACCACGTGCTTCGTGCATTCTGCTGGGGTCCGAAAATCGACAGTGGTGCCGCCGGTGAGCGTCGCCGTAAGTCCCGAGCGGTGGCCCGGGATCGCGAGAGACTACGTGCCCTCGGCGCTCCGCCGCGTGTCTGACTGAGAGGCGTCGTGCTCTCATCGCTCCGCTGTGGGTCCGACTGAGAGTCGACGGTGGCGCCGCCGGTGAGTCTCATCTGAAGTCCCAGCCGGTGGCCCAAGATCGCGAGAGACGGCGTGCTCTCGGCGCCCCGCCGTGGGTCCGACTGAGAGTCGATGGTGGCGCCGCCGGTGAGCGTCGCCGGAAGTCCCAAGCGGTGGCCCAAGATCGCGAGAGGCGGTGTGTGCTCAGCGCTCCGTCGCGTGTCCGACTGAGAGGCGGCGGTGGCGCCACCGGTGGTCGTTGTTGTAAGTCACGGCTGGTGGTCAAGGATCGCGAGAGACCCGTGTGCTCCGTGGTATCCGACTGCCCGTCTACAGTGGCGACGCACGTGAGAGTGATATCAAATAGCGCACGCGTCCGCGAGAACCCCCACCCGCCGCGACCCCCTCCCACAGCGCTCCCACCTTTACCCACCAGCGCGAGATGGTCGGCGCGTCCGTATACTCGTTCTTCTCGCGCTTTTTCATGCTTATTCTAATGTCTATGAGAAATGGATTCTTCGAATAAATTAACACTTACATATTTATAAATTTGTTTATTTAATTATTGTTTATGTTTACAATATTTATATACATATATATACATACGAACACACGCAGCCGCGCCAAATTACTAAAACTAAAAATACTGTACTTAAGAGAATTCGCTTATAAACACCGCATGTTATTAGTATTACCTGGGTTTAACTTCTTCATTTGGCTGCAGCCAATGTCTTCTTGTTAATTTCCAACATTTTCTTTACCTCGTTTGTGATATATGGAATACAAAATACCTTTAGTTCTACGAACACTACATCGAATAAGTGACCGTAGAAAGAGGGGTCCATTCTGTGCTGTACAGCGTCATGCAAAGACTTTGCGTTTAGTGTAAAAAGTTCTTTAACTCGAGCTTCATTTACGTTTTCGGATGATTCATTAGCTGGAATGTGAAGAAGCAATTCTGCACACAGAGTATCAATACACGTTTTGACACTAGAGGCAAATCGTTGAAGTCGTCTGAAGCGCTCCTCGACGCAGACCGTCACGTTGCATAGACCGTCAAATGATGTTTTTTGCATAACAACTGCTGGTGAATAATGACTCTTCTTTTTCTTCGGTGGTGGAGGGTCTAGCTGAGATTCCTCGTTATTGTCATCAGCTTCCTCGGTGGTTGACTCTTCAGGTCGCCGATCGAACACAACAGCCTTTGACCCAAACGCTGTTGTAAAGCAAACCTCGAAGTCCTCGATTTTGAGTGGCGGCGAGTTGGTACGATCGCTCTTCCAACCATAACTTTTGCAACTCGTGAAATGAGCACTTATATCTTCATAGCAGTCTTGTAGTTTACTCCACGCCGAAGATTCAAACACTATCCCTCCTGACGAGTTATTATTTTGTAATTTCACAATAGGTACAATTTCTCCATTTGCACGTGGTTGAAGACCAACACTTATTTTTTTGGTCTCCGAAGCGTTGAGATTATATGTCGACCCCAGAAGTAGTGGTGATTCTAATTTTTTCTTCTCTTCAGTTGACAGAATACGGTACATGGTGTTCACACTTAAATCTGAAGTACTCATGTCGAAAATGTGCTTCAACCACAATGGAGCGTGTACACGTATGGGAGAGAACACTGCAGCACGATTTATCGATGCGTAGTTTAACTATATTTATGTTTGATGTAGTATGGAACCGCTCACTGGTCTTTCTGGTGGTCACCCCGTTGCCAGTCTTTTTTATATATGCCGCGTACGAACCCTCTCCACCATATAATAGAAGGTAGTTTATGGTGGGGGAAACGGTTTACATATGCGTCATCGATGCATTGTTGTTGTGGTATTATATTTTCAGACATGGTTAATCTACAGCAAACGGTTATCTTGCTAGGTTCCCAGAAAAGTTGAGTGCACTCTTTCACCCACCGCTAATGTATTTTTATGACCTATAAATTGTGTCACGATAGTCTAAAGGTATGTACGGCGGGGTGAGGGTGGCTCTTAAAATTCTCTCAAAAGGAAAATTTTATCTTTGCCTACCAAAAAGCTTGATTTGGACCACTCATCTGTATGACGTACGATTTTAGAAGAAGTCGTAAATCTTATCTTTTTTGACTAAAAGCGGAAATATATATCCTACTCGGCGGAGGGGTAAGTATGAGTATGCTCTTAAAATTCTCTCAAAAGGAAAATTTTATCTTTGCCTACCAAAAAGCTTGATTTGGACCACTCAACTGTATGACGCATGATCTTAGAAGAAGTCGTAAATCTTATCTTTTCGACTAAAAGCGGAAATATGTAACCTGCTCACTGGAGGGGTGGGTGTAAGTATGAGTATGCTCTTAAAATTCACTCAAAAGGAAAATTTTATCTTTTCCTGCCTAAAAGCTTGATTTGGACCACTCAACTGTATGACGCATGATTTTAGAAGAAGTCGTAACTCTTATCTTTTTGACTAAAAGCGGAAATATGCATCCTGCTCGGCGGAGGGGTAAGTATGAGTATGCTCTTAAAATTCTCTCAAAAGGAAAATTTTATCTTTGCCTACCAAAAAGCTTGATTTGGACCACTCAACTGTATGACGCATGATCTTAGAAGAAGTCGTAAATCTTATCTTTTCGACTAAAAGCGAAAATATGTATCCTGCTCGGCGGAGGGGTTGGTGTAAGTATAAGTATGCTCTTAAAATTCACTCAAAAGGAAAATTTTATCTTTTCCTGCCTAAAAGCTTGATTTGGACCACTCAACTGCATGACGCATGATTTTAGAAGAAGTCGTAACTCTTATCTTTTTTGACTAAAAGCGGAAATATGCATCCTGCTCGGTGGAGGGGTGAGTATGACTATGCTCGTGATTGTCAGCGTATATGCATTAGTGTGCGTGTGTGTTTGTACAAAGCACACACTGTAGGATGCAGATGGTCAAGGAGGTCTGGTTAAAGACGAAAAACAATACAACGCCGTAAATGCTTGACCAATTTACCAAATTTTACTCTGTATGGTTGATAGCCTTCAAAATATTATATTTACGAGGCTATAGTGATGTTCTGAAACATTCTATGCTCGTAGTATTCTACGAGGAAAAACAGCAAAAAAAAACGGAACATATTTCGACAATACCGTGTGTTAGAGCGACGCAGCTCCAGAGGACTCATTAACGACCTTACAAAAAAAAAAGGCTTGAGTGCAGCGTCGTGTAAAAGAATAGATACTGACGGCGAGTGTCAATGGTTGCGGTGACCCTTGAGACGCCGATGGTATATCAATGCACCGGCTTCCGACTGCTGACCTTTTACCCTTTTTTTTACACGCTTTTGCAGTAAGAGTAACAAGGTCTGTAGGTGGGGGGCCTATTTTGGTTTAAAGTATAAAACTATCAGAAAAAGACATTTTCGTCTAATTCTGTGCTGAGACGTGTTACTGTGCGTGTCGACTTACAAGTTTCTTGTGTCTACTCGTGCTCTACCGTGTGTCAAACAGTTTATTTTTGTGTTTTCGTTTTGTGTTTAACGTCGAAAATGCCTTCGAACACCCCTCAAAGGAAGCTTGTGGAGGCTCTGAGGCTAACCGCGAGAGTTTTTATTAGTCGCGACTCGCGGATGTCGCGATACTTGAACGAGCGGTGGTTCGCGAATATCGCGAATTTCACCGTCTCGCAGTTGAAAACCGAGTTCGCGATTGTACTTCGAAGGGGTAATTGCCACCTCATAACCGAGGCATACGAGAGCGGCGCTTTCAACGGATCGTACTTATCGCAACGCTGTGTCTGGGACCACCTATCGTCGTACGGTGGTCTTTTTCACAGGCCGTTGCGACGCCTCGTTCGGGGAATAGACATTGTTAATGGTAAGTAATAAAATTAATATTTACATTTGTTATTAAAAATTATACTCTTATAAAATTTTCTTAATTTTGTATTTTTATTTTCCCGCTAGGACTTCTCGCAAGTAATGAACGCGACAACGATGAGATGGCGGCGGGCTCCAGCGCGTCGACGTCGTCGAGTTCCGGTTCGGAGTCGGTCGTGAGTACCGAGGCCGTCGACGAAATTCACAACATGGAGAGCGACGACGAGAGGGCGTTTGAGGGAATGGATGTTGACCATTCATCGGATTCGTCGGATGACGATGACTCCGATGCATCCACCCTCAAGCGCCTCGAAGATTTAGAGTCGCTCGAGCGTGACGTGGAAGAAGAGGAGGAGGAGGACGAGGACGACTCGGACGACGACAATGAGGACGATGAGGACGAGGTCGGCGACGAGGGGGAGGAGGAGGACCAGCAGCAGCAGCAGATGGAAGAGGCCGTTTACAGACAGCGGCCTCTTAACATCGACGAGGCCTCCACCGTTTTGCTAGCGGAACTGGATAATCGTGATGATTGTAAGTATATGTTTTATAAGGTTTTTAAATTATCGATTTATTATTATTATTAAAATAATAATAATACTAATAATAATTTTGAAAATTCAGGGTTCCTCGCCGAGATCGAAAATGATAATCGGCTTGAAGGGCGGCACGATATTTCGTACAGTCCTGTATCTCTACCCCCTCCTCATGAGGAGGCTCATGAGGAAGGTGAAGAAATCATTCCGCTGGGTGGCGAGAATGACGAGGACGTTTTTAACGAACTGTTCCTCGTCAGACGCGAAAACCCAGAGCCTCCACCACTACCTCTTGACGATGTGCAAGACCGTATGGAGGCTCTGAGGGAAAGAGTCGCTACTCTAGCGGAAATGGCACCGCATTATATCGTGCCGTACTTTGACGCCAATGGGGTACTCGGGGAGGAATCGGATCATTACGACGACGACGAGGACCTCATTTTTTTAAGGTTCCTCGAAGCTTATGACGGAACAGCGGACGAGGAGTAATCACTCCATTGATTTCAGTGCTGCTGGTACCTCCACCGTTGTCGCCTATATCACCGACATGCTCATCATCATCACCAACAGCTTCATCATCATCACCAGCATCATCATCACCAGCATCATCACCACCACCATCATCATCACCAGTATCATCATCATCATCGGAGTCTCAGGTTAGTTGTACATCAGCGGTTCAGATAGGTTGTGGTAGTGCGCGGCTCGGTAATAGCGATACCTTCGGCTCGGGTAATAGTGAAAAAAATAGTGTCGTTGATACAAACGTAGAGTCGGGTAGAAATTCAGAAAACGTCTTATCCGACGATGTTGCGACGATAAAACCCGCGGGCGAAAGATTCACCGTTATAGGCAGTGCTCGCGATGTATATTCACGTCGTTTTAAAGTTTTGTCACGTCAGACGGATCTAATGTTAATACCACCATCCGAGTCCGTAAACCCCGTCACATGGGTGCATAACGCAGTTCGCGACATCCACCATCATTTTGTGAAAGACCGCGATCAAGCAGATTTGATAGGAATCGGCTTTCAAACGGCTGATATGGTTGACGGTGCAGCCGGTATATCGATCAGGCCGATTTCACTCTTCGAACCTGATCAGCTATGGAATTTAATGTGTAGCGTAAATCAGAGTTCGCGAGTGCTCTCGGCTACGGATACCCTCCGCTTCACCGTCACATACGTGGAAGCCCCAAATGGTGGTGGGATTCGCGTTCCCATGTTAAAAAGTAAATCGCTCGTTCGTATTGGTCAAGACGATAATTTATGTTTTCCGCGATCCGTAGTAGTTGCACGCGAAAATAATAAATTAAAGAACAACCGGAGTAAAGAGCAATTAGCTGCGTGGAACCGCTTTCGTCACGTGTCTTCGCCCGCTCAACGGCAAGAAGCGCGTAAGCTTGTGAAAAAGGCTCGTGTTATAGTACCCGAAGAAGGCTGTGGTATACCACAAATACAAGCCTTTCAAGATTATTATATCTCGTCGCGCGTTGCTATCGTTGTTTACGACTGGGAAACTCTAGGTCGGGGTGCAGCACCGATTTTTGATGGGCGCTCGTGTTTCGACGATGCGGCACATGTAGAGATTGTTAATATAGCGTATTGTAGCGTGTTGAAACACTACTCGCCTATTACGAATTTACTTGGTGCCTCAGGTGGACGGAATTATTGCATACCCTGTAATAAATCCTTCCGCCGCGAGGGTCAGCATCAATGTTCGAGTAGCTGCCCCCGATGCTTAAGCGTGCCACCCTGTGTCGCAGACACTGACCGCTCTGCGGCGGTTGAGCCTCTAGCTGGAGGCCCTGTGCCTGTGGAACAGGACAATAAAGTCATTAGCAACGATAGCGAGGATGAACAACGAGCGTGTGACGAGTGCGGTAGGGTATTTTATAACACAGCTTGTTTCGAGAATCACTTGAAGCCGCGATCTAACCGTCAAGAGGGCGATACGCGTACACGAACATCGGTGTGCGAGACTTTACGCGTGTGTGGGATCTGCGGTCAAATGATCCGCGGGCTTAATAATGCTCACAAGTGCGGTGTAGTTTATTGCCAAACATGCAAAAATCTACACGGCTCTAATGAGCATTGTTATATGCAGGTGGCGAAACCGCGTGTCGCGATAAAATCAAAAAACGGGGAACAAGTGCATCCGGATACGCTCTTTATTTTTTACGATTTTGAAACACGGCAGGATGATAGTTTTAGCGAGGGTGACGTAAACGTCGACAAAGTGCGCGAACATGTTGTGACGCTTGGTGTGGCGCAACAGCTTTGCACAATTTGTTTAGAAATGGGCGATGCAAAGCCTGAGGGAGTTTGCCGTTGGTGCGGGGTGTGTGAACACGTGTTCGTAAAAGACCCCGTATCAGAGTTGGTGGATCTTTCCGTGCGACGAGACACGAAATTTCGCAATATAGTGTGTATCGCTCATAACGCTAAGTCGTTCGATGCACAGTTTATATTGAGAAATATAGTTAATCGTCTCACAGACATGCCTAAGCCGAGCATAATTTTAACTGGAAATTCGATAATTTCATTGCGCATTGGACGCACTGTTTTTATCGACAGTTTAAATTATTTTCATATGCGCCTGGCTGATCTACCGAAAGCTTTCGGGTTCGACGAAAAAATCGGGAAAGGTTACTTTCCCCATCTTTTCAATACGAAAAACGTGGATGCTCACGCCAACGGTCCTCTACCCGCCGCTGAATACTATTCACCCGACACGATGAGTACGGGTGAACGCGAAAAATTTTACGGATGGTACGCCGAGCAAGTTCGGGAAAACAAAACGTTCATTTTTCACGAGGAAATCGTGAAATACTGTAAAATGGATGTGGAAATTCTCCGTCGAGCTTGCCGCGAATTTCGTAAAATATTTCTCGAGACGGGTAACGTTTGCCCCTTCACCGAGGCTGTGACGATAGCCTCCGCCTGCTCACTCGTGTACCGCCGCAATTTTCTTAGTCCTAAAACAATAGGTGTTATACCTGCCGGTGGGTATAGACGCTCGGGAGTGCATTCGCAGCAAGCCGTCGACTGGCTCCTTTGGGTTGAACGAGAGGTAGGTCGTGATATAATCCAGCCGGCACGCGCCCGCGAGTACCGTTTACCCGAAGGACCACGCGTCGACGGTTATCTGGAGTACGATAATCGACGCATAGTGTACCAATATCACGGCTGCTATTGGCACGGCTGTGTCACCTGTTTCCCGAACAATCGAGCACGTGGTGTAGCAACGGAAAACAGCAGCTTCGATGCACGGTTCACACGTACATTGGCAACAAGTGCGAAGATACGCTCTCACGGCTACGAGTTGGTAGAGATGTGGGAGTGTAAATTCGCGGAGATGCATAAGAGTGATCCGAGCATCGGAGTGTTTTTAAATAACCACCCGCGACGCTTGACCGCGTGTCTAAACCCTCGCGACGGATTTTATGGCGGTCGCACAGGTAATACGGTGACGGCCTACGACGTTTCACCCGGTGAGAAAATATCGTACATTGACATCTGCTCACTCTACCCGTATATTTCAAAAACGGGGAGATTCCCCGTAGGCCACCCAACTATACACGTGGGATCAGAGTGCGACGCTCTATTTAACGGCTCGTACGAGTCGATAGGTAGAACGATCAATGGCATGATTAAATGTACGATACTTCCGCCGCGTGACCTGTTCCATCCCGTACTGCCTGTACGAGCTCGCGGAAAATTGCTTTTTGCTCTTTGCCGCAAATGTACGGAACTCGAGGTACAAGAAGATTGTCCGCACGACGACGCGAACGATCGTTGCTTGACGGGTACGTGGGTAACAGACGAGGTGCGTAAGGCAATAGAAGTCGGCTACGTGATAATTAAAATCGAAAACATCTGGGCGTATAAAACGACTCAATATAATCCCGAGACACGCGAAGGTGGACTTTTCGCGGCCTATGTTGATACGTTTTTAAAAATCAAGCAGGAGGCAAGCGGACCGCCGCAACATTGTGTGGATAAGACGTCTTGCGAAAAATATATTAACGATTACGCGCAAGCCGAAGGTATCGCTTTAGACATCGAGAAGCTCCAGAAAAATCCCGGTCTACGTTCGGTGGCTAAACTTTGCCTCAACTCGTTTTGGGGAAAGTTTGGTCAACGGGATAACCTCACGCGCACAGAAATCGTGACAGACCGGGAGAAATTACTGGCACTGCTTTACGACAACGAAAAGGAGGTAAATAGACTGCTTCTGGTAAACGACGACGTTATATATGTTAATTGGCAATCGCGGGCCGAGGCAGTTGTAGCTAATCCCCTCATCAATGTTGTTATAGCTGCATTCACTACAGCTCTGGCTCGCCTGAAACTGTATAGTTATCTTGAGCGTTTAGATCGCCGAGTCTTGTATTACGATACTGACTCGGTTATCTACAAGAGCTCTGGCTTGTCCGACGAATGGGTACCACCGTTAGGCGATCTTCTTGGCGATATGACCGACGAACTGTCGTGCGACGGGAAGAACGCCTATATAAACTCGTTCGTTTCGGGAGGGCCAAAATTTTATGGCTATACAGTGGTCACAAGCGAGGAGCCGGAGAATGTGGTAAAAACGGTATGCAAGGTGAAGGGCCTCAGCCTGAACTATGCGAACTCACGTCTCATCAATTTCGAGTCAATCAGGGAGCTTATTTTAAGCGATCTGCCATGCGAAAATCATCAGTCTATTTCCCTTCGTTTCCCGTCGATACAAAGAACCGCGATGCACAACGTAATCACTCGCACGGTTTCCAAAACCTGCCGTGTTGTGTGTCGCAAACGGCGACACATAAAACACGATCTTTCGCTGCCGTTTGGGTTCAAATTAGGTTAAGTCCGAAACAGCAATAGCTTTTAACATTTTTTATTATTATTATTATTATTATTATTATTATTATTATTATTATTATAACGTGTATTTTGTAAATTTTAATAATAAATAAATAAATGATTGTATTTCTTTGTATATAAGTATGAGAAAGGTATGAGCACACATGTATGTGTGTGTGCGTGTGTGTGTGTGAGAGCGTGTGTATACTTATAAACATATACTTATAACCGCTGCCAAAAATAAACAACAAAAATTCATAATCCTGTCTTGTACTTGTCGTTTATTCTTTTTTACAGGTGAATAATAAAATTTAATTTATATGTTAAAAAAACGAGTTTTTAATAAAAAAAATGAAAATTTCGATCATATCATGTTGTGTCACAATTTCTATCCTCTTCACCTAGGCTAATCTCCACATGCGACTTTATTAGCTGATAGACGCGCATGTGACGTTGTAAGCTCGTCGACACTCGCTCGTTTATAAGCTTATGAGCGCACGAGCGCGTGTCTGTTTAAGCTGAACCGCGGGTTCGCGCGTACACGTCGAATAAGCTAGTAACGACGTGCGGGGTCCGCCGCCGCCGCCGCCGCCGCCGCTCCCGTGAAAGGCTTGTAAAAAATATTTCGAAACGCGTTTTGTGTTAAAATAAAATTCAAAATATGGACGTAAGATGGAAACATCCTTGGACATCGCTTATATGTGGACCCACAGGATGTGAAAAAACGGTTTTTGTGAAAAAATTTCTTAAAAATTTAAATTCAATGCGCGACGTTGTGTTTGATAGAATCATATTTTACTACGGTGATACTTTGGATCCTAATATTCGTACGATCCACATTAACTCGGCATCACTGCGGTCGTCGTCGTCTTCACCTCTACCATTAGACGCGGCTCGGAATAATAGCGTGGACTATAAAAAAGTACCGAAAATAGAATTTATCGAAGGAATGCCGCAGCCATCCGATTATTCAAACGACAATGCTCTAAAAAAACTTATTATTATCGATGATTTAATGCGTGAATCGTCAAATGGCACTATTGTGGATCTTTTTACTAAAGGCAGTCACCATAAGAATATCAGCGTTATATTCATCACGCAAAATATTTTTCACCAGGGTCATGGTCAAAGAGACATCTCGTTAAACACAAACTATATAGTGATTTTTAAAAATCCTCGAGATCGAGCACAAATTCGTCATCTAGCGCGTCAAGTTTATCCGGAAAATCCGCATTTCTTAACCGAAGCGTACCACGATGCAACCGCGCAACCGCACGGATATCTTCTCTTGGATCTAAAGCAATCCACGCCCGATAATTGCCGATGTCGCACGACAATTTTTCCCGACGATAAACGTATGCAGGTTTACGTCCCGAAGAACTCGAGACACCGTATTTAAAAGGCGAGCACATGTGTACGAGGGCATCAGTCAACAGTACACAAAAGATCATAGCACATCGTAAGAAGAGCATAGCCGTTGCGTGCACACAAGTATGACGAAAAAATTTTTAAAAAAAGATCGCGCGAGAAGAGTGCCTTTTGATAAACGATGTACCGCTATGCTGAATGCACTCTATCATTCTAATAAGGAGCAACGCAAAGCTCTACTACGAACCGCTGATGAAGCACTCATTAAATGTATCTGTGAGTGTGTTGTAAATATTTTACACGGTTCGCTCGATATTAAAAGTAGCGCTAAAAACAGACTGAAAAAATATAAAAAAGTGCTTCGACAAATCGCCGCTTGTGGCATGATAAACCGGAGTGATGTTGCTAGTAGCCGACGTAAACGCTTCAACTGGAAGGCTAAAAAACGTATAATAATTCAAAAAGGTGGTGGCGCGTTTTTACCACTATTATTAGCACCGATCATCTCGACGCTGTTCAGTAGATTGTTTGCCAGCGGCGGGGAAGGAAGTTCCTGAGAAGCTATGGAGTACGCAAAGAAAATGGCTCTAGTGCCGATTACCGACGACGACGACAACAAGCAGTGCTGCAGCAATACCGACGACCGAGAACCTATGACAGGTTTTGGCCATGCCTGTAAAATCGAGGATCTGCTAACTCCGAAGAAAACCGTACAGACACCTGGTGACGCACTTTCGCGACAAGACGCTGAACTTTTTAAGATTTTAAAATCGACAAAGTACGGCGGCGATGACTCACGTAAATGGAAAGATTACATGCAGGTGTTACAGCGCTTCCTATTTCACAGTGGTGTAAAAACTGAAGCGCCGCAACGCGAAAAAACCCAAAAACCAACTCTAGAGGATGATATAATAATAAATAGCGTACCAAAAGCATATAAGCGTAAAGCAACGTCGCTTGTGCAATATCTTCGTACCACCGCGACTCAGTCTAATAACGTGAGTTGGGATAGCAAAGGCGTTGTCACAATAAACAACAGATACATCCCGAATTCCAATATTGTGGACCTTGTGAATGATGCTGTAAGATCTAGAAAAGGTATAAAACCGCACGGACGCATACAGTTCATCTCGAGTCTTCGAGCTGGTGGTGTACCGCGAGAATTTGTCGGGAACGAAACTTTATGGCACATAGCACAAACTACAGCAACTAAGTGCACGCGGAATAATCATAGAAATTCCGAGATCGGCACTACGCGTAGCGAGGACAACAATGACGGTAATGTCGATATTGAATATGTGCGCGATAGTGACGATACTGTTATGAGAAATCAAGAGCCTCCTTCAAAACGACGACGAAAAAGCAGCCTCTCTGGTTGCGGATTTGCTCGCTGGATTAAACTTTAAAGCAAAATCCAACAAACATGTCATTCGAAAAAGTATATTATGATGCTTCAAATCCTTCGGGTTATACCGGAGCTAGACGACTGATTAAAGGCAAAAATAAAGCAGACGATGTATATGAATGGCTTACGCAGCAAGACGCTTATACTATGCACAGACCCGTGCGGCATCTCTTTCCACGACTCTACTACAATGTTAATAATATCGACGATGTTTGGGAAGCCGACCTCGTGGATCTACGCTCATTAAAGAGTTACAACGATAATGTGTCGTACCTGCTAATGGTCATTGACGTACTCAGCAAGTACGCATGGGTCGAACCCTTGCAGGACAAAACGGTTCGTGAAGTGACAAAAGCGTTTAAACGGATTTTCGAACGAAGTGATGGTCGTCAACCTGTATATCTACAGACAGATCGCGGCAAAGAATTCGTCGGTAGTGAACTCCAAAAATTTCTCAAAGAATATGACATTCGATTTCGGGTTGCTCGTAATCCCGACATAAAAGCGTCTATTGTCGAGCGTTTTAACCGAACACTGAAGGAACGCATGTGGCGTTATTTCACGCATAAAAACACACATCGCTACATTGACGTGCTGCAGCAATTTGTTTACGCTTACAATCATGCGATACATTCGACAATTAAAATGCAACCGGCAGCCGTAACATTGTACAATGCCGACGCAGCATCGCATAATATGATGCATGCGGCTGTGAAAAGACGCGAAAAGAGACGCTTCACGACGTATAAATACAAAGTCGATGATCATGTTCGTATTAGTAGAACAAAAGGTACATTCGAGAAGGGTTACGAGAAAAATTGGAGTGAAGAAATTTTTCGTGTTAAAAGAGTTATTGAACGTCAAGGACTGCGTGTTTACGAACTGAACGATCTCGAAGGCGAAACTATCGAAGGCTTCTTTTATCCCGAAGAATTGACACGTGTTCATGAAAATCGTGCTAGCAAAGATCGAACATTTAAAATCAACCAAGTGCTCCAGACAAAAGGACGCGGTGCTAAAAAACAAATTCTCGTGAGTTGGGTGGGTTACCCAGCAAAATTCAACTCTTGGATACCCGCGTCAAACGTTCAGAACATCACGTAAAAACATCAAAATGCAAGACATAGATGATTTTTTTCTCGTGCTACCGAGTAACAGCAGTATGAACTATTTTCCGGACAATACAACAACACACTTTACCACTCAACTCAAGCGGGAAATATCGCTGAAAGGTCGATGGAGCGTAGGCTTGGCGGAAATTCATGTGCCCTGCACGATGACTCATCTCCAGGAGTCGGAGACGAAAATCAAATGGGCTCGTTGCGATGCCGAAATACCTGTTGCGGGGCATGTACCATATGGATTATACAAAGATCATGAGGAACTTGTGTCTCACATAAATCATTTAAAAGGTCTACGTGAAGCTGGCATACAAATTGTAAAAGAAAAAAATGCAAACGGTTATGTGGCTATTGACATAATGAAGGAAAATACGTGCACCGATAATGTACTACAAATGAGTCATAAAGTACAACGAATATTGGGGTTCGAAAAGCGTTTGCTACCGCAGGCCGACTTGGAAACTCCTCAAGCCATTAATCTACGCTTGGAGCGAGGTGTACCGCGTCGGGCTAGCGTACCCGCTTGTATAAACCGGGGGCTACCCGATCAGCTCTTTGTATACACAGATATTTGTGTACCCTATACAGTGGGAGATACGCAAACAACGCTACTACGCATAGTTAATTTGGATACAGCAAAATACACATACGGAACAACTCAAGTGAAATATTTTTCACCACCGAATTACATACCTCTTATAAACAACTGTTTTCACTCTATCGAGATAGATGTAAGAGATGATTTGGGCAAGCCTATCGCATTCGAGTACGGGACACTGACGATCACGCTTCACTTTAAGAGAGTCTGACACATGAAAAGACATCCAACGTAATTTTACATTGTAACATTTAACGAATATACTGAAATTAATCTAAACTTTACGGCTACATAAAACGATGTTTGACGCTAATATAAAAGCTGATTCATTGCAAACAGCTGGCATTCACGTGTGGAACGTTAAACCCGGCAGTTCTCTGGAAAGACAGATTGCCCAGATAGAGTGAAGCTATGGTGGCTCATTATACGGCTTACTACGAGAATCAGATCGGTGGCGGTGCTGACGGACGTATACACAATATATATGTTGGATCACCTCATCAGCGCGGACACGGAATCGGCAGCTTTCTCGGAGGACTCTTCAGGAGTGTACTACCACTGCTGAAGAAGGGTGCTAAAGCTATAGGAAAAGAGGCTCTACGTACCGGCCTACACGTACTTGAGGACGTGAGTGGCCACAAAAAGCCGTTTAAAGAGTCGTTGCGCCGGCGCGTTGTTGAATCCAGTGACAATTTACAGCGAAAAGCCAATGAAAAAATTTCGCTTCTCATGAACGGATCGGGATATAATACAGTAGGCACAAGGAGAATGATGCAGTCGTTAACTGGACGCGCACACACGCACACGAAAAAGAGGAAAAGCGGCGGCTCCATCTCGAAGAAATCACGAGTTATAAAGAAGAGGAAGAGAAGAAAAACCACTGTCAAGAGAAAAAAAGGGAAAAGCAGGAAGAGGGTCAGTAAAACAGTCAAACGCGTGACGAAACGTAGGAAGAAGAGTAAAACGAACGATATTTTTGGTGTTTAACAATGTCTTTTTTACACTCACACTCTTGCGAGTGTATGAAGTCGGAGCTCGACTTGTTTACTATACCACCAACACAAACAGCTATAGAAGGATCACAATGGGTTCACTACAAACCCGTTTCGTCCCTCTCGGACGATGGACCAATCGAATTTGTTATACCGGGCCACGGGGAGGAATATCTGGATCTGGCGCATACGATGATTGCAGTAAATGTAAAAGTTAACTCTACTGGAACACCGGAATTCAAAGTGGCACCTGTTAATAATTTTCTGCATAGTCTTTTCAATCAAGTGGATATATATTTCAATCAGAAACTTGTCGCACCACCCAACAACGCGTACCCCTACAGAGCATACATTGAAACTCTGCTCAATTATGGACCCGCGGCGAAAAATTCTCATCTAACGTCATCTCTGTGGTACGCCGACACCGCTGGCTCGTTTGAAGATCTACCTGGTACTTCAGGTAGTCGAAATTACGGCCTGGGTGTACGCGAGAAGCATGTAAAAAATGGAAAAAATATCGACATGATTGGACACTTGCACTGCGATGTTTTTAACCAGGATAAATTTCTGATAAATGGCGTAGAAGTACGTCTACGACTCGTACGCTCAAAAGACGATTTTTGTCTCATGGAGTCGTCTGTACCAGGAGTGACGCATACCGTACAAATAAACGAGGCTACTCTACTAGTGCGACGAGCAAAAATTGCACCTGGTGTACTGATCGCTCACGCTAAACTGCTCGCTAAAGCTACGGCAAAGTATCCTATAACGAGAGTGGAGGTTAAAGCTTTTACCATGCATAGTGGCATTATCGGTGATACTCTGGACAATGTTATTCTTGGTCAATTGCCTAAACGGATTATCGTTGGTTTTGTGAAAAATCGGGCATTCAACGGTAGCAAATCGCTAAATCCGTTTAACTTTCACCATAATTCAATAAATTTCCTATCTCTCTACGTTGACGGTCAGCAGGTACCTAGTAAGCCTCTTCAACCGACGTTTTCAGGTAGCGAAACGTGGGTTCACAGCTACCAGACCCTATACAGCGGTACTGGCATACATTTTCAAAACGAGGGATTGGACATAGACCGAGATGACTACCCTAACGGTTACTGTCTGCACGCCTTTGATTTAACACCTGATTTGTCTGCTGGATGCTTCAGTCATTGGAATCTCATAAGACACGGCAGTGTACGAATCGAAGTACGCTTTGAACAACCACTGACATCAACGTTGAATTGTCTTATGTACGCAGAGTATGACAATGTAATTGAAATAGACTCAACACGACAAGTTATTACCGATTTTAGTGCATGAGTCAGCTCAACTATACAGTATCCACCCTGGTATCTGACGCGGCACCGTCGGTAGTGGTGGTGGTGGTGGTAGCTGAAGGGGTATTTAAACGACTCGCTGAGACACTCAGCATCAGTCTTCGAAAAAACTCTCATCATGGCAATCATAATAGATATTCAAGCTCTCTATGGTATGGTTGGTGAATTTCTACCTAAGGAGGTAGCAGTTACTTCAATCCACGACGAACATTATGGACACTGGCTTATCGAACAACCCTACGACTTTGGGGAGCTACCTAAACACATTCGAGCAAGCAATAATAATCTCACGTGTTACCATCATGGATTGGAATGGGTCGACGGCGACACACCGCTGAAAAAAGTCTACGCTAAACTACGTGGCATGTGTCGATATGCTTTACGTATTTACACTCGTGGTGCACAAAAAGCTGAACTGTTACGTGATGTGTTGGGACGCGAAATTATTAATCTCGAGGAGTTTGGTGGGCCTTCATTCAAAAACATGCCCGTCAATAAAACATATTGCATTCATCATGGTGTTTTGAAAGAAAATGCTGCAACGTGTGCTCTAAACAACGTAGCAAAAATACGCTCCTGGCTAAACTTTACAGAACTCGACGCCATCAGCCCGATTTATTCGGAGCCTATCGCTGCATCCACGCCAACAAACATTGAGAAAAAAACAATGTCGGATACGAGCAACGAGATGGTAATGGAGAATAAAAATATACTCTGTAGTAGAGAGTATATATTCAAGGATGTCACACTCTCGAGCGGCAGTCATGAGGCAAACACGTACGCGGGAACAGAGCCAGTTAACGACGAGATAGTGGCTCTTTTCCGAACAAAAGATACGCGATTCTCACCACCACCAAGGCCCGACACACCGATCCGACTGACACCTCCGCCGCGCAGTTATAATCAACAGCACCGACGACGTCAATCGCAAGCTAAACAGCAAAAGAAGAATAATGAACAGTCTACAAATATCCGAGGCTCTACAACTAATATCTGCTCAGACGAAAGGAGTCTTCCCGGCAGATCGCATCCCGAGTCGCTGGTCTAGACCTACAGCATTGGTGTTAAACACCGACGAGCACAGTCAGCCTGGTAGACATTGGGTTGCAGTGTACGTTGACGAAAATGGACACGGTATCTTTTTCGATAGTTATGGATTACCCCCACTCGTCAACCAGCACCATAACCGTCTACGCAGAAACACAAGAACCTACGAATGGAATACAACCCCGCTGCAAGCCATCAAGTCACGAGTGTGTGGTGAATACTGCCTTATGTTTCTTGATTATATGTGTCGGGGTTATACTCTGGAAGCTTTTTGCAACAATTTTTCTGCAAACAAGTTGAAGAATGATCGCATCGTCGCACGTTACTACAAACGACTGAAATATTCTTCTCGAGCGAGGACAAATAAACAGAAGAAATTTGTAAAAAATACAAAACGTAATATAAGCGGCGGCGGTATATGTAACAGAAGAAGAAAAAAAATCTCATGTATACAAACTTGTACTGCAAGATTTGGCTGCTACTTGTAAATAATAATGAATAAAGCTGAAAAACGTATTTCCTGTGTAATTGTTATCATTCGAAACCTCTCACCGCCCCCTCATTTCCGAAGACGCGTGAATCATCTATACATAACCAGACGACCACCGTTGAGATAGGCCATAAAAACTGGAAAAAGTATTTCTTGTGTGACTGTTATCATTCGAAACCTTTTACCCCACCTATTTCCCCAAGACATGTGAATCATCTACATATAACCAGACGATCACCGTTGAGATAGGTCAGTCGTGAAGAAACACTCCTGGAGCCATCATCTCTCTCTCTCTCTCTCTCTCTCTCTCTCTCTCCAACACCTATGACCATGGAGACCATCGACGGCATACTGATAATCGACTGCTCCAAGGATCCTTGGGAACTCACCAAATCCGAGCTGGAGTATATCCCAAAACCGCTGCTATTGAAACACTGGGGGCGACATATATCTGTTTTGTGGGAAAAACTACCTGAACATCTCAAAGCCGATCGCGAAGTCTCTTCATACCTGCCATGTTATTTACACTACAAGACAGCAACTTTGAGGGACTACATCGATGGTCCGCCACCACCACAACGCAGAAAATGCAATGGATGCCAAGCAACGAACTCAGGAGGCGTCTTCAAAAAAATATTGTAAACATATAAACAATATTTAAATAAACAAATTTATAAATATGTAAGTGTTAATTTATTTAAAAAAATCCATTTCTCATAGACATTAGAATAAGCATGAAAAAGCGCGAGAAGAACGAGTATACGGACGCGCCGACCATCTCGCGCTGGTGGGTAAAGGTGGGAGCGCTGTGGGAGGGGGTCGCGGCGGGTGGGGGTTCTCGCGGTCGCGTGCGCTATTTGATATCACTCTCACGTGCGTCGCCACTGTAGACGGGCAGTCGGATACCACGGAGCACACGGGTCTCTCGCGATCCTTGACCACCAGCCGTGACTTACAACAACGACCACCGGTGGCGCCACCGCCGCCTCTCAGTCGGACACGCGACGGAGCGCTGAGCACACACCGCCTCTCGCGATCTTGGGCCACCGCTTGGGACTTCCGGCGACGCTCACCGGCGGCGCCACCATCGACTCTCAGTCGGACCCACGGCGGGGCGCCGAGAGCACGCCGTCTCTCGCGATCTTGGGCCACCGGCTGGGACTTCAGATGAGACTCACCGGCGGCGCCACCGTCGACTCTCAGTCGGACCCACAGCGGAGCGATGAGAGCACGACGCCTCTCAGTCAGACACGCGGCGGAGCGCCGAGGGCACGTAGTCTCTCGCGATCCCGGGCCACCGCTCGGGACTTACGGCGACGCTCACCGGCGGCACCACTGTCGATTTTCGGACCCCAGCAGAATGCACGAAGCACGTGGTGCTTTCGCGATCTTGGTCCACAGCGCGGGCGGAAACAAAAGGGAGGAGAAGAGGGGTAAGTTAACACGACACACATACAGGGAGGGGGTGGTGGACAAGTATAGAGACGAATCACAGTCGTTCTCTCGTTAAGGGGTGGGAAGAGGGAGGGTCAATTAGAGGTCTTGTAGGGGTAAGTTAACACGACACACGTACAAGGAGGGGGTGGTGGACAAGTATAGAGACGAATCACAGTCGTTCTCTCGTTAAGGGGTGGAAAGGGGGGAGGGACAATTGTACAAGGAGGGGGTGGTGGACAAGTATAGAGACGAATCACAGTCGTTCTCTCGTTAAGGGGTGGAAAGGGGGGAGGGACAATTAAAGGACTTGTATGGGAGGGTGGGCACTTAAGGGAGGGACCGGGTGGGAAGAGGGAGGGACAATTAGAGGGCTTGTCTGGGAGGGAGGGCACTCAAGGGAGGGGAGGAAGGCATTATAGGGAGGGGGAGGGGTTACCCCCACCACGCCCCCTTTATGGCGCCACTAGGCCACGCCCCCTCTGGCGCCTGGCGCCACTAGGCCACGCCCCTTCTGTCTCGCGATCGTGGGCCTCTTCTACTTGCGATTACGTGCATCTTCTTAACCTTTGATCCCCATAAGGTACAAATGAAAATTTTGGTGGTACGGACGGGTACATACGATAGAGAAGCTTAACTCATTGGCAGATTTCGATTATCTTGAAAAATATGGGCATTTTGTGTTTCAAGTTCTTGCAGCTCCTTAACATTTGACCCCCTTAAGGCACAAATGAAAATTTTGGTGATACAAACGGGTACAAATGATAGAGAAGCTTAACTCATTTGCAGATTTCGATTATCTTAAAAAATGACGGAGGTATGCTTTGCGAGATCTTGCTGCTTCTTTCCTTTGACCCCCCTAAGGTACAAATGAAAATTTTGGTGGTGCGATCGGGTACAAACGATAGTGAAGCTTAAGCCATTTGCAAATTTCGATTACATTAAAAAATGTCGGAGTAATGTGTTGCGAGTTCTTGCAGCTCCTTAAGCTTTGAACCCCTGCGAGTTCTTGCAACTCCTTAACCTTTGACCCTCTTAAGGCACAAATGAAGTTTTTGGTGGTCCAAACAGGTACAAACGATAGAGAAGCGTAACCCATTTGCAGATTTCATTTATCTTAAAACATGACGGAATTATGTGTTGCGAGTTCTTACAGTTCCTTAACCTTTGACACCCTTAAAGTACAAATAAAAATTTTGCTGGTACAAATGGTTATAAATGATAGAGAAGCTAAACCCATTTGCAGATTTCGATTACCTTAAAAAATGACAGAGTTATCTTTTTCGAGTTCTTGCAGTTTGTTACCCTTTGATCCCCTTAAAGAACAAATACAAATTTTGGTGGTACAAACGGGTATAAACGATAGTGAAGCTAAACCCATTTGCAGATTTCGATTGCCTTAAAAAATGACAGAGTTATCTATTTCGAGTTCTTGCAGTTCGTTACCCTTTGTTCACCTTAAGGTAGAAAATTTTGGTGGTACAAACGGGTACAAACGTTATACAAGCGTAACCCATTTGCAGATTTCATTTACCTTAAAAAATGACAGTTAGCTATTCCGAGTTCTTGCAGCTCCTTAACCTTTGACCCCCTTGAGGTTTTTGCAGTTCCTTACCCTTTGTCCCCCTTAGGGTACAAATGAAAATTTTGGTGGTACGAATGGGTACAAACGATAGAGAAGTTAGACCAATTGGCAGATTTCATTTATCTTAAAAAATGACGGAGTTATATGTTGCGAGTTCTTGCAGCTCCTTAACCTTTGACACCCTTATTGCATAAATGAAACTTATGGTGGTTCAAACGGGTACAAACGATGGAGAAGCTTAACCCATTTGTAGATTTCATTTATCTTAAAAAATGACGGAGTTATGTGTTCCGAATTCTTACAGTTATTTAACCTTTTGACTCCCTTAATGCACAAATGAAATTTTTGGTGGTACAAACGTGTACAAACGATGGAGAATCGTAACCCATATGCAGATTTCATTTATTTTAAATAATAACGGAGTTATGTGTTGCGCCATTTTGCACCTGCTTAACCTTTGACCCCCATAAGGTACAAATGAAAATTTTGCTGGTACAAATGGGTACAAACGATAGAGAAGCGTAACCCATTTGCAGATTTCATTTATCTTAAATAATGACGGAGTTATGTGTTGTGAGTTCTTGCAGCTCCTTGACCTTTGACCCCCTTAATGCTCAAATGAAATTTTTGGTGGTACAAACGGGTACAAACGATAGAGAAGCTTAAACCATTTAGATATTTCGATTATATTAAAAAATGGCGGAATTATGTGTTGCGCGTTCTTGCAGCTTCTTAACCTTTGACCCCCTTGAGGTACGAATGAAAATTTGAGTGGCACAAACAGGTACAAACGATAGAGAAGCGTAACCAATTTGTAGATTTCATTTATCTTAAAAAATGACGGAGTTATGTGTTCCGAATTCTAACAACTATATAAACTATTGACTCCCTTAATGCACAAATGAAATTTTGGGTGGTACAAACGGATACAAACGATGGAGAAGCGAAACCCATTCGCAGATTTCATTTATCTTAAATAATAACGGAGTTATGTGTTGCGAGTTCTTGCAGCTCCTTAATCTTTGACCCCCTTAAGGCACAAATGAAAATTTTGGTGGTACAAACGGGTACAAACGATAGAGAAGCTTAACTCATTTGCAGATTTCGATTATCTTAAAAAATGACGGAGTTATGTTTTGCGAGTTCTTGCAGCTTCTTAACCTTTGACCCCCTTGAGGTACCAATGAAAATATTGGTGGTACAACCGGGTACAAATGATAGAGAAGCATAACCTATTTGCAGATATGATTACCTTAAAAAATGACAGTTTTCTGTTTCGAGTTCTTGCAGTTCGTTAACCTTTGTCACCCTAAAGATACTAATGAAAATTTTGGTGCTACAAATGGGTACAAACGATAGAGTAGCTAAACCCATTTGCAGATTTCATTTATCTTAAAAGATGACGGAGTTATATGTTGCAAGTTATGCAGCACCTTAACCTTTAAACCCCTTAATGCACAAATGAAACTTTTGGTGGTACAAATGGGAACAAACGATGGAGAAGCGTAACCCATTTGCAGATTTCATTTATCTTAAATAATATCGGAGTTATGTGTTGCGAGTTTTTGCACCTGCTTAATCTTTGACCCCCATCAGGTACAAATGAAAATTTTGGTGGTACACACGGGTACAAACGTTAGAGAAGAGTAACCCATTTGCAGATTCCATTTATCTTAAAAAATGACAGAGTTTTCTGTTTCGAGTTCTTG
The DNA here is from genome assembly GCA_963970395.1 of Ephialtes manifestator. Classification (NCBI taxonomy): domain Eukaryota; kingdom Metazoa; phylum Arthropoda; class Insecta; order Hymenoptera; family Ichneumonidae; genus Ephialtes; species Ephialtes manifestator. The sequence goes on from OZ019977.1 coordinate 1,948,348, forward strand.
CAGTTCCTTACCCTTTGGCCCCCTTAAGGTACAAATGAAAATTTTGGTGGTACAAACGGGTACAAATGATAGAGAAGCGTAACCCATTTCCAGATTTCATTTATCTTAAAAAATGACGGAGTTATGTGTTGCGAGTTCTCGCACCTCCTTAAGCTTTGACCACCAGCGAGTTCTTGCAGCTCCTTAACATTTAACTCCCTTAAGGTACAAATGAAAATTTTGGTGGTACAAACGGGTACAAAAGGCAGAGAAGCTGAACCCATTTGCAGATTTCGATTATCTTGATAAATAACGGAATTATGTGTTGCGAGTTATTGCAACTCCTTAATCTTTGACCCCCTTAAGGCCCAAATGAAAATTTTGGTGGTACAAACGGATACAAACGATAGAGAACCTTAACTCATTTGCAGATTTCGATTATCTTAAAAAATGACGGAGTTATGTTTTGCGAGGTCTTGCAGCTTCTTAACATTTGACCCCCTTAAGGTACAAATAAAAATGTTGGCGGTACAAATGATATAGAAGCGTTACACATTTATAGATTTCGATTATCTTGAAAAATAACAGAATTATGTGTTGCCTGTTTTTGCAGCTCCTTAACCTTTGACCTCCTTAAGGTACAAATGAAAATTTTGGTGGTACAAATGGGTACAAACGATAGAGAAGCTAAACCCATTTGCAGATTTCATTTATCTTAAAAAATGACGGAGTTATATGTTGCGAGTTCTTGCAGCTCCTTAACCTTTGACACCCTTAGTTCACAAATGAAATTTTTGGTGGTATAAACGGTTACAAACGACGGAGAAGTGCAACCCATTTGCAGATTTCATTTATCTTAAAAAATGACGAAGTTATGTGTTGCGAGTTATTTCATCTGCTTAACGTTTGACCCCTTAAGTTAAAAATGACAATTTTGGTGGTACAAACGCTAGAGAAGCTTAACCCTGTTGTAGATTTTGATTATCTTAAAAAATTACAGGGTTATCTGTTTCCAGTTCTTGCATCGCCTTAACCTTTGACCCCCTTAAAGTACAAATAAAAATTTTAGTGGTACAAACGGGTATAAACGATAGAGAAGCTAAACCCATTTGCAGATTTCGATTACCTTAAAAAATGGCAGAGTTATCTGTTTCGAGTTCTTGCAGTTCGTTACCCTTTGACCCCCTTAAGGTACAAATGAAAATTTTGGTGGTACAAACGGGTACAAACGATAGAGGAGCTAAACCCATTTGCAGATTTCATTTATCTTAAAAAATGACGGAGTTATGTGCTGCGATTACTTGCAGCTCCTTAACCTTTGACCCCCTTAAGGTACAAATGAACATTTTGGTGGTACAAACGGGTACAAAAGGTAGAGAAGCTTAACCCACTTGCAGATTTCGATTATCTTGATAAATAACGCAATGATGTGTTGCGAGGTATTGCAGATTCTACATGTTTGACCCCCTTAAGGAACAAATGAAAATTTTGGTGGTACGAACGGGTACAAACGATAGAGAATCTTAACTCATTTGCAGATTTCGATTATCTTAAAAAATGACGGAGTTATGTTTTGCGAGTTCTTGCAGCTACTTAACCTTTGACCCCCTTAAGGTACGAATAAAAATGTTGGTGGTTCAAATGATAGAGAAGCGTAACACATTTATAGATTTCAATTATCTTGAAAAATAACAAAATTATGTGTTGCGAGTTATTGCAGCTCCTTAACCTTTGACCCTCTTAAGGTACGAATGACAATGTTGGTGGTACAACCGCGTACAGACGATAGAGAAGCGTAACCCATTTGCAGATTTCGATTATATTAAAAAATGACGGAGTTATGTATTTCGATTACTTGTAGCTCCTTAACCTTTGACCCCCTTAAAGTACAAATGTAAACTTTGGTGGTACAAATGGGTACAAACGATAGAGAAGCTAAACCCATTTGTAGATTTCATTTATCTAAAAAAATGACGGAGTTATGTGTTGCGAGTTCTTGCAGCTCCGTTACGTTTAACCCCCTTAAGGTACACATGGAAATTTTGGTAGTACAAACGGGTACAAACGATAGAGAAACTTAACCCATTTGCAGATTTCGATTATCTTAAAAAATGACGGAGTTATATGTTGCGAGTTCTTGCAGCTCCTTAACCTTTGACCCCCTTGACGTACAAATGAAAATTTTAGTGGTACAAACGGGTACAAACGATAGAGAAGCTTATCCCTTTGGTAGATTTCGATTATCTTAAAAAATAACAGTTTTCTGTTCCGAGTTCTTGCAGTTCCTTACCCATTGTCCCCCTAAAGGTACAAATGAAAATTTTGATGCTACAAATGGGTACAAACGATAGAGAAGCTAAGCCCATTTGCAGATTTCATTTATCTTAAAAAATGACGGAGTTATATGTTGCGAGTACTTGCAGTTCCTTAACCTTTAAACCCCTTAATGCACAAATGAAACTTTTGGTGGTACAAATGGGTACAAACGATGGAGAAGCGTAACCCATTTGCAGATTTCATTTATCTTAAATAATGACGGAGTTATGTGTTGCGAGTTTTTGCAGCTCCTTAACCTTTGACCCGCTTAAGGTGCAAATGAAAATGTTCGTGGTACAAACGCGTACAAACGATAGAAAAGCGTAACCTATTTGCAGATTTGATTACCTTAAAAAATGACAGAGTTTTCTGTTTCGAGTTCATGCAGTTCCTTACCCTTTGGCCGCCTTAAGGTACAAATGAAAATTTTGGTGGTACAAATGGGTACAAACGATAGAGAAGCTAAACCCATTTGTAGATTTCATTTATCTTAAATAATGACGGAGTTGAGTGTTGCGATTTCTTGCACCTGCTTAACCTTTGACCCCCTTAAGTTACAAATGAAAATTTCGGTGGTACAAACGGGTACAAACGATAGAGAAGCGAAACCGGTTTCCAGATTTCAATTATGTTAAAAAATAACAGAATTATCCGTTTCGAGTTCTTGCAACTCCTTAAACTTTGACCCTCTTAAGGCACAAATGAAGTTTTTGGTAGTCCAAACAGGTACAAACGATAGAGAAGCGTAACCCAATTGCAGATTTCATTTATCTTAAAACATGACGGAGTTATGTGTTGCGAGTTCTTGCAGCTCCTTAACCTTTGACCCCCTTGAGGTACAAATGAAAATTTTAGTGGTCCAAACGGGTACAAACGATAGAGAAGGGTAACCCATTTGCAGATTTCATTTATCTTAAAAAAATGACAGAGTTAACTGTTTCGACTTCTTGCAGCTCCTTAACGTTTGACACTCTTAAGGCACAAATGAAATTTTTGGTGGTCCAAACAGGTACAAACGATACAGAAGCGTAACCCATTTGCAGATTTATTTATTTATTTATTTGGTAAACGGGGCAAGCCCCTTGACAACTATAAATAGCGATGGATATTCAGGACCTACAGTTTTAGGTGGGTTCCGAACCACCGGGGATTACAGAAAAAGCACATTAAAAAATTCCATTGATGCCCGGCCGGGAATCGAACCCGGGCCCCCTGCTTGAGAGGCCGCGTCTCTATCCACTGCACCACTGCCTTTCCCAGATTTCATTTATCTTAAAAAATGACAGAGTTATGCGTTGCGGGTTCCTGCAGCTCCTTAACCTTTGAACCCCTTACGGTACAAATGAAAATTTTGGTGGTACAAACGGGCACAAACGGGTACAAACGATAGAGAAGCTTAACACATTTGCAGATTTCGATTATTTTGGAAAATAACGGAATTATGTGTTTCGAGTTCTTGCAGCTGCTTAACCTTTGACCCCCTTAAGGCACAAATGAAAATTTTGGTGGTACAAACGGGTACAAACAATATAGAAGCTTAACTCATTTGCAGATTTCGATTATCTTAAAAAATGACGGAGTTATGTTTTGCGAGATCTTGCAGCTACTTATCCTTTGACCCCCTTAAGGTACAAATGAAAATTTTGGTGGTACAAACGGGTACAAACGGGTACAAACGATAGAGAAGTAACCCATTTGCAGATTTCATTTATCTTAAAAAATGACGAAGTTATGTGTTGCGAGTTATTTCATCTGCTTAACGTTTCACCCCTTAAGGTAAAAATGAAAATTTTGGTGGTACAAACGCTAGAGAAGCTTAACCCTGTTGTAGATTTTGATTATCTTCAAAAATTACAGGGTTATCTGTTTCCAGTTCTTGCATCGCCTTAACCTTTGACCCCCTTAAAGTACAAATAAAAATTTTAGTGGTACAAATGGGTATAAACGATAGAGAAGCTAAACCCATTTGCAGATTTCGATTACCTTAAAAAATGGCAGAGTTATCTGTTTCGAGTTCTTGCAGTTCGTTACCCTTTGACCCCCTTAAGGTACAAATGAAAATTTTGGTGGTACAAACGGGTAAAAACGATAGAGGAGCTAAACCCATTTGCAGATTTCATTTATCTTAAAAAATGACGGAGTTATGTGCTGCGATTACTTGCAGCTCCTTAACCTTTGACCCCCTTAAGGTACAAATGAAAATTTTGGTGGTACAAACGGGTACAAAAGGTAGAGAAGCTTAACCCACTTGCAGATTTCGATTATCTTGATAAATAACGCAATGATGTGTTGCGAGGTATTGCAGCTTCTAAATGTTTGACCCCCTTAAGGAACAAATGAAAATTTTGGTGGTACGAACGGGTACAAACGATAGAGAATCTTAACTCATTTGCAGATTTCGATTATCTTAAAAAATGACGAAGTTATGTTTTGCGAGTTCTTGCAGCTACTTAACCTTTGACCCCCTTAAGGTACGAATAAAAATGTTGGTGGTTCAAATGATAGAGAAGCGTAACACATTTATAGATTTCAATTATCTTGAAAAATAACAAAATTATGTGTTGCGAGTTATTGCAGCTCCTTAACCTTTGACCCTCTTAAGGTACGAATGACAATGTTGGTGGTACAACCGTGTACAAACGATAGAGAAGCGTAACCCAATTGCAGATTTCGATTATATTATAAAATGACGGAGTTATGTGTTTCGATTACTTGTAGCTCCTTAACCTTTGACCCCCTTAAAGTACAAATGGAAACTTTGGTGGTACAAATGGGTACAAACGATAGAGAAGCTAAACCCATTTGTAGATTTCATTTATCTAAAAAAATGACGGAGTTATGTGTTGCGAGTTCTTGCAGCTCCGTTACGTTTAACCCCCTTAAGGTACACATGGAAATTTTGGTAGTACAAACGGGTACAAACGATAGAGAAACTTAACCCATTTGCAGATTTCGATTATCTTAAAAAATGACGGAGTTATATGTTGCGAGTTCTTGCAGCTCCTTAACCTTTGACCCCCTTGACGTACAAATGAAAATTTTAGTGGTACAAACGGGTACAAACGATAGAGAAGCTTATCCCTTTGGTAGATTTCGATTATCTTAAAAAATAACAGTTTTCTGTTCCGAGTTCTTGCAGTTCCTTACCCATTGTCCCCCTAAAGGTACAAATGAAAATTTTGGTGCTACAAATGGGTACAAACGATAGAGAAGCTAAGCCCATTTGCAGATTTCATTTATCTTAAATAATGACGGAGTTATGTGTTGCGAGTTTTTGCAGCTCCTTAACCTTTGACCCCCTTAAGGTGCAAATGAAAATGTTCGTGGTACAAACGCGTACAAACGATAGAAAAGCGTAACCTATTTGCAGATTTGATTACCTTAAAAAATGACAGAGTTTTCTGTTTCGAGTTCATGCAGTTCCTTACCCTTTGGCCCCCTTAAGGTACAAATGAAAATTTTGGTGGTACAAATGGGTACAAACGATAGAGAAGCTAAACCCATTTGTAGATTTCATTTATCTTAAATAATGACGGAGTTGAGTGTTGCGATTTCTTGCACCTGCTTAACCTTTGACCCCCTTAAGTTACAAATGAAAATTTCGGTGGTACAAACGGGTACAAACGATAGAGAAGCGAAACCGGTTTCCAGATTTCAATTATGTTAAAAAATAACAGAATTATCCGTTTCGAGTTCTTGCAACTCCTTAAAGTTTGACCCTCTTAAGGCACAAATGAAGTTTTTGGTAGTCCAAACAGGTACAAACGATAGAGAAGCGTAACCCAATTGCAGATTTCATTTATCTTAAAACATGACGGAGTTATGTGTTGCGAGTTCTTGCAGCTCCTTAACCTTTGACCCCCTTGAGGTACAAATGAAAATTTTAGTGGTCCAAACGGGTACAAACGATAGAGAAGGGTAACCCATTTGCAGATTTCATTTATCTTAAAAAATGACGAAGTTATGTGTTGCGAGTTATTTCATCTGCTTAACGTTTGACCCCCTTAAGATAAAAATGAAAATTTTGGTGGTACAAACGATAGAGAAGCTTAGCCCTTTTGTAGATTTCGATTATCTTAAAAAATTACAGGGTTATCTGTTTCGAGTTCTTGCATCTCCTTTACTTTTGACCCCCTTAAAGTACAAATAAAAATTTTGGTGGTACAAACGGGAACAAACGATAGAGAAGCGTAACACATTTGCAGATTTTATTTATTTTAAAACATGACGGAGTTATGTGTTGCGAGTTCTTGCAGCTCCTTAACCTTTGAACCCCTTAAAGTACAAATAAAAATTTTGGTGGTACAAACAGGTATAAACGATAGACAAGCTAAACCGATTTGCAGATTTCGATTACCTTAAAAAATGACAGAGTTAGCTGTTTCGAGTTCCTGCAGTTCGTTACCCTTTGATCCCCTTAAGGTACAAATGAAAATTTTAGTGGTACAAACGGCTACAAACGTTAGAGAAGCGTAACCCATTTGTAGATTTCATTTATCTTAAAAAAAAACAGAGTTATCTGTTCCGAGTTCTTGCAGCTCCTTAACCTTTGACCCCCTTAAGGTACAAATGAAAATTTTGGTGGTACAAACGGGTACAAACGATAGAGAAGGTTAACTCATTTGCAGATTTCGATTATCTTAAAAATGACGGACTTATATGTTGCGAGTTCTTGCAGCTCCTTAACCTTTGACCCCCTTGAGGTTCAAATGAAAATTTTAGTGGTTCAAACGGGTACAAACGATAGAGAAGCGTAACACATTTGCAGATTTCATTTACCTTAAAAAATGACAGACTTATCTGTTTCGAGTTCTTGCATCTCCTTAACCTTTGACCCCCTTAAGGTACAAATGAAAATTGGTGATGAAAATGGTGATACAAACGGGTACAAATGATAGAGGAGCTAAACCCATTTCCAGGTTCCATTCATCTTAAAAATGACGGAGTTATATGTTGCGAGTCGTTGCAGCTCCTTAACCTTTGACCCCATTAATGCACAAATGAAACTTTTGGTGGTACAAATGGGTAAAAATGATGGAGAAGCTTAACCCATTTGCAGATTTCATTTACCTTAAAAAATGACGGAGTAATGTGTTGCGAGTTCGTGCAGCTCCTTAACCTTGGACCCCCTTAAGGTACAAATGAAAATTGTGGTGGTGCAAACGGGTACAAACGATAGAGAAGCTTAACCCATTTGCATATTTCGATTACCTTAAACAATGGCAGAGTTATCTGTTTCGAGGTCTTGCAGTTCGTTACCCTTTGACCCCCTTAAGGTACAAATGAAAATTGGTGATGAAAATGGTGATACAAACGGGTACAAATGATAGAGGAGCTAAACCCATTTCCAGGTTCCATTCATCTTAAAAATGACGGAGTTATATGTTGCGAGTCGTTGCAGCTCCTTAACCTTTGACCCCATTAATGCACAAATGAAACTTTTGGTGGTACAAATGGGTAAAAATGATGGAGAAGCTTAACCCATTTGCAGATTTCATTTACCTTAAAAAATGACGGAGTAATGTGTAGCGAGTTCGTGCAGCTCCTTAACCTTGGACCCCCTTAAGGTACAAATGAAAATTGTGGTGGTGCAAACGGGTACAAACGATAGAGAAGCTTAACCCATTTGCATATTTCGATTATATTAAAAAATGACGCAGTAAGGTGTTCCGAGTTCTTGCAGCTCCTTAACCTTTGACCCCCTTAAGGTACAAATGAAAATTTTGGTGGTACAAACGGGTACAAACGATAGAGAAGGTTAACTCATTTGCAGATTTCGATTATCTTAAAAAATGACGGACTTATATGTTGCGAGTTCTTGCAGCTCCTTAACCTTTCACCTCATTGAGGTACAAATGAAATTTTTAGTGGTACAAACGGGTACAAACGATAGAGAAGCGTAACCCATTTGCAGATTTCATTTACCTTAAAAAATGACGGACTTATCTGTTTCGAGTTCTTGCATCTCCTTAACCTTTGACCCCCTTAAGGTACAAATAAAAATTTTGGTGGTACAAACGGGTACAAACGATAGAGAAGCTAAACCCATTTGCAGATTTATTTATCTTAAAATATGACGGAGTTATATGTTGCGATTTCTTGCAGCTCCTTAACCTTTGACACTCTTAAGGCAGAAATGAAATTTTCGTAGTCCAAACAGGTACAAATGATAGAGAAGCGTAACCCATTTCCAGATTTCATTTATCTTAAAAAATGACAGAGTTATGTGTTGAGAGTTCATGTAGCTACGTAACCTTTGACCCCCTTAAGGTACATATGAAAATTTTGGTGGTACAAACGGGTACAAACGATAGAGAAACTTAACCCATTTGCAGATTTCGATTATCTTAAAAAATGACGGAGTTATGTGTTGCGAGTTCTTGCATCTCCTTAACCTTTGACACTCTTAAGGCAGAAATGAAATTTTTGGTGGTCCAAACGGGTACAAACGATAGAGAAGCGTAACCCATTTCCAGATTTCATTTATCTCAAAAAATGACGGAGTTATGTGTTGCGAGTTATTTCATCTGCTTAACGTTTGACCCCCGTAATGTAAAAATGAAAACTTTGGTGGTACAAACGATAGAGAAGCTTAACCCTTTTGTAGATTTTGATTATCTTCAAAAATTACAGGGTTATCTGTTTCGATAAAAATTTTGGTGGTACAAACGGGTATAAACGATAGAGAAGCCACAGCCATTTGCAGATTTCGATTATCTTAAAAAATGGCAGAGTTATATGTTGCGATTCCTTGCAGCTCCTTAACCTTTGTCACTCTTAAGGCACAAATGAAATTTTTGGTGGTCCAAACAGGTACAAACGATACAGAAGCGTAACCCGTTTGCAGATTTCATTTATCTTAGAAAATGACGGAGTTATGCGTTGAGGGTTCCTGCAGCTCCTTAACCTTTGAACCCCTTAAGGTACAAATGAAAATTTTGGTGGTACAAACGGGTACAAACGATAGAGAAGCTTAACTCATTTGCAGATTTCGATTATCTTAAAAAATGACGGAGTTATGTTTTGCGAGATCTTGCAGCTTCTTATCCTTTGACCCCCTTAAGGTACAAATGAAAATTTTGGTGGTACAAATGGGTACAAACGATAGAGAAGCGTAACCCATTTGCAGATTTCATTTATCTCAAAAAATGACGTAGTTATGAGTTGCGAGTTATTTCATCTGCTTAACGTTTGACCCCCGTAATGTAAGAATGAAAACTTTGGTGGTACAAACGATAGAGAAGCTTAACCCTTTTGTAGATTTTGATTATCTTCAAAAATTACAGGGTTATCTGTTTCGATTTCTTGCATCTCCTTAACCTTTGAACCCCTTAAAGTACAAATAAAAATTTTGGTGGTACAAACGGGTATAAACGATAGAGAAGCTACAGCCATTTGCAGATTTCGATTATCTTAAAAAATGGCAGAGTTATATGTTGCGATTCCTTGCATCTCCTTAACCTTTGACACTCTTAAGGCAGAAATGAAATTTTTGGTGGTCCAAACAGGTACAAACGATACAGAAGCGTAACCCGTTTGCAGATTTCATTTATCTTAGAAAATGACGGAGTTATGCGTTGATGGTTCCTGCAGCTCCTTAACCTTTGAACCCCTTAAGGTACAAATGAAAATTTTGGTGGTACAAACGGGTACAAACGATAGAGAAGCTTAACTCATTTGCAGATTTCGATTATCTTAAAAAATGACGGAGTTATGTTTTGCGAGATCTTGCAGCTTCTTATCCTTTGACCCCCTTAAGGTACAAATGAAAATTTTGGTGGTACAAACGGGTACAAACGATAGAGAAGCAAAACCCATTTGCAGATTTCATTTATATTAAAAAATGACGGAGTTATATGTGGCGATTTCTTGCAGCTCCTTAACCTTTGACACTCTTAAGGCAGAAATGAAATTTTTGGTGGTCCAAACAGGTACAAACGATAGAAAAGCGTAACCAATTTCCAGATTTCATTTATCTTAAAAAATGACGGAGTTATGTGTTGCGAGTTCATGCAGCTCCGTAACCTTTGACCCCCTTAAGGTACATATGAAAATTTTGGTGGTACAAACGGGTACAAACGATAGAGAAACTTAACCCATTTGCAGATTTCGATTATCTTAAAAAATGACGGAGTTATGTGTTGCGAGTTCTTGCATCTCCTTAACCTTTGACACTCTTAAGGCAGAAATGAAATTTTTGGTGGTCCAAACGGGTACAAGCGATAGAGAAGCGTAACCCATTTCCAGATTTCATTTATCTCAAAAAATGACGGAGTTATGTGTTGCGAGTTATTTCATCTGCTTAACGTTTGACCCCCGTAATGTAAAAATGAAAACTTTGGTGGTACAAACGATAGAGAAGCTTAACCCTTTTGTAGATTTTGATTATCTTCAAAAATTACAGGGTTATCTGTTTCGATAAAAATTCTGGTGGTACAAACGGGTATAAACGATAGAGAAGCCACAGCCATTTGCAGATTTCGATCATCTTAAAAAATGGCAGAGTTATATGTTGCGATTCCTTGCAGCTCCTTAACCTTTGTCACTCTTAAGGCACAAATGAAATTTTTGGTGGTCCAAACAGGTACAAACGATACAGAAGCGTAACCCGTTTGCAGATTTCATTTATCTTAGAAAATGACGGAGTTATGTTTTGCGAGATCTTGCAGCTTCTTATCCTTTGACCCCCTTAAGGTACAAATGAAAATTTTGGTGGTACAAATGGGTACAAACGATAGAGAAGCGTAACCCGTTTACAGATTTCATTTATCTTAAAAAATGACGAAGTTATGTGTTGCGAGTTATTTCATCTGCTTAACGTTTGACCCCCTTAAGATAAAAATGAAAATTTTGGTGGTACAAACGATAGAGAAGCTTAGCCCTTTTGTAGATTTCGATTATCTTAAAAAATTACAGGGTTATCTGTTTCGAGTTCTTGCATCTCCTTTACTTTTGACCCCCTTAAAGTACAAATAAAAATTTTTGTGGTACAAACGGGAACAAACGATAGAGAAGCGTAACACATTTGCAGATTTTATTTATTTTAAAACATGACGGAGTTATGTGTTGCGAGTTCTTGCAGCTCCTTAACCTTTGACCCCCTTAAAGTACAAATAAAAATTTTGGTGGTACAAACAGGTATAAACGATAGACAAGCTAAACCGATTTGCAGATTTCGATTATCTTAAAAAATGACGGAGTTATGTTTTGCGAGATCTTGCAGCTTCTTATCCTTTGACCCCCTTAAGGTACAAATGAAAATTTTAGTGGTTCAAACGGGTACAAACGATAGAGAAGCGTAACCCGTTTACAGATTTCATTTATCTTAAAAAATGACGGAGTTATATGTTGCGATTTCTTGCAGCTCCTTAACCTTTGACACTTTTAAGGCAGAAATGAAATTTTCGTAGTCCAAACAGGTACAAACGATAGAGAAGCGTAACCCATTTCCAGATTTCATTTATCTTAAAAAATGACAGATTTATGTGTTGAGAGTTCATGTAGCTCCGTAACATTTGACCCCCTTAAGGTACATATGAAAATTTTGGTGGTACAAACGGGTACAAACGATAGAGAAACTTAACCCATTTGCAGATTTCGATCATCTTAAAAAATGACGGAGATATGTGTTGCGAGTTCTTGCATCTCCTTAACCTTTGACCTCCTTACTGTACAAATAAATATGTTGGTGGTACAAACGGGTACAAACGATAGAGAAGCTTAACTCATTTGCAGATTTCGATTATCTTAAAAAATGACGGAGTTATGTTTTGCGAGTTCTTGCAGCTTCTTAACCTTTGACCCCCTTAAGGTACAAATGAAAATTTTGTTGGTACAAACGGGTACAAACGATAGAGAAGATGAACTCATTTGCAGATTTCGATTATATTAAAAAAATGATGATGTTATGTGTTGCGAGTTCTTGCATCTGCTTAACGTTTGACCCCCTTAAGGTACAAACGAAAATGTTGGTGGTACATACGGGTACAAACGATACAGAATCTTAACTGATTTGCAGATTTCGATTATCTTAAAAAATGACGGAGATATATGTTGCGAGTTCTTGCAGCTCCTTAACCTTTGACCCCCTTGAGGTACAAATGAAAATTTTAGGGGTACAAACTGGTACAAACGATAGAGAAGCTTAACACTTTTGTAGACTTCGATTATATTAAAAAATGGTATTTATCTGTTCCGGGTTCTTGCAGTTCCTTAACCTTTGACCCCTTTGAGGTACAAATGAAAATTTTAGTGGTCCAAACGGGTACAAACGATAGAGAAGCGTAACCCATTTGGAGATTTCATTTAACTCAAAAAATGACGGAGTTGTATGTTGCGAGTTCTTGACCCCTTAACTTTCTTGACCCCTTAACGTTCTTGGTCCTTAACTTTTGACACTCTTAAGGCAGAAATGAAATTTTTGGTGGTCCAAACGGGTACAAACGATAGAGAAGCGTAACCCATTTCCAGATTTCATTTATCTTAAAAAATGTCGGAGTTATGTGTTGCGAGTGCTTGCAGCTCCGTAACCTTTGACCCCCTTAAGGTACACATGAAATTTTTGGTGGTACAAACGGGTACAAACGATAGAGAAACTTAACCCATTTGCAAATTTCGATTATCTTAAAAAATGACGGAGTTATGTGTTGCGAGTTCTTGCATCTCCTTAACCTTTGACCTCCTTAAGGTACAAATAAAAATGTTGGTGGTACAAACGGGTACAAACGATAGATAAGGTTAACTCATTTGCAGATTTTGATTATCTTAAAAAATGACGGACTTATATGTTGCGAGTTCTTGCAGCTCCTTAACCTTTGACCCCCTTGAGGTACAAATGAAAATTTTAGTGGTATAAACGGGTACAAACTATAGATAAGCTGAACCCTTTTGTAGATTTCGATTATCTAAAAAAATGGCAGTTATCTGTTTCGAGTTCTTGCATCTCCTTAACCTTTGACCTCCTTAATGTGGTTCTAGGACTAAATCACCCTGGACATAATCTCCCCGGACAAAATCTCCCGGACAAAATCCCCCCGGACGAAATCTCCCCCGGACAAAATTCCCCCCGGTCAAAATCTCCCCGACAAAATCTCCCTCGAAAAAAAAATGATTATAAAAATAATTTCCCCGGACAAAACCCGGGAGAAGCCTCAAATAAAAAAAAGACATAACACAATAAAACATAACACAATAAACAGTGTATTATTATAAAAAATGATTATAAAAATAATTTCCCCGGACAAAACCCGGGAGAAGCCTCAAATAAAAAAAAGACATAACACAATAAAACATAACACAATAAACAGTGTATTCAGTATATAAAATATAACAAAAATAACACTATACTTAATACATTATTCGAAAGTATACGCATAGTGTGCGTAAAATTCGTTTTTACACACCCATATGAGTGCGTAAAATGCAACTTTATGAAACAGTGTGCGTAAAGTAAAAAAATTATTTTTACTTTTCTTTACCACGTTTTTCAAAAAAACGTTGTACGGCACATATAAAACAGATTCGACGGGTAACAAAAGAAGAATTTCAATGCGAATCGCGGACGCTATTAATGATGAAGATAATGCTCCAGCTTCCAAAAAAGTGAAAACTACCATAACAGTTACAAAAAAAGAAATAGTTCGTGAAATGTAACTCAGAAATTCAAATCAGAAATTCAGTATTATTGAGCGCATTTTCTCTGTGATGTTATATGTTATATGCAATAATTAATAATTATATTACCAAATAAAGTAATTATAATTATAAACAAAGTTTACTCACAATTAAACACGTTCTGTCTTTTTTGCGAATGCATAATAAATCTATTTCTGTCTTCAGTGGGGGGGCTTTGCCCCCCCCCCAAACCCCCACCGGGGCTTCGACCCTGCACCCCAGCAGGGGCTTCACCCCTGCACCCGACCAGGGCTTCGCCCCTGGACCCCAGCAGGGGCTTCACCCCTGCACCCCACCGGGGCTTCGCCCCTGGACCCCCGCGTTGTATTCCCCTAAACACAATGCGAATTTTACGCACGTCATGCTAAAAAATATCGTATGCGACTCGGGCGTACGTTTTACCCACTCGCGTGATCGCGTTGCACTCGACGATCACTGCTCGTGTGTAAAATCGCATTTTACGCCCTTGTTGCATAATATACTATTTTTCGAGGGAGATTTTGTCCGGGGAGATTTTGACCGAGGGGAATTTTGTCCGGGGGGATTTTATCCGGGGGAGATTTCGTCCGGGGGGATTTTGTCCGGGAGATTTTGTCCGGGGAGATTATGTCCAGGGAGATTTAGTCCGGACACCCCTTAATGTACAAATAAATATGTTGGTGGTACAAACGGGTACAAACGATAGAGAAACTTAACCCATTTGCAAATTTCGATTATCTTAAAAAATGACGGAGTTATGTGTTGCGAGTTCTTGCATCTCCTTAACCTTTGACCTCCTTAAGGTACAAATAAAAATGTTGGTGGTACAAACGGGTACAAACGATAGATAAGGTTAACTCATTTGCAGATTTCGATTATCTTAAAAAATGACGGACTTATATGTTGCGAGTTCTTGCAGCTCCTTAACCTTTGACCCCCTTGAGGTACAAATGAAAATTTTAGTGGTATAATCGGGTACAAACTATAGATAAGCTGAACCCATTTGTAGATTTCGATTATCTAAAAAAATGGCAGTTATCTGTTTCGAGTTATTGCATCTCCTTAACCTTTGACCCCCTTAAGGTACAAATAAAAATTTTGGTGGTACAAACGGGTACAAACGATAGAGAAGCAAAACCCATTTGCAGATTTCATTTATATTAAAAAATTACGGAGTTATATGTTGCGATTACTTGCAGCTCCTTAACCTTTGACACTCTTAAGGCAGAAATGAAATTTTTGGTGGTCCAAACAGGTACAAACGATAGAGAAGCGTAACCCATTTCCAGATTTCATTTCTCTTAAAAAATGACGGAGTTATGTGTTGCGAGCTCATGCAGCTCCGTAACCTTTGACCCCCTTAAGGTACATATGAAAATTTTGGGGGTACCAACGGCTACAGACGATAGAGAAACTTAACCCATTTGCAGATTTCGATTATCTTAAAAAATGACGGATTTATGTGTTGCGAGTTCTTGCATCTCCTTAACCTTTGACACTCTTAAGGCAGAAATAAAATTTTTGGTGGTCCAAACGGGTGCAAACGATAGAGAAGCGTAACCCTTTTCCAGATTTCATTTATCTCAAAAAATGACGGAGTTATGAGTTGCGAGTTATTTCATCTGCTTAACGTTTGACCCCCGTAATGTAAAAATGAAAACTTTGGTGGTACAAACGATAGAGAAGCTTAACCCTTTTGTAGATTTTGATTATCTTCAAAAATTACAGGGTTATCTGTTTCGATTTCTAGCATCTCCTTAACCTTTGACCCCCTTAAAGTACAAATAAAAATTTTGGTGGTACAAACGGGTATAAACGATAGAGAAGCTACAGCCATTTGCAGATTTCGATTATCTTAAAAAGTGGCAGAGTTATATGTTGCGATTCCTTGCAGCTCCTTAACCTTTGACCCCCTTGAGAAACAAATGAAAATTTTAGTGGTACAAACGGGTACAAACGATAGAGAAGCTTAACCCTTTTGTAGATTTCGATTATCTTAAAAAATTACAGAGTTATCTGCTGCGAGTTCTTGCATCTCCTTAACCTTTGACCCCCTTATAGAACAAATAAAAATTTTGGTGGTACAAACGGGTATAAACGATAGAGAAGTTAAACCCATTTGCAGATTTCGATTACCTTAAAAAATGACAGAGTTATCTGTTTCGAGTTCTTGCAGTTCGTTACCCTTTGATCCTCTTAAGGTACAAATGAAAATTTTGGTGGTACAAACGGGTACAAACGATAGAGGAGCTAAACCGATTTCCAGATTCTATTTATCTTAAAAAATGACGGAGTTATATGATGCGAATGCTTGCAGCTACTTAACCTTTGACCCCCTTAATGCACAAATGAAATTTTTGGTGGTACAAACGGGTACAAACGATGGAGAAGCGTAACCAATTTGTAGATTTCATTTATCTTAAAAAATGACAGAGTTATGTGTTCCGAATTCTAACAGCTATATAACCTTTTGACTCCCTTAATGCACAAATGAAATTTTGGGTGGTACAAACGGGTACAAACGATGGAGAAGCGAAACCCATTTGCAGATCTTAAAAAATGACAGAGTTTTCTGTTTCGAGTTCTTGCAGTTCCTTACTCTTTGTCCCCCTTAAGGTACAAATGATATAATTGGTGGTACAAATGGGTACAAACGATAGAGAAGCGTAACCCATTTGCAGATTTCATTTATCTTAAATAATGACGGAGTTATGTGTTGTGAGTTCTTGCAGCTCCTAAATCTTTGACCCCCTTAATGCACAAATTAAATTTTTGGTGGTACAAACGGGTACAAACGATGGAAAAGCGTAACCCATTTGCTGATTTCATTTACCTTAAAACATGACGGAGATATGTTTTCGGAGTTCTTGCTGCTCCTTAACCTTTGACCCCCTTAAGGTACAAATGAAAATTTTGGTGGTCCGATCGGGTACAAACGATATAGAAGCTTAAGCCATTTGCATATTTCGATTATATTAAAAAATGTCGGAATTATGTTTTGCGAGTTCTTGCAGCTTCTTAACCTTTGACCCCCTGCGAGTTCTTGGAAATCCTTAACGTTTGACCCTCTTAAGGCACAAATGAAATTTTTGGTGGTCCAAACAGGTACAAACTATAGAGAAGCGTAACCCATTTGCAGATATCATTTATCTTAAAAAATGACGGAGTTATGCGTTGCGGGTTCCTGCAGCTCCTTAACCTTTGAACCCCTTAAGATACAAATGAAAATTTTGGTGGTACAAACGGGTACAAACGATAGAGAAGCTTAACCCATTTGCAGTTTTCGATTATCTTGAAAAATAACGGAATTATGTGTTGCGAGTTCTTGCAGCTCCTTAACCGTTCACCCCTTAAGGTACAAATGAAAATTTTGTTGGTGCAAACGGGTACAAACGATAGAGAAGCTTAAGCCATTTGCATATTTCGATTATATTAAAAAATGTCGGAGTTATGTTTTGCGAGTTCTTGCAGCTTCTTAACCTTTGACCCCCTTAAGGTACAAATGAAAGTTTTGGTAGTACAGACGGGCACAAACGATAGAGAAGCTTAACTCATTTGCAGATTTCGATTATCTTAAAAAATGACGGAGTTATGTGTTGCGAATTCTTGCAGCACCTTAACCTTTGACCCCCTTGAGGTACGAATGAAAATTTGAGTGGCACATACAGGTACAAACGATAGAGAAGCTTAACCATTTTGTAGATTTCGATTATCTTAAAAAATGACAGTTATCTGTTCCGAGTTCTTGCAGCTCCTTAACCTTTGACCCACTTGAGGTTCTTGCAGTTCCTTACGCTTTGTCCCCCTCAAGGTACAAATGAAAATTTTGGTGGTACAAATGGGTACAAACGATAGAGAAGCTTAAACCATTTGCAGATTTCGATTATCTTAAAAAATGACGGAGTTATGTTTTGCGGGTTCTTGCAGATTCTTAACCTTTGACACCCTTATTGCACAAATGAAACTTTTGGTGGTTCAAACGGGTACAAACGATGGAGAAGCGTAACCCATTTGCAGATTTCATTTATCTTAAATAATGACGGAGTTATGTGTTGTGAGTTCTTGCAGCTCCTAAACCTTTGACCCCCTTAATGCACAAATTAAATTTTTGGTGGTACAAACGGGTACAAACGATGGAAAAGCGTAACCCATTTGCTGATTTCATTTACCTTAAAACATGACGGAGATATGTTTTGCAAGTTCTTGCAGCTCCTTAACATTTGACCCCTTAAGGTACAAATGAAAATTTTGGTGGTGCAAACGGGTACAAACGATATAGAAGCTTAAGCCATTTGCATATTTCGATTATATTAAAAAATGTCGGAATTATGTTTTGCGAGTTCTTGCAGCTTCTTAACATTTGACCCCCTTAAGGAACAAATGAAAGTTTTGGTGGTACAGACGGGTACAAACGATAGAGAAGCTTAATTGATTTGCAGATTTCGATTATCTTAAAAAATGACGGAGTTATGTATTGCGAATTCTTGCAGCTCCTTAACCTTTGACCCCCTTGAGGTACGAATGAAAATTTGAGTGGCACAAACAGGTACAAACGATAGAGACGCTTAACCATTTTGTAGATTTCGATTATCGTAAAAAATGACAGATATCTGTTCCGAGTTCTTGCAGCTCCTTAACCTTTGACCCCCTTGAGGTTTTTGCAGTTCCTTACCCTTTGTCCCCCTCATCACAAATGAAAATTTTGGTGGTGCAAACGGGTACAAACGATATAGAAGCTTAAGCCATTTGCATATTTCGATTATATTAAAAAATGTCGGAATTATGTTTTGCGAGTTCTTGCAGCTTCTTAACCTTTGACCCCCTGCGAGTTCTTGCAAATCCTTAACGTTTGACCCTCTTAAGGCACAAATGAAATTTTTGGTGGTCCAAACAGGTACAAACTATAGAGAAGCGTAACCCATTTGCAGATATCATTTATCTTAAAAAATGACGGAGTTATGCGTTGCGGGTTCCTGCAGCTCCTTAACCCTTGAACCCCTTAAGATACAAATGAAAATTTTGGTGGTACAAACGGGTACAAACGATAGAGAAGCTTAACCCATTTGCAGTTTTCGATTATCTTGAAAAATAACGGAATTATGTGTTGCGAGTTCTTGCAGCTCCTTAACCGTTCACCCCTTAAGGTACAAATGAAAATTTTGTTGGTGCAAACGGGTACAAACGATAGAGAAGCTTAAGCCATTTGCATATTTCGATTATATTAAAAAATGTCGGAGTTATGTTTTGCGAGTTCTTGCAGCTTCTTAACCTTTGACCCCCTTAAGGTACAAATGAAAGTTTTGGTAGTACAGACGGGCACAAACGATAGAGAAGCTTAACTCATTTGCAGATTTCGATTATCTTAAAAAATGACGGAGTTATGTGTTGCGAATTCTTGCAGCACCTTAACCTTTGACCCCCTTGAGGTACGAATGAAGATTTGAGTGGCACATACAGGTACAAACGATAGAGAAGCTTAACCATTTTGTAGATTTCGATTATCTTAAAAAATGACAGTTATCTGTTCCGAGTTCTTGCAGCTCCTTAACCTTTGACCCACTTGAGGTTCTTGCAGTTCCTTACCCTTTGTCCCCCTCAAGGTACAAATGAAACTTTTGGTGGTACAAATGGGTACAAACGATAGAGAAGCTTAAACCATTTGCAGATTTCGATTATCTTAAAAAATGACGGAGTTATGTTTTGCGAGTTCATGCAGATTCTTAACCTTTGACACCTTTATTGCACAAATGAAACTTTCGGTGGTACAAACGGGTACAAACGATGGAGAAGCGTAACGAATTTGTAGATGTCATTTATCTTAAAAAATGACGGAGTTATGTGTTCAGAATTCTAACAGCTATATAACCTTTTGACTCCCGTAATGCACAAATGAAATTTTGGGTGGTACAAACGGGTACAAACGATGGAGAAGCGAAACCCATTTGCAGATTTCATTTATCTTAAATAATAACGGAGTTATGTGTTGCGAGTTCTTGCAGCTCCTTAACCTTTGACCCCCTTAAGGCACAAATGAAAATTTTGGTGGTACAAACGGGTACAAACGATAGAGAAGCTTAACTCATTTGCAGATTTCGATTATCTTGAAAAATAACGGAATTATGTGTTGCGAGTTGTTGCAGCTCCTTAACCTTTGACCCCCTTAAGGTACAAATGAAAATTTTGGTGGCACAAATGGGTACAAACGATAGAGAAGCTAAACGCATTTGCAGATTTCATTTTTCTTAAAAAATGACGGAGTTATATGTTGCAAGTTCTTGCAGCTCCTTAACCTTCGACCATCTTAAGGCAGAAATGAAATTTTTGGTGGTCCAAACAGGTACAAACGATAGAGAAGCGTATCCCATTTCCAGATTTCATTTATCTTAAAAAATGACGGAGTTATGTGATGCGAGTTCTTATATCTCTATAACCTTTGACCCCCTTAAAGTACACATAAAAATTTTGGTGGTACAAACGGGTACAAACGATAGAGAAACTTAACCCATTTGCAGATTTCGATTATCTTAAAAAATGACAGAGTTATCTTTTTCGAGTTCTTGCAGTTCGTTACACTTTGACACCCTTATTGCACAAATGAAACTTTTGGTGGTACAAACGGGTACAAACGATGGAAAACCGTAACCCATTTGCTGATTTCATTCACCTTAAAAAATGACGGAGATATGTTTTCCGAGTTCTAACAGCTATATAACCTTTTGACTCCCTTAATGTACAAATGAAATTTTGGGTGGTACAAACGGGTACAAACGATGGAGAAGCGAAACCCATTTGCAGATTTCATTTATCTTAAATAATAACGGAGTTATGTGTTGCGAGTTCTTGCAGCTCCTTAACCTTTGACCCCCTTAAGGCACAAATGAAAATTTTGGTGGTACAAACGGGTACAAAGGATAGAGAAGCTTAACTCATTTGCAGATTTCGATTATCTTAAAAAATGACGGAGTTATGTTTTGCGAGTTCTTGCAGTTTCTTAACCTTTGACCCCCTTAAGGTACCAATGTAAATATTGGTGGTACAACCGGGTACAAATGATAGAGAAGCGTAACCTATTTGCAGATTTGATTACCTTAAAAAATGACAGTATTCTGTTTCGAGTTCTTGCAGTTCCTTAACCTTTGTCACCCTAAAGGTACAAATGAAAATTTTGGTGCTACAAATGGGTACAAACGATAGAGTAGCTAAACCCATTTGCAGATTTCATTTATCTTAAAAAATAACGGAGTTATATGTTGCGAGTTATGCAGCTCCTTAACCTTTAAACCCCTTAATGCACAAATGAAACTTTTGGTGGTACAAATGGGAACAAACGATGAAAAAGCGTAACACATTTGTAGATTTCATTTATCTTAAAAAATGACGGAGTTATGTGTTCCGAGTTATTACAGCTATTTAACCTTTTGACTCCCTTAATGCAAAAATAAAATAATTGGTGGTACAAACGGGTACAAACGATGGAGAAGCGTAACCCATTTGCAGATTTCATTTATCTTAAATAATAACGGAGTTATGTGTTGCGAGTTTTTGCACCTGCTTATCCTTTGACCCCCATAAGGTACAAATGAAAATTTTGGTGGTACACACGGGTACAAACGATAGAGAAGAGTAACCCATTTGCAGATTCCATTTATCTTAAAAAATGACAGAGTTTTCTGTTTCGAGTTCTTGCAATTCCTTACCCTTTGTCCCCCTTAAGGTACAAATTAAAATTTTGGTGGTACAAATGTGTACAAACGATAGAGAAGCGTAACCCATTTGCAGATTTCATTTATCTTAAATAATAACGGAGTTATGTGTTGCGAGTTTTTGCACCTGCTTAACGTTTGACCCCCATAAGGTACAAATGAAAATTTTGGTGGTGCAAACGGGTACAAACGATATAGAAGCTTAAGCCATTTGCATATTTCGATTATATTAAAAAATGTCGGAATTATGTTTTGCGAGTTCTTGCAGCTTCTTAACATTTGACCCCCTTAAGGAACAAATGAAAGTTTTCGTGGTACAGATGGGTACAAACGATAGAGAAGCTTAATTGATTTGCAGATTTCGATTATCTTAAAAAATGACGGAGTTATGTATTGCGAATTCTTGCAGCTCCTTAATCTTTGACCCCCTTGAGGTACGAATGAAAATTTGAGTGGCACAAACAGGTACAAACGATAGAGACGCTTAACCATTTTGTAGATTTCGATTATCGTAAAAAATGACAGATATCTGTTCCGAGTTCTTGCAGCTCCTTAACCTTTGACCCCCTTGAGGTTCTTGCAGTTCCTTACCCTTTGTCCCCCTCAAGGTTCAAATAAAAATTTTGGTGGTACAAATGGGTACAAACGATAGAGAAGCTTAACCCATTGGCAGATTTCATTTATCTTAAAAAATGACGGAGTTATATGTTGCGAGTTCTTGCAGATCCTTAACATTTGACACCCTTATTGCACAAATGAAACTTTTGGTGGTACAAACGGGTACAAACGATGGAGAAGCGTAACCCATTTGTAGATTTCATTTATCTTAAAATATGACGGAGTTATGTGTTCCGAATTCTAACAGCTATATAACCTTTTGACTCCCTTAATGCACAAATGAAATTTAGCGTGGTACAAACGGGTACAAACGATGGAGAAGCGTAACCCATTTGCAGATAGCATTTATCTTAAAAAATGACGGAGTAATATTGTTGCGAGTTCTTGCAGCTCCTTAACCTTTGACCCCCTTAAGGTACAAATCAAAATTTTGGTGGTGCGATCGGGTACAAACGATAGTGAGGCTTAACCCATTTTCAAATTTCGATTACATTAAGAAATGGCGGAGTTATGTGTTGCGATTAATTGCATCTTCTTAAACTTTGACCCCCTTAAGATACAAATGAAAATTTTAGTGGTACAGACGGGTACAAACGATAGAGAAGCTTAACTCATTTGCAGATTTCGATTATCTTAAAAAATGATGGAGTTATGTTTTGCGAGATGTTGCAGCTTCTTATCCTTTGACCCCGCTAAGGTACAAATGAAAATTTTGGTGGTGCGATCGGGTACAAACGATAGTGAAGCTTAACCCATTTGCAAATTTCGATTACATTTAAAAATGTCGGAGTAATGTGTTGCGAGTTCTTGCAGCTCCTTAACCTTTGACCCCCTGCGAGTACTTGCAACTCCTTAACCTTTGACCCTCTTAAGGCAACAATGGAATTTTTGGTGATCCAAACAGGTACAAACGATACAGAAGCGTACCCCATTTTCAGATTTCATTTATCTTAAAAAATGACGGAGTTATGCGTTGCGGTTTCCTGCAGCTCCTTAACCTTTGAACCCGTTAAGGTACAAATGAAATTTTTGGTGGTACAAACGGGTACAAACGATGGAGAAGCGTAACCAATTTGTAGATTTCATTTATCTTAAAAAATGACGGAGTTATGTGTTCCGAATGCTAACAGCTCTATAACCTTATGACTCCCTTAATGCACAAATGAAATTTTGGGTGGTACAAACGGGTACAAACGATCGAGAAGCGAAACCCATTTGCAGATTTCATTTATCTTAAATAATAACGGAGTTATGTGTTGCGAGTTTTTGCACCTGCTTAACCTTTGACCCCCATAAGGTATAAATGAAAATTTTGGTGGCACAAACGGGTTCAAACGATAGAGAAGCTTAACCCATTTGCAGATTTCGATTATCTTGAAAAATAAGGGAATTAAGTGTTGCGAGTTCTTGCAGCTCCTTAGCCTTTGACCCCCTTAAGGCACAAATAAAAATTTTGGTGGTACAAACGGGTACAAACGATGGAGAAGTGTATCCAATTTGTAGATTTCATTTATCTTGAAAAATGACGGAGTTATGTGTTCCGAATTCTAACAGCTATTTAACCTTTTAACTCCCTTAATGCACAAATAAAATAATTGGTGGTACAAACGGGTACAAACGATGGAGAAGCGTAACCCATTTGCAGATTTCATTTACCTTAAATAATAACGGAGTTATGTGTTGCGAGTTTTTGCACCTGCTTAACCTTTGACCCGCATAAGGTACAAATGAAAATTTTGGTGGTACACATGGGTACAAACGATAGAGAAGACTAACTCATTTGCAGATTCCATTTATCTTAAAAAATGACAGAGTTTTCTGTTTCGAGTTCTTGCAGTTCCTTACCCTTTGGCCCCCTTAAGGTACAAATGAAAATTTTGGTGGTACAAATGGATACAAACGATCGAGAAGCGTAACCCATTTGCAGATTTCATTTATCTTAAATAATGAAGGAGTTATGTGTTGTGAGTTCTTGTAGCTCCTTAACGTTTGACCCCCATAATGAACAAATGAAATTTTTGGTGGTACAAACGGGAACAAACGATGGAAAAGCGTAACCCATTTGCTGATTTCATTTACCTTAAAAATGTCGGAGATATGTTTTCCGAGTTCTTGCTGCTCCTTAACCTTTGACCCCCTTAAGGTACAAATGAAAATTTTGGTGGTGCGATCGGGTACAAACGATAGTGAGGCTTAACCCATTTGCAAATTTCGATTACATTAAGAAATGGCGGAGTTATGTGTTGCGATTACTTGCATCTTCTTAACCTTTGACCACCTTAAGGTACAAATGAAAATTTTGGTGGTGCGATCGGGTACAAACGATAGTGAAGCTTAACCCATTTGCAAATTTCGATTACATTAAAAAATGTCGGAGTAATTTGTTGCGAGTTCTTGCAGCTCCTTAACCTTTGACCCCCTGCGAGTACTTGCAACTCCTTAACCTTTGACCCTCTTAAGGCAACAATGAAATTTTTGGTGATCCAAACAGGTACAAACGATACTGAAGCGTACCCCATTTTCAGATTTCATTTATCTTAAAAAATGACGGAGTTATGCGTTGCGGGTTCCTGCAGCTCCTTAACCTTTGAACCCGTTAAGGTACAAATGAAAATTTTGGTGGTACAAATGGGTACAAACGATAGAGAAGCTTAACCCATTGGCAGATTTCATTTATCTTAAAAAATGACGGAGTTATATGTTGCGAGTTCTTGCAGATCCTTAACCTTTGACACCCTAAAGATACAAATGAAAATTTTGGTGCTACAAATGGGTACAAACGATAGAGTAGCTAAACCCATTTGCAGATTTCATTTATCTTAAAAAATGACGGAGTTATATGTTGCAAGTTATGCAGCTCCTTAACCTTTAAACCCCTTAATGCACAAATGAAACTTTTGGTGGTACAAATGGGAACAAACGATGGAGAAGCGTAACCCATTTGCAGATTACATTTATCTTAAATAATAACGGAGTTATGTGTTGCGAGTTTTTGCACCTGCTTAACCTTTGACCCCCATAAGGTACAAATGAATATTTTGGTGGTACCCACGGGTACAAACGATAGAGAAGAGTAACCCATTTGCAGATTCCATTTATCTTAAAAAATGACAGAGTTTTCTGTTTCGAGTTTATGCAGTTCCTTACCCTTTGTCCCCCTTAAGGTACAAATGAAAATTTTGGTGGTACAAATGGGTACAAACGATAGAGAAGCGTAACACATTTGCAGATTTCATTTCTCTTAAATAATGACGGAGTTATGTGTTGTGAGTTCTTGCAGTTCCTTAACCTTTGATCCCCTTAATGCACAAATGAAATTTTTGGTGGTACAAACGGGTACAAATGATGGAAAAGCGTAACCCATTTGCTGATTTCATTTACCTTAAAAATGACGGAGATATTTTTTCCGAGTCCTTGCAGCTCCGTAACCTTTGACCCCCTTAAGGTACAAATGAAAATTTTGGTGGTATGATCGGGTACAACCGATAGTGAAGCTTAACCCATTTGCAAATTTCGATTACATTAAAAAATGGCGGAGTTATGTGTTGCGATTACGTGCATCTTCTTAACCTTTGATCCCCATAAGGTACAAATGAAAATTTTGGTGGTACGGACGGGTACATACGATAGAGAAGCTTAACTCATTGGCAGATTTCGATTATCTTGAAAAATATGGGCATTTTGTGTTTCAAGTTCTTGCAGCTCCTTAACATTTGACCCCCTTAAGGCACAAATGAAAATTTTGGTGATACAAACGGGTACAAATGATAGAGAAGCTTAACTCATTTGCAGATTTCGATTATCTTAAAAAATGACGGAGGTATGTTTTGCGAGATCTTGCTGCTTCTTTCCTTTGACCCCCCTAAGGTACAAATGAAAATTTTGGTGGTGCGATCGGGTACAAACGATAGTGAAGCTTAAGCCATTTGCAAATTTCGATTACATTAAAAAATGTCGGAGTAATGTGTTGCGAGTTCTTGCAGCTCCTTAAGCTTTGAACCCCTGCGAGTTCTTGCAACTCCTTAACCTTTGACCCTCTTAAGGCACAAATGAAGTTTTTGGTGGTCCAAACAGGTACAAACGATAGAGAAGCGTAACCCATTTGCAGATTTCATTTATCTTAAAACATGACGGAATTATGTGTTGCGAGTTCTTGCAGTTCCTTAACCTTTGACACCCTTAAAGTACAAATAAAAATTTTGCTGGTACAAATGGTTATAAATGATAGAGAAGCTAAACCCATTTGCAGATTTCGATTACCTTAAAAAATGACAGAGTTATCTTTTTCGAGTTCTTGCAGTTTGTTACCCTTTGATCCCCTTAAAGAACAAATACAAATTTTGGTGGTACAAACGGGTATAAACGATAGTGAAGCTAAACCCATTTGCAGATTTCGATTACCTTAAATAATGACAGAGTTATCTATTTCGAGTTCTTGCAGTTCGTTACCCTTTGTTCACCTTAAGGTAGAAAATTTTGGTGGTACAAACGGGTACAAACGTTATACAAGCGTAACCCATTTGCCCATTTCATTTACCTTAAAAAATGACAGTTAGCTATTCCGAGTTCTTGCAGCTCCTTAACCTTTGACCCCCTTGAGGTTTTTGCAGTTCCTTACCCTTTGTCCCCCTTAGGGTACAAATGAAAATTTTGGTGGTACGAATGGGTACAAACGATAGAGAAGTTAGACCAATTGGCAGATTTCATTTATCTTAAAAAATGACGGAGTTATATGTTGCGAGTTCTTGCAGCTCCTTAACCTTTGACACCCTTATTGCATAAATGAAACTTATGGTGGTTCAAACGGGTACAAACGATGGAGAAGCTTAACCCATTTGTAGATTTCATTTATCTTAAAAAATGACGGAGTTATGTGTTCCGAATTCTTACAGTTATTTAACCTTTTGACTCCCTTAATGCACAAATGAAATTTTTGGTGGTACAAACGTGTACAAACGATGGAGAATCGTAACCCATATGCAGATTTCATTTATTTTAAATAATAACGGAGTTATGTGTTGCGCCATTTTGCACCTGCTTAACCTTTGACCCCCATAAGGTACAAATGAAAATTTTGCTGGTACAAATGGGTACAAACGATAGAGAAGCGTAACCCATTTGCAGATTTCATTTATCTTAAATAATGACGGAGTTATGTGTTGTGAGTTCTTGCAGCTCCTTGACCTTTGACCCCCTTAATGCTCAAATGAAATTTTTGGTGGTACAAACGGGTACAAACGATAGAGAAGCTTAAACCATTTAGATATTTCGATTATATTAAAAAATGGCGGAATTATGTGTTGCGCGTTCTTGCAGCTTCTTAACCTTTGACCCCCTTGAGGTACGAATGAAAATTTGAGTGGCACAAACAGGTACAAACGATAGAGAAGCGTAACCAATTTGTAGATTTCATTTATCTTAAAAAATGACGGAGTTATGTGTTCCGAATTCTAACAACTATATAAACTATTGACTCCCTTAATGCACAAATGAAATTTTGGGTGGTACAAACGGGTACAAACGATGGAGAAGCGAAACCCATTCGCAGATTTCATTTATCTTAAATAATAACGGAGTTATGTGTTGCGAGTTCTTGCAGCTCCTTAATCTTTGACCCCCTTAAGGCACAAATGAAAATTTTGGTGGTACAAACGGGTACAAACGATAGAGAAGCTTAACTCATTTGCAGATTTCGATTATCTTAAAAAATGACGGAGTTATGTTTTGCGAGTTCTTGCAGCTTCTTAACCTTTGACCCCCTTGAGGTACCAATGAAAATATTGGTGGTACAACCGGGTACAAATGATAGAGAAGCATAACCTATTTGCAGATATGATTACCTTAAAAAATGACAGTTTTCTGTTTCGAGTTCTTGCAGTTCGTTAACCTTTGTCACCCTAAAGATACTAATGAAAATTTTGGTGCTACAAATGGGTACAAACGATAGAGTAGCTAAACCCATTTGCAGATTTCATTTATCTTAAAAGATGACGGAGTTATATGTTGCAAGTTATGCAGCACCTTAACCTTTAAACCCCTTAATTCACAAATGAAACTTTTGGTGGTACAAATGGGAACAAACGATGGAGAAGCGTAACCCATTTGCAGATTTCATTTATCTTAAATAATATCGGAGTTATGTGTTGCGAGTTTTTGCACCTGCTTAATCTTTGACCCCCATCAGGTACAAATGAAAATTTTGGTGGTACACACGGGTACAAACGTTAGAGAAGAGTAACCCATTTGCAGATTCCATTTATCTTAAAAAATGACAGAGTTTTCTGTTTCGAGTTGTTGCAGTTCCTTACCCTTTGGCCCCCTTAAGGTACAAATGAAAATTTTGGTGGTACAAACGGGTACAAATGATAGAGAAGCGTAACCCATTTCCAAATTTCATTTAACTTAAAAAATGACGGAGTTATGTGTTGCGAGTTCTCGCACCTCCTTAAGCTTTGACCACCAGCGAGTTCTTGCAGCTCCTTAACATTTAACTCCCTTAAGGTACAAATGAAAATTTTGGTGGTACAAACGGGTACAAAAGGCAGAGAAGCTGAACCCATTTGCAGATTTCGATTATCTTGATAAATAACGGAATTATGTGTTGCGAGTTATTGCAACTCCTTAATCTTTGACCCCCTTAAGGCCCAAATGAAAATTTTGGTGGTACAAACGGATACAAACGATAGAGAATCTTAACTCATTTGCAGATTTCGATTATCTTAAAAAATGACGGAGTTATGTTTTGCGAGGTCTTGCAGCTTCTTAACATTTGACCCCCTTAAGGTACAAATAAAAATGTTGGCGGTACAAATGATATAGAAGCGTTACACATTTATAGATTTCGATTATCTTGAAAAATAACAGAATTATGTGGTGCCTGTTTTTGCAGCTCCTTAACCTTTGACCTCCTTAAGGTACAAATGAAAATTTTGGTGGTACAAATGGGTACAAACGATAGAGAAGCTAAACCCATTTGCAGATTTCATTTATCTTAAAAAATGACGGAGTTATATGTTGCGAGTTCTTGCAGCTCCTTAACCTTTGACACCCTTAGTTCACAAATGAAATTTTTGGTGGTATAAACGGTTACAAACGACGGAGAAGTGCAACGCATTTGCAGATTTCATTTATCTTAAAAAATGACGAAGTTATGTGTTGCGAGTTATTTCATCTGCTTAACGTTTGACCCCTTAAGGTAAAAATGAAAATTTTGGTGGTACAAACGCTAGAGAAGCTTAACCCTGTTGTAGATTTTGATTATCTTCAAAAATTACAGGGTTATCTGTTTCCAGTTCTTGCATCGCCTTAACCTTTGACCCCCTTAAAGTACAAATAAAAATTTTAGTGGTACAAACGGGTATAAACGATAGAGAAGCTAAACCCATTTGCAGATTTCGATTACCTTAAAAAATGGCAGAGTTATCTGTTTCGAGTTCTTGCAGTTCGTTACCCTTTGACCCCCTTAAGGTACAAATGAAAATTTTGGTGGTACAAACGGGTACAAACGATAGAGGAGCTAAACCCATTTGCAGATTTCATTTATCTTAAAAAATGACGGAGTTATGTGCTGCGATTACTTGCAGCTCCTTAACCTTTGACCCCCTTAAGGTACAAATGAACATTTTGGTGGTACAAACGGGTACAAAAGGTAGAGAAGCTTAACCCACTTGCAGATTTCGATTATCTTGATAAATAACGCAATGATGTGTTGCGAGGTATTGCAGCTTCTAAATGTTTGACCCCCTTAAGGAACAAATGAAAATTTTGGTGGTACGAACGGGTACAAACGATAGAGAATATTAACTCATTTGCAGATTTCGATTATCTTAAAAAATGACGGAGTTATGTTTTGCGAGTTCTTGCAGCTACTTAACCTTTGACCCCCTTAAGGTACGAATAAAAATGTTGGTGGTTCAAATGATAGAGAAGCGTAACACATTTATAGATTTCAATTATCTTGAAAAATAACAAAATTATGTGTTGCGAGTTATTGCAGCTCCTTAACCTTTGACCCTCTTAAGGTACGAATGACAATGTTGGTGGTACAACCGCGTACAAACGATAGAGAAGCGTAACCCATTTGCAGATTTCGATTATATTAAAAAATGACGGAGTTATGTGTTTCGATTACTTGTAGCTCCTTAACCTTTGACCCCCTTAAAGTACAAATGGAAACTTTGGTGGTACAAATGGGTACAAACGATAGAGAAGCTAAACCCATTTGTAGATTTCATTTATCTAAAAAAATGACGGAGTTATGTGTTGCGAGTTCTTGCAGCTCCGTTACGTTTAAGCCCCTTAAGGTACACATGGAAATTTTGGTAGTACAAACGGGTACAAACGATAGAGAAACTTAACCCATTTGCAGATTTCGATTATCTTAAAAAATGACGGAGTTATATGTTGCGAGTTCTTGCAGCTCCTTAACCTTTGACCCCCTTGACGTACAAATGAAAATTTTAGTGGTACAAACGGGTACAAACGATAGAGAAGCTTATCCCTTTGGTAGATTTCGATTATCTTAAAAAATAACAGTTTTCTGTTCCGAGTTCTTGCAGTTCCTTACCCATTGTCCCTCTAAAGGTACAAATGAAAATTTTGGTGCTACAAATGGGTACAAACGATAGAGAAGCTAAGCCCATTTGCAGATTTCATTTATCTTAAAAAATGACGGAGTTATATGTTGCGAGTACTTGCAGCTCCTTAACCTTTAAACCCCTTAATGCACAAATGAAACTTTTGGTGGTACAAATGGGTACAAACGATGGAGAAGCGTAACCCATTTGCAGATTTCATTTATCTTAAATAATGACGGAGTTATGTGTTCCGAGTTTTTGCAGCTCCTTAACCTTTGACCCGCTTAAGGTGCAAATGAAAATGTTCGTGGTACAAACGCGTACAAACGATAGAAAAGCGTAACCTATTTGCAGATTTGATTACCTTAAAAAATGACAGAGTTTTCTGTTTCGAGTTCATGCAGTTCCTTACCCTTTGGCCTCCTTAAGGTACAAATGAAAATTTTGGTGGTACAAATGGGTACAAACGATAGAGAAGCTAAACCCATTTGTAGATTTCATTTATCTTAAATAATGACGGAGTTGAGTGTTGCGATTTCTTGCACCTGCTTAACCTTTGACCCCCTTAAGTTACAAATGAAAATTTCGGTGGTACAAACGGGTACAAACGATAGAGAAGCGAAACCGGTTTCCAGATTTCAATTATGTTAAAAAATAACAGAATTATCCGTTTCGAGTTCTTGCAACTCCTTAAACTTTGACACTCTTAAGGCACAAATGAAGTTTTTGGTAGTCCAAACAGGTACAAACGATAGAGAAGCGTAACCCAATTGCAGATTTCATTTATCTTAAAACATGACGGAGTTATGTGTTGCGAGTTCTTGCAGCTCCTTAACCTTTGACCCCCTTGAGGTACAAATGAAAATTTTAGTGGTCCAAACGGGTACAAACGATAGAGAAGGGTAACCCATTTGCAGATTTCATTTATCTTAAAAAATGACGAAGTTATGTGTTGCGAGTTATTTCATCTGCTTAACGTTTGACCCCCTTAAGATAAAAATGAAAATTTTGGTGGTACAAACGATAGAGAAGCTTAGCCCTTTTGTAGATTTCGATTATCTTAAAAAATTACAGGGTTATCTGTTTCGAGTTCTTGCATCTCCTTTACTTTTGACCCCCTTAAAGTACAAATAAAAATTTTGGTGGTACAAACGGGAACAAACGATAGAGAAGCGTAACACATTTGCAGATTTTATTTATTTTAAAACATGACGGAGTTATGTGTTGCGAGTTCTTGCAGCTCCTTAACCTTTGAACCCCTTAAAGTACAAATAAAAATTTTGGTGGTACAAACAGGTATAAACGATAGACAAGCTAAACCGATTTGCAGATTTCGATTACCTTAAAAAATGACAGAGTTAGCTGTTTCGAGTTCCTGCAGTTCGTTACCCTTTGATCCCCTTAAGGTACAAATGAAAATTTTAGTGGTACAAACGGCTACAAACGTTAGAGAAGCGTAACCCATTTGTAGATTTCATTTATCTTAAAAAAAAACAGAGTTATCTGTTCCGAGTTCTTGCAGCTCCTTAACCTTTGACCCCCTTAAGGTACAAATGAAAATTTTGGTGGTACAAACGGGTACAAACGATAGAGAAGGTTAACTCATTTGCAGATTTCGATTATCTTAAAAATGACGGACTTATATGTTGCGAGTTCTTGCAGCTCCTTAACCTTTGACCCCCTTGAGGTTCAAATGAAAATTTTAGTGGTTCAAACGGGTACAAACGATAGAGAAGCGTAACACATTTGCAGATTTCATTTACCTTAAAAAATGACAGACTTATCTGTTTCGAGTTCTTGCATCTCCTTAACCTTTGACCCCCTTAAGGTACAAATAAAAATTTTAATGGTACAAACGGGTACAAACGATAGAGAAGCTAAACCCATTTGCAGATTTATTTATCTTAAAAAATGACGGAGTTATATGTTGCGATTTCTTGCAGCTCCTTAACCTTTGACACTTTTAAGGCAGAAATGAAATTTTCGTAGTCCAAACAGGTACAAACGATAGAGAAGCGTAACCCATTTCCAGATTTCATTTATCTTAAAAAATGACAGAGTTATGTGTTGAGAGTTCATGTAGCTCCGTAACCTTTGACCCCCTTAAGGTACATATGAAAATTTTGGTGGTACAAACGGGTACAAACGATAGAGAAACTTAACCCATTTGCAGATTTCGATCATCTTGAAAAATGACGGAGTTATGTGTTGCGAGTTCTTGCATCTCCTTAACCTTTGACACTCTTAAGGCAGAAATGAAATTTTTGGTGGTCCAAACGGGTACAAACGATAGAGAAGCGTAACCCATTTCCAGATTTCATTTATCTCAAAAAATGACGTAGTTATGAGTTGCGAGTTACTTCATCTGCTTAACGTTTGACCCCCGTAATGTAAGAATGAAAACTTTGGTGGTACAAACGATAGAGAAGCTTAACCCTTTTGTAGATTTTGATTATCTTCAAAAATTACAGGGTTATCTGTTTCGATTTCTTGCATCTCCTTAACCTTTGAACCCCTTAAAGTACAAATAAAAATTTTGGTGGTACAAACGGGTATAAACGATAGAGAAGCTACAGCCATTTGCAGATTTCGATTATCTTAAAAAATGGCAGAGTTATATGTTGCGATTCCTTGCATCTCCTTAACCTTTGACACTCTTAAGGCAGAAATGAAATTTTTGGTGGTCCAAACAGGTACAAACGATACAGAAGCGTAACCCGTTTGCAGATTTCATTTATCTTAGAAAATGACGGAGTTATGCGTTGATGGTTCCTGCAGCTCCTTAACCTTTGAACCCCTTAAGGTACAAATGAAAATTTTGGTGGTACAAACGGGTACAAACGATAGAGGAGCTAAACCCATTTGCAGATTTCATTTATCTTAAAAAATGACGGAGTTATGTGCTGCGATTACTTGCAGCTCCTTAACCTTTGACCCCCTTAAGGTACAAATGAACATTTTGGTGGTACAAACGGGTACAAAAGGTAGAGAAGCTTAACCCACTTGCAGATTTCGATTATCTTGATAAATAACGCAATGATGTGTTGCGAGGTATTGCAGCTTCTAAATGTTTGAACCCCTTAAGGAACAAATGAAAATTTTGGTGGTACGAACGGGTACAAACGATAGAGAATCTTAACTCATTTGCAGATTTCGATTATCTTAAAAAATGACGGAGTTATGTTTTGCGAGTTCTTGCAGCTACTTAACCTTTGACCCCCTTAAGGTACGAATAAAAATGTTGGTGGTTCAAATGATAGAGAAGCGTAACACATTTATAGATTTCAATTATCTTGAAAAATAACAAAATTATGTGTTGCGAGTTATTGCAGCTCCTTAACCTTTGACCCTCTTAAGGTACGAATGACAATGTTGGTGGTACAACCGCGTACAGACGATAGAGAAGCGTAACCCATTTGCAGATTTCGATTATATTAAAAAATGACGGAGTTATGTGTTTCGATTACTTGTAGCTCCTTAACCTTTGACCCCCTTAAAGTACAAATGGAAACTTTGGTGGTACAAATGGGTACAAACGATAGAGAAGCTAAACCCATTTGTAGATTTCATTTATCTAAAAAAATGACGGAGTTATGTGTTGCGAGTTCTTGCAGCTCCGTTACGTTTAACCCCCTTAAGGTACACATGGAAATTTTGGTAGTACAAACGGGTACAAACGATAGAGAAACTTAACCCATTTGCAGATTTCGATTATCTTAAAAAATGACGGAGTTATATGTTGCGAGTTCTTGCAGCTCCTTAACCTTTGACCCCCTTGACGTACAAATGAAAATTTTAGTGGTACAAACGGGTACAAACGATAGAGAAGCTTATCCCTTTGGTAGATTTCGATTATCTTAAAAAATAACAGTTATCTGTTTCGAGTTCTTGCATCTCCTTAACCTTTGACCCCCTTAAAGTACAAATAAAAATTTTGGTGGTACAAACGGGTATAAACGATAGAGAAGCTAAACCCATTTGCATATTTCGATTACCTTAAACAATGGCAGAGTTATCTGTTTCGAGGTCTTGCAGTTCGTTACCCTTTGACCCCCTTAAGGTACAAATGAAAATTGGTGATGAAAATGGTGATACAAACGGGTACAAATGATAGAGGAGCTAAACCCATTTCCAGGTTCCATTCATCTTAAAAATGACGGAGTTATATGTTGCGAGTCGTTGCAGCTCCTTAACCTTTGACCCCATTAATGCACAAATGAAACTTTTGGTGGTACAAATGGGTAAAAATGATGGAGAAGCTTAACCCATTTGCAGATTTCATTTACCTTAAAAAATGACGGAGTAATGTGTTGCGAGTTCGTGCAGCTCCTTAACCTTGGACCCCCTTAAGGTACAAATGAAAATTGTGGTGGTGCAAACGGGTACAAACGATAGAGAAGCTTAACCCATTTGCATATTTCGATTACCTTAAACAATGGCAGAGTTATCTGTTTCGAGGTCTTGCAGTTCGTTACCCTTTGACCCCCTTAAGGTACAAATGAAAATTGGTGATGAAAATGGTGATACAAACGGGTACAAATGATAGAGGAGCTAAACCCATTTCCAGGTTCCATTCATCTTAAAAATGACGGAGTTATATGTTGCGAGTCGTTGCAGCTCCTTAACCTTTGACCCCATTAATGCACAAATGAAACTTTTGGTGGTACAAATGGGTAAAAATGATGGAGAAGCTTAACCCATTTGCAGATTTCATTTACCTTAAAAAATGACGGAGTAATGTGTTGCGAGTTCTTGCAGATCCTTAACCTTTGACACCCTAAAGATACAAATGAAAATTTTGGTGCTACAAATGGGTACAAACGATAGAGTAGCTAAACCCATTTGCAGATTTCATTTATCTTAAAAAATGACGGAGTTATATGTTGCAAGTTATGCAGCTCCTTAACCTTTAAACCCCTTAATGCACAAATGAAACTTTTGGTGGTACAAATGGGAACAAACGATGGAGAAGCGTAACCCATTTGCAGATTACATTTATCTTAAATAATAACGGAGTTATGTGTTGCGAGTTTTTGCACCTGCTTAACCTTTGACCCCCATAAGGTACAAATGAATATTTTGGTGGTACCCACGGGTACAAACGATAGAGAAGAGTAACCCATTTGCAGATTCCATTTATCTTAAAAAATGACAGAGTTTTCTGTTTCGAGTTTATGCAGTTCCTTACCCTTTGTCCCCCTTAAGGTACAAATGAAAATTTTGGTGGTACAAATGGGTACAAACGATAGAGAAGCGTAACACATTTGCAGATTTCATTTCTCTTAAATAATGACGGAGTTATGTGTTGTGAGTTCTTGCAGTTCCTTAACCTTTGATCCCCTTAATGCACAAATGAAATTTTTGGTGGTACAAACGGGTACAAATGATGGAAAAGCGTAACCCATTTGCTGATTTCATTTACCTTAAAAATGACGGAGATATTTTTTCCGAGTCCTTGCAGCTCCGTAACCTTTGACCCCCTTAAGGTACAAATGAAAATTTTGGTGGTATGATCGGGTACAACCGATAGTGAAGCTTAACCCATTTGCAAATTTCGATTACATTAAAAAATGGCGGAGTTATGTGTTGCGATTACGTGCATCTTCTTAACCTTTGATCCCCATAAGGTACAAATGAAAATTTTGGTGGTACGGACGGGTACATACGATAGAGAAGCTTAACTCATTGGCAGATTTCGATTATCTTGAAAAATATGGGCATTTTGTGTTTCAAGTTCTTGCAGCTCCTTAACATTTGACCCCCTTAAGGCACAAATGAAAATTTTGGTGATACAAACGGGTACAAATGATAGAGAAGCTTAACTCATTTGCAGATTTCGATTATCTTAAAAAATGACGGAGGTATGTTTTGCGAGATCTTGCTGCTTCTTTCCTTTGACCCCCCTAAGGTACAAATGAAAATTTTGGTGGTGCGATCGGGTACAAACGATAGTGAAGCTTAAGCCATTTGCAAATTTCGATTACATTAAAAAATGTCGGAGTAATGTGTTGCGAGTTCTTGCAGCTCCTTAAGCTTTGAACCCCTGCGAGTTCTTGCAACTCCTTAACCTTTGACCCTCTTAAGGCACAAATGAAGTTTTTGGTGGTCCAAACAGGTACAAACGATAGAGAAGCGTAACCCATTTGCAGATTTCATTTATCTTAAAACATGACGGAATTATGTGTTGCGAGTTCTTGCAGTTCCTTAACCTTTGACACCCTTAAAGTACAAATAAAAATTTTGCTGGTACAAATGGTTATAAATGATAGAGAAGCTAAACCCATTTGCAGATTTCGATTACCTTAAAAAATGACAGAGTTATCTTTTTCGAGTTCTTGCAGTTTGTTACCCTTTGATCCCCTTAAAGAACAAATACAAATTTTGGTGGTACAAACGGGTATAAACGATAGTGAAGCTAAACCCATTTGCAGATTTCGATTACCTTAAATAATGACAGAGTTATCTATTTCGAGTTCTTGCAGTTCGTTACCCTTTGTTCACCTTAAGGTAGAAAATTTTGGTGGTACAAACGGGTACAAACGTTATACAAGCGTAACCCATTTGCCCATTTCATTTACCTTAAAAAATGACAGTTAGCTATTCCGAGTTCTTGCAGCTCCTTAACCTTTGACCCCCTTGAGGTTTTTGCAGTTCCTTACCCTTTGTCCCCCTTAGGGTACAAATGAAAATTTTGGTGGTACGAATGGGTACAAACGATAGAGAAGTTAGACCAATTGGCAGATTTCATTTATCTTAAAAAATGACGGAGTTATATGTTGCGAGTTCTTGCAGCTCCTTAACCTTTGACACCCTTATTGCATAAATGAAACTTATGGTGGTTCAAACGGGTACAAACGATGGAGAAGCTTAACCCATTTGTAGATTTCATTTATCTTAAAAAATGACGGAGTTATGTGTTCCGAATTCTTACAGTTATTTAACCTTTTGACTCCCTTAATGCACAAATGAAATTTTTGGTGGTACAAACGTGTACAAACGATGGAGAATCGTAACCCATATGCAGATTTCATTTATTTTAAATAATAACGGAGTTATGTGTTGCGCCATTTTGCACCTGCTTAACCTTTGACCCCCATAAGGTACAAATGAAAATTTTGCTGGTACAAATGGGTACAAACGATAGAGAAGCGTAACCCATTTGCAGATTTCATTTATCTTAAATAATGACGGAGTTATGTGTTGTGAGTTCTTGCAGCTCCTTGACCTTTGACCCCCTTAATGCTCAAATGAAATTTTTGGTGGTACAAACGGGTACAAACGATAGAGAAGCTTAAACCATTTAGATATTTCGATTATATTAAAAAATGGCGGAATTATGTGTTGCGCGTTCTTGCAGCTTCTTAACCTTTGACCCCCTTGAGGTACGAATGAAAATTTGAGTGGCACAAACAGGTACAAACGATAGAGAAGCGTAACCAATTTGTAGATTTCATTTATCTTAAAAAATGACGGAGTTATGTGTTCCGAATTCTAACAACTATATAAACTATTGACTCCCTTAATGCACAAATGAAATTTTGGGTGGTACAAACGGGTACAAACGATGGAGAAGCGAAACCCATTCGCAGATTTCATTTATCTTAAATAATAACGGAGTTATGTGTTGCGAGTTCTTGCAGCTCCTTAATCTTTGACCCCCTTAAGGCACAAATGAAAATTTTGGTGGTACAAACGGGTACAAACGATAGAGAAGCTTAACTCATTTGCAGATTTCGATTATCTTAAAAAATGACGGAGTTATGTTTTGCGAGTTCTTGCAGCTTCTTAACCTTTGACCCCCTTGAGGTACCAATGAAAATATTGGTGGTACAACCGGGTACAAATGATAGAGAAGCATAACCTATTTGCAGATATGATTACCTTAAAAAATGACAGTTTTCTGTTTCGAGTTCTTGCAGTTCGTTAACCTTTGTCACCCTAAAGATACTAATGAAAATTTTGGTGCTACAAATGGGTACAAACGATAGAGTAGCTAAACCCATTTGCAGATTTCATTTATCTTAAAAGATGACGGAGTTATATGTTGCAAGTTATGCAGCACCTTAACCTTTAAACCCCTTAATTCACAAATGAAACTTTTGGTGGTACAAATGGGAACAAACGATGGAGAAGCGTAACCCATTTGCAGATTTCATTTATCTTAAATAATATCGGAGTTATGTGTTGCGAGTTTTTGCACCTGCTTAATCTTTGACCCCCATCAGGTACAAATGAAAATTTTGGTGGTACACACGGGTACAAACGTTAGAGAAGAGTAACCCATTTGCAGATTCCATTTATCTTAAAAAATGACAGAGTTTTCTGTTTCGAGTTGTTGCAGTTCCTTACCCTTTGGCCCCCTTAAGGTACAAATGAAAATTTTGGTGGTACAAACGGGTACAAATGATAGAGAAGCGTAACCCATTTCCAAATTTCATTTAACTTAAAAAATGACGGAGTTATGTGTTGCGAGTTCTCGCACCTCCTTAAGCTTTGACCACCAGCGAGTTCTTGCAGCTCCTTAACATTTAACTCCCTTAAGGTACAAATGAAAATTTTGGTGGTACAAACGGGTACAAAAGGCAGAGAAGCTGAACCCATTTGCAGATTTCGATTATCTTGATAAATAACGGAATTATGTGTTGCGAGTTATTGCAACTCCTTAATCTTTGACCCCCTTAAGGCCCAAATGAAAATTTTGGTGGTACAAACGGATACAAACGATAGAGAATCTTAACTCATTTGCAGATTTCGATTATCTTAAAAAATGACGGAGTTATGTTTTGCGAGGTCTTGCAGCTTCTTAACATTTGACCCCCTTAAGGTACAAATAAAAATGTTGGCGGTACAAATGATATAGAAGCGTTACACATTTATAGATTTCGATTATCTTGAAAAATAACAGAATTATGTGGTGCCTGTTTTTGCAGCTCCTTAACCTTTGACCTCCTTAAGGTACAAATGAAAATTTTGGTGGTACAAATGGGTACAAACGATAGAGAAGCTAAACCCATTTGCAGATTTCATTTATCTTAAAAAATGACGGAGTTATATGTTGCGAGTTCTTGCAGCTCCTTAACCTTTGACACCCTTAGTTCACAAATGAAATTTTTGGTGGTATAAACGGTTACAAACGACGGAGAAGTGCAACGCATTTGCAGATTTCATTTATCTTAAAAAATGACGAAGTTATGTGTTGCGAGTTATTTCATCTGCTTAACGTTTGACCCCTTAAGGTAAAAATGAAAATTTTGGTGGTACAAACGCTAGAGAAGCTTAACCCTGTTGTAGATTTTGATTATCTTCAAAAATTACAGGGTTATCTGTTTCCAGTTCTTGCATCGCCTTAACCTTTGACCCCCTTAAAGTACAAATAAAAATTTTAGTGGTACAAACGGGTATAAACGATAGAGAAGCTAAACCCATTTGCAGATTTCGATTACCTTAAAAAATGGCAGAGTTATCTGTTTCGAGTTCTTGCAGTTCGTTACCCTTTGACCCCCTTAAGGTACAAATGAAAATTTTGGTGGTACAAACGGGTACAAACGATAGAGGAGCTAAACCCATTTGCAGATTTCATTTATCTTAAAAAATGACGGAGTTATGTGCTGCGATTACTTGCAGCTCCTTAACCTTTGACCCCCTTAAGGTACAAATGAACATTTTGGTGGTACAAACGGGTACAAAAGGTAGAGAAGCTTAACCCACTTGCAGATTTCGATTATCTTGATAAATAACGCAATGATGTGTTGCGAGGTATTGCAGCTTCTAAATGTTTGACCCCCTTAAGGAACAAATGAAAATTTTGGTGGTACGAACGGGTACAAACGATAGAGAATATTAACTCATTTGCAGATTTCGATTATCTTAAAAAATGACGGAGTTATGTTTTGCGAGTTCTTGCAGCTACTTAACCTTTGACCCCCTTAAGGTACGAATAAAAATGTTGGTGGTTCAAATGATAGAGAAGCGTAACACATTTATAGATTTCAATTATCTTGAAAAATAACAAAATTATGTGTTGCGAGTTATTGCAGCTCCTTAACCTTTGACCCTCTTAAGGTACGAATGACAATGTTGGTGGTACAACCGCGTACAAACGATAGAGAAGCGTAACCCATTTGCAGATTTCGATTATATTAAAAAATGACGGAGTTATGTGTTTCGATTACTTGTAGCTCCTTAACCTTTGACCCCCTTAAAGTACAAATGGAAACTTTGGTGGTACAAATGGGTACAAACGATAGAGAAGCTAAACCCATTTGTAGATTTCATTTATCTAAAAAAATGACGGAGTTATGTGTTGCGAGTTCTTGCAGCTCCGTTACGTTTAAGCCCCTTAAGGTACACATGGAAATTTTGGTAGTACAAACGGGTACAAACGATAGAGAAACTTAACCCATTTGCAGATTTCGATTATCTTAAAAAATGACGGAGTTATATGTTGCGAGTTCTTGCAGCTCCTTAACCTTTGACCCCCTTGACGTACAAATGAAAATTTTAGTGGTACAAACGGGTACAAACGATAGAGAAGCTTATCCCTTTGGTAGATTTCGATTATC
Source organism: Ephialtes manifestator (assembly GCA_963970395.1). Classification (NCBI taxonomy): domain Eukaryota; kingdom Metazoa; phylum Arthropoda; class Insecta; order Hymenoptera; family Ichneumonidae; genus Ephialtes; species Ephialtes manifestator. The sequence goes on from OZ019977.1 coordinate 1,989,754, forward strand.
TTAAAAAATAACAGTTTTCTGTTCCGAGTTCTTGCAGTTCCTTACCCATTGTCCCTCTAAAGGTACAAATGAAAATTTTGGTGCTACAAATGGGTACAAACGATAGAGAAGCTAAGCCCATTTGCAGATTTCATTTATCTTAAAAAATGACGGAGTTATATGTTGCGAGTACTTGCAGCTCCTTAACCTTTAAACCCCTTAATGCACAAATGAAACTTTTGGTGGTACAAATGGGTACAAACGATGGAGAAGCGTAACCCATTTGCAGATTTCATTTATCTTAAATAATGACGGAGTTATGTGTTCCGAGTTTTTGCAGCTCCTTAACCTTTGACCCGCTTAAGGTGCAAATGAAAATGTTCGTGGTACAAACGCGTACAAACGATAGAAAAGCGTAACCTATTTGCAGATTTGATTACCTTAAAAAATGACAGAGTTTTCTGTTTCGAGTTCATGCAGTTCCTTACCCTTTGGCCTCCTTAAGGTACAAATGAAAATTTTGGTGGTACAAATGGGTACAAACGATAGAGAAGCTAAACCCATTTGTAGATTTCATTTATCTTAAATAATGACGGAGTTGAGTGTTGCGATTTCTTGCACCTGCTTAACCTTTGACCCCCTTAAGTTACAAATGAAAATTTCGGTGGTACAAACGGGTACAAACGATAGAGAAGCGAAACCGGTTTCCAGATTTCAATTATGTTAAAAAATAACAGAATTATCCGTTTCGAGTTCTTGCAACTCCTTAAACTTTGACACTCTTAAGGCACAAATGAAGTTTTTGGTAGTCCAAACAGGTACAAACGATAGAGAAGCGTAACCCAATTGCAGATTTCATTTATCTTAAAACATGACGGAGTTATGTGTTGCGAGTTCTTGCAGCTCCTTAACCTTTGACCCCCTTGAGGTACAAATGAAAATTTTAGTGGTCCAAACGGGTACAAACGATAGAGAAGGGTAACCCATTTGCAGATTTCATTTATCTTAAAAAATGACGAAGTTATGTGTTGCGAGTTATTTCATCTGCTTAACGTTTGACCCCCTTAAGATAAAAATGAAAATTTTGGTGGTACAAACGATAGAGAAGCTTAGCCCTTTTGTAGATTTCGATTATCTTAAAAAATTACAGGGTTATCTGTTTCGAGTTCTTGCATCTCCTTTACTTTTGACCCCCTTAAAGTACAAATAAAAATTTTGGTGGTACAAACGGGAACAAACGATAGAGAAGCGTAACACATTTGCAGATTTTATTTATTTTAAAACATGACGGAGTTATGTGTTGCGAGTTCTTGCAGCTCCTTAACCTTTGAACCCCTTAAAGTACAAATAAAAATTTTGGTGGTACAAACAGGTATAAACGATAGACAAGCTAAACCGATTTGCAGATTTCGATTACCTTAAAAAATGACAGAGTTAGCTGTTTCGAGTTCCTGCAGTTCGTTACCCTTTGATCCCCTTAAGGTACAAATGAAAATTTTAGTGGTACAAACGGCTACAAACGTTAGAGAAGCGTAACCCATTTGTAGATTTCATTTATCTTAAAAAAAAACAGAGTTATCTGTTCCGAGTTCTTGCAGCTCCTTAACCTTTGACCCCCTTAAGGTACAAATGAAAATTTTGGTGGTACAAACGGGTACAAACGATAGAGAAGGTTAACTCATTTGCAGATTTCGATTATCTTAAAAATGACGGACTTATATGTTGCGAGTTCTTGCAGCTCCTTAACCTTTGACCCCCTTGAGGTTCAAATGAAAATTTTAGTGGTTCAAACGGGTACAAACGATAGAGAAGCGTAACACATTTGCAGATTTCATTTACCTTAAAAAATGACAGACTTATCTGTTTCGAGTTCTTGCATCTCCTTAACCTTTGACCCCCTTAAGGTACAAATAAAAATTTTAATGGTACAAACGGGTACAAACGATAGAGAAGCTAAACCCATTTGCAGATTTATTTATCTTAAAAAATGACGGAGTTATATGTTGCGATTTCTTGCAGCTCCTTAACCTTTGACACTTTTAAGGCAGAAATGAAATTTTCGTAGTCCAAACAGGTACAAACGATAGAGAAGCGTAACCCATTTCCAGATTTCATTTATCTTAAAAAATGACAGAGTTATGTGTTGAGAGTTCATGTAGCTCCGTAACCTTTGACCCCCTTAAGGTACATATGAAAATTTTGGTGGTACAAACGGGTACAAACGATAGAGAAACTTAACCCATTTGCAGATTTCGATCATCTTGAAAAATGACGGAGTTATGTGTTGCGAGTTCTTGCATCTCCTTAACCTTTGACACTCTTAAGGCAGAAATGAAATTTTTGGTGGTCCAAACGGGTACAAACGATAGAGAAGCGTAACCCATTTCCAGATTTCATTTATCTCAAAAAATGACGTAGTTATGAGTTGCGAGTTACTTCATCTGCTTAACGTTTGACCCCCGTAATGTAAGAATGAAAACTTTGGTGGTACAAACGATAGAGAAGCTTAACCCTTTTGTAGATTTTGATTATCTTCAAAAATTACAGGGTTATCTGTTTCGATTTCTTGCATCTCCTTAACCTTTGAACCCCTTAAAGTACAAATAAAAATTTTGGTGGTACAAACGGGTATAAACGATAGAGAAGCTACAGCCATTTGCAGATTTCGATTATCTTAAAAAATGGCAGAGTTATATGTTGCGATTCCTTGCATCTCCTTAACCTTTGACACTCTTAAGGCAGAAATGAAATTTTTGGTGGTCCAAACAGGTACAAACGATACAGAAGCGTAACCCGTTTGCAGATTTCATTTATCTTAGAAAATGACGGAGTTATGCGTTGATGGTTCCTGCAGCTCCTTAACCTTTGAACCCCTTAAGGTACAAATGAAAATTTTGGTGGTACAAACGGGTACAAACGATAGAGGAGCTAAACCCATTTGCAGATTTCATTTATCTTAAAAAATGACGGAGTTATGTGCTGCGATTACTTGCAGCTCCTTAACCTTTGACCCCCTTAAGGTACAAATGAACATTTTGGTGGTACAAACGGGTACAAAAGGTAGAGAAGCTTAACCCACTTGCAGATTTCGATTATCTTGATAAATAACGCAATGATGTGTTGCGAGGTATTGCAGCTTCTAAATGTTTGAACCCCTTAAGGAACAAATGAAAATTTTGGTGGTACGAACGGGTACAAACGATAGAGAATCTTAACTCATTTGCAGATTTCGATTATCTTAAAAAATGACGGAGTTATGTTTTGCGAGTTCTTGCAGCTACTTAACCTTTGACCCCCTTAAGGTACGAATAAAAATGTTGGTGGTTCAAATGATAGAGAAGCGTAACACATTTATAGATTTCAATTATCTTGAAAAATAACAAAATTATGTGTTGCGAGTTATTGCAGCTCCTTAACCTTTGACCCTCTTAAGGTACGAATGACAATGTTGGTGGTACAACCGCGTACAGACGATAGAGAAGCGTAACCCATTTGCAGATTTCGATTATATTAAAAAATGACGGAGTTATGTGTTTCGATTACTTGTAGCTCCTTAACCTTTGACCCCCTTAAAGTACAAATGGAAACTTTGGTGGTACAAATGGGTACAAACGATAGAGAAGCTAAACCCATTTGTAGATTTCATTTATCTAAAAAAATGACGGAGTTATGTGTTGCGAGTTCTTGCAGCTCCGTTACGTTTAACCCCCTTAAGGTACACATGGAAATTTTGGTAGTACAAACGGGTACAAACGATAGAGAAACTTAACCCATTTGCAGATTTCGATTATCTTAAAAAATGACGGAGTTATATGTTGCGAGTTCTTGCAGCTCCTTAACCTTTGACCCCCTTGACGTACAAATGAAAATTTTAGTGGTACAAACGGGTACAAACGATAGAGAAGCTTATCCCTTTGGTAGATTTCGATTATCTTAAAAAATAACAGTTATCTGTTTCGAGTTCTTGCATCTCCTTAACCTTTGACCCCCTTAAAGTACAAATAAAAATTTTGGTGGTACAAACGGGTATAAACGATAGAGAAGCTAAACCCATTTGCATATTTCGATTACCTTAAACAATGGCAGAGTTATCTGTTTCGAGGTCTTGCAGTTCGTTACCCTTTGACCCCCTTAAGGTACAAATGAAAATTGGTGATGAAAATGGTGATACAAACGGGTACAAATGATAGAGGAGCTAAACCCATTTCCAGGTTCCATTCATCTTAAAAATGACGGAGTTATATGTTGCGAGTCGTTGCAGCTCCTTAACCTTTGACCCCATTAATGCACAAATGAAACTTTTGGTGGTACAAATGGGTAAAAATGATGGAGAAGCTTAACCCATTTGCAGATTTCATTTACCTTAAAAAATGACGGAGTAATGTGTTGCGAGTTCGTGCAGCTCCTTAACCTTGGACCCCCTTAAGGTACAAATGAAAATTGTGGTGGTGCAAACGGGTACAAACGATAGAGAAGCTTAACCCATTTGCATATTTCGATTACCTTAAACAATGGCAGAGTTATCTGTTTCGAGGTCTTGCAGTTCGTTACCCTTTGACCCCCTTAAGGTACAAATGAAAATTGGTGATGAAAATGGTGATACAAACGGGTACAAATGATAGAGGAGCTAAACCCATTTCCAGGTTCCATTCATCTTAAAAATGACGGAGTTATATGTTGCGAGTCGTTGCAGCTCCTTAACCTTTGACCCCATTAATGCACAAATGAAACTTTTGGTGGTACAAATGGGTAAAAATGATGGAGAAGCTTAACCCATTTGCAGATTTCATTTACCTTAAAAAATGACGGAGTAATGTGTTGCGAGTTCGTGCAGCTCCTTAACCTTGGACCCCCTTAAGGTACAAATGAAAATTGTGGTGGTGCAAACGGGTACAAACGATAGAGAAGCTTAACCCATTTGCATATTTCGATTATATTAAAAAATGACGCAGTAAGGTGTTCCGAGTTCTTGCAGCTCCTTAACCTTTGACCCCCTTAAGGTACAAATGAAAATTTTGGTGGTACAAACGGGTACAAACGATAGAGAAGGTTAACTCATTTGCAGATTTCGATTATCTTAAAAAATGACGGACTTATATGTTGCGAGTTCTTGCAGCTCCTTAACCTTTCACCTCATTGAGGTACAAATGAAAATTTTAGTGGTACAAACGGGTACAAACGATAGAGAAGCGTAACCCATTTGCAGATTTCATTTACCTTAAAAAATGACGGACTTATCTGTTTCGAGTTCTTGCATCTCCTTAACCTTTGACCCCCTTAAGGTACAAATAAAAATTTTGGTGGTACAAACGGGTACAAACGATAGAGAAGCTAAACCCATTTGCAGATTTATTTATCTTAAAATATGACGGAGTTATATGTTGCGATTTCTTGCAGCTCCTTAACCTTTGACACTCTTAAGGCAGAAATGAAATTTTCGTAGTCCAAACAGGTACAAATGATAGAGAAGCGTAACCCATTTCCAGATTTCATTTATCTTAAAAAATGACAGAGTTATGTGTTGAGAGTTCATGTAGCTACGTAACCTTTGACCCCCTTAAGGTACATATGAAAATTTTGGTGGTACAAACGGGTACAAACGATAGAGAAACTTAACCCATTTGCAGATTTCGATTATCTTAAAAAATGACGGAGTTATGTGTTGCGAGTTCTTGCATCTCCTTAACCTTTGACACTCTTAAGGCAGAAATGAAATTTTTGGTGGTCCAAACGGGTACAAACGATAGAGAAGCGTAACCCATTTCCAGATTTCATTTATCTCAAAAAATGACGGAGTTATGTGTTGCGAGTTATTTCATCTGCTTAACGTTTGACCCCCGTAATGTAAAAATGAAAACTTTGGTGGTACAAACGATAGAGAAGCTTAACCCTTTTGTAGATTTTGATTATCTTCAAAAATTACAGGGTTATCTGTTTCGATAAAAATTTTGGTGGTACAAACGGGTATAAACGATAGAGAAGCCACAGCCATTTGCAGATTTCGATTATCTTAAAAAATGGCAGAGTTATATGTTGCGATTCCTTGCAGCTCCTTAACCTTTGTCACTCTTAAGGCACAAATGAAATTTTTGGTGGTCCAAACAGGTACAAACGATACAGAAGCGTAACCCGTTTGCAGATTTCATTTATCTTAGAAAATGACGGAGTTATGCGTTGAGGGTTCCTGCAGCTCCTTAACCTTTGAACCCCTTAAGGTACAAATGAAAATTTTGGTGGTACAAACGGGTACAAACGATAGAGAAGCTTAACTCATTTGCAGATTTCGATTATCTTAAAAAATGACGGAGTTATGTTTTGCGAGATCTTGCAGCTTCTTATCCTTTGACCCCCTTAAGGTACAAATGAAAATTTTGGTGGTACAAATGGGTACAAACGATAGAGAAGCGTAACCCATTTGCAGATTTCATTTATCTCAAAAAATGACGTAGTTATGAGTTGCGAGTTATTTCATCTGCTTAACGTTTGACCCCCGTAATGTAAGAATGAAAACTTTGGTGGTACAAACGATAGAGAAGCTTAACCCTTTTGTAGATTTTGATTATCTTCAAAAATTACAGGGTTATCTGTTTCGATTTCTTGCATCTCCTTAACCTTTGAACCCCTTAAAGTACAAATAAAAATTTTGGTGGTACAAACGGGTATAAACGATAGAGAAGCTACAGCCATTTGCAGATTTCGATTATCTTAAAAAATGGCAGAGTTATATGTTGCGATTCCTTGCATCTCCTTAACCTTTGACACTCTTAAGGCAGAAATGAAATTTTTGGTGGTCCAAACAGGTACAAACGATACAGAAGCGTAACCCGTTTGCAGATTTCATTTATCTTAGAAAATGACGGAGTTATGCGTTGATGGTTCCTGCAGCTCCTTAACCTTTGAACCCCTTAAGGTACAAATGAAAATTTTGGTGGTACAAACGGGTACAAACGATAGAGAAGCTTAACTCATTTGCAGATTTCGATTATCTTAAAAAATGACGGAGTTATGTTTTGCGAGATCTTGCAGCTTCTTATCCTTTGACCCCCTTAAGGTACAAATGAAAATTTTGGTGGTACAAACGGGTACAAACGATAGAGAAGCTAAACCCATTTGCAGATTTCATTTATATTAAAAAATGACGGAGTTATATGTGGCGATTTCTTGCAGCTCCTTAACCTTTGACACTCTTAAGGCAGAAATGAAATTTTTGGTGGTCCAAACAGGTACAAACGATAGAAAAGCGTAACCAATTTCCAGATTTCATTTATCTTAAAAAATGACGGAGTTATTTGTTGCGAGTTCATGCAGCTCCGTAACCTTTGACCCCCTTAAGGTACATATGAAAATTTTGGTGGTACAAACGGGTACAAACGATAGAGAAACTTAACCCATTTGCAGATTTCGATTATCTTAAAAAATGACGGAGTTATGTGTTGCGAGTTCTTGCATCTCCTTAACCTTTGACACTCTTAAGGCAGAAATGAAATTTTTGGTGGTCCAAACGGGTACAAGCGATAGAGAAGCGTAACCCATTTCCAGATTTCATTTATCTCAAAAAATGACGGAGTTATGTGTTGCGAGTTATTTCATCTGCTTAACGTTTGACCCCCGTAATGTAAAAATGAAAACTTTGGTGGTACAAACGATAGAGAAGCTTAACCCTTTTGTAGATTTTGATTATCTTCAAAAATTACAGGGTTATCTGTTTCGATAAAAATTCTGGTGGTACAAACGGGTATAAACGATAGAGAAGCCACAGCCATTTGCAGATTTCGATCATCTTAAAAAATGGCAGAGTTATATGTTGCGATTCCTTGCAGCTCCTTAACCTTTGTCACTCTTAAGGCACAAATGAAATTTTTGGTGGTCCAAACAGGTACAAACGATACAGAAGCGTAACCCGTTTGCAGATTTCATTTATCTTAGAAAATGACGGAGTTATGTTTTGCGAGATCTTGCAGCTTCTTATCCTTTGACCCCCTTAAGGTACAAATGAAAATTTTGGTGGTACAAATGGGTACAAACGATAGACAAGCGTAACCCGTTTACAGATTTCATTTATCTTAAAAAATGACGAAGTTATGTGTTGCGAGTTATTTCATCTGCTTAACGTTTGACCCCCTTAAGATAAAAATGAAAATTTTGGTGGTACAAACGATAGAGAAGCTTAGCCCTTTTGTAGATTTCGATTATCTTAAAAAATTACAGGGTTATCTGTTTCGAGTTCTTGCATCTCCTTTACTTTTGACCCCCTTAAAGTACAAATAAAAATTTTTGTGGTACAAACGGGAACAAACGATAGAGAAGCGTAACACATTTGCAGATTTTATTTATTTTAAAACATGACGGAGTTATGTGTTGCGAGTTCTTGCAGCTCCTTAACCTTTGACCCCCTTAAAGTACAAATAAAAATTTTGGTGGTACAAACAGGTATAAACGATAGACAAGCTAAACCGATTTGCAGATTTCGATTATCTTAAAAAATGACGGAGTTATGTTTTGCGAGATCTTGCAGCTTCTTATCCTTTGACCCCCTTAAGGTACAAATGAAAATTTTAGTGGTTCAAACGGGTACAAACGATAGAGAAGCGTAACCCGTTTACAGATTTCATTTATCTTAAAAAATGACGGAGTTATATGTTGCGATTTCTTGCAGCTCCTTAACCTTTGACACTTTTAAGGCAGAAATGAAATTTTCGTAGTCCAAACAGGTACAAACGATAGAGAAGCGTAACCCATTTCCAGATTTCATTTATCTTAAAAAATGACAGAGTTATGTGTTGAGAGTTCATGTAGCTCCGTAACATTTGACCCCCTTAAGGTACATATGAAAATTTTGGTGGTACAAACGGGTACAAACGATAGAGAAACTTAACCCATTTGCAGATTTCGATCATCTTAAAAAATGACGGAGATATGTGTTGCGAGTTCTTGCATCTCCTTAACCTTTGACCTCCTTACTGTACAAATAAATATGTTGGTGGTACAAACGGGTACAAACGATAGAGAAGCTTAACTCATTTGCAGATTTCGATTATCTTAAAAAATGACGGAGTTATGTTTTGCGAGTTCTTGCAGCTTCTTAACCTTTGACCCCCTTAAGGTACAAATGAAAATTTTGTTGGTACAAACGGGTACAAACGATAGAGAAGATGAACTCATTTGCAGATTTCGATTATATTAAAAAAATGATGATGTTATGTGTTGCGAGTTCTTGCATCTGCTTAACGTTTGACCCCCTTAAGGTACAAACGAAAATGTTGGTGGTACATACGGGTACAAACGATACAGAATCTTAACTGATTTGCAGATTTCGATTATCTTAAAAAATGACGGAGATATATGTTGCGAGTTCTTGCAGCTCCTTAACCTTTGACCCCCTTGAGGTACAAATGAAAATTTTAGGGGTACAAACTGGTACAAACGATAGAGAAGCTTAACACTTTTGTAGACTTCGATTATATTAAAAAATGGTATTTATCTGTTCCGGGTTCTTGCAGTTCCTTAACCTTTGACCCCTTTGAGGTACAAATGAAAATTTTAGTGGTCCAAACGGGTACAAACGATAGAGAAGCGTAACCCATTTGGAGATTTCATTTAACTCAAAAAATGACGGAGTTGTATGTTGCGAGTTCTTGACCCCTTAACTTTCTTGACCCCTTAACGTTCTTGGTCCTTAACTTTTGACACTCTTAAGGCAGAAATGAAATTTTTGGTGGTCCAAACAGGTACAAACGATAGAGAAGCGTAACCCATTTCCAGATTTCATTTATATTAAAAAATGACGGAGTTATATGTGGCGATTTCTTGCAGCTCCTTAACCTTTGACACTCTTAAGGCAGAAATGAAATTTTTGGTGGTCCAAACAGGTACAAACGATAGAAAAGCGTAACCAATTTCCAGATTTCATTTATCTTAAAAAATGACGGAGTTATTTGTTGCGAGTTCATGCAGCTCCGTAACCTTTGACCCCCTTAAGGTACATATGAAAATTTTGGTGGTACAAACGGGTACAAACGATAGAGAAACTTAACCCATTTGCAGATTTCGATTATCTTAAAAAATGACCCCCTTAAGGTACATATGAACATTTTGGTGGTACAAACGGGTACAAACGATAGAGAAACTTAACCCATTTGCAGATTTCGATCATCTTAAAAAATGACGGAGATATGTGTTGCGAGTTCTTGCATCTCCTTAACCTTTGACCTCCTTACTGTACAAATAAATATGTTGGTGGTACAAACGGGTACAAACGATAGAGAAGCTTAACTCATTTGCAGATTTCGATTATCTTAAAAAATGACGGAGTTATGTTTTGCGAGTTCTTGCAGCTTCTTAACCTTTGACCCCCTTAAGGTACAAATGAAAATTTTGTTGGTACAAACGGGTACAAACGATAGAGAAGATGAACTCATTTGCAGATTTCGATTATATTAAAAAAATGATGATGTTATGTGTTGCGAGTTCTTGCATCTGCTTAACGTTTGACCCCCTTAAGGTACAAACGAAAATGTTGGTGGTACATACGGGTACAAACGATACAGAATCTTAACTGATTTGCAGATTTCGATTATCTTAAAAAATGACGGAGATATATGTTGCGAGTTCTTGCAGCTCCTTAACCTTTGACCCCCTTGAGGTACAAATGAAAATTTTAGGGGTACAAACTGGTACAAACGATAGAGAAGCTTAACACTTTTGTAGACTTCGATTATATTAAAAAATGGTATTTATCTGTTCCGGGTTCTTGCAGTTCCTTAACCTTTGACCCCTTTGAGGTACAAATGAAAATTTTAGTGGTCCAAACGGGTACAAACGATAGAGAAGCGTAACCCATTTGGAGATTTCATTTAACTCAAAAAATGACGGAGTTGTATGTTGCGAGTTCTTGACCCCTTAACTTTCTTGACCCCTTAACGTTCTTGGTCCTTAACTTTTGACACTCTTAAGGCAGAAATGAAATTTTTGGTGGTCCAAACGGGTACAAACGATAGAGAAGCGTAACCCATTTCCAGATTTCATTTATCTTAAAAAATGTCGGAGTTATGTGTTGCGAGTGCTTGCAGCTCCGTAACCTTTGACCCCCTTAAGGTACACATGAAATTTTTGGTGGTACAAACGGGTACAAACGATAGAGAAACTTAACCCATTTGCAAATTTCGATTATCTTAAAAAATGACGGAGTTATGTGTTGCGAGTTCTTGCATCTCCTTAACCTTTGACCTCCTTAAGGTACAAATAAAAATGTTGGTGGTACAAACGGGTACAAACGATAGATAAGGTTAACTCATTTGCAGATTTTGATTATCTTAAAAAATGACGGACTTATATGTTGCGAGTTCTTGCAGCTCCTTAACCTTTGACCCCCTTGAGGTACAAATGAAAATTTTAGTGGTATAAACGGGTACAAACTATAGATAAGCTGAACCCTTTTGTAGATTTCGATTATCTAAAAAAATGGCAGTTATCTGTTTCGAGTTCTTGCATCTCCTTAACCTTTGACCTCCTTAATGTGGTTCTAGGACTAAATCACCCTGGACATAATCTCCCCGGACAAAATCTCCCGGACAAAATCCCCCCGGACGAAATCTCCCCCGGACAAAATTCCCCCCGGTCAAAATCTCCCCGACAAAATCTCCCTCGAAAAAAAAATGATTATAAAAATAATTTCCCCGGACAAAACCCGGGAGAAGCCTCAAATAAAAAAAAGACATAACACAATAAAACATAACACAATAAACAGTGTATTATTATAAAAAATGATTATAAAAATAATTTCCCCGGACAAAACCCGGGAGAAGCCTCAAATAAAAAAAAGACATAACACAATAAAACATAACACAATAAACAGTGTATTCAGTATATAAAATATAACAAAAATAACACTATACTTAATACATTATTCGAAAGTATACGCATAGTGTGCGTAAAATTCGTTTTTACACACCCATATGAGTGCGTAAAATGCAACTTTATGAAACAGTGTGCGTAAAGTAAAAAAATTATTTTTACTTTTCTTTACCACGTTTTTCAAAAAAACGTTGTACGGCACATATAAAACAGATTCGACGGGTAACAAAAGAAGAATTTCAATGCGAATCGCGGACGCTATTAATGATGAAGATAATGCTCCAGCTTCCAAAAAAGTGAAAACTACCATAACAGTTACAAAAAAAGAAATAGTTCGTGAAATGTAACTCAGAAATTCAAATCAGAAATTCAGTATTATTGAGCGCATTTTCTCTGTGATGTTATATGTTATATGCAATAATTAATAATTATATTACCAAATAAAGTAATTATAATTATAAACAAAGTTTACTCACAATTAAACACGTTCTGTCTTTTTTGCGAATGCATAATAAATCTATTTCTGTCTTCAGTGGGGGGGCTTTGCCCCCCCCCCAAACCCCCACCGGGGCTTCGACCCTGCACCCCAGCAGGGGCTTCACCCCTGCACCCGACCAGGGCTTCGCCCCTGGACCCCAGCAGGGGCTTCACCCCTGCACCCCACCGGGGCTTCGCCCCTGGACCCCCGCGTTGTATTCCCCTAAACACAATGCGAATTTTACGCACGTCATGCTAAAAAATATCGTATGCGACTCGGGCGTACGTTTTACCCACTCGCGTGATCGCGTTGCACTCGACGATCACTGCTCGTGTGTAAAATCGCATTTTACGCCCTTGTTGCATAATATACTATTTTTCGAGGGAGATTTTGTCCGGGGAGATTTTGACCGAGGGGAATTTTGTCCGGGGGGATTTTATCCGGGGGAGATTTCGTCCGGGGGGATTTTGTCCGGGAGATTTTGTCCGGGGAGATTATGTCCAGGGAGATTTAGTCCGGACACCCCTTAATGTACAAATAAATATGTTGGTGGTACAAACGGGTACAAACGATAGAGAAACTTAACCCATTTGCAAATTTCGATTATCTTAAAAAATGACGGAGTTATGTGTTGCGAGTTCTTGCATCTCCTTAACCTTTGACCTCCTTAAGGTACAAATAAAAATGTTGGTGGTACAAACGGGTACAAACGATAGATAAGGTTAACTCATTTGCAGATTTCGATTATCTTAAAAAATGACGGACTTATATGTTGCGAGTTCTTGCAGCTCCTTAACCTTTGACCCCCTTGAGGTACAAATGAAAATTTTAGTGGTATAATCGGGTACAAACTATAGATAAGCTGAACCCATTTGTAGATTTCGATTATCTAAAAAAATGGCAGTTATCTGTTTCGAGTTATTGCATCTCCTTAACCTTTGACCCCCTTAAGGTACAAATAAAAATTTTGGTGGTACAAACGGGTACAAACGATAGAGAAGCAAAACCCCCCGGGAAAAACGATTCATATATAATCATATATAATCATATATAAAGTGCTCATATATGATTGTATATGAATTTTGTCTCTATATGATCATGCATGATCATATATGACTATGCATGATCATATATAATCATATATAAACTGCTCATATATGATTGTATATGAATTTTGTCTCTATATGATCATGCATGATCATATATGACTATGCATGATCATATATAATTGTATCTGAGCATATACAATCATATATAGTTATATGTGATTATATAAGACGATGCCTAAATAGATATAATCTTCTGAAAGTTGGAGAGTATATTTGCAAGACACCAAATCTCTTGAAGAAAGTAATGTAAAAATACAATGAAGTTGAACTTCATCACGATATACGGTTAAGAAATATCATTACTAATGTTATATTTCGATTATATGTACAACGTATAAGGTCCCGAACTGTTCGTGTTAATTTCTGTGCACTATTACAATAAACGATTATCACGATCCTTTTATGTTGATATTATTTAGTATAGTAATCTTGATCATTCTTATTAATATGCGACCGTTTCAATTCATCAAGTGGAAGGTTTTAATGAAACGTCCGCCCAGGAAAGCCAAATATCTTCATTAATCGTTGCGAATGAGCATGTGATTATAAAGAAAAGAACCGCATATGCAAAAATACCTATAACTTGAGCGCTTCAAACAAAACCGGATGATTCACGCATTTACAAAACGGATATTAAATGCTTAGTTATATAACCATATAACAAATTTTACATCCGTATATAAATAAGACGTGAACATCGAAATAATTCGTGAATATTATATAACAATAGATTATGGAATACCATATAATCATACGTGCACGATCATACATGAGCTGTCAGTTCTCTGTGCGCAGTCATATATGATTGTATATGATCATATATTGCACAGTCGACACACAGAATAGATCTCATATACAATCCTATATGATCATATCTGTTTATATATGACATGGTAAACAGGCAGTTTTGGTGTTATATATGGTCATATATAGGGTCATATATGCCAATGTATATATACATATAAAGTTATATACGCTCATATACATTTGTATATGGATCCACATACAATCATATATGCGCTAAAAATGGGCGATATATAGTTGTATATAACTATATATGATCATATCTGTTCATATATGACATCGCAAGCTGGCGGTTTTGGTATTATATATGATCATGTATACCACTGTATATGTACATATAAACTCATATATGCTCATATATGTTTTCATATACAATGATATATTACGTTATATACAATTATATATAATTATATACAACTATACATGAAATTATATACAATTATATATGATTATATATGAACCGTTTTTCCCGGGCCATTTGCAGATTTCATTTATATTAAAAAATTACGGAGTTATATGTTGCGATTACTTGCAGCTCCTTAACCTTTGACACTCTTAAGGCAGAAATGAAATTTTTGGTGGTCCAAACAGGTACAAACGATAGAGAAGCGTAACCCATTTCCAGATTTCATTTCTCTTAAAAAATGACGGAGTTATGTGTTGCGAGCTCATGCAGCTCCGTAACCTTTGACCCCCTTAAGGTACATATGAAAATTTTGGGGGTACCAACGGCTACAGACGATAGAGAAACTTAACCCATTTGCAGATTTCGATTATCTTAAAAAATGACGGATTTATGTGTTGCGAGTTCTTGCATCTCCTTAACCTTTGACACTCTTAAGGCAGAAATAAAATTTTTGGTGGTCCAAACGGGTGCAAACGATAGAGAAGCGTAACCCTTTTCCAGATTTCATTTATCTCAAAAAATGACGGAGTTATGAGTTGCGAGTTATTTCATCTGCTTAACGTTTGACCCCCGTAATGTAAAAATGAAAACTTTGGTGGTACAAACGATAGAGAAGCTTAACCCTTTTGTAGATTTTGATTATCTTCAAAAATTACAGGGTTATCTGTTTCGATTTCTTGCATCTCCTTAACCTTTGACCCCCTTAAAGTACAAATAAAAATTTTGGTGGTACAAACGGGTATAAACGATAGAGAAGCTACAGCCATTTGCAGATTTCGATTATCTTAAAAAGTGGCAGAGTTATATGTTGCGATTCCTTGCAGCTCCTTAACCTTTGTCACTCTTAAGGCACAAATGAAATTTTTGGTGGTCCAAACAGGTACAAACGATACAGAAGCGTAACCCGTTTGCAGATTTCATTTATCTTAGAAAATGACGGAGTTATGCGTTGAGGGTTCCTGCAGCTCCTTAACCTTTGAACCCCCTAAGGTACAAATGAAAATTTTGGTGGTACAAACGGGTACAAACGATAGAGAAGCTTAACTCATTTGCAGATTTCGATTATCTTAAAAAATGACGGAGTTATGTTTTGCGAGATCTTGCAGCTTCTTATCCTTTGACCCCCTTAAGGTACAAATGAAAATTTTGGTGGTACAAATGGGTACAAACGATAGAGAAGCGTAATCCATTTGCAGATTTCATTTATCTTAAAAAATGACGAAGTTATGTGTTGCGAGTTATTTCATCTGCTTAACGTTTGACCCACTTAATGTAAAAATGAAAATTTTGGTGGTACAAATGGGTACAAACGATAGAGAAGCGTAACCCATTTGCAGATTTCATTTATCTTAAAACATGACGGAGTTATTTGTTGCGAGTTCTTGCAGCTCCTTAACCTTTGAACTTCTTAAGTAACAAATAAAAATGTTGGTGGTACAAACGGGTACAAATGATAGATAAGGTTAACTCATTTGCAGATTTCAATTATCTTAAAAAATGACGGACTTATATGTTGCGAGTTCTTGCAGCTCCTTAACCTTTGACCCCCTTGAGGTACAAATGAAAATTTTAGTGGTACAAACGGGTACAAACTATAGATAAGCTTAACCCTTTTGTAGATTTCGGTTATCTAAAAAAATGGCAGTTATCTGTTTCGAGTTCTTGCATCTGCTTAACCTTTGACCCCCTTAAGGTACAAATAAAAATTTTGGTGGTACAAACGGGTACAAACGATAGAGAAGCTAAACCCATTTGCAGATTTCATTTATCTTAAATAATAACGGAGTTATGTGTTGCGAGTTTTTGCACCTGCTTAACCTTTGACCCCCATAAGGTACAAATGAAAATTTTGGTGGTACACACGGGTACAAACGATGGAGAAGAGTAACCCATTTGCAGATTCCATTTATCTTAAAAAATGACAGAGTTTTCTGTTTCGAGTTCTTGCAATTCCTTACCCTTTGTCCCCCTTAAGGTACAAATTAAAATTTTGGTGGTATAAATGTGTACAAACGATAGAGAAGCGTAACCCATTTGCAGATTTCATTTATCTTAAATAATGACGGAGTTATGTGTTGTGAGTTCTTGCAGCTTCTTAACCTTTGACCCCCTTAATGCACAAATGAAATTTTTGGTGGTACAAACGGGTACAAACGATGGAAAACCGTAACCCATTTGCTGATTTCATTTACCTTAAAAAATGACGGAGATATGTTTTCCGATTTCTTGCTGCTCCTTAACCTTTGACCCCCTTAAGGTACAAATGAAAATTTTGGTGGTCCAATCGGGTACAAACGATAGTGAGGCTTAACCCAATTACAAATTTCGATTACATTAAGAAATGGCGGAGTTATGTGTTGCGATTACTTGCATCTTCTTAACCTTTGACCCCCTTAAGGTACAAATGAAAATTTTGGTGGTACAGACGGGTACAAACGATAGAGAAGCTTAACTCATGTGCAGATTTCGATTATCTTGAAAAATATGGGCATTATGTGTTTCAAGTTCTTGCAGCTCCTTAACATTTGACCCCCTTAAGGCACAAATGAAAATTTTGGTGGTTCAAACGGGTACAACCGATAGAGAAGCTTAACTCATTTGCAGATTTCGATTATCTTAAAAAATTGCGGAGTTATGTTTTGCGAGATCTTGCAGCTTCTTATCCTTTGACCCCCCTAAGGTACAAATGAAAATTTTGGTGGTGCGATCGGGTACAAACGATAGTGAAGCTTAACCCATTTGCAAAATTCGATTACATTAAAAAATGTCGGAGTAATGTGTTACGAGTTCTTGCAGCTCCTTAAGCTTTGACACGCTGCGAGTTCTTGCAACTCCTTAACCTTTGACCCTCTTAAGGCACAAATGAAATTTTTGGTGGTCCAAACAGGTACAAACGATACAGAAGCGTAACCCATTTGCAGATTTCGATTAGCTTAAAAAATGGCAGAGTTATCTGTTTCGAGTTATTGCAGTTCGTTACCCTTTGACCCCATTAAGGTACAAATGAAAATTTTGGTGGCACAAACGGGTACAAACGATAGAGAAGCTGAACCCATTTGCATATTCCGATTATATTAAAAAATAACGGAGTTATGTGTTGCGATTACTTGCAGCTCCTTAACCTTTGACCCCCTTGAGGTAAGAATGAAAATTTTAGTGGTATAAACGGGAACAAACGATAGAGAAGCGTAACCCATTTGCAGATTTCATTTATCTTAAAAAATGACGGAGTAATGTGTTGCGAGTTCTTGCAGCTCCTTAACCTTTGACCCCCTACGAGTACTTGCAACTCCTTAACCTTTGACCCTCTTAAGGCACAAATGAAGTTTTTCGTGGTCCAAACAGGTACAAACGATAGAGAAGCGTAACCCATTTGCAGATTTCATTTATCTTAAAACATGACGGAATTATGTGTTGCGAGTTCTTGCAGCTCCTTAACCTTTGACACCCTTAAAGTCCAAATAAAAATTTTGGTGGTACAAATGTTTATAAACGATAGAGAAGCTAAACCCATTTGCAGATTTCGATTACCTTAAAAAATGACAGAGTTATCTTTTTCGAGTTCTTGCAGTTTGTTACACTTTGATCCCCTTAAAGTACAAGTAAAGATTTTGGTGGTATAAACGGGTATAAACGATAGAGAAGCGTAACCCATTTGCAGATTTCATTTATCTTAAAAAATGACGGAGTTATGTGTTGCGAGGTCTTGCATCTCTATAACCTTTGACCCCCTTAATGTACACATTAAAATTTTGGTGGTACAAACAGGTACAAACGATAGAGAAACTTAACCCATTTGCAGATTTCGATTATCTTAACCAATGACGGCGATATGTGTTGCGAGTTCTTGCATCTCCTTAACATTTGACCGCCTTAAGGTACAAATAAAAATGTTGGTGGTACAAACGGGTACAAACGATAGATAAGCTTAACTCATTTGCAGATTTCGATTATCTTAAAAAATGACGGAGTTATATGTTGCGAGTTCTTGCAGCTCCTTAACCTTTGACCCCCTTGAGAAACAAATGAAAATTTTAGTGGTACAAACGGGTACAAACGATAGAGAAGCTTAACCCTTTTGTAGATTTCGATTATCTTAAAAAATTACAGAGTTATCTGCTGCGAGTTCTTGCATCTCCTTAACCTTTGACCCCCTTATAGAACAAATAAAAATTTTGGTGGTACAAACGGGTATAAACGATAGAGAAGTTAAACCCATTTGCAGATTTCGATTACCTTAAAAAATGACAGAGTTATCTGTTTCGAGTTCTTGCAGTTCGTTACCCTTTGATCCTCTTAAGGTACAAATGAAAATTTTGGTGGTACAAACGGGTACAAACGATAGAGGAGCTAAACCGATTTCCAGATTCTATTTATCTTAAAAAATGACGGAGTTATATGATGCGAATGCTTGCAGCTACTTAACCTTTGACCCCCTTAATGCACAAATGAAATTTTTGGTGGTACAAACGGGTACAAACGATGGAGAAGCGTAACCAATTTGTAGATTTCATTTATCTTAAAAAATGACAGAGTTATGTGTTCCGAATTCTAACAGCTATATAACCTTTTGACTCCCTTAATGCACAAATGAAATTTTGGGTGGTACAAACGGGTACAAACGATGGAGAAGCGAAACCCATTTGCAGATCTTAAAAAATGACAGAGTTTTCTGTTTCGAGTTCTTGCAGTTCCTTACTCTTTGTCCCCCTTAAGGTACAAATGATATAATTGGTGGTACAAATGGGTACAAACGATAGAGAAGCGTAACCCATTTGCAGATTTCATTTATCTTAAATAATGACGGAGTTATGTGTTGTGAGTTCTTGCAGCTCCTAAATCTTTGACCCCCTTAATGCACAAATTAAATTTTTGGTGGTACAAACGGGTACAAACGATGGAAAAGCGTAACCCATTTGCTGATTTCATTTACCTTAAAACATGACGGAGATATGTTTTCGGAGTTCTTGCTGCTCCTTAACCTTTGACCCCCTTAAGGTACAAATGAAAATTTTGGTGGTCCGATCGGGTACAAACGATATAGAAGCTTAAGCCATTTGCATATTTCGATTATATTAAAAAATGTCGGAATTATGTTTTGCGAGTTCTTGCAGCTTCTTAACCTTTGACCCCCTGCGAGTTCTTGGAAATCCTTAACGTTTGACCCTCTTAAGGCACAAATGAAATTTTTGGTGGTCCAAACAGGTACAAACTATAGAGAAGCGTAACCCATTTGCAGATATCATTTATCTTAAAAAATGACGGAGTTATGCGTTGCGGGTTCCTGCAGCTCCTTAACCTTTGAACCCCTTAAGATACAAATGAAAATTTTGGTGGTACAAACGGGTACAAACGATAGAGAAGCTTAACCCATTTGCAGTTTTCGATTATCTTGAAAAATAACGGAATTATGTGTTGCGAGTTCTTGCAGCTCCTTAACCGTTCACCCCTTAAGGTACAAATGAAAATTTTGTTGGTGCAAACGGGTACAAACGATAGAGAAGCTTAAGCCATTTGCATATTTCGATTATATTAAAAAATGTCGGAGTTATGTTTTGCGAGTTCTTGCAGCTTCTTAACCTTTGACCCCCTTAAGGTACAAATGAAAGTTTTGGTAGTACAGACGGGCACAAACGATAGAGAAGCTTAACTCATTTGCAGATTTCGATTATCTTAAAAAATGACGGAGTTATGTGTTGCGAATTCTTGCAGCACCTTAACCTTTGACCCCCTTGAGGTACGAATGAAAATTTGAGTGGCACATACAGGTACAAACGATAGAGAAGCTTAACCATTTTGTAGATTTCGATTATCTTAAAAAATGACAGTTATCTGTTCCGAGTTCTTGCAGCTCCTTAACCTTTGACCCACTTGAGGTTCTTGCAGTTCCTTACGCTTTGTCCCCCTCAAGGTACAAATGAAAATTTTGGTGGTACAAATGGGTACAAACGATAGAGAAGCTTAAACCATTTGCAGATTTCGATTATCTTAAAAAATGACGGAGTTATGTTTTGCGGGTTCTTGCAGATTCTTAACCTTTGACACCCTTATTGCACAAATGAAACTTTTGGTGGTTCAAACGGGTACAAACGATGGAGAAGCGTAACCCATTTGCAGATTTCATTTATCTTAAATAATGACGGAGTTATGTGTTGTGAGTTCTTGCAGCTCCTAAACCTTTGACCCCCTTAATGCACAAATTAAATTTTTGGTGGTACAAACGGGTACAAACGATGGAAAAGCGTAACCCATTTGCTGATTTCATTTACCTTAAAACATGACGGAGATATGTTTTGCAAGTTCTTGCAGCTCCTTAACATTTGACCCCTTAAGGTACAAATGAAAATTTTGGTGGTGCAAACGGGTACAAACGATATAGAAGCTTAAGCCATTTGCATATTTCGATTATATTAAAAAATGTCGGAATTATGTTTTGCGAGTTCTTGCAGCTTCTTAACATTTGACCCCCTTAAGGAACAAATGAAAGTTTTGGTGGTACAGACGGGTACAAACGATAGAGAAGCTTAATTGATTTGCAGATTTCGATTATCTTAAAAAATGACGGAGTTATGTATTGCGAATTCTTGCAGCTCCTTAACCTTTGACCCCCTTGAGGTACGAATGAAAATTTGAGTGGCACAAACAGGTACAAACGATAGAGACGCTTAACCATTTTGTAGATTTCGATTATCGTAAAAAATGACAGATATCTGTTCCGAGTTCTTGCAGCTCCTTAACCTTTGACCCCCTTGAGGTTTTTGCAGTTCCTTACCCTTTGTCCCCCTCATCACAAATGAAAATTTTGGTGGTGCAAACGGGTACAAACGATATAGAAGCTTAAGCCATTTGCATATTTCGATTATATTAAAAAATGTCGGAATTATGTTTTGCGAGTTCTTGCAGCTTCTTAACCTTTGACCCCCTGCGAGTTCTTGCAAATCCTTAACGTTTGACCCTCTTAAGGGACAAATGAAATTTTTGGTGGTCCAAACAGGTACAAACTATAGAGAAGCGTAACCCATTTGCAGATATCATTTATCTTAAAAAATGACGGAGTTATGCGTTGCGGGTTCCTGCAGCTCCTTAACCCTTGAACCCCTTAAGATACAAATGAAAATTTTGGTGGTACAAACGGGTACAAACGATAGAGAAGCTTAACCCATTTGCAGTTTTCGATTATCTTGAAAAATAACGGAATTATGTGTTGCGAGTTCTTGCAGCTCCTTAACCGTTCACCCCTTAAGGTACAAATGAAAATTTTGTTGGTGCAAACGGGTACAAACGATAGAGAAGCTTAAGCCATTTGCATATTTCGATTATATTAAAAAATGTCGGAGTTATGTTTTGCGAGTTCTTGCAGCTCCTTAACCTTTGACCCCCTTGAGGTACGAATGAAGATTTGAGTGGCACATACAGGTACAAACGATAGAGAAGCTTAACCATTTTGTAGATTTCGATTATCTTAAAAAATGACAGTTATCTGTTCCGAGTTCTTGCAGCTCCTTAACCTTTGACCCACTTGAGGTTCTTGCAGTTCCTTACCCTTTGTCCCCCTCAAGGTACAAATGAAACTTTTGGTGGTACAAATGGGTACAAACGATAGAGAAGCTTAAACCATTTGCAGATTTCGATTATCTTAAAAAATGACGGAGTTATGTTTTGCGAGTTCATGCAGATTCTTAACCTTTGACACCTTTATTGCACAAATGAAACTTTCGGTGGTACAAACGGGTACAAACGATGGAGAAGCGTAACGAATTTGTAGATGTCATTTATCTTAAAAAATGACGGAGTTATGTGTTCAGAATTCTAACAGCTATATAACCTTTTGACTCCCGTAATGCACAAATGAAATTTTGGGTGGTACAAACGGGTACAAACGATGGAGAAGCGAAACCCATTTGCAGATTTCATTTATCTTAAATAATAACGGAGTTATGTGTTGCGAGTTCTTGCAGCTCCTTAACCTTTGACCCCCTTAAGGCACAAATGAAAATTTTGGTGGTACAAACGGGTACAAACGATAGAGAAGCTTAACTCATTTGCAGATTTCGATTATCTTGAAAAATAACGGAATTATGTGTTGCGAGTTGTTGCAGCTCCTTAACCTTTGACCCCCTTAAGGTACAAATGAAAATTTTGGTGGCACAAATGGGTACAAACGATAGAGAAGCTAAACGCATTTGCAGATTTCATTTTTCTTAAAAAATGACGGAGTTATATGTTGCAAGTTCTTGCAGCTCCTTAACCTTCGACCCTCTTAAGGCAGAAATGAAATTTTTGGTGGTCCAAACAGGTACAAACGATAGAGAAGCGTATCCCATTTCCAGATTTCATTTATCTTAAAAAATGACGGAGTTATGTGATGCGAGTTCTTATATCTCTATAACCTTTGACCCCCTTAAAGTACACATAAAAATTTTGGTGGTACAAACGGGTACAAACGATAGAGAAACTTAACCCATTTGCAGATTTCGATTATCTTAAAAAATGACAGAGTTATCTTTTTCGAGTTCTTGCAGTTCGTTACACTTTGACACCCTTATTGCACAAATGAAACTTTTGGTGGTACAAACGGGTACAAACGATGGAAAACCGTAACCCATTTGCTGATTTCATTCACCTTAAAAAATGACGGAGATATGTTTTCCGAGTTCTAACAGCTATATAACCTTTTGACTCCCTTAATGTACAAATGAAATTTTGGGTGGTACAAACGGGTACAAACGATGGAGAAGCGAAACCCATTTGCAGATTTCATTTATCTTAAATAATAACGGAGTTATGTGTTGCGAGTTCTTGCAGCTCCTTAACCTTTGACCCCCTTAAGGCACAAATGAAAATTTTGGTGGTACAAACGGGTACAAAGGATAGAGAAGCTTAACTCATTTGCAGATTTCGATTATCTTAAAAAATGACGGAGTTATGTTTTGCGAGTTCTTGCAGTTTCTTAACCTTTGACCCCCTTAAGGTACCAATGTAAATATTGGTGGTACAACCGGGTACAAATGATAGAGAAGCGTAACCTATTTGCAGATTTGATTACCTTAAAAAATGACAGTATTCTGTTTCGAGTTCTTGCAGTTCCTTAACCTTTGTCACCCTAAAGGTACAAATGAAAATTTTGGTGCTACAAATGGGTACAAACGATAGAGTAGCTAAACCCATTTGCAGATTTCATTTATCTTAAAAAATAACGGAGTTATATGTTGCGAGTTATGCAGCTCCTTAACCTTTAAACCCCTTAATGCACAAATGAAACTTTTGGTGGTACAAATGGGAACAAACGATGAAAAAGCGTAACACATTTGTAGATTTCATTTATCTTAAAAAATGACGGAGTTATGTGTTCCGAGTTATTACAGCTATTTAACCTTTTGACTCCCTTAATGCAAAAATAAAATAATTGGTGGTACAAACGGGTACAAACGATGGAGAAGCGTAACCCATTTGCAGATTTCATTTATCTTAAATAATAACGGAGTTATGTGTTGCGAGTTTTTGCACCTGCTTATCCTTTGACCCCCATAAGGTACAAATGAAAATTTTGGTGGTACACACGGGTACAAACGATAGAGAAGAGTAACCCATTTGCAGATTCCATTTATCTTAAAAAATGACAGAGTTTTCTGTTTCGAGTTCTTGCAATTCCTTACCCTTTGTCCCCCTTAAGGTACATATTAAAATTTTGGTGGTACAAATGTGTACAAACGATAGAGAAGCGTAACCCATTTGCAGATTTCATTTATCTTAAATAATAACGGAGTTATGTGTTGCGAGTTTTTGCACCTGCTTAACGTTTGACCCCCATAAGGTACAAATGAAAATTTTGGTGGTGCAAACGGGTACAAACGATATAGAAGCTTAAGCCATTTGCATATTTCGATTATATTAAAAAATGTCGGAATTATGTTTTGCGAGTTCTTGCAGCTTCTTAACATTTGACCCCCTTAAGGAACAAATGAAAGTTTTCGTGGTACAGATGGGTACAAACGATAGAGAAGCTTAATTGATTTGCAGATTTCGATTATCTTAAAAAATGACGGAGTTATGTATTGCGAATTCTTGCAGCTCCTTAATCTTTGACCCCCTTGAGGTACGAATGAAAATTTGAGTGGCACAAACAGGTACAAACGATAGAGACGCTTAACCATTTTGTAGATTTCGATTATCGTAAAAAATGACAGATATCTGTTCCGAGTTCTTGCAGCTCCTTAACCTTTGACCCCCTTGAGGTTCTTGCAGTTCCTTACCCTTTGTCCCCCTCAAGGTTCAAATAAAAATTTTGGTGGTACAAATGGGTACAAACGATAGAGAAGCTTAACCCATTGGCAGATTTCATTTATCTTAAAAAATGACGGAGTTATATGTTGCGAGTTCTTGCAGATCCTTAACATTTGACACCCTTATTGCACAAATGAAACTTTTGGTGGTACAAACGGGTACAAACGATGGAGAAGCGTAACCCATTTGTAGATTTCATTTATCTTAAAATATGACGGAGTTATGTGTTCCGAATTCTAACAGCTATATAACCTTTTGACTCCCTTAATGCACAAATGAAATTTAGCGTGGTACAAACGGGTACAAACGATGGAGAAGCGTAACCCATTTGCAGATAGCATTTATCTTAAAAAATGACGGAGTAATATTGTTGCGAGTTCTTGCAGCTCCTTAACCTTTGACCCCCTTAAGGTACAAATCAAAATTTTGGTGGTGCGATCGGGTACAAACGATAGTGAGGCTTAACCCATTTTCAAATTTCGATTACATTAAGAAATGGCGGAGTTATGTGTTGCGATTAATTGCATCTTCTTAAACTTTGACCCCCTTAAGATACAAATGAAAATTTTAGTGGTACAGACGGGTACAAACGATAGAGAAGCTTAACTCATTTGCAGATTTCGATTATCTTAAAAAATGATGGAGTTATGTTTTGCGAGATGTTGCAGCTTCTTATCCTTTGACCCCGCTAAGGTACAAATGAAAATTTTGGTGGTGCGATCGGGTACAAACGATAGTGAAGCTTAACCCATTTGCAAATTTCGATTACATTTAAAAATGTCGGAGTAATGTGTTGCGAGTTCTTGCAGCTCCTTAACCTTTGACCCCCTGCGAGTACTTGCAACTCCTTAACCTTTGACCCTCTTAAGGCAACAATGAAATTTTTGGTGATCCAAACAGGTACAAACGATACAGAAGCGTACCCCATTTTCAGATTTCATTTATCTTAAAAAATGACGGAGTTATGCGTTGCGGTTTCCTGCAGCTCCTTAACCTTTGAACCCGTTAAGGTACAAATGAAATTTTTGGTGGTACAAACGGGTACAAACGATGGAGAAGCGTAACCAATTTGTAGATTTCATTTATCTTAAAAAATGACGGAGTTATGTGTTCCGAATGCTAACAGCTCTATAACCTTATGACTCCCTTAATGCACAAATGAAATTTTGGGTGGTACAAACGGGTACAAACGATCGAGAAGCGAAACCCATTTGCAGATTTCATTTATCTTAAATAATAACGGAGTTATGTGTTGCGAGTTTTTGCACCTGCTTAACCTTTGACCCCCATAAGGTATAAATGAAAATTTTGGTGGCACAAACGGGTTCAAACGATAGAGAAGCTTAACCCATTTGCAGATTTCGATTATCTTGAAAAATAAGGGAATTAAGTGTTGCGAGTTCTTGCAGCTCCTTAGCCTTTGACCCCCTTAAGGCACAAATAAAAATTTTGGTGGTACAAACGGGTACAAACGATGGAGAAGTGTATCCAATTTGTAGATTTCATTTATCTTGAAAAATGACGGAGTTATGTGTTCCGAATTCTAACAGCTATTTAACCTTTTAACTCCCTTAATGCACAAATAAAATAATTGGTGGTACAAACGGGTACAAACGATGGAGAAGCGTAACCCATTTGCAGATTTCATTTACCTTAAATAATAACGGAGTTATGTGTTGCGAGTTTTTGCACCTGCTTAACCTTTGACCCGCATAAGGTACAAATGAAAATTTTGGTGGTACACATGGGTACAAACGATAGAGAAGACTAACTCATTTGCAGATTCCATTTATCTTAAAAAATGACAGAGTTTTCTGTTTCGAGTTCTTGCAGTTCCTTACCCTTTGGCCCCCTTAAGGTACAAATGAAAATTTTGGTGGTACAAATGGATACAAACGATCGAGAAGCGTAACCCATTTGCAGATTTCATTTATCTTAAATAATGAAGGAGTTATGTGTTGTGAGTTCTTGTAGCTCCTTAACGTTTGACCCCCATAATGAACAAATGAAATTTTTGGTGGTACAAACGGGAACAAACGATGGAAAAGCGTAACCCATTTGCTGATTTCATTTACCTTAAAAATGTCGGAGATATGTTTTCCGAGTTCTTGCTGCTCCTTAACCTTTGACCCCCTTAAGGTACAAATGAAAATTTTGGTGGTGCGATCGGGTACAAACGATAGTGAGGCTTAACCCATTTGCAAATTTCGATTACATTAAGAAATGGCGGAGTTATGTGTTGCGATTACTTGCATCTTCTTAACCTTTGACCACCTTAAGGTACAAATGAAAATTTTGGTGGTGCGATCGGGTACAAACGATAGTGAAGCTTAACCCATTTGCAAATTTCGATTACATTAAAAAATGTCGGAGTAATTTGTTGCGAGTTCTTGCAGCTCCTTAACCTTTGACCCCCTGCGAGTACTTGCAACTCCTTAACCTTTGACCCTCTTAAGGCAACAATGAAATTTTTGGTGATCCAAACAGGTACAAACGATACTGAAGCGTACCCCATTTTCAGATTTCATTTATCTTAAAAAATGACGGAGTTATGCGTTGCGGGTTCCTGCAGCTCCTTAACCTTTGAACCCGTTAAGGTACAAATGAAAATTTTGGTGGTACAAATGGGTACAAACGATAGAGAAGCTTAACCCATTGGCAGATTTCATTTATCTTAAAAAATGACGGAGTTATATGTTGCGAGTTCTTGCAGATCCTTAACCTTTGACACCCTAAAGATACAAATGAAAATTTTGGTGCTACAAATGGGTACAAACGATAGAGTAGCTAAACCCATTTGCAGATTTCATTTATCTTAAAAAATGACGGAGTTATATGTTGCAAGTTATGCAGCTCCTTAACCTTTAAACCCCTTAATGCACAAATGAAACTTTTGGTGGTACAAATGGGAACAAACGATGGAGAAGCGTAACCCATTTGCAGATTACATTTATCTTAAATAATAACGGAGTTATGTGTTGCGAGTTTTTGCACCTGCTTAACCTTTGACCCCCATAAGGTACAAATGAATATTTTGGTGGTACCCACGGGTACAAACGATAGAGAAGAGTAACCCATTTGCAGATTCCATTTATCTTAAAAAATGACAGAGTTTTCTGTTTCGAGTTTATGCAGTTCCTTACCCTTTGTCCCCCTTAAGGTACAAATGAAAATTTTGGTGGTACAAATGGGTACAAACGATAGAGAAGCGTAACACATTTGCAGATTTCATTTCTCTTAAATAATGACGGAGTTATGTGTTGTGAGTTCTTGCAGTTCCTTAACCTTTGATCCCCTTAATGCACAAATGAAATTTTTGGTGGTACAAACGGGTACAAATGATGGAAAAGCGTAACCCATTTGCTGATTTCATTTACCTTAAAAATGACGGAGATATTTTTTCCGAGTCCTTGCAGCTCCGTAACCTTTGACCCCCTTAAGGTACAAATGAAAATTTTGGTGGTATGATCGGGTACAACCGATAGTGAAGCTTAACCCATTTGCAAATTTCGATTACATTAAAAAATGGCGGAGTTATGTGTTGCGATTACGTGCATCTTCTTAACCTTTGATCCCCATAAGGTACAAATGAAAATTTTGGTGGTACGGACGGGTACATACGATAGAGAAGCTTAACTCATTGGCAGATTTCGATTATCTTGAAAAATATGGGCATTTTGTGTTTCAAGTTCTTGCAGCTCCTTAACATTTGACCCCCTTAAGGCACAAATGAAAATTTTGGTGATACAAACGGGTACAAATGATAGAGAAGCTTAACTCATTTGCAGATTTCGATTATCTTAAAAAATGACGGAGGTATGTTTTGCGAGATCTTGCTGCTTCTTTCCTTTGACCCCCCTAAGGTACAAATGAAAATTTTGGTGGTGCGATCGGGTACAAACGATAGTGAAGCTTAAGCCATTTGCAAATTTCGATTACATTAAAAAATGTCGGAGTAATGTGTTGCGAGTTCTTGCAGCTCCTTAAGCTTTGAACCCCTGCGAGTTCTTGCAACTCCTTAACCTTTGACCCTCTTAAGGCACAAATGAAGTTTTTGGTGGTCCAAACAGGTACAAACGATAGAGAAGCGTAACCCATTTGCAGATTTCATTTATCTTAAAACATGACGGAATTATGTGTTGCGAGTTCTTGCAGTTCCTTAACCTTTGACACCCTTAAAGTACAAATAAAAATTTTGCTGGTACAAATGGTTATAAATGATAGAGAAGCTAAACCCATTTGCAGATTTCGATTACCTTAAAAAATGACAGAGTTATCTTTTTCGAGTTCTTGCAGTTTGTTACCCTTTGATCCCCTTAAAGAACAAATACAAATTTTGGTGGTACAAACGGGTATAAACGATAGTGAAGCTAAACCCATTTGCAGATTTCGATTACCTTAAATAATGACAGAGTTATCTATTTCGAGTTCTTGCAGTTCGTTACCCTTTGTTCACCTTAAGGTAGAAAATTTTGGTGGTACAAACGGGTACAAACGTTATACAAGCGTAACCCATTTGCACATTTCATTTACCTTAAAAAATGACAGTTAGCTATTCCGAGTTCTTGCAGCTCCTTAACCTTTGACCCCCTTGAGGTTTTTGCAGTTCCTTACCCTTTGTCCCCCTTAGGGTACAAATGAAAATTTTGGTGGTACGAATGGGTACAAACGATAGAGAAGTTAGACCAATTGGCAGATTTCATTTATCTTAAAAAATGACGGAGTTATATGTTGCGAGTTCTTGCAGCTCCTTAACCTTTGACACCCTTATTGCATAAATGAAACTTATGGTGGTTCAAACGGGTACAAACGATGGAGAAGCTTAACCCATTTGTAGATTTCATTTATCTTAAAAAATGACGGAGTTATGTGTTCCGAATTCTTACAGTTATTTAACCTTTTGACTCCCTTAATGCACAAATGAAATTTTTGGTGGTACAAACGTGTACAAACGATGGAGAATCGTAACCCATATGCAGATTTCATTTATTTTAAATAATAACGGAGTTATGTGTTGCGCCATTTTGCACCTGCTTAACCTTTGACCCCCATAAGGTACAAATGAAAATTTTGCTGGTACAAATGGGTACAAACGATAGAGAAGCGTAACCCATTTGCAGATTTCATTTATCTTAAATAATGACGGAGTTATGTGTTGTGAGTTCTTGCAGCTCCTTGACCTTTGACCCCCTTAATGCTCAAATGAAATTTTTGGTGGTACAAACGGGTACAAACGATAGAGAAGCTTAAACCATTTAGATATTTCGATTATATTAAAAAATGGCGGAATTATGTGTTGCGCGTTCTTGCAGCTTCTTAACCTTTGACCCCCTTGAGGTACGAATGAAAATTTGAGTGGCACAAACAGGTACAAACGATAGAGAAGCGTAACCAATTTGTAGATTTCATTTATCTTAAAAAATGACGGAGTTATGTGTTCCGAATTCTAACAACTATATAAACTATTGACTCCCTTAATGCACAAATGAAATTTTGGGTGGTACAAACGGGTACAAACGATGGAGAAGCGAAACCCATTCGCAGATTTCATTTATCTTAAATAATAACGGAGTTATGTGTTGCGAGTTCTTGCAGCTCCTTAATCTTTGACCCCCTTAAGGCACAAATGAAAATTTTGGTGGTACAAACGGGTACAAACGATAGAGAAGCTTAACTCATTTGCAGATTTCGATTATCTTAAAAAATGACGGAGTTATGTTTTGCGAGTTCTTGCAGCTTCTTAACCTTTGACCCCCTTGAGGTACCAATGAAAATATTGGTGGTACAACCGGGTACAAATGATAGAGAAGCATAACCTATTTGCAGATATGATTACCTTAAAAAATGACAGTTTTCTGTTTCGAGTTCTTGCAGTTCGTTAACCTTTGTCACCCTAAAGATACTAATGAAAATTTTGGTGCTACAAATGGGTACAAACGATAGAGTAGCTAAACCCATTTGCAGATTTCATTTATCTTAAAAGATGACGGAGTTATATGTTGCAAGTTATGCAGCACCTTAACCTTTAAACCCCTTAATTCACAAATGAAACTTTTGGTGGTACAAATGGGAACAAACGATGGAGAAGCGTAACCCATTTGCAGATTTCATTTATCTTAAATAATATCGGAGTTATGTGTTGCGAGTTTTTGCACCTGCTTAATCTTTGACCCCCATCAGGTACAAATGAAAATTTTGGTGGTACACACGGGTACAAACGTTAGAGAAGAGTAACCCATTTGCAGATTCCATTTATCTTAAAAAATGACAGAGTTTTCTGTTTCGAGTTGTTGCAGTTCCTTACCCTTTGGCCCCCTTAAGGTACAAATGAAAATTTTGGTGGTACAAACGGGTACAAATGATAGAGAAGCGTAACCCATTTCCAAATTTCATTTAACTTAAAAAATGACGGAGTTATGTGTTGCGAGTTCTCGCACCTCCTTAAGCTTTGACCACCAGCGAGTTCTTGCAGCTCCTTAACATTTAACTCCCTTAAGGTACAAATGAAAATTTTGGTGGTACAAACGGGTACAAAAGGCAGAGAAGCTGAACCCATTTGCAGATTTCGATTATCTTGATAAATAACGGAATTATGTGTTGCGAGTTATTGCAACTCCTTAATCTTTGACCCCCTTAAGGCCCAAATGAAAATTTTGGTGGTACAAACGGATACAAACGATAGAGAATCTTAACTCATTTGCAGATTTCGATTATCTTAAAAAATGACGGAGTTATGTTTTGCGAGGTCTTGCAGCTTCTTAACATTTGACCCCCTTAAGGTACAAATAAAAATGTTGGCGGTACAAATGATATAGAAGCGTTACACATTTATAGATTTCGATTATCTTGAAAAATAACAGAATTATGTGGTGCCTGTTTTTGCAGCTCCTTAACCTTTGACCTACTTAAGGTACAAATGAAAATTTTGGTGGTACAAATGGGTACAAACGATAGAGAAGCTAAACCCATTTGCAGATTTCATTTATCTTAAAAAATGACGGAGTTATATGTTGCGAGTTCTTGCAGCTCCTTAACCTTTGACACCCTTAGTTCACAAATGAAATTTTTGGTGGTATAAACGGTTACAAACGACGGAGAAGTGCAACCCATTTGCAGATTTCATTTATCTTAAAAAATGACGAAGTTATGTGTTGCGAGTTATTTCATCTGCTTAACGTTTGACCCCTTAAGGTAAAAATGAAAATTTTGGTGGTACAAACGCTAGAGAAGCTTAACCCTGTTGTAGATTTTGATTATCTTCAAAAATTACAGGGTTATCTGTTTCCAGTTCTTGCATCGCCTTAACCTTTGACCCCCTTAAAGTACAAATAAAAATTTTAGTGGTACAAACGGGTATAAACGATAGAGAAGCTAAACCCATTTGCAGATTTCGATTACCTTAAAAAATGGCAGAGTTATCTGTTTCGAGTTCTTGCAGTTCGTTACCCTTTGACCCCCTTAAGGTACAAATGAAAATTTTGGTGGTACAAACGGGTACAAACGATAGAGGAGCTAAACCCATTTGCAGATTTCATTTATCTTAAAAAATGACGGAGTTATGTGCTGCGATTACTTGCAGCTCCTTAACCTTTGACCCCCTTAAGGTACAAATGAACATTTTGGTGGTACAAACGGGTACAAAAGGTAGAGAAGCTTAACCCACTTGCAGATTTCGATTATCTTGATAAATAACGCAATGATGTGTTGCGAGGTATTGCAGCTTCTAAATGTTTGACCCCCTTAAGGAACAAATGAAAATTTTGGTGGTACGAACGGGTACAAACGATAGAGAATCTTAACTCATTTGCAGATTTCGATTATCTTAAAAAATGACGGAGTTATGTTTTGCGAGTTCTTGCAGCTACTTAACCTTTGACCCCCTTTAAGGTACGAATAAAAATGTTGGTGGTTCAAATGATAGAGAAGCGTAACACATTTATAGATTTCAATTATCTTGAAAAATAACAAAATTATGTGTTGCGAGTTATTGCAGCTCCTTAACCTTTGACCCTCTTAAGGTACGAATGACAATGTTGGTGGTACAACCGCGTACAAACGATAGAGAAGCGTAACCCATTTGCAGATTTCGATTATATTAAAAAATGACGGAGTTATGTGTTTCGATTACTTGTAGCTCCTTAACCTTTGACCCCCTTAAAGTACAAATGGAAACTTTGGTGGTACAAATGGGTACAAACGATAGAGAAGCTAAACCCATTTGTAGATTTCATTTATCTAAAAAAATGACGGAGTTATGTGTTGCGAGTTCTTGCAGCTCCGTTACGTTTAAGCCCCTTAAGGTACACATGGAAATTTTGGTAGTACAAACGGGTACAAACGATAGAGAAACTTAACCCATTTGCAGATTTCGATTATCTTAAAAAATGACGGAGTTATATGTTGCGAGTTCTTGCAGCTCCTTAACCTTTGACCCCCTTGACGTACAAATGAAAATTTTAGTGGTACAAACGGGTACAAACGATAGAGAAGCTTATCCCTTTGGTAGATTTCGATTATCTTAAAAAATAACAGTTTTCTGTTCCGAGTTCTTGCAGTTCCTTACCCATTGTCCCTCTAAAGGTACAAATGAAAATTTTGGTGCTACAAATGGGTACAAACGATAGAGAAGCTAAGCCCATTTGCAGATTTCATTTATCTTAAAAAATGACGGAGTTATATGTTGCGAGTACTTGCAGCTCCTTAACCTTTAAACCCCTTAATGCACAAATGAAACTTTTGGTGGTACAAATGGGTACAAACGATGGAGAAGCGTAACCCATTTGCAGATTTCATTTATCTTAAATAATGACGGAGTTATGTGTTCCGAGTTTTTGCAGCTCCTTAACCTTTGACCCGCTTAAGGTGCAAATGAAAATGTTCGTGGTACAAACGCGTACAAACGATAGAAAAGCGTAACCTATTTGCAGATTTGATTACCTTAAAAAATGACAGAGTTTTCTGTTTCGAGTTCATGCAGTTCCTTACCCTTTGGCCTCCTTAAGGTACAAATGAAAATTTTGGTGGTACAAATGGGTACAAACGATAGAGAAGCTAAACCCATTTGTAGATTTCATTTATCTTAAATAATGACGGAGTTGAGTGTTGCGATTTCTTGCACCTGCTTAACCTTTGACCCCCTTAAGTTACAAATGAAAATTTCGGTGGTACAAACGGGTACAAACGATAGAGAAGCGAAACCGGTTTCCAGATTTCAATTATGTTAAAAAATAACAGAATTATCCGTTTCGAGTTCTTGCAACTCCTTAAACTTTGACCCTCTTAAGGCACAAATGAAGTTTTTGGTAGTCCAAACAGGTACAAACGATAGAGAAGCGTAACCCAGTTGCAGATTTCATTTATCTTAAAACATGACGGAGTTATGTGTTGCGAGTTCTTGCAGCTCCTTAACCTTTGACCCCCTTGAGGTACAAATGAAAATTTTAGTGGTCCAAACGGGTACAAACGATAGAGAAGGGTAACCCATTTGCAGATTTCATTTATCTTAAAAAATTGACAGAGTTAACTGTTTCGACTTCTTGCAGCTCCTTAACGTTTGACACTCTTAAGGCACAAATGAAATTTTTGGTGGTCCAAACAGGTACAAACGATACAGAAGCGTAACCCATTTGCAGATTTATTTATTTAATTATTTGGTAAACGGGGCAAGCCCCTTGACAACTATAAATAGCGATGGATATTCAGGACCTACAGTTTTAGGTGGGTTCCGAACCACCGGGGATTACAGAAAAAGCACATTAAAAAATTCCATTGATGCCCGGCCGGGAATCGAACCCGGGCCCCCTGCTTGAGAGGCCGCGTCTCTATCCACTGCACCACTGCCTTTCCCAGATTTCATTTATCTTAAAAAATGACAGAGTTATGCGTTGCGGGTTCCTGCAGCTCCTTAACCTTTGAACCCCTTACGGTACAAATGAAAATTTTGGTGGTACAAACGGGCACAAACGGGTACAAACGATAGAGAAGCTTAACACATTTGCAGATTTCGATTATTTTGGAAAATAACGGAATTATGTGTTTCGAGTTCTTGCAGCTGCTTAACCTTTGACCCCCTTAAGGCACAAATGAAAATTTTGGTGGTACAAACGGGTACAAACAATATAGAAGCTTAACTCATTTGCAGATTTCGATTATCTTAAAAAATGACGGAGTTATGTTTTGCGAGATCTTGCAGCTACTTATCCTTTGACCCCCTTAAGGTACAAATGAAAATTTTGGTGGTACAAACGGGTACAAACGGGTACAAACGATAGAGAAGTAACCCATTTGCAGATTTCATTTATCTTAAAAAATGACGAAGTTATGTGTTGCGAGTTATTTCATCTGCTTAACGTTTCACCCCTTAAGGTAAAAATGAAAATTTTGGTGGTACAAACGCTAGAGAAGCTTAACCCTGTTGTAGATTTTGATTATCTTAAAAAATTACAGGGTTATCTGTTTCCAGTTCTTGCATCGCCTTAACCTTTGACCCCCTTAAAGTACAAATAAAAATTTTAGTGGTACAAACGGGTATAAACGATAGAGAAGCTAAACCCATTTGCAGATTTCGATTACCTTAAAAAATGGCAGAGTTATCTGTTTCGAGTTCTTGCAGTTCGTTACCCTTTGACCCCCTTAAGGTACAAATGAAAATTTTGGTGGTACAAACGGGTAAAAACGATAGAGGAGCTAAACCCATTTGCAGATTTCGATTATCTTAAAAAATGACGGAGTTATATGTTGCGAGTTCTTGCAGCTCCTTAACCTTTGACCCCCTTGACGTACAAATGAAAATTTTAGTGGTACAAACGGGTACAAACGATAGAGAAGCTTATCCCTTTGGTAGATTTCGATTATCTTAAAAAATAACAGTTTTCTGTTCCGAGTTCTTGCAGTTCCTTGCCCATTGTCCCCCTAAAGGTACAAATGAAAATTTTGGTGCTACAAATGGGTACAAACGATAGAGAAGCTAAGCCCATTTGCAGATTTCATTTATCTTAAAAAATGACGGAGTTATATGTTGCGAGTACTTGCAGCTCCTTAACCTTTAAACCCCTTAATGCACAAATGAAACTTTTGGTGGTACAAATGGGTACAAACGATGGAGAAGCGTAACCCATTTGCAGATTTCATTTATCTTAAATAATGACGGAGTTATGTGTTGCGAGTTTTTGCAGCTCCTTAACCTTTGACCCCCTTAAGGTGCAAATGAAAATGTTCGTGGTACAAACGCGTACAAACGATAGAAAAGCGTAACCTATTTGCAGATTTGATTACCTTAAAAAATGACAGAGTTTTCTGTTTCGAGTTCATGCAGTTCCTTACCCTTTGGCCCCCTTAAGGTACAAATGAAAATTTTGGTGGTACAAATGGGTACAAACGATAGAGAAGCTAAACCCATTTGTAGATTTCATTTATCTTAAATAATGACGGAGTTGAGTGTTGCGATTTCTTGCACCTGCTTAACCTTTGACCCCCTTAAGTTACAAATGAAAATTTCGGTGGTACAAACGGGTACAAACGATAGAGAAGCGAAACCGGTTTCCAGATTTCAATTATGTTAAAAAATAACAGAATTATCCGTTTCGAGTTCTTGCAACTCCTTAAACTTTGACCCTCTTAAGGCACAAATGAAGTTTTTGGTAGTCCAAACAGGTACAAACGATAGAGAAGCGTAACCCAATTGCAGATTTCATTTATCTTAAAACATGACGGAGTTATGTGTTGCGAGTTCTTGCAGCTCCTTAACCTTTGACCCCCTTGAGGTACAAATGAAAATTTTAGTGGTCCAAACGGGTACAAACGATAGAGAAGGGTAACCCATTTGCAGATTTCATTTATCTTAAAAAATGACGAAGTTATGTGTTGCGAGTTATTTCATCTGCTTAACGTTTGACCCCCTTAAGATAAAAATGAAATTTTTGGTGGTACAAACGATAGAGAAGCTTAGCCCTTTTGTAGATTTCGATTATCTTAAAAAATTACAGGGTTATCTGTTTCGAGTTCTTGCATCTCCTTTACTTTTGACCCCCTTAAAGTACAAATAAAAATTTTGGTGGTACAAACGGGAACAAACGATAGAGAAGCGTAACACATTTGCAGATTTTATTTATTTTAAAACATGACGGAGTTATGTGTTGCGAGTTCTTGCAGCTCCTTAACCTTTGAACCCCTTAAAGTACAAATAAAAATTTTGGTGGTACAAACAGGTATAAACGATAGACAAGCTAAACCGATTTGCAGATTTCGATTACCTTAAAAAATGACAGAGTTAGCTGTTTCGAGTTCCTGCAGTTCGTTACCCTTTGATCCCCTTAAGGTACAAATGAAAATTTTAGTGGTACAAACGGCTACAAACGTTAGAGAAGCGTAACCCATTTGTAGATTTCATTTATATTAAAAAAAACAGAGTTATCTGTTCCGAGTTCTTGCAGCTCCTTAACCTTTGACCCCCTTAAGGTACAAATGAAAATTTTGGTGGTACAAACGGGTACAAACGATAGAGAAGGTTAACTCATTTGCAGATTTCGATTATCTTAAAAATGACGGACTTATATGTTGCGAGTTCTTGCAGCTCCTTAACCTTTGACCCCCTTGAGGTTCAAATGAAAATTTTAGTGGTTCAAACGGGTACAAACGATAGAGAAGCGTAACACATTTGCAGATTTCATTTACCTTAAAAAATGACAGACTTATCTGTTTCGAGTTCTTGCATCTCCTTAACCTTTGACCCCCTTAAGGTACAAATAAAAATTTTAATGGTACAAACGGGTACAAACGATAGAGAAGCTAAACCCATTTGCAGATTTATTTATCTTAAAAAATGACGGAGTTATATGTTGCGATTTCTTGCAGCTCCTTAACCTTTGACACTTTTAAGGCAGAAATGAAATTTTCGTAGTCCAAACAGGTACAAACGATAGAGAAGCGTAACCCATTTCCAGATTTCATTTATCTTAAAAAATGACAGAGTTATGTGTTGAGAGTTCATGTAGCTCCGTAACCTTTGACCCCCTTAAGGTACATATGAAAATTTTGGTGGTACAAACGGGTACAAACGATAGAGAAACTTAACCCATTTGCAGATTTCGATCATCTTGAAAAATGACGGAGTTATGTGTTGCGAGTTCTTGCATCTCCTTAACCTTTGACACTCTTAAGGCAGAAATGAAATTTTTGGTGGTCCAAACGGGTACAAACGATAGAGAAGCGTAACCCATTTCCAGATTTCATTTATCTCAAAAAATGACGTAGTTATGAGTTGCGAGTTACTTCATCTGCTTAACGTTTGACCCCCGTAATGTAAGAATGAAAACTTTGGTGGTACAAACGATAGAGAAGCTTAACCCTTTTGTAGATTTTGATTATCTTAAAAAATTACAGGGTTATCTGTTTCGATTTCTTGCATCTCCTTAACCTTTGAACCCCTTAAAGTACAAATAAAAATTTTGGTGGTACAAACGGGTATAAACGATAGAGAAGCTACAGCCATTTGCAGATTTCGATTATCTTAAAAAATGGCAGAGTTATATGTTGCGATTCCTTGCATCTCCTTAACCTTTGACACTCTTAAGGCAGAAATGAAATTTTTGGTGGTCCAAACAGGTACAAACGATACAGAAGCGTAACCCGTTTGCAGATTTCATTTATCTTAGAAAATGACGGAGTTATGCGTTGATGGTTCCTGCAGCTCCTTAACCTTTGAACCCCTTAAGGTACAAATGAAAATTTTGGTGGTACAAACGGGTACAAACGATAGAGAAGCTTAACTCATTTGCAGATTTCGATTATCTTAAAAAATGACGGAGTTATGTTTTGCGAGATCTTGCAGCTTCTTATCCTTTGACCCCCTTAAGGTACAAATGAAAATTTTGGTGGTACAAACGGGTACAAACGATAGAGAAGCTAAACCCATTTGCAGATTTCATTTATATTAAAAAATGACGGAGTTATATGTGGCGATTTCTTGCAGCTCCTTAACCTTTGACACTCTTAAGGCAGAAATGAAATTTTTGGTGGTCCAAACAGGTACAAACGATAGAAAAGCGTAACCCATTTCCAGATTTCATTTATCTTAAAAAATGACGGAGTTATGTGTTGCGAGTTCATGCAGCTCCGTAACCTTTGACCCCCTTAAGGTACATATGAAAATTTTGGTGGTACAAACGGGTACAAACGATAGAGAAACTTAACCCATTTGCAGATTTCGATTATCTTAAAAAATGACGGAGTTATGTGTTGCGAGTTCTTGCATCTCCTTAACCTTTGACACTCTTAAGGCAGAAATGAAATTTTTGGTGGTCCAAACGGGTACAAGCGATAGAGAAGCGTAACCCATTTCCAGATTTCATTTATCTCAAAAAATGACGGAGTTATGTGTTGCGAGTTATTTCATCTGCTTAACGTTTGACCCCCGTAATGTAAAAATGAAAACTTTGGTGGTACAAACGATAGAGAAGCTTAACCCTTTTGTAGATTTTGATTATCTTCAAAAATTACAGGGTTATCTGTTTCGATAAAAATTCTGGTGGTACAAACGGGTATAAACGATAGAGAAGCCACAGCCATTTGCAGATTTCGATCATCTTAAAAAATGGCAGAGTTATATGTTGCGATTCCTTGCAGCTCCTTAACCTTTGTCACTCTTAAGGCACAAATGAAATTTTTGGTGGTCCAAACAGGTACAAACGATACAGAAGCGTAACCCGTTTGCAGATTTCATTTATCATAGAAAATGACGGAGTTATGTTTTGCGAGATCTTGCAGCTTCTTATCCTTTGACCCCCTTAAGGTACAAATGAAAATTTTGGTGGTACAAATGGGTACAAACGATAGAGAAGCGTAACCCGTTTACAGATTTCATTTATCTTAAAAAATGACGAAGTTATGTGTTGCGAGTTATTTCATCTGCTTAACGTTTGACCCCCTTAAGATAAAAATGAAAATTTTGGTGGTACAAACGATAGAGAAGCTTAGCCCTTTTGTAGATTTCGATTATCTTAAAAAATTACAGGGTTATCTGTTTCGAGTTCTTGCATCTCCTTTACTTTTGACCCCCTTAAAGTACAAATAAAAATTTTTGTGGTACAATCAGGTATAAACGATAGACAAGCTAAACCGATTTGCAGATTTCGATTATCTTAAAAAATGACGGAGTTATGTTTTGCGAGATCTTGCAGCTTCTTATCCTTTGACCCCCTTAAGGTACAAATGAAAATTTTAGTGGTTCAAACGGGTACAAACGATAGAGAAGCGTAACCCGTTTACAGATTTCATTTATCTTAAAAAATGACGGAGTTATATGTTGCGATTTCTTGCAGCTCCTTAACCTTTGACACTTTTAAGGCAGAAATGAAATTTTCGTAGTCCAAACAGGTACAAACGATAGAGAAGCGTAACCCATTTCCAGATTTCATTTATCTTAAAAAATGACAGAGTTATGTGTTGAGAGTTCATGTAGCTCCGTAACATTTGACCCCCTTAAGGTACATATGAAAATTTTGGTGGTACAAACGGGTACAAACGATAGAGAAACTTAACCCATTTGCAGATTTCGATCATCTTAAAAAATGACGGAGATATGTGTTGCGAGTTCTTGCATCTCCTTAACCTTTGACCTCCTTAATGTACAAATAAATATGTTGGTGGTACAAACGGGTACAAACGATAGAGAAGCTTAACTCATTTGCAGATTTCGATTATCTTAAAAAATGACGGAGTTATGTTTTGCGAGTTCTTGCAGCTTCTTAACCTTTGACCCCCTTAAGGTACAAATGAAAATTTTGTTGGTACAAACGGGTACAAACGATAGAGAAGATGAACTCATTTGCAGATTTCGATTATATTAAAAAAATGATGATGTTATGTGTTGCGAGTTCTTGCATCTGCTTAACGTTTGACCCCCTTAAGGTACAAACGAAAATGTTGGTGGTACATACGGGTACAAACGATACAGAATCTTAACTGATTTGCAGATTTCGATTATCTTAAAAAATGACGGAGATATATGTTGCGAGTTCTTGCAGCTCCTTAACCTTTGACCCCCTTGAGGTACAAATGAAAATTTTAGGGGTACAAACTGGTACAAACGATAGAGAAGCTTAACACTTTTGTAGACTTCGATTATATTAAAAAATGGTATTTATCTGTTCCGGGTTCTTGCAGTTCCTTAACCTTTGACCCCTTTGAGGTACAAATGAAAATTTTAGTGGTCCAAACGGGTACAAACGATAGAGAAGCGTAACCCATTTGGAGATTTCATTTAACTCAAAAAATGACGGAGTTGTATGTTGCGAGTTCTTGACCCCTTAACTTTCTTGACCCCTTAACGTTCTTGGTCCTTAACTTTTGACACTCTTAAGGCAGAAATGAAATTTTTGGTGGTCCAAAAGGGGAACAAACGATAGAGAAGCGTAACCCATTTCCAGATTTCATTTATCTTAAAAAATGTCGGAGTTATGTGTTGCGAGTGCTTGCAGCTCCGTAACCTTTGACCCCCTTAAGGTACACATGAAATTTTTGGTGGTACAAACGGGTACAAACGATAGAGAAACTTAACCCATTTTCAAATTTCGATTATCTTAAAAAATGACGGAGTTATGTGTTGCGAGTTCTTGCATCTCCTTAACCTTTGACCTCCTTAAGGTACAAATAAAAATGTTGGTGGTACAAACGGGTACAAACGATAGATAAGGTTAACTCATTTGCAGATTTCGATTATCTTAAAAAATGACGGACTTATATGTTGCGAGTTCTTGCAGCTCCTTAACCTTTGACCCCCTTGAGGTACAAATGAAAATTTTAGTGGTATAAACGGGTACAAACTATAGATAAGCTGAACCCTTTTGTAGATTTCGATTATCTAAAAAAATGGCAGTTATCTGTTTCGAGTTCTTGCATCTCCTTAACCTTTGACCTCCTTAATGTACAAATAAATATGTTGGTGGTACAAACGGGTACAAACGATAGAGAAGCTTAACTCATTTGCAGATTTCGATTATCTTAAAAAATGACGGAGTTATGTTTTGCGAGTTCTTGCAGCTTCTTAACCTTTGACCCCCTTAAGGTACAAATGAAAATTTTGTTGGTACAAACGGGTACAAACGATAGAGAAGATGAACTCATTTGCAGATTTCGATTATATTAAAAAAATGATGATGTTATGTGTTGCGAGTTCTTGCATCTGCTTAACCTTTGACCCCCTTAAGGTACAAATGAAAATTTTGGTGGTACAAACGGGTACAAACGATAGAGAAGGTTAACTCATTTGCAGATTTCGATTATCTTAAAAAATGACGGACTTATATGTTGCGAGTTCTTGCAGCTCCTTAACCTTTGACCCCCTTGAGGTACAAATGAAAATTTTAGTGGTTCAAACGGGTACAAACGATAGAGAAGCGTAACACATTTGCAGATTTCATTTACCTTAAAAAATGACAGACTTATCTGTTTCGAGTTCTTGCATCTCCTTAACTTTCTTGACCCCTTAACGTTCTTGGTCCTTAACTTTTGACACTCTTAAGGCAGAAATGAAATTTTTGGTGGTCCAAACGGGTACAAACGATAGAGAAGCGTAACCCATTTCCAGATTTCATTTATCTTAAAAAATGTCGGAGTTATGTGTTGCGAGTGCTTGCAGCTCCGTAACCTTTGACCCCCTTAAGGTACACATGAAATTTTTGGTGGTTCAAACGGGTACAAACGATAGAGAAGCGTAACCCGTTTACAGATTTCATTTATCTTAAAAAATGACGGAGTTATATGTTGCGATTTCTTGCAGCTCCTTAACCTTTGACACTTTTAAGGCAGAAATGAAATTTTCGTAGTCCAAACAGGTACAAACGATAGAGAAGCGTAACCCATTTCCAGATTTCATTTATCTTAAAAAATGACAGAGTTATGTGTTGAGAGTTCATGTAGCTCCGTAACATTTGACCCCCTTAAGGTACATATGAAAATTTTGGTGGTACAAACGGGTACAAACGATAGAGAAACTTAACCCATTTGCAGATTTCGATCATCTTAAAAAATGACGGAGATATGTGTTGCGAGTTCTGGCATCTCCTTAACCTTTGACCTCCTTAATGTACAAATAAATATGTTGGTGGTACAAACGGGTACAAACGATAGAGAAGCTTA
Organism: Ephialtes manifestator; assembly: GCA_963970395.1. NCBI lineage: Eukaryota > Metazoa > Arthropoda > Insecta > Hymenoptera > Ichneumonidae > Ephialtes > Ephialtes manifestator. Next base: position 2,032,802 of record OZ019977.1, read on the forward strand.
ACTCATTTGCAGATTTCGATTATCTTAAAAAATGACGGAGTTATGTTTTGCGAGTTCTTGCAGCTTCTTAACCTTTGACCCCCTTAAGGTACAAATGAAAATTTTGTTGGTACAAACGGGTACAAACGATAGAGAAGATGAACTCATTTGCAGATTTCGATTATATTAAAAAAATGATGATGTTATGTGTTGCGAGTTCTTGCATCTGCTTAACGTTTGACCCCCTTAAGGTACAAACGAAAATTTTGGTGGTACATACGGGTACAAACGATACAGAATCTTAACTGATTTGCAGATTTCGATTATCTTAAAAAATGGCGGAGATATATGTTGCGAGTTCTTGCAGCTCCTTAACCTTTGACCCCCTTGAGGTACAAATGAAAATTTTAGGGGTACAAACTGGTACAAACGATAGAGAAGCTTAACACTTTTGTAGACTTCGATTATATTAAAAAATGGTATTTATCTGTTCCGGGTTCTTGCAGTTCCTTAACCTTTGACCCCTTTGTGGTACAAATGAAAATTTTAGTGGTCCAAACGGGTACAAACGATAGAGAAGCGTAACCCATTTGGAGATTTCATTTAACTCAAAAAATGACGGAGTTGTATGTTGCGAGTTCTTGACCCCTTAACTTTCTTGACCCCTTAACGTTCTTGGTCCTTAACTTTTGACACTCTTAAGGCAGAAATGAAATTTTTGGTGGTCCAAACGGGTACAAACGATAGAGAAGCGTAACCCATTTCCAGATTTCATTTATCTTAAAAAATGTCGGAGTTATGTGTTGCGAGTGCTTGCAGCTCCGTAACCTTTGACCCCCTTAAGGTACACATGAAATTTTTGGTGGTTCAAACGGGTACAAACGTTAGAGAAGCGTAACCCATTTGTAGATTTCATTTATCTTAAAAAAAAACAGAGTTATCTGTTCCGAGTTCTTGCATCTCCTTAACCTTTGAACTTCTTAAGTAACAAATAAAAATGTTGGTGGTACAAACGGGTACAAACGATAGATAAGGTTAACTCATTTGCAGATTTCAATTATCTTAAAAAATGACGGACTTATATGTTGCGAGTTCTTGCAGCTCCTTAACCTTTGACCCCCTTGAGGTACAAATGAAAATTTTAGTGGTACAAACGGGTACAAACTATAGATAAGCTTAACCCTTTTGTAGATTTCGATTATCTAAAAAAATGGCAGTTATCTGTTTCGAGTTCTTGCATCTGCTTAACCTTTGACCCCCTTAAGGTACAAATAAAAATTTTGGTGGTACAAACGGGTACAAAAGATAGAGAAGCTTAACTCATTTGCAGATTTCATTTATATTAAAAAATGACGGAGTTATGTTTTGCGAGTTCTTGCAGCTTCTTAACCTTTGACCCCCTTAAGGTACAAATGAAAATTTTGTTGGTACAAACGGGTACAAACGATAGAGAAGATGAACTCATTTGCAGATTTCGATTATATTAAAAAAATGATGATGTTATGTGTTGCGAGTTCTTGCATCTGCTTAACGTTTGACCCCCTTAAAGTACAAACGAAAATTTTGGTGGTACATACGGGTACAAACGATACAGAATCTCAACTGATTTGCAGATTTCGATTATCTTAAAAAATGACGGAGATATATGTTGCGAGTTCTTGCAGCTCCTTAACCTTTGACCCCCTTGAGGTACAAATGAAAATTTTAGGGGTACAAACTGGTACAAACGATAGAGAAGCTTAACACTTTTGTAGACTTCGATTATATTAAAAAATGGTATTTATCTGTTCCGGGTTCTTGCAGTTCCTTAACCTTTGACCCCTTTGAGGTACAAATGAAAATTTTAGTGGTCCAAACGGGTACAAACGATAGAGAAGCGTAACCCATTTGGAGATTTCAATTAACTCAAAAAATGACGGAGTTGTATGTTGCGAGTTCTTGACCCCTTAACTTTCTTGACCCCTTAACGTTCTTGGTCCTTAACTTTTGACACTCTTAAGGCAGAAATGAAATTTTTGGTGGTCCAAACGGGTACAAACGATAGAGAAGCGTAACCCATTTCCAGATTTCATTTATCTTAAAAAATGTCGGAGTTATGTGTTGCGAGTGCTTGCAGCTCCGTAACCTTTGACCCCCTTAAGGTACACATGAAATTTTTGGTGGTACAAACGGGTACAAACGATAGAGAAACTTAACCCATTTGCAAATTTCGATTATCTTAAAAAATGACGGAGTTATGTGTTGCGAGTTCTTGCATCTCCTTAACCTTTGACCTCCTTAAGGTACAAATAAAAATGTTGGTGGTACAAACGGGTACAAACGATAGATAAGGTTAACTCATTTGCAGATTTCGATTATCTTAAAAAATGACGGACTTATATGTTGCGAGTTCTTGCAGCTCCTTAACCTTTGACCCCCTTGAGGTACAAATGAAAATTTTAGTGGTATAAACGGGTACAAACTATAGATAAGCTGAACCCTTTTGTAGATTTCGATTATCTAAAAAAATGGCAGTTATCTGTTTCGAGTTCTTGCACCTCCTTAACCTTTGACCTCCTTAATGTACAAATAAATATGTTGGTGGTACAAACGGGTACAAACGATAGAGAAACTTAACCCATTTGCAAATTTCGATTATCTTAAAAAATGACGGAGTTATGTTTTGCGAGTTCTTGCATCTCCTTAACCTTTGACCTCCTTAAGGTACAAATAAAAATGTTGGTGGTACAAACGGGTACAAACGATAGATAAGGTTAACTCATTTGCAGATTTCGATTATCTTAAAAAATGACGGACTTATATGTTGCGAGTTCTTGCAGCTCCTTAACCTTTGAACCCCTTGAGGTACAAATAAAAATTTTAGTGGTATAATCGGGTACAAACTATAGATAAGCTGAACCCATTTGTAGATTTCGATTATCTAAAAAAATGGCAGTTATCTGTTTCGAGTTATTGCATCTCCTTAACCTTTGACCCCCTTAAGGTACAAATAAAAATTTTGGTGGTACAAACGGGTACAAACGATAGAGAAGCAAAACCCATTTGCAGATTTCATTTATATTAAAAAATTACGGAGTTATATGTTGCGATTACTTGCAGCTCCTTAACCTTTGACACTCTTAAGGCAGAAATGAAATTTTTGGTGGTCCAAACAGGTACAAACGATAGAGAAGCGTAACCCATTTCCAGATTTCATTTCTCTTAAAAAATGACGGAGATATGTGTTGCGAGCTCATGCAGCTCCGTAACCTTTGACCCCCTTAAGGTACATATGAAAATTTTGGGGGTACCAACGGCTACAGACGATAGAGAAACTTAACCCATTTGCAGATTTCGATTATCTTAAAAAATGACGGATTTATGTGTTGCGAGTTCTTGCATCTCCTTAACCTTTGACACTCTTAAGGCAGAAATAAAATTTTTGGTGGTCCAAACGGGTACAAACGATAGAGAAGCGTAACCCTTTTCCAGATTTCATTTATCTCAAAAAATGACGGAGTTATGAGTTGCGAGTTATTTCATCTGCTTAACGTTTGACCCCCGTAATGTAAAAATGAAAACTTTGGTGGTACAAACGATAGAGAAGCTTAACCCTTTTGTAGATTTTGATTATCTTCAAAAATTACAGGGTTATCTGTTTCGATTTCTTGCATCTCCTTAACCTTTGACCCCCTTAAGGTACAAATGAAAATTTTGGTGGTACAAATGGGTACAAACGATAGAGAAGCGTAATCCATTTGCAGATTTCATTTATCTTAAAAAATGACGAAGTTATGTGTTGCGAGTTATTTCATCTGCTTAACGTTTGACCCACTTAATGTAAAAATGAAAATTTTGGTGGTACAAATGGGTACAAACGATAGAGAAGCGTAACCCATTTGCAGATTTCATTTATCTTAAAACATGACGGAGTTATGTGTTGCGAGTTCTTGCAGCTCCTTAACCTTTGAACTTCTTAAGTAACAAATAAAAATGTTGGTGGTACAAACGGGTACAAATGATAGATAAGGTTAACTCATTTGCAGATTTCAATTATCTTAAAAAATGACGGACTTATATGTTGCGAGTTCTTGCAGCTCCTTAACCTTTGACCCCCTTGAGGTACAAATGAAAATTTTAGTGGTACAAACGGGTACAAACTATAGATAAGCTTAACCCTTTTGTAGATTTCGATTATCTAAAAAAATGGCAGTTATCTGTTTCGAGTTCTTGCATCTGCTTAACCTTTGACCCCCTTAAGGTACAAATAAAAATTTTGGTGGTACAAACGGGTACAAACGATAGAGAAGCTAAACCCATTTGCAGATTTCATTTATATTAAAAAATGACGGAGTTATATGTGGCGATTTCTTGCAGCTCCTTAACCTTTGACACTCTTAAGGCAGAAATGAAATTTTTGGTGGTCCAAACAGGTACAAACGATAGAAAAGCGTAACCCATTTCCAGATTTCATTTATCTTAAAAAATGACGGAGTTATGTGTTGCGAGTTCATGCAGCTCCGTAACCTTTGACCCCCTTAAGGTACATATGAAAATTTTGGTGGTACAAACGGGTACAAACGATAGAGAAACTTAACCCATTTGCAGATTTCGATTATCTTAAAAAATGACGGAGTTATGTGTTGCGAGTTCTTGCATCTCCTTAACCTTTGACACTCTTAAGGCAGAAATGAAATTTTTGGTGGTCCAAACGGGTACAAACGATAGAGAAGCGTAACCCATTTCCAGATTTCATTTATCTCAAAAAATGACGGAGTTATGTGTTGCGAGTTATTTCATCTGCTTAACGTTTGACCCCCGTAATGTAAAAATGAAAACTTTGGTGGTACAAACGATAGAGAAGCTTAACCCTTTTGTAGATTTTGATTATCTTCAAAAATTACAGGGTTATCTGTTTCGATAAAAATTTTGGTGGTACAAACGGGTATAAACGATAGAGAAGCCACAGCCATTTGCAGATTTCGATTATCTTAAAAAATGGCAGAGTTATATGTTGCGATTCCTTGCAGCTCCTTAACCTTTGTCACTCTTAAGGCACAAATGAAATTTTTGGTGGTCCAAACAGGTACAAACGATACAGAAGCGTAACCCGTTTGCAGATTTCATTTATCTTAGAAAATGACGGAGTTATACGTTGAGGGTTCCTGCAGCTCCTTAACCTTTGAACCCCTTAAGGTACAAATGAAAATTTTGGTGGTACAAACGGGTACAAACGATAGAGAAGCTTAACTCATTTGCAGATTTCGATTATCTTAAAAAATGACGGAGTTATGTTTTGCGAGATCTTGCAGCTTCTTATCCTTTGATCCCCTTAAGGTACAAATGAAAATTTTGGTGGTACAAATGGGTACAAACGATAGAGAAGCGTAACCCATTTGCAGATTTCATTTATCTTAAAACATGACGGAGTTATGTGTTGCGAGTTCTTGCAGCTCCTTAACCTTTGACCCCCTTAAAGTACAAATAAAAATGTTGGTGGTACAAACAGGTATAAACGATAGACAAGCTAAACCGATTTGCAGATTTCGATTACCTTAAAAAATGACAGAGTTAGCTGTTTCGAGTTCGTGCAGTTCGTTACCCTTTGATCCCCTTAAGGTACAAATGAAAATTTTGGTGGTACAGACGGGTACAAACGTTAGAGAAGCGTAACCCATTTGTAGATTTCATTTATCTTAAAAAAAAACAGAGTTATCTGTTCCGAGTTCTTGCAGCTCCTTAACCTTTGACCCCCTTAAGGTACAAATGAAAATTTTGGTGGTACAAACGGGTACAAACGATAGAGAAGGTTAACTCATTTGCAGATTTCGATTATCTTAAAAAATGACGGACTTATATGTTGCGAGTTCTTGCAGCTCCTTAACCTTTGACCCCCTTGAGGTACAAATGAAAATTTTAGTGGTTCAAACGGGTACAAACGATAGAGAAGCGTAACACATTTGCAGATTTCATTTACCTTAAAAAATGACAGACTTATCTGTTTCGAGTTCTTGCATCTCCTTAACCTTTGACCCCCTTAAGGTACAAATAAAAATTTTAATGGTACAAACGGGTACAAACGATAGAGAAGCTAAACCCATTTGCAGATTTATTTATCTTAAAAAATGACGGAGTTATATGTTGCGATTTCTTGCAGCTCCTTAACCTTTGACACTTTTAAGGCAGAAATGAAATTTTCGTAGTCCAAACAGGTACAAACGATAGAGAAGCGTAATCCATTTCCAGATTTCATTTATCTTAAAAAATGACAGAGTTATGTGTTGAGAGTTCATGTAGCTCCGTAACCTTTGACCCCCTTAAGGTACATATGAAAATTTTGGTGGTACAAACGGGTACAAACGATAGAGAAACTTAACCCATTTGCAGATTTCGATCATCTTAAAAAATGACGGAGTTATGTGTTGCGAGTTCTTGCATCTCCTTAAGCTTTGACCTCCTTAATGTACAAATAAATATGTTGGTGGTACAAACGGGTACAAACGATAGAGAAGCTTAACTCATTTGCAGATTTCGATTATCTTAAAAACTGACGGACTTATGTTTTGCGAGTTCTTGCAGCTTCTTAACCTTTGACCCCCTTAAGGTACAAATGAAAATTTTGTTGGTACAAACGGGTACAAACGATAGAGAAGATGAACTCATTTGCAGATTTCGATTATATTAAAAAAATGATGATGTTATGTGTTGCGAGTTCTTGCATCTGCTTAACGTTTGACCCCCTTAAGGTACAAACGAAAATTTTGGTGGTACATACGGGTACAAACGATACAGAATCTTAACTGATTTGCAGATTTCGATTATCTTAAAAAATGACGGACTTATATGTTGCGAGTTCTTGCAGCTCCTTAACCTTTGACCCCCTTGAGGTACAAATGAAAATTTTAGGGGTACAAACTGGTACAAACGATAGAGAAGCTTAACACTTTTGTAGACTTCGATTATATTAAAAAATGGTATTTATCTGTTCCGGGTTCTTGCAGCTCCTTAACCTTTGACCCCTTTGAGGTACAAATGAAAATTTTAGTGGTCCAAACGGGTACAAACGATAGAGAAGCGTAACCCATTTGGAGATTTCAATTAACTCAAAAAATGACGGAGTTGTATGTTGCGAGTTCTTGACCCCTTAACTTTCTTGACCCCTTAACGTTCTTGGTCCTTAACTTTTGACACTCTTAAGGCAGCAATGAAATTTTTGGTGGTCCAAACGGGTACAAACGATAGAGAAGCTAAACCCATTTGCAGATTTCATTTATATTAAAAAATGACGGAGTTATATGTGGCGATTTCTTGCAGCTCCTTAACCTTTGACACTCTTAAGGCAGAAATGAAATTTTTGGTGGTCCAAACAGGTACAAACGATAGAAAAGCGTAACCCATTTCCAGATTTCATTTATCTTAAAAAATGACGGAGTTATGTGTTGCGAGTTCATGCAGCTCCGTAACCTTTGACCCCCTTAAGGTACATATGAAAATTTTGGTGGTACAAACGGGTACAAACGATAGAGAAACTTAACCCATTTGCAGATTTCGATTATCTTAAAAAATGACGGAGTTATGTGTTGCGAGTTCTTGCATCTCCTTAACCTTTGACACTCTTAAGGCAGAAATGAAATTTTTGGTGGTCCAAACGGGTACAAACGATAGAGAAGCGTAACCCATTTCCAGATTTCATTTATCTTAGAAAATAACGGAGTTATGCGTTGAGGGTTCCTGCAGCTCCTTAACCTTTGAACCCCTTAAGGTACAAATGAAAATTTTGGTGGTACAAACGGGTACAAACGATAGAGAAGCTTAACTCATTTGCAGATTTCGATTATCTTAAAAAATGACGGAGTTATGTTTTGCGAGATCTTGCAGCTTCTTATCCTTTGACCCCCTTAAGGTACAAATGAAAATTTTGGTGGTACAAATGGGTACAAACGATAGAGAAGCGTAACCCATTTGCAGATTTCATTTATCTTAAAAAATGACGAAGTTATGTGTTGCGAGTTTTTTCATCTGCTTAACGTTTGACCCCCTTAAGATAAAAATGAAAATTTTGGTGGTACAAACGGGAACAAACGATAGAGAAGCGTAACACATTTGCAGATTTTATTTATTTTAAGACATGACGGAGTTATTTGTTGCGAGTTCTTGCAGCTCCTTAACCTTTGACCCCCTTAAAGTACAAATAAAAATTTTGGTGGTACAAACAGGTATAAACGATAGACAAGCTAAACCGATTTGCAGATTTCGATTACCTTAAAAAATGACAGAGTTAGCTGTTTCGAGTTCCTGCAGTTCGTTACACTTTGATCCCCTTAAGGTACAAATGAAAATTTTGGTGGTACAAACGGGTACAAACGTTAGAGAAGCGTAACCCATTTGTAGATTTCATTTATCTTAAAAAAAACAGAGTTATCTGTTCCGAGTTCTTGCAGCTCCTTAACCTTTGACCCCCTTAAGGTACAAATGACAATTTTGGTGGTACAAACGGGTACAAACGATAGAGAAGGTTAACTCATTTGCAGATTTCGATTATCTTAAAAAATGACGGACTGATATGTTGCGAGTTCTTGCAGCTCCTTAACCTTTGACCCCCTTGACGTACAAATGAAAATTTTAGTGGTTCAAACGGGTACAAACGATAGAGAAGCGTAACACATTTGCAGATTTCATTTACCTTAAAAAAGACTTATCTGTTTCGACTTCTTGCATCTCCTTAACCTTTGACCCCCTTAAGGTACAAATAAAAATTTTAATGGTACAAACGGGTACAAACGATAGAGAAGCTAAACCCATTTGCAGATTTATTTATCTTAAAAAATGACGGAGTTATATGTTGCGATTTCTTGCAGCTCCTTATCCTTTGACACTTTTAAGGCAGAAATGAAATTTTCGTAGTCCAAACAGGTACAAACGATAGAGAAGCGTAACCCATTTCCAGATTTCATTTATCTTAAAAAATGACAGAGTTATGTGTTGAGAGTTCATGTAGCTCCGTAACCTTTGACCCCCTTAAGGTACATATGAAAATTTTGGTGGTACAAACGGGTACAAACGATAGAGAAACTTAACCCATTTGCAGATTTCGATCATCTTAAAAAATGACGGAGTTATGTGTTGCGAGTTCTTCCATCTCCTTAACCTTTGACCTCCTTAATGTACAAATAAATATGTTGGTGGTACAAACGGGTACAAACGATAGAGAAGCTTAACTCATTTGCAGATTTCGATTATCTTAAAAAATGACGGAGTTATGTTTTGCGAGTTCTTGCAGCTTCTTAACCTTTGACCCCCTTAAGGTACAAACGAAAATTTTGGCTGGTACATACGGGTACAAACGATACAGAATCTTAACTGATTTGCAGATTTCGATTATCTTAAAAAATGACGGACTTATATGTTGCGAGTTCTTGCAGCTCCTTAACCTTTGACCCCCTTGAGGTACAAATGAAAATTTTAGGGGTACAAACGGGTACAAACTATAGATAAGCTTAACCCTTTTGTAGATTTCGATTATCTAAAAAAATGGCAGTTATCTGTTTCGAGTTTTTGCATCTCCTTAACCTTTGACCCCCTTAAGGTACAAATAAAAATTTTGGTGGTGCGATCGGGTACAAACGATAGTGAGGCTTAACCCATTTGCAAATTTCGATTACATTAAGAAATGGCGGAGTTATGTGTTGCGATTACTTGCATCTTCTTAACCTTTGACCACCTTAAGGTACAAATGAAAATTTTGGTGGTGCGATCGGGTACAAACGATAGTGAAGCTTAACCCATTTGCAAATTTCGATTACATTAAAAAATGTCGGAGTAATTTGTTGCGAGTTCTTGCAGCTCCTTAACCTTTGACCCCCTGCGAGTACTTGCAACTCCTTAACCTTTGACCCTCTTAAGGCAACAATGAAATTTTTGGTGATCCAAACAGGTACAAACGATACTGAAGCGTACCCCATTTTCAGATTTCATTTATCTTAAAAAATGACGGAGTTATGCGTTGCGGGTTCCTGCAGCTCCTTAACCTTTGAACCCGTTAAGGTACAAATGAAAATTTTTGTGGTACAAATGGGTACAAACGATAGAGAAGCTTAACCCATTGGCAGATTTCATTTATCTTAAAAAATGACGGAGTTATATGTTGCGAGTTCTTGCAGATCCTTAACCTTTGACACCCTAAAGATACAAATGAAAATTTTGGTGCTACAAATGGGTACAAACGATAGAGTAGCTAAACCCATTTGCAGATTTCATTTATCTTAAAAAATGACGGAGTTATATGTTGCAAGTTATGCAGCTCCTTAACCTTTAAACCCCTTAATGCACAAATGAAACTTTTGGTGGTACAAATGGGAACAAACGATGGAGAAGCGTAACCCATTTGCAGATTACATTTATCTTAAATAATAACGGAGTTATGTGTTGCGAGTTTTTGCACCTGCTTAACCTTTGACCCCCATAAGGTACAAATGAATATTTTGGTGGTACCCACGGGTACAAACGATAGAGAAGAGTAACCCATTTGCAGATTCCATTTATCTTAAAAAATGACAGAGTTTTCTGTTTCGAGTTTATGCAGTTCCTTACCCTTTGTCCCCCTTAAGGTACAAATGAAAATTTTGGTGGTACAAATGGGTACAAACGATAGAGAAGCGTAACACATTTGCAGATTTCATTTCTCTTAAATAATGACGGAGTTATGTGTTGTGAGTTCTTGCAGTTCCTTAACCTTTGATCCCCTTAATGCACAAATGAAATTTTTGGTGGTACAAACGGGTACAAATGATGGAAAAGCGTAACCCATTTGCTGATTTCATTTACCTTAAAAATGACGGAGATATTTTTTCCGAGTCCTTGCAGCTCCGTAACCTTTGACCCCCTTAAGGTACAAATGAAAATTTTGGTGGTATGATCGGGTACAACCGATAGTGAAGCTTAACCCATTTGCAAATTTCGATTACATTAAAAAATGGCGGAGTTATGTGTTGCGATTACGTGCATCTTCTTAACCTTTGATCCCCATAAGGTACAAATGAAAATTTTGGTGGTACGGACGGGTACATACGATAGAGAAGCTTAACTCATTGGCAGATTTCGATTATCTTGAAAAATATGGGCATTTTGTGTTTCAAGTTCTTGCAGCTCCTTAACATTTGACCCCCTTAAGGCACAAATGAAAATTTTGGTGATACAAACGGGTACAAATGATAGAGAAGCTTAACTCATTTGCAGATTTCGATTATCTTAAAAAATGACGGAGGTATGTTTTGCGAGATCTTGCTGCTTCTTTCCTTTGACCCCCCTAAGGTACAAATGAAAATTTTGGTGGTGCGATCGGGTACAAACGATAGTGAAGCTTAAGCCATTTGCAAATTTCGATTACATTAAAAAATGTCGGAGTAATGTGTTGCGAGTTCTTGCAGCTCCTTAAGCTTTGAACCCCTGCGAGTTCTTGCAACTCCTTAACCTTTGACCCTCTTAAGGCACAAATGAAGTTTTTGGTGGTCCAAACAGGTACAAACGATAGAGAAGCGTAACCCATTTGCAGATTTCATTTATCTTAAAACATGACGGAATTATGTGTTGCGAGTTCTTGCAGTTCCTTAACCTTTGACACCCTTAAAGTACAAATAAAAATTTTGCTGGTACAAATGGTTATAAATGATAGAGAAGCTAAACCCATTTGCAGATTTCGATTACCTTAAAAAATGACAGAGTTATCTTTTTCGAGTTCTTGCAGTTTGTTACCCTTTGATCCCCTTAAAGAACAAATACAAATTTTGGTGGTACAAACGGGTATAAACGATAGTGAAGCTAAACCCATTTGCAGATTTCGATTACCTTAAATAATGACAGAGTTATCTATTTCGAGTTCTTGCAGTTCGTTACCCTTTGTTCACCTTAAGGTAGAAAATTTTGGTGGTACAAACGGGTACAAACGTTATACAAGCGTAACCCATTTGCACATTTCATTTACCTTAAAAAATGACAGTTAGCTATTCCGAGTTCTTGCAGCTCCTTAACCTTTGACCCCCTTGAGGTTTTTGCAGTTCCTTACCCTTTGTCCCCCTTAGGGTACAAATGAAAATTTTGGTGGTACGAATGGGTACAAACGATAGAGAAGTTAGACCAATTGGCAGATTTCATTTATCTTAAAAAATGACGGAGTTATATGTTGCGAGTTCTTGCAGCTCCTTAACCTTTGACACCCTTATTGCATAAATGAAACTTATGGTGGTTCAAACGGGTACAAACGATGGAGAAGCTTAACCCATTTGTAGATTTCATTTATCTTAAAAAATGACGGAGTTATGTGTTCCGAATTCTTACAGTTATTTAACCTTTTGACTCCCTTAATGCACAAATGAAATTTTTGGTGGTACAAACGTGTACAAACGATGGAGAATCGTAACCCATATGCAGATTTCATTTATTTTAAATAATAACGGAGTTATGTGTTGCGCCATTTTGCACCTGCTTAACCTTTGACCCCCATAAGGTACAAATGAAAATTTTGCTGGTACAAATGGGTACAAACGATAGAGAAGCGTAACCCATTTGCAGATTTCATTTATCTTAAATAATGACGGAGTTATGTGTTGTGAGTTCTTGCAGCTCCTTGACCTTTGACCCCCTTAATGCTCAAATGAAATTTTTGGTGGTACAAACGGGTACAAACGATAGAGAAGCTTAAACCATTTAGATATTTCGATTATATTAAAAAATGGCGGAATTATGTGTTGCGCGTTCTTGCAGCTTCTTAACCTTTGACCCCCTTGAGGTACGAATGAAAATTTGAGTGGCACAAACAGGTACAAACGATAGAGAAGCGTAACCAATTTGTAGATTTCATTTATCTTAAAAAATGACGGAGTTATGTGTTCCGAATTCTAACAACTATATAAACTATTGACTCCCTTAATGCACAAATGAAATTTTGGGTGGTACAAACGGGTACAAACGATGGAGAAGCGAAACCCATTCGCAGATTTCATTTATCTTAAATAATAACGGAGTTATGTGTTGCGAGTTCTTGCAGCTCCTTAATCTTTGACCCCCTTAAGGCACAAATGAAAATTTTGGTGGTACAAACGGGTACAAACGATAGAGAAGCTTAACTCATTTGCAGATTTCGATTATCTTAAAAAATGACGGAGTTATGTTTTGCGAGTTCTTGCAGCTTCTTAACCTTTGACCCCCTTGAGGTACCAATGAAAATATTGGTGGTACAACCGGGTACAAATGATAGAGAAGCATAACCTATTTGCAGATATGATTACCTTAAAAAATGACAGTTTTCTGTTTCGAGTTCTTGCAGTTCGTTAACCTTTGTCACCCTAAAGATACTAATGAAAATTTTGGTGCTACAAATGGGTACAAACGATAGAGTAGCTAAACCCATTTGCAGATTTCATTTATCTTAAAAGATGACGGAGTTATATGTTGCAAGTTATGCAGCACCTTAACCTTTAAACCCCTTAATTCACAAATGAAACTTTTGGTGGTACAAATGGGAACAAACGATGGAGAAGCGTAACCCATTTGCAGATTTCATTTATCTTAAATAATATCGGAGTTATGTGTTGCGAGTTTTTGCACCTGCTTAATCTTTGACCCCCATCAGGTACAAATGAAAATTTTGGTGGTACACACGGGTACAAACGTTAGAGAAGAGTAACCCATTTGCAGATTCCATTTATCTTAAAAAATGACAGAGTTTTCTGTTTCGAGTTGTTGCAGTTCCTTACCCTTTGGCCCCCTTAAGGTACAAATGAAAATTTTGGTGGTACAAACGGGTACAAATGATAGAGAAGCGTAACCCATTTCCAAATTTCATTTAACTTAAAAAATGACGGAGTTATGTGTTGCGAGTTCTCGCACCTCCTTAAGCTTTGACCACCAGCGAGTTCTTGCAGCTCCTTAACATTTAACTCCCTTAAGGTACAAATGAAAATTTTGGTGGTACAAACGGGTACAAAAGGCAGAGAAGCTGAACCCATTTGCAGATTTCGATTATCTTGATAAAAAACGGAATTATGTGTTGCGAGTTATTGCAACTCCTTAATCTTTGACCCCCTTAAGGCCCAAATGAAAATTTTGGTGGTACAAACGGATACAAACGATAGAGAATCTTAACTCATTTGCAGATTTCGATTATCTTAAAAAATGACGGAGTTATGTTTTGCGAGGTCTTGCAGCTTCTTAACATTTGACCCCCTTAAGGTACAAATAAAAATGTTGGCGGTACAAATGATATAGAAGCGTTACACATTTATAGATTTCGATTATCTTGAAAAATAACAGAATTATGTGGTGCCTGTTTTTGCAGCTCCTTAACCTTTGACCTCCTTAAGGTACAAATGAAAATTTTGGTGGTACAAATGGGTACAAACGATAGAGAAGCTAAACCCATTTGCAGATTTCATTTATCATAAAAAATGACGGAGTTATATGTTGCGAGTTCTTGCAGCTCCTTAACCTTTGACACCCTTAGTTCACAAATGAAATTTTTGGTGGTATAAACGGTTACAAACGACGGAGAAGTGCAACCCATTTGCAGATTTCATTTATCTTAAAAAATGACGAAGTTATGTGTTGCGAGTTATTTCATCTGCTTAACGTTTGACCCCTTAAGGTAAAAATGAAAATTTTGGTGGTACAAACGCTAGAGAAGCTTAACCCTGTTGTAGATTTTGATTATCTTCAAAAATTACAGGGTTATCTGTTTCCAGTTCTTGCATCGCCTTAACCTTTGACCCCCTTAAAGTACAAATAAAAATTTTAGTGGTACAAACGGGTATAAACGATAGAGAAGCTAAACCCATTTGCAGATTTCGATTACCTTAAAAAATGGCAGAGTTATCTGTTTCGAGTTCTTGCAGTTCGTTACCCTTTGACCCCCTTAAGGTACAAATGAAAATTTTGGTGGTACAAACGGGTACAAACGATAGAGGAGCTAAACCCATTTGCAGATTTCATTTATCTTAAAAAATGACGGAGTTATGTGCTGCGATTACTTGCAGCTCCTTAACCTTTGACCCCCTTAAGGTACAAATTAACATTTTGGTGGTACAAACGGGTACAAAAGGTAGAGAAGCTTAACCCACTTGCAGATTTCGATTATCTTGATAAATAACGCAATGATGTGTTGCGAGGTATTGCAGCTTCTAAATGTTTGACCCCCTTAAGGAACAAATGAAAATTTTGGTGGTACGAACGGGTACAAACGATAGAGAATATTAACTCATTTGCAGATTTCGATTATCTTAAAAAATGACGGAGTTATGTTTTGCGAGTTCTTGCAGCTACTTAACCTTTGACCCCCTTAAGGTACGAATAAAAATGTTGGTGGTTCAAATGATAGAGAAGCGTAACACATTTATAGATTTCAATTATCTTGAAAAATAACAAAATTATGTGTTGCGAGTTATTGCAGCTCCTTAACCTTTGACCCTCTTAAGGTACGAATGACAATGTTGGTGGTACAACCGCGTACAAACGATAGAGAAGCGTAACCCATTTGCAGATTTCGATTATATTAAAAAATGACGGAGTTATGTGTTTCGATTACTTGTAGCTCCTTAACCTTTGACCCCCTTAAAGTACAAATGGAAACTTTGGTGGTACAAATGGGTACAAACGATAGAGAAGCTAAACCCATTTGTAGATTTCATTTATCTAAAAAAATGACGGAGTTATGTGTTGCGAGTTCTTGCAGCTCCGTTACGTTTAAGCCCCTTAAGGTACACATGGAAATTTTGGTAGTACAAACGGGTACAAACGATAGAGAAACTTAACCCATTTGCAGATTTCGATTATCTTAAAAAATGACGGAGTTATATGTTGCGAGTTCTTGCAGCTCCTTAACCTTTGACCCCCTTGACGTACAAATGAAAATTTTAGTGGTACAAACGGGTACAAACGATAGAGAAGCTTATCCCTTTGGTAGATTTCGATTATCTTAAAAAATAACAGTTTTCTGTTCCGAGTTCTTGCAGTTCCTTACCCATTGTCCCTCTAAAGGTACAAATGAAAATTTTGGTGCTACAAATGGGTACAAACGATAGAGAAGCTAAGCCCATTTGCAGATTTCATTTATCTTAAAAAATGACGGAGTTATATGTTGCGAGTACTTGCAGCTCCTTAACCTTTAAACCCCTTAATGCACAAATGAAACTTTTGGTGGTACAAATGGGTACAAACGATGGAGAAGCGTAACCCATTTGCAGATTTCATTTATCTTAAATAATGACGGAGTTATGTGTTCCGAGTTTTTGCAGCTCCTTAACCTTTGACCCGCTTAAGGTGCAAATGAAAATGTTCGTGGTACAAACGCGTACAAACGATAGAAAAGCGTAACCTATTTGCAGATTTGATTACCTTAAAAAATGACAGAGTTTTCTGTTTCGAGTTCATGCAGTTCCTTACCCTTTGGCCTCCTTAAGGTACAAATGAAAATTTTGGTGGTACAAATGGGTACAAACGATAGAGAAGCTAAACCCATTTGTAGATTTCATTTATCTTAAATAATGACGGAGTTGAGTGTTGCGATTTCTTGCACCTGCTTAACCTTTGACCCCCTTAAGTTACAAATGAAAATTTCGGTGGTACAAACGGGTACAAACGATAGAGAAGCGAAACCGGTTTCCAGATTTCAATTATGTTAAAAAATAACAGAATTATCCGTTTCGAGTTCTTGCAACTCCTTAAACTTTGACCCTCTTAAGGCACAAATGAAGTTTTTGGTAGTCCAAACAGGTACAAACGATAGAGAAGCGTAACCCAATTGCAGATTTCATTTATCTTAAAACATGACGGAGTTATGTGTTGCGAGTTCTTGCAGCTCCTTAACCTTTGACCCCCTTGAGGTACAAATGAAAATTTTAGTGGTCCAAACGGGTACAAACGATAGAGAAGGGTAACCCATTTGCAGATTTCATTTATCTTAAAAAATTGACAGAGTTAACTGTTTCGACTTCTTGCAGCTCCTTAACGTTTGACACTCTTAAGGCACAAATGAAATTTTTGGTGGTCCAAACAGGTACAAACGATACAGAAGCGTAACCCATTTGCAGATTTATTTATTTAATTATTTGGTAAACGGGGCAAGCCCCTTGACAACTATAAATAGCGATGGATATTCAGGACCTACAGTTTTAGGTGGGTTCCGAACCACCGGGGATTACAGAAAAAGCACATTAAAAAATTCCATTGATGCCCGGCCGGGAATCGAACCCGGGCCCCCTGCTTGAGAGGCCGCGTCTCTATCCACTGCACCACTGCCTTTCCCAGATTTCATTTATCTTAAAAAATGACAGAGTTATGCGTTGCGGGTTCCTGCAGCTCCTTAACCTTTGAACCCCTTACGGTACAAATGAAAATTTTGGTGGTACAAACGGGCACAAACGGGTACAAACGATAGAGAAGCTTAACACATTTGCAGATTTCGATTATTTTGGAAAATAACGGAATTATGTGTTTCGAGTTCTTGCAGCTGCTTAACCTTTGACCCCCTTAAGGCACAAATGAAAATTTTGGTGGTACAAACGGGTACAAACAATATAGAAGCTTAACTCATTTGCAGATTTCGATTATCTTAAAAAATGACGGAGTTATGTTTTGCGAGATCTTGCAGCTACTTATCCTTTGACCCCCTTAAGGTACAAATGAAAATTTTGGTGGTACAAACGGGTACAAACGGGTACAAACGATAGAGAAGTAACCCATTTGCAGATTTCATTTATCTTAAAAAATGACGAAGTTATGTGTTGCGAGTTATTTCATCTGCTTAACGTTTCACCCCTTAAGGTAAAAATGAAAATTTTGGTGGTACAAACGCTAGAGAAGCTTAACCCTGTTGTAGATTTTGATTATCTTCAAAAATTACAGGGTTATCTGTTTCCAGTTCTTGCATCGCCTTAACCTTTGACCCCCTTAAAGTACAAATAAAAATTTTAGTGGTACAAACGGGTATAAACGATAGAGAAGCTAAACCCATTTGCAGATTTCGATTACCTTAAAAAATGGCAGAGTTATCTGTTTCGAGTTCTTGCAGTTCGTTACCCTTTGACCCCCTTAAGGTACAAATGAAAATTTTGGTGGTACAAACGGGTAAAAACGATAGAGGAGCTAAACCCATTTGCAGATTTCATTTATCTTAAAAAATGACGGAGTTATGTGCTGCGATTACTTGCAGCTCCTTAACCTTTGACCCCCTTAAGGTACAAATGAAAATTTTGGTGGTACAAACGGGTACAAAAGGTAGAGAAGCTTAACCCACTTGCAGATTTCGATTATCTTGATAAATAACGCAATGATGTGTTGCGAGGTATTGCAGCTTCTAAATGTTTGACCCCCTTAAGGAACAAATGAAAATTTTGGTGGTACGAACGGGTACAAACGATAGAGAATCTTAACTCATTTGCAGATTTCGATTATCTTAAAAAATGACGAAGTTATGTTTTGCGAGTTCTTGCAGCTACTTAACCTTTGACCCCCTTAAGGTACGAATAAAAATGTTGGTGGTTCAAATGATAGAGAAGCGTAACACATTTATAGATTTCAATTATCTTGAAAAATAACAAAATTATGTGTTGCGAGTTATTGCAGCTCCTTAACCTTTGACCCTCTTAAGGTACGAATGACAATGTTGGTGGTACAACCGTGTACAAACGATAGAGAAGCGTAACCCATTTGCAGATTTCGATTATATTAAAAAATGACGGAGTTATGTGTTTCGATTACTTGTAGCTCCTTAACCTTTGACCCCCTTAAAGTACAAATGGAAACTTTGGTGGTACAAATGGGTACAAACGATAGAGAAGCTAAACCCATTTGTAGATTTCATTTATCTAAAAAAATGACGGAGTTATGTGTTGCGAGTTCTTGCAGCTCCGTTACGTTTAACCCCCTTAAGGTACACATGGAAATTTTGGTAGTGCAAACGGGTACAAACGATAGAGAAACTTAACCCATTTGCAGATTTCGATTATCTTAAAAAATGACGGAGTTATATGTTGCGAGTTCTTGCAGCTCCTTAACCTTTGACCCCCTTGACGTACAAATGAAAATTTTAGTGGTACAAACGGGTACAAACGATAGAGAAGCTTATCCCTTTGGTAGATTTCGATTATCTTAAAAAATAACAGTTTTCTGTTCCGAGTTCTTGCAGTTCCTTACCCATTGTCCCCCTAAAGGTACAAATGAAAATTTTGGTGCTACAAATGGGTACAAACGATAGAGAAGCTAAGCCCATTTGCAGATTTCATTTATCTTAAATAATGACGGAGTTATGTGTTGCGAGTTTTTGCAGCTCCTTAACCTTTGACCCCCTTAAGGTGCAAATGAAAATGTTCGTGGTACAAACGCGTACAAACGATAGAAAAGCGTAACCTATTTGCAGATTTGATTACCTTAAAAAATGACAGAGTTTTCTGTTTCGAGTTCATGCAGTTCCTTACCCTTTGGCCCCCTTAAGGTACAAATGAAAATTTTGGTGGTACAAATGGGTACAAACGATAGAGAAGCTAAACCCATTTGTAGATTTCATTTATCTTAAATAATGACGGAGTTGAGTGTTGCGATTTCTTGCACCTGCTTAACCTTTGACCCCCTTAAGTTACAAATGAAAATTTCGGTGGTACAAACGGGTACAAACGATAGAGAAGCGAAACCGGTTTCCAGATTTCAATTATGTTAAAAAATAACAGAATTATCCGTTTCGAGTTCTTGCAACTCCTTAAACTTTGACCCTCTTAAGGCACAAATGAAGTTTTTGGTAGTCCAAACAGGTACAAACGATAGAGAAGCGTAACCCAATTGCAGATTTCATTTATCTTAAAACATGACGGAGTTATGTGTTGCGAGTTCTTGCAGCTCCTTAACCTTTGACCCCCTTGAGGTACAAATGAAAATTTTAGTGGTCCAAACGGGTACAAACGATAGAGAAGGGTAACCCATTTGCAGATTTCATTTATCTTAAAAAATGACGAAGTTATGTGTTGCGAGTTATTTCATCTGCTTAACGTTTGACCCCCTTAAGATAAAAATGAAAATTTTGGTGGTACAAACGATAGAGAAGCTTAGCCCTTTTGTAGATTTCGATTATCTTAAAAAATTACAGGGTTATCTGTTTCGAGTTCTTGCATCTCCTTTACTTTTGACCCCCTTAAAGTACAAATAAAAATTTTGGTGGTACAAACGGGAACAAACGATAGAGAAGCGTAACACATTTGCAGATTTTATTTATTTTAAAACATGACGGAGTTATGTGTTGCGAGTTCTTGCAGCTCCTTAACCTTTGAACCCCTTAAAGTACAAATAAAAATTTTGGTGGTACAAACAGGTATAAACGATAGACAAGCTAAACCGATTTGCAGATTTCGATTACCTTAAAAAATGACAGAGTTAGCTGTTTCGAGTTCCTGCAGTTCGTTACCCTTTGATCCCCTTAAGGTACAAATGAAAATTTTAGTGGTACAAACGGCTACAAACGTTAGAGAAGCGTAACCCATTTGTAGATTTCATTTATCTTAAAAAAAAACAGAGTTATCTGTTCCGAGTTCTTGCAGCTCCTTAACCTTTGACCCCCTTAAGGTACAAATGAAAATTTTGGTGGTACAAACGGGTACAAACGATAGAGAAGGTTAACTCATTTGCAGATTTCGATTATCTTAAAAATGACGGACTTATATGTTGCGAGTTCTTGCAGCTCCTTAACCTTTGACCCCCTTGAGGTTCAAATGAAAATTTTAGTGGTTCAAACGGGTACAAACGATAGAGAAGCGTAACACATTTGCAGATTTCATTTACCTTAAAAAATGACAGACTTATCTGTTTCGAGTTCTTGCATCTCCTTAACCTTTGACCCCCTTAAGGTACAAATAAAAATTTTAATGGTACAAACGGGTACAAACGATAGAGAAGCTAAACCCATTTGCAGATTTATTTATCTTAAAAAATGACGGAGTTATATGTTGCGATTTCTTGCAGCTCCTTAACCTTTGACACTTTTAAGGCAGAAATGAAATTTTCGTAGTCCAAACAGGTACAAACGATAGAGAAGCGTAACCCATTTCCAGATTTCATTTATCTTAAAAAATGACAGAGTTATGTGTTGAGAGTTCATGTAGCTCCGTAACCTTTGACCCCCTTAAGGTACATATGAAAATTTTGGTGGTACAAACGGGTACAAACGATAGAGAAACTTAACCCATTTGCAGATTTCGATCATCTTGAAAAATGACGGAGTTATGTGTTGCGAGTTCTTGCATCTCCTTAACCTTTGACACTCTTAAGGCAGAAATGAAATTTTTGGTGGTCCAAACGGGTACAAACGATAGAGAAGCGTAACCCATTTCCAGATTTCATTTATCTCAAAAAATGACGTAGTTATGAGTTGCGAGTTACTTCATCTGCTTAACGTTTGACCCCCGTAATGTAAGAATGAAAACTTTGGTGGTACAAACGATAGAGAAGCTTAACCCTTTTGTAGATTTTGATTATCTTCAAAAATTACAGGGTTATCTGTTTCGATTTCTTGCATCTCCTTAACCTTTGAACCCCTTAAAGTACAAATAAAAATTTTGGTGGTACAAACGGGTATAAACGATAGAGAAGCTACAGCCATTTGCAGATTTCGATTATCTTAAAAAATGGCAGAGTTATATGTTGCGATTCCTTGCATCTCCTTAACCTTTGACACTCTTAAGGCAGAAATGAAATTTTTGGTGGTCCAAACAGGTACAAACGATACAGAAGCGTAACCCGTTTGCAGATTTCATTTATCTTAGAAAATGACGGAGTTATGCGTTGATGGTTCCTGCAGCTCCTTAACCTTTGAACCCCTTAAGGTACAAATGAAAATTTTGGTGGTACAAACGGGTACAAACGATAGAGGAGCTAAACCCATTTGCAGATTTCATTTATCTTAAAAAATGACGGAGTTATGTGCTGCGATTACTTGCAGCTCCTTAACCTTTGACCCCCTTAAGGTACAAATGAACATTTTGGTGGTACAAACGGGTACAAAAGGTAGAGAAGCTTAACCCACTTGCAGATTTCGATTATCTTGATAAATAACGCAATGATGTGTTGCGAGGTATTGCAGCTTCTAAATGTTTGACCCCCTTAAGGAACAGATGAAAATTTTGGTGGTACGAACGGGTACAAACGATAGAGAATCTTAACTCATTTGCAGATTTCGATTATCTTAAAAAATGACGGAGTTATGTTTTGCGAGTTCTTGCAGCTACTTAACCTTTGACCCCCTTAAGGTACGAATAAAAATGTTGGTGGTTCAAATGATAGAGAAGCGTAACACATTTATAGATTTCAATTATCTTGAAAAATAACAAAATTATGTGTTGCGAGTTATTGCAGCTCCTTAACCTTTGACCCTCTTAAGGTACGAATGACAATGTTGGTGGTACAACCGCGTACAGACGATAGAGAAGCGTAACCCATTTGCAGATTTCGATTATATTAAAAAATGACGGAGTTATGTGTTTCGATTACTTGTAGCTCCTTAACCTTTGACCCCCTTAAAGTACAAATGGAAACTTTGGTGGTACAAATGGGTACAAACGATAGAGAAGCTAAACCCATTTGTAGATTTCATTTATCTAAAAAAATGACGGAGTTATGTGTTGCGAGTTCTTGCAGCTCCGTTACGTTTAACCCCCTTAAGGTACACATGGAAATTTTGGTAGTACAAACGGGTACAAACGATAGAGAAACTTAACCCATTTGCAGATTTCGATTATCTTAAAAAATGACGGAGTTATATGTTGCGAGTTCTTGCAGCTCCTTAACCTTTGACCCCCTTGACGTACAAATGAAAATTTTAGTGGTACAAACGGGTACAAACGATAGAGAAGCTTATCCCTTTGGTAGATTTCGATTATCTTAAAAAATAACAGTTATCTGTTTCGAGTTCTTGCATCTCCTTAACCTTTGACCCCCTTAAAGTACAAATAAAAATTTTGGTGGTACAAACGGGTATAAACGATAGAGAAGCTAAACCCATTTGCATATTTCGATTACCTTAAACAATGGCAGAGTTATCTGTTTCGAGGTCTTGCAGTTCGTTACCCTTTGACCCCCTTAAGGTACAAATGAAAATTGGTGATGAAAATGGTGATACAAACGGGTACAAATGATAGAGGAGCTAAACCCATTTCCAGGTTCCATTCATCTTAAAAATGACGGAGTTATATGTTGCGAGTCGTTGCAGCTCCTTAACCTTTGACCCCATTAATGCACAAATGAAACTTTTGGTGGTACAAATGGGTAAAAATGATGGAGAAGCTTAACCCATTTGCAGATTTCATTTACCTTAAAAAATGACGGAGTAATGTGTTGCGAGTTCGTGCAGCTCCTTAACCTTGGACCCCCTTAAGGTACAAATGAAAATTGTGGTGGTGCAAACGGGTACAAACGATAGAGAAGCTTAACCCATTTGCATATTTCGATTACCTTAAACAATGGCAGAGTTATCTGTTTCGAGGTCTTGCAGTTCGTTACCCTTTGACCCCCTTAAGGTACAAATGAAAATTGGTGATGAAAATGGTGATACAAACGGGTACAAATGATAGAGGAGCTAAACCCATTTCCAGGTTCCATTCATCTTAAAAATGACGGAGTTATATGTTGCGAGTCGTTGCAGCTCCTTAACCTTTGACCCCATTAATGCACAAATGAAACTTTTGGTGGTACAAATGGGTAAAAATGATGGAGAAGCTTAACCCATTTGCAGATTTCATTTACCTTAAAAAATGACGGAGTAATGTGTTGCGAGTTCGTGCAGCTCCTTAACCTTGGACCCCCTTAAGGTACAAATGAAAATTGTGGTGGTGCAAACGGGTACAAACGATAGAGAAGCTTAACCCATTTGCATATTTCGATTATATTAAAAAATGACGCAGTAAGGTGTTCCGAGTTCTTGCAGCTCCTTAACCTTTGACCCCCTTAAGGTACAAATGAAAATTTTGGTGGTACAAACGGGTACAAACGATAGAGAAGGTTAACTCATTTGCAGATTTCGATTATCTTAAAAAATGACGGACTTATATGTTGCGAGTTCTTGCAGCTCCTTAACCTTTCACCTCATTGAGGTACAAATGAAAATTTTAGTGGTACAAACGGGTACAAACGATAGAGAAGCGTAACCCATTTGCAGATTTCATTTACCTTAAAAAATGACGGACTTATCTGTTTCGAGTTCTTGCATCTCCTTAACCTTTGACCCCCTTAAGGTACAAATAAAAATTTTGGTGGTACAAACGGGTACAAACGATAGAGAAGCTAAACCCATTTGCAGATTTATTTATCTTAAAATATGACGGAGTTATATGTTGCGATTTCTTGCAGCTCCTTAACCTTTGACACTCTTAAGGCAGAAATGAAATTTTCGTAGTCCAAACAGGTACAAATGATAGAGAAGCGTAACCCATTTCCAGATTTCATTTATCTTAAAAAATGACAGAGTTATGTGTTGAGAGTTCATGTAGCTACGTAACCTTTGACCCCCTTAAGGTACATATGAAAATTTTGGTGGTACAAACGGGTACAAACGATAGAGAAACTTAACCCATTTGCAGATTTCGATTATCTTAAAAAATGACGGAGTTATGTGTTGCGAGTTCTTGCATCTCCTTAACCTTTGACACTCTTAAGGCAGAAATGAAATTTTTGGTGGTCCAAACGGGTACAAACGATAGAGAAGCGTAACCCATTTCCAGATTTCATTTATCTCAAAAAATGACGTAGTTATGAGTTGCGAGTTACTTCATCTGCTTAACGTTTGACCCCCGTAATGTAAGAATGAAAACTTTGGTGGTACAAACGATAGAGAAGCTTAACCCTTTTGTAGATTTTGATTATCTTCAAAAATTACAGGGTTATCTGTTTCGATTTCTTGCATCTCCTTAACCTTTGAACCCCTTAAAGTACAAATAAAAATTTTGGTGGTACAAACGGGTATAAACGATAGAGAAGCTACAGCCATTTGCAGATTTCGATTATCTTAAAAAATGGCAGAGTTATATGTTGCGATTCCTTGCATCTCCTTAACCTTTGACACTCTTAAGGCAGAAATGAAATTTTTGGTGGTCCAAACAGGTACAAACGATACAGAAGCGTAACCCGTTTGCAGATTTCATTTATCTTAGAAAATGACGGAGTTATGCGTTGATGGTTCCTGCAGCTCCTTAACCTTTGAACCCCTTAAGGTACAAATGAAAATTTTGGTGGTACAAACGGGTACAAACGATAGAGGAGCTAAACCCATTTGCAGATTTCATTTATCTTAAAAAATGACGGAGTTATGTGCTGCGATTACTTGCAGCTCCTTAACCTTTGACCCCCTTAAGGTACAAATGAACATTTTGGTGGTACAAACGGGTACAAAAGGTAGAGAAGCTTAACCCACTTGCAGATTTCGATTATCTTGATAAATAACGCAATGATGTGTTGCGAGGTATTGCAGCTTCTAAATGTTTGACCCCCTTAAGGAACAAATGAAAATTTTGGTGGTACGAACGGGTACAAACGATAGAGAATCTTAACTCATTTGCAGATTTCGATTATCTTAAAAAATGACGGAGTTATGTTTTGCGAGTTCTTGCAGCTACTTAACCTTTGACCCCCTTAAGGTACGAATAAAAATGTTGGTGGTTCAAATGATAGAGAAGCGTAACACATTTATAGATTTCAATTATCTTGAAAAATAACAAAATTATGTGTTGCGAGTTATTGCAGCTCCTTAACCTTTGACCCTCTTAAGGTACGAATGACAATGTTGGTGGTACAACCGCGTACAGACGATAGAGAAGCGTAACCCATTTGCAGATTTCGATTATATTAAAAAATGACGGAGTTATGTGTTTCGATTACTTGTAGCTCCTTAACCTTTGACCCCCTTAAAGTACAAATGGAAACTTTGGTGGTACAAATGGGTACAAACGATAGAGAAGCTAAACCCATTTGTAGATTTCATTTATCTAAAAAAATGACGGAGTTATGTGTTGCGAGTTCTTGCAGCTCCGTTACGTTTAACCCCCTTAAGGTACACATGGAAATTTTGGTAGTACAAACGGGTACAAACGATAGAGAAACTTAACCCATTTGCAGATTTCGATTATCTTAAAAAATGACGGAGTTATATGTTGCGAGTTCTTGCAGCTCCTTAACCTTTGACCCCCTTGACGTACAAATGAAAATTTTA
The DNA here is from genome assembly GCA_963970395.1 of Ephialtes manifestator. Taxonomy (NCBI): domain Eukaryota; kingdom Metazoa; phylum Arthropoda; class Insecta; order Hymenoptera; family Ichneumonidae; genus Ephialtes; species Ephialtes manifestator. Next base: position 2,058,987 of record OZ019977.1, read on the forward strand.
GTGGTACAAACGGGTACAAACGATAGAGAAGCTTATCCCTTTGGTAGATTTCGATTATCTTAAAAAATAACAGTTATCTGTTTCGAGTTCTTGCATCTCCTTAACCTTTGACCCCCTTAAAGTACAAATAAAAATTTTGGTGGTACAAACGGGTATAAACGATAGAGAAGCTAAACCCATTTGCATATTTCGATTACCTTAAACAATGGCAGAGTTATCTGTTTCGAGGTCTTGCAGTTCGTTACCCTTTGACCCCCTTAAGGTACAAATGAAAATTGGTGATGAAAATGGTGATACAAACGGGTACAAATGATAGAGGAGCTAAACCCATTTCCAGGTTCCATTCATCTTAAAAATGACGGAGTTATATGTTGCGAGTCGTTGCAGCTCCTTAACCTTTGACCCCATTAATGCACAAATGAAACTTTTGGTGGTACAAATGGGTAAAAATGATGGAGAAGCTTAACCCATTTGCAGATTTCATTTACCTTAAAAAATGACGGAGTAATGTGTTGCGAGTTCGTGCAGCTCCTTAACCTTGGACCCCCTTAAGGTACAAATGAAAATTGTGGTGGTGCAAACGGGTACAAACGATAGAGAAGCTTAACCCATTTGCATATTTCGATTACCTTAAACAATGGCAGAGTTATCTGTTTCGAGGTCTTGCAGTTCGTTACCCTTTGACCCCCTTAAGGTACAAATGAAAATTGGTGATGAAAATGGTGATACAAACGGGTACAAATGATAGAGGAGCTAAACCCATTTCCAGGTTCCATTCATCTTAAAAATGACGGAGTTATATGTTGCGAGTCGTTGCAGCTCCTTAACCTTTGACCCCATTAATGCACAAATGAAACTTTTGGTGGTACAAATGGGTAAAAATGATGGAGAAGCTTAACCCATTTGCAGATTTCATTTACCTTAAAAAATGACGGAGTAATGTGTTGCGAGTTCGTGCAGCTCCTTAACCTTGGACCCCCTTAAGGTACAAATGAAAATTGTGGTGGTGCAAACGGGTACAAACGATAGAGAAGCTTAACCCATTTGCATATTTCGATTATATTAAAAAATGACGCAGTAAGGTGTTCCGAGTTCTTGCAGCTCCTTAACCTTTGACCCCCTTAAGGTACAAATGAAAATTTTGGTGGTACAAACGGGTACAAACGATAGAGAAGGTTAACTCATTTGCAGATTTCGATTATCTTAAAAAATGACGGACTTATATGTTGCGAGTTCTTGCAGCTCCTTAACCTTTCACCTCATTGAGGTACAAATGAAAATTTTAGTGGTACAAACGGGTACAAACGATAGAGAAGCGTAACCCATTTGCAGATTTCATTTACCTTAAAAAATGACGGACTTATCTGTTTCGAGTTCTTGCATCTCCTTAACCTTTGACCCCCTTAAGGTACAAATAAAAATTTTGGTGGTACAAACGGGTACAAACGATAGAGAAGCTAAACCCATTTGCAGATTTATTTATCTTAAAATATGACGGAGTTATATGTTGCGATTTCTTGCAGCTCCTTAACCTTTGACACTCTTAAGGCAGAAATGAAATTTTCGTAGTCCAAACAGGTACAAATGATAGAGAAGCGTAACCCATTTCCAGATTTCATTTATCTTAAAAAATGACAGAGTTATGTGTTGAGAGTTCATGTAGCTACGTAACCTTTGACCCCCTTAAGGTACATATGAAAATTTTGGTGGTACAAACGGGTACAAACGATAGAGAAACTTAACCCATTTGCAGATTTCGATTATCTTAAAAAATGACGGAGTTATGTGTTGCGAGTTCTTGCATCTCCTTAACCTTTGACACTCTTAAGGCAGAAATGAAATTTTTGGTGGTCCAAACGGGTACAAACGATAGAGAAGCGTAACCCATTTCCAGATTTCATTTATCTCAAAAAATGACGGAGTTATGAGTTGCGAGTTATTTCATCTGCTTAACGTTTGACCCCCGTAATGTAAAAATGAAAACTTTGGTGGTACAAACGATAGAGAAGCTTAACCCTTTTGTAGATTTTGATTATCTTCAAAAATTACAGGGTTATCTGTTTCGATAAAAATTTTGGTGGTACAAACGGGTATAAACGATAGAGAAGCCACAGCCATTTGCAGATTTCGATTATCTTAAAAAATGGCAGAGTTATATGTTGCGATTCCTTGCAGCTCCTTAACCTTTGTCACTCTTAAGGCACAAATGAAATTTTTGGTGGTCCAAACAGGTACAAACGATACAGAAGCGTAACCCGTTTGCAGATTTCATTTATCTTAGAAAATGACGGAGTTATGCGTTGAGGGTTCCTGCAGCTCCTTAACCTTTGAACCCCTTAAGGTACAAATGAAAATTTTGGTGGTACAAACGGGTACAAACGATAGAGAAGCTTAACTCATTTGCAGATTTCGATTATCTTAAAAAATGACGGAGTTATGTTTTGCGAGATCTTGCAGCTTCTTATCCTTTGACCCCCTTAAGGTACAAATGAAAATTTTGGTGGTACAAATGGGTACAAACGATAGAGAAGCGTAACCCATTTGCAGATTTCATTTATCTCAAAAAATGACGTAGTTATGAGTTGCGAGTTATTTCATCTGCTTAACGTTTGACCCCCGTAATGTAAGAATGAAAACTTTGGTGGTACAAACGATAGAGAAGCTTAACCCTTTTGTAGATTTTGATTATCTTCAAAAATTACAGGGTTATCTGTTTCGATTTCTTGCATCTCCTTAACCTTTGAACCCCTTAAAGTACAAATAAAAATTTTGGTGGTACAAACGGGTATAAACGATAGAGAAGCTACAGCCATTTGCAGATTTCGATTATCTTAAAAAATGGCAGAGTTATATGTTGCGATTCCTTGCATCTCCTTAACCTTTGACACTCTTAAGGCAGAAATGAAATTTTTGGTGGTCCAAACAGGTACAAACGATACAGAAGCGTAACCCGTTTGCAGATTTCATTTATCTTAGAAAATGACGGAGTTATGCGTTGATGGTTCCTGCAGCTCCTTAACCTTTGAACCCCTTAAGGTACAAATGAAAATTTTGGTGGTACAAACGGGTACAAACGATAGAGAAGCTTAACTCATTTGCAGATTTCGATTATCTTAAAAAATGACGGAGTTATGTTTTGCGAGATCTTGCAGCTTCTTATCCTTTGACCCCCTTAAGGTACAAATGAAAATTTTGGTGGTACAAACGGGTACAAACGATAGAGAAGCTAAACCCATTTGCAGATTTCATTTATATTAAAAAATGACGGAGTTATATGTGGCGATTTCTTGCAGCTCCTTAACCTTTGACACTCTTAAGGCAGAAATGAAATTTTTGGTGGTCCAAACAGGTACAAACGATAGAAAAGCGTAACCAATTTCCAGATTTCATTTATCTTAAAAAATGACGGAGTTATTTGTTGCGAGTTCATGCAGCTCCGTAACCTTTGACCCCCTTAAGGTACATATGAAAATTTTGGTGGTACAAACGGGTACAAACGATAGAGAAACTTAACCCATTTGCAGATTTCGATTATCTTAAAAAATGACGGAGTTATGTGTTGCGAGTTCTTGCATCTCCTTAACCTTTGACACTCTTAAGGCAGAAATGAAATTTTTGGTGGTCCAAACGGGTACAAGCGATAGAGAAGCGTAACCCATTTCCAGATTTCATTTATCTCAAAAAATGACGGAGTTATGTGTTGCGAGTTATTTCATCTGCTTAACGTTTGACCCCCGTAATGTAAAAATGAAAACTTTGGTGGTACAAACGATAGAGAAGCTTAACCCTTTTGTAGATTTTGATTATCTTCAAAAATTACAGGGTTATCTGTTTCGATAAAAATTCTGGTGGTACAAACGGGTATAAACGATAGAGAAGCCACAGCCATTTGCAGATTTCGATCATCTTAAAAAATGGCAGAGTTATATGTTGCGATTCCTTGCAGCTCCTTAACCTTTGTCACTCTTAAGGCACAAATGAAATTTTTGGTGGTCCAAACAGGTACAAACGATACAGAAGCGTAACCCGTTTGCAGATTTCATTTATCTTAGAAAATGACGGAGTTATGCGTTGAGGGTTCCTGCAGCTCCTTAACCTTTGAACCCCTTAAGGTACAAATGAAAATTTTGGTGGTACAAACGGGTACAAACGATAGAGAAGCTTAACTCATTTGCAGATTTCGATTATCTTAAAAAATGACGGAGTTATGTTTTGCGAGATCTTGCAGCTTCTTATCCTTTGACCCCCTTAAGGTACAAATGAAAATTTTGGTGGTACAAATGGGTACAAACGATAGAGAAGCGTAACCCATTTGCAGATTTCATTTATCTCAAAAAATGACGTAGTTATGAGTTGCGAGTTATTTCATCTGCTTAACGTTTGACCCCCGTAATGTAAGAATGAAAACTTTGGTGGTACAAACGATAGAGAAGCTTAACCCTTTTGTAGATTTTGATTATCTTCAAAAATTACAGGGTTATCTGTTTCGATTTCTTGCATCTCCTTAACCTTTGAACCCCTTAAAGTACAAATAAAAATTTTGGTGGTACAAACGGGTATAAACGATAGAGAAGCTACAGCCATTTGCAGATTTCGATTATCTTAAAAAATGGCAGAGTTATATGTTGCGATTCCTTGCATCTCCTTAACCTTTGACACTCTTAAGGCAGAAATGAAATTTTTGGTGGTCCAAACAGGTACAAACGATACAGAAGCGTAACCCGTTTGCAGATTTCATTTATCTTAGAAAATGACGGAGTTATGCGTTGATGGTTCCTGCAGCTCCTTAACCTTTGAACCCCTTAAGGTACAAATGAAAATTTTGGTGGTACAAACGGGTACAAACGATAGAGAAGCTTAACTCATTTGCAGATTTCGATTATCTTAAAAAATGACGGAGTTATGTTTTGCGAGATCTTGCAGCTTCTTATCCTTTGACCCCCTTAAGGTACAAATGAAAATTTTGGTGGTACAAACGGGTACAAACGATAGAGAAGCTAAACCCATTTGCAGATTTCATTTATATTAAAAAATGACGGAGTTATATGTGGCGATTTCTTGCAGCTCCTTAACCTTTGACACTCTTAAGGCAGAAATGAAATTTTTGGTGGTCCAAACAGGTACAAACGATAGAAAAGCGTAACCAATTTCCAGATTTCATTTATCTTAAAAAATGACGGAGTTATTTGTTGCGAGTTCATGCAGCTCCGTAACCTTTGACCCCCTTAAGGTACATATGAAAATTTTGGTGGTACAAACGGGTACAAACGATAGAGAAACTTAACCCATTTGCAGATTTCGATTATCTTAAAAAATGACGGAGTTATGTGTTGCGAGTTCTTGCATCTCCTTAACCTTTGACACTCTTAAGGCAGAAATGAAATTTTTGGTGGTCCAAACGGGTACAAGCGATAGAGAAGCGTAACCCATTTCCAGATTTCATTTATCTCAAAAAATGACGGAGTTATGTGTTGCGAGTTATTTCATCTGCTTAACGTTTGACCCCCGTAATGTAAAAATGAAAACTTTGGTGGTACAAACGATAGAGAAGCTTAACCCTTTTGTAGATTTTGATTATCTTCAAAAATTACAGGGTTATCTGTTTCGATAAAAATTCTGGTGGTACAAACGGGTATAAACGATAGAGAAGCCACAGCCATTTGCAGATTTCGATCATCTTAAAAAATGGCAGAGTTATATGTTGCGATTCCTTGCAGCTCCTTAACCTTTGTCACTCTTAAGGCACAAATGAAATTTTTGGTGGTCCAAACAGGTACAAACGATACAGAAGCGTAACCCGTTTGCAGATTTCATTTATCTTAGAAAATGACGGAGTTATGTTTTGCGAGATCTTGCAGCTTCTTATCCTTTGACCCCCTTAAGGTACAAATGAAAATTTTGGTGGTACAAATGGGTACAAACGATAGACAAGCGTAACCCGTTTACAGATTTCATTTATCTTAAAAAATGACGAAGTTATGTGTTGCGAGTTATTTCATCTGCTTAACGTTTGACCCCCTTAAGATAAAAATGAAAATTTTGGTGGTACAAACGATAGAGAAGCTTAGCCCTTTTGTAGATTTCGATTATCTTAAAAAATTACAGGGTTATCTGTTTCGAGTTCTTGCATCTCCTTTACTTTTGACCCCCTTAAAGTACAAATAAAAATTTTTGTGGTACAAACGGGAACAAACGATAGAGAAGCGTAACACATTTGCAGATTTTATTTATTTTAAAACATGACGGAGTTATGTGTTGCGAGTTCTTGCAGCTCCTTAACCTTTGACCCCCTTAAAGTACAAATAAAAATTTTGGTGGTACAAACAGGTATAAACGATAGACAAGCTAAACCGATTTGCAGATTTCGATTATCTTAAAAAATGACGGAGTTATGTTTTGCGAGATCTTGCAGCTTCTTATCCTTTGACCCCCTTAAGGTACAAATGAAAATTTTAGTGGTTCAAACGGGTACAAACGATAGAGAAGCGTAACCCGTTTACAGATTTCATTTATCTTAAAAAATGACGGAGTTATATGTTGCGATTTCTTGCAGCTCCTTAACCTTTGACACTTTTAAGGCAGAAATGAAATTTTCGTAGTCCAAACAGGTACAAACGATAGAGAAGCGTAACCCATTTCCAGATTTCATTTATCTTAAAAAATGACAGAGTTATGTGTTGAGAGTTCATGTAGCTCCGTAACATTTGACCCCCTTAAGGTACATATGAAAATTTTGGTGGTACAAACGGGTACAAACGATAGAGAAACTTAACCCATTTGCAGATTTCGATCATCTTAAAAAATGACGGAGATATGTGTTGCGAGTTCTTGCATCTCCTTAACCTTTGACCTCCTTACTGTACAAATAAATATGTTGGTGGTACAAACGGGTACAAACGATAGAGAAGATGAACTCATTTGCAGATTTCGATTATATTAAAAAAATGATGATGTTATGTGTTGCGAGTTCTTGCATCTGCTTAACGTTTGACCCCCTTAAGGTACAAACGAAAATGTTGGTGGTACATACGGGTACAAACGATACAGAATCTTAACTGATTTGCAGATTTCGATTATCTTAAAAAATGACGGAGATATATGTTGCGAGTTCTTGCAGCTCCTTAACCTTTGACCCCCTTGAGGTACAAATGAAAATTTTAGGGGTACAAACTGGTACAAACGATAGAGAAGCTTAACACTTTTGTAGACTTCGATTATATTAAAAAATGGTATTTATCTGTTCCGGGTTCTTGCAGTTCCTTAACCTTTGACCCCTTTGAGGTACAAATGAAAATTTTAGTGGTCCAAACGGGTACAAACGATAGAGAAGCGTAACCCATTTGGAGATTTCATTTAACTCAAAAAATGACGGAGTTGTATGTTGCGAGTTCTTGACCCCTTAACTTTCTTGACCCCTTAACGTTCTTGGTCCTTAACTTTTGACACTCTTAAGGCAGAAATGAAATTTTTGGTGGTCCAAACAGGTACAAACGATAGAGAAGCGTAACCCATTTCCAGATTTCATTTATATTAAAAAATGACGGAGTTATATGTGGCGATTTCTTGCAGCTCCTTAACCTTTGACACTCTTAAGGCAGAAATGAAATTTTTGGTGGTCCAAACAGGTACAAACGATAGAAAAGCGTAACCAATTTCCAGATTTCATTTATCTTAAAAAATGACGGAGTTATTTGTTGCGAGTTCATGCAGCTCCGTAACCTTTGACCCCCTTAAGGTACATATGAAAATTTTGGTGGTACAAACGGGTACAAACGATAGAGAAACTTAACCCATTTGCAGATTTCGATTATCTTAAAAAATGACCCCCTTAAGGTACATATGAAAATTTTGGTGGTACAAACGGGTACAAACGATAGAGAAACTTAACCCATTTGCAGATTTCGATCATCTTAAAAAATGACGGAGATATGTGTTGCGAGTTCTTGCATCTCCTTAACCTTTGACCTCCTTACTGTACAAATAAATATGTTGGTGGTACAAACGGGTACAAACGATAGAGAAGCTTAACTCATTTGCAGATTTCGATTATCTTAAAAAATGACGGAGTTATGTTTTGCGAGTTCTTGCAGCTTCTTAACCTTTGACCCCCTTAAGGTACAAATGAAAATTTTGTTGGTACAAACGGGTACAAACGATAGAGAAGATGAACTCATTTGCAGATTTCGATTATATTAAAAAAATGATGATGTTATGTGTTGCGAGTTCTTGCATCTGCTTAACGTTTGACCCCCTTAAGGTACAAACGAAAATGTTGGTGGTACATACGGGTACAAACGATACAGAATCTTAACTGATTTGCAGATTTCGATTATCTTAAAAAATGACGGAGATATATGTTGCGAGTTCTTGCAGCTCCTTAACCTTTGACCCCCTTGAGGTACAAATGAAAATTTTAGGGGTACAAACTGGTACAAACGATAGAGAAGCTTAACACTTTTGTAGACTTCGATTATATTAAAAAATGGTATTTATCTGTTCCGGGTTCTTGCAGTTCCTTAACCTTTGACCCCTTTGAGGTACAAATGAAAATTTTAGTGGTCCAAACGGGTACAAACGATAGAGAAGCGTAACCCATTTGGAGATTTCATTTAACTCAAAAAATGACGGAGTTGTATGTTGCGAGTTCTTGACCCCTTAACTTTCTTGACCCCTTAACGTTCTTGGTCCTTAACTTTTGACACTCTTAAGGCAGAAATGAAATTTTTGGTGGTCCAAACGGGTACAAACGATAGAGAAGCGTAACCCATTTCCAGATTTCATTTATCTTAAAAAATGTCGGAGTTATGTGTTGCGAGTGCTTGCAGCTCCGTAACCTTTGACCCCCTTAAGGTACACATGAAATTTTTGGTGGTACAAACGGGTACAAACGATAGAGAAACTTAACCCATTTGCAAATTTCGATTATCTTAAAAAATGACGGAGTTATGTGTTGCGAGTTCTTGCATCTCCTTAACCTTTGACCTCCTTAAGGTACAAATAAAAATGTTGGTGGTACAAACGGGTACAAACGATAGATAAGGTTAACTCATTTGCAGATTTTGATTATCTTAAAAAATGACGGACTTATATGTTGCGAGTTCTTGCAGCTCCTTAACCTTTGACCCCCTTGAGGTACAAATGAAAATTTTAGTGGTATAAACGGGTACAAACTATAGATAAGCTGAACCCTTTTGTAGATTTCGATTATCTAAAAAAATGGCAGTTATCTGTTTCGAGTTCTTGCATCTCCTTAACCTTTGACCTCCTTAATGTGGTTCTAGGACTAAATCACCCTGGACATAATCTCCCCGGACAAAATCTCCCGGACAAAATCCCCCCGGACGAAATCTCCCCCGGACAAAATTCCCCCCGGTCAAAATCTCCCCGACAAAATCTCCCTCGAAAAAAAAATGATTATAAAAATAATTTCCCCGGACAAAACCCGGGAGAAGCCTCAAATAAAAAAAAGACATAACACAATAAAACATAACACAATAAACAGTGTATTATTATAAAAAATGATTATAAAAATAATTTCCCCGGACAAAACCCGGGAGAAGCCTCAAATAAAAAAAAGACATAACACAATAAAACATAACACAATAAACAGTGTATTCAGTATATAAAATATAACAAAAATAACACTATACTTAATACATTATTCGAAAGTATACGCATAGTGTGCGTAAAATTCGTTTTTACACACCCATATGAGTGCGTAAAATGCAACTTTATGAAACAGTGTGCGTAAAGTAAAAAAATTATTTTTACTTTTCTTTACCACGTTTTTCAAAAAAACGTTGTACGGCACATATAAAACAGATTCGACGGGTAACAAAAGAAGAATTTCAATGCGAATCGCGGACGCTATTAATGATGAAGATAATGCTCCAGCTTCCAAAAAAGTGAAAACTACCATAACAGTTACAAAAAAAGAAATAGTTCGTGAAATGTAACTCAGAAATTCAAATCAGAAATTCAGTATTATTGAGCGCATTTTCTCTGTGATGTTATATGTTATATGCAATAATTAATAATTATATTACCAAATAAAGTAATTATAATTATAAACAAAGTTTACTCACAATTAAACACGTTCTGTCTTTTTTGCGAATGCATAATAAATCTATTTCTGTCTTCAGTGGGGGGGCTTTGCCCCCCCCCCAAACCCCCACCGGGGCTTCGACCCTGCACCCCAGCAGGGGCTTCACCCCTGCACCCGACCAGGGCTTCGCCCCTGGACCCCAGCAGGGGCTTCACCCCTGCACCCCACCGGGGCTTCGCCCCTGGACCCCCGCGTTGTATTCCCCTAAACACAATGCGAATTTTACGCACGTCATGCTAAAAAATATCGTATGCGACTCGGGCGTACGTTTTACCCACTCGCGTGATCGCGTTGCACTCGACGATCACTGCTCGTGTGTAAAATCGCATTTTACGCCCTTGTTGCATAATATACTATTTTTCGAGGGAGATTTTGTCCGGGGAGATTTTGACCGAGGGGAATTTTGTCCGGGGGGATTTTATCCGGGGGAGATTTCGTCCGGGGGGATTTTGTCCGGGAGATTTTGTCCGGGGAGATTATGTCCAGGGAGATTTAGTCCGGACACCCCTTAATGTACAAATAAATATGTTGGTGGTACAAACGGGTACAAACGATAGAGAAACTTAACCCATTTGCAAATTTCGATTATCTTAAAAAATGACGGAGTTATGTGTTGCGAGTTCTTGCATCTCCTTAACCTTTGACCTCCTTAAGGTACAAATAAAAATGTTGGTGGTACAAACGGGTACAAACGATAGATAAGGTTAACTCATTTGCAGATTTCGATTATCTTAAAAAATGACGGACTTATATGTTGCGAGTTCTTGCAGCTCCTTAACCTTTGACCCCCTTGAGGTACAAATGAAAATTTTAGTGGTATAATCGGGTACAAACTATAGATAAGCTGAACCCATTTGTAGATTTCGATTATCTAAAAAAATGGCAGTTATCTGTTTCGAGTTATTGCATCTCCTTAACCTTTGACCCCCTTAAGGTACAAATAAAAATTTTGGTGGTACAAACGGGTACAAACGATAGAGAAGCAAAACCCCCCGGGAAAAACGATTCATATATAATCATATATAATCATATATAAAGTGCTCATATATGATTGTATATGAATTTTGTCTCTATATGATCATGCATGATCATATATGACTATGCATGATCATATATAATCATATATAAACTGCTCATATATGATTGTATATGAATTTTGTCTCTATATGATCATGCATGATCATATATGACTATGCATGATCATATATAATTGTATCTGAGCATATACAATCATATATAGTTATATGTGATTATATAAGACGATGCCTAAATAGATATAATCTTCTGAAAGTTGGAGAGTATATTTGCAAGACACCAAATCTCTTGAAGAAAGTAATGTAAAAATACAATGAAGTTGAACTTCATCACGATATACGGTTAAGAAATATCATTACTAATGTTATATTTCGATTATATGTACAACGTATAAGGTCCCGAACTGTTCGTGTTAATTTCTGTGCACTATTACAATAAACGATTATCACGATCCTTTTATGTTGATATTATTTAGTATAGTAATCTTGATCATTCTTATTAATATGCGACCGTTTCAATTCATCAAGTGGAAGGTTTTAATGAAACGTCCGCCCAGGAAAGCCAAATATCTTCATTAATCGTTGCGAATGAGCATGTGATTATAAAGAAAAGAACCGCATATGCAAAAATACCTATAACTTGAGCGCTTCAAACAAAACCGGATGATTCACGCATTTACAAAACGGATATTAAATGCTTAGTTATATAACCATATAACAAATTTTACATCCGTATATAAATAAGACGTGAACATCGAAATAATTCGTGAATATTATATAACAATAGATTATGGAATACCATATAATCATACGTGCACGATCATACATGAGCTGTCAGTTCTCTGTGCGCAGTCATATATGATTGTATATGATCATATATTGCACAGTCGACACACAGAATAGATCTCATATACAATCCTATATGATCATATCTGTTTATATATGACATGGTAAACAGGCAGTTTTGGTGTTATATATGGTCATATATAGGGTCATATATGCCAATGTATATATACATATAAAGTTATATACGCTCATATACATTTGTATATGGATCCACATACAATCATATATGCGCTAAAAATGGGCGATATATAGTTGTATATAACTATATATGATCATATCTGTTCATATATGACATCGCAAGCTGGCGGTTTTGGTATTATATATGATCATGTATACCACTGTATATGTACATATAAACTCATATATGCTCATATATGTTTTCATATACAATGATATATTACGTTATATACAATTATATATAATTATATACAACTATACATGAAATTATATACAATTATATATGATTATATATGAACCGTTTTTCCCGGGCCATTTGCAGATTTCATTTATATTAAAAAATTACGGAGTTATATGTTGCGATTACTTGCAGCTCCTTAACCTTTGACACTCTTAAGGCAGAAATGAAATTTTTGGTGGTCCAAACAGGTACAAACGATAGAGAAGCGTAACCCATTTCCAGATTTCATTTCTCTTAAAAAATGACGGAGTTATGTGTTGCGAGCTCATGCAGCTCCGTAACCTTTGACCCCCTTAAGGTACATATGAAAATTTTGGGGGTACCAACGGCTACAGACGATAGAGAAACTTAACCCATTTGCAGATTTCGATTATCTTAAAAAATGACGGATTTATGTGTTGCGAGTTCTTGCATCTCCTTAACCTTTGACACTCTTAAGGCAGAAATAAAATTTTTGGTGGTCCAAACGGGTGCAAACGATAGAGAAGCGTAACCCTTTTCCAGATTTCATTTATCTCAAAAAATGACGGAGTTATGAGTTGCGAGTTATTTCATCTGCTTAACGTTTGACCCCCGTAATGTAAAAATGAAAACTTTGGTGGTACAAACGATAGAGAAGCTTAACCCTTTTGTAGATTTTGATTATCTTCAAAAATTACAGGGTTATCTGTTTCGATTTCTTGCATCTCCTTAACCTTTGACCCCCTTAAAGTACAAATAAAAATTTTGGTGGTACAAACGGGTATAAACGATAGAGAAGCTACAGCCATTTGCAGATTTCGATTATCTTAAAAAGTGGCAGAGTTATATGTTGCGATTCCTTGCAGCTCCTTAACCTTTGTCACTCTTAAGGCACAAATGAAATTTTTGGTGGTCCAAACAGGTACAAACGATACAGAAGCGTAACCCGTTTGCAGATTTCATTTATCTTAGAAAATGACGGAGTTATGCGTTGAGGGTTCCTGCAGCTCCTTAACCTTTGAACCCCCTAAGGTACAAATGAAAATTTTGGTGGTACAAACGGGTACAAACGATAGAGAAGCTTAACTCATTTGCAGATTTCGATTATCTTAAAAAATGACGGAGTTATGTTTTGCGAGATCTTGCAGCTTCTTATCCTTTGACCCCCTTAAGGTACAAATGAAAATTTTGGTGGTACAAATGGGTACAAACGATAGAGAAGCGTAATCCATTTGCAGATTTCATTTATCTTAAAAAATGACGAAGTTATGTGTTGCGAGTTATTTCATCTGCTTAACGTTTGACCCACTTAATGTAAAAATGAAAATTTTGGTGGTACAAATGGGTACAAACGATAGAGAAGCGTAACCCATTTGCAGATTTCATTTATCTTAAAACATGACGGAGTTATTTGTTGCGAGTTCTTGCAGCTCCTTAACCTTTGAACTTCTTAAGTAACAAATAAAAATGTTGGTGGTACAAACGGGTACAAATGATAGATAAGGTTAACTCATTTGCAGATTTCAATTATCTTAAAAAATGACGGACTTATATGTTGCGAGTTCTTGCAGCTCCTTAACCTTTGACCCCCTTGAGGTACAAATGAAAATTTTAGTGGTACAAACGGGTACAAACTATAGATAAGCTTAACCCTTTTGTAGATTTCGGTTATCTAAAAAAATGGCAGTTATCTGTTTCGAGTTCTTGCATCTGCTTAACCTTTGACCCCCTTAAGGTACAAATAAAAATTTTGGTGGTACAAACGGGTACAAACGATAGAGAAGCTAAACCCATTTGCAGATTTCATTTATCTTAAATAATAACGGAGTTATGTGTTGCGAGTTTTTGCACCTGCTTAACCTTTGACCCCCATAAGGTACAAATGAAAATTTTGGTGGTACACACGGGTACAAACGATAGAGAAGAGTAACCCATTTGCAGATTCCATTTATCTTAAAAAATGACAGAGTTTTCTGTTTCGAGTTCTTGCAATTCCTTACCCTTTGTCCCCCTTAAGGTACAAATTAAAATTTTGGTGGTATAAATGTGTACAAACGATAGAGAAGCGTAACCCATTTGCAGATTTCATTTATCTTAAATAATGACGGAGTTATGTGTTGTGAGTTCTTGCAGCTTCTTAACCTTTGACCCCCTTAATGCACAAATGAAATTTTTGGTGGTACAAACGGGTACAAACGATGGAAAACCGTAACCCATTTGCTGATTTCATTTACCTTAAAAAATGACGGAGATATGTTTTCCGATTTCTTGCTGCTCCTTAACCTTTGACCCCCTTAAGGTACAAATGAAAATTTTGGTGGTCCAATCGGGTACAAACGATAGTGAGGCTTAACCCAATTACAAATTTCGATTACATTAAGAAATGGCGGAGTTATGTGTTGCGATTACTTGCATCTTCTTAACCTTTGACCCCCTTAAGGTACAAATGAAAATTTTGGTGGTACAGACGGGTACAAACGATAGAGAAGCTTAACTCATGTGCAGATTTCGATTATCTTGAAAAATATGGGCATTATGTGTTTCAAGTTCTTGCAGCTCCTTAACATTTGACCCCCTTAAGGCACAAATGAAAATTTTGGTGGTTCAAACGGGTACAACCGATAGAGAAGCTTAACTCATTTGCAGATTTCGATTATCTTAAAAAATTGCGGAGTTATGTTTTGCGAGATCTTGCAGCTTCTTATCCTTTGACCCCCCTAAGGTACAAATGAAAATTTTGGTGGTGCGATCGGGTACAAACGATAGTGAAGCTTAACCCATTTGCAAAATTCGATTACATTAAAAAATGTCGGAGTAATGTGTTACGAGTTCTTGCAGCTCCTTAAGCTTTGACACGCTGCGAGTTCTTGCAACTCCTTAACCTTTGACCCTCTTAAGGCACAAATGAAATTTTTGGTGGTCCAAACAGGTACAAACGATACAGAAGCGTAACCCATTTGCAGATTTCGATTAGCTTAAAAAATGGCAGAGTTATCTGTTTCGAGTTATTGCAGTTCGTTACCCTTTGACCCCATTAAGGTACAAATGAAAATTTTGGTGGCACAAACGGGTACAAACGATAGAGAAGCTGAACCCATTTGCATATTCCGATTATATTAAAAAATAACGGAGTTATGTGTTGCGATTACTTGCAGCTCCTTAACCTTTGACCCCCTTGAGGTAAGAATGAAAATTTTAGTGGTATAAACGGGAACAAACGATAGAGAAGCGTAACCCATTTGCAGATTTCATTTATCTTAAAAAATGACGGAGTAATGTGTTGCGAGTTCTTGCAGCTCCTTAACCTTTGACCCCCTACGAGTACTTGCAACTCCTTAACCTTTGACCCTCTTAAGGCACAAATGAAGTTTTTCGTGGTCCAAACAGGTACAAACGATAGAGAAGCGTAACCCATTTGCAGATTTCATTTATCTTAAAACATGACGGAATTATGTGTTGCGAGTTCTTGCAGCTCCTTAACCTTTGACACCCTTAAAGTCCAAATAAAAATTTTGGTGGTACAAATGTTTATAAACGATAGAGAAGCTAAACCCATTTGCAGATTTCGATTACCTTAAAAAATGACAGAGTTATCTTTTTCGAGTTCTTGCAGTTTGTTACACTTTGATCCCCTTAAAGTACAAGTAAAGATTTTGGTGGTATAAACGGGTATAAACGATAGAGAAGCGTAACCCATTTGCAGATTTCATTTATCTTAAAAAATGACGGAGTTATGTGTTGCGAGGTCTTGCATCTCTATAACCTTTGACCCCCTTAATGTACACATTAAAATTTTGGTGGTACAAACAGGTACAAACGATAGAGAAACTTAACCCATTTGCAGATTTCGATTATCTTAACCAATGACGGCGATATGTGTTGCGAGTTCTTGCATCTCCTTAACATTTGACCGCCTTAAGGTACAAATAAAAATGTTGGTGGTACAAACGGGTACAAACGATAGATAAGCTTAACTCATTTGCAGATTTCGATTATCTTAAAAAATGACGGAGTTATATGTTGCGAGTTCTTGCAGCTCCTTAACCTTTGACCCCCTTGAGAAACAAATGAAAATTTTAGTGGTACAAACGGGTACAAACGATAGAGAAGCTTAACCCTTTTGTAGATTTCGATTATCTTAAAAAATTACAGAGTTATCTGCTGCGAGTTCTTGCATCTCCTTAACCTTTGACCCCCTTATAGAACAAATAAAAATTTTGGTGGTACAAACGGGTATAAACGATAGAGAAGTTAAACCCATTTGCAGATTTCGATTACCTTAAAAAATGACAGAGTTATCTGTTTCGAGTTCTTGCAGTTCGTTACCCTTTGATCCTCTTAAGGTACAAATGAAAATTTTGGTGGTACAAACGGGTACAAACGATAGAGGAGCTAAACCGATTTCCAGATCCTATTTATCTTAAAAAATGACGGAGTTATATGATGCGAATGCTTGCAGCTACTTAACCTTTGACCCCCTTAATGCACAAATGAAATTTTTGGTGGTACAAACGGGTACAAACGATGGAGAAGCGTAACCAATTTGTAGATTTCATTTATCTTAAAAAATGACAGAGTTATGTGTTCCGAATTCTAACAGCTATATAACCTTTTGACTCCCTTAATGCACAAATGAAATTTTGGGTGGTACAAACGGGTACAAACGATGGAGAAGCGAAACCCATTTGCAGATCTTAAAAAATGACAGAGTTTTCTGTTTCGAGTTCTTGCAGTTCCTTACTCTTTGTCCCCCTTAAGGTACAAATGATATAATTGGTGGTACAAATGGGTACAAACGATAGAGAAGCGTAACCCATTTGCAGATTTCATTTATCTTAAATAATGACGGAGTTATGTGTTGTGAGTTCTTGCAGCTCCTAAATCTTTGACCCCCTTAATGCACAAATTAAATTTTTGGTGGTACAAACGGGTACAAACGATGGAAAAGCGTAACCCATTTGCTGATTTCATTTACCTTAAAACATGACGGAGATATGTTTTCGGAGTTCTTGCTGCTCCTTAACCTTTGACCCCCTTAAGGTACAAATGAAAATTTTGGTGGTCCGATCGGGTACAAACGATATAGAAGCTTAAGCCATTTGCATATTTCGATTATATTAAAAAATGTCGGAATTATGTTTTGCGAGTTCTTGCAGCTTCTTAACCTTTGACCCCCTGCGAGTTCTTGGAAATCCTTAACGTTTGACCCTCTTAAGGCACAAATGAAATTTTTGGTGGTCCAAACAGGTACAAACTATAGAGAAGCGTAACCCATTTGCAGATATCATTTATCTTAAAAAATGACGGAGTTATGCGTTGCGGGTTCCTGCAGCTCCTTAACCTTTGAACCCCTTAAGATACAAATGAAAATTTTGGTGGTACAAACGGGTACAAACGATAGAGAAGCTTAACCCATTTGCAGTTTTCGATTATCTTGAAAAATAACGGAATTATGTGTTGCGAGTTCTTGCAGCTCCTTAACCGTTCACCCCTTAAGGTACAAATGAAAATTTTGTTGGTGCAAACGGGTACAAACGATAGAGAAGCTTAAGCCATTTGCATATTTCGATTATATTAAAAAATGTCGGAGTTATGTTTTGCGAGTTCTTGCAGCTTCTTAACCTTTGACCCCTTAAGGTACAAATGAAAGTTTTGGTAGTACAGACGGGCACAAACGATAGAGAAGCTTTACTCATTTGCAGATTTCGATTATCTTAAAAAATGACGGAGTTATGTGTTGCGAATTCTTGCAGCACCTTAACCTTTGACCCCCTTGAGGTACGAATGAAAATTTGAGTGGCACATACAGGTACAAACGATAGAGAAGCTTAACCATTTTGTAGATTTCGATTATCTTAAAAAATGACAGTTATCTGTTCCGAGTTCTTGCAGCTCCTTAACCTTTGACCCACTTGAGGTTCTTGCAGTTCCTTACGCTTTGTCCCCCTCAAGGTACAAATGAAAATTTTGGTGGTACAAATGGGTACAAACGATAGAGAAGCTTAAACCATTTGCAGATTTCGATTATCTTAAAAAATGACGGAGTTATGTTTTGCGGGTTCTTGCAGATTCTTAACCTTTGACACCCTTATTGCACAAATGAAACTTTTGGTGGTTCAAACGGGTACAAACGATGGAGAAGCGTAACCCATTTGCAGATTTCATTTATCTTAAATAATGACGGAGTTATGTGTTGTGAGTTCTTGCAGCTCCTAAACCTTTGACCCCCTTAATGCACAAATTAAATTTTTGGTGGTACAAACGGGTACAAACGATGGAAAAGCGTAACCCATTTGCTGATTTCATTTACCTTAAAACATGACGGAGATATGTTTTGCAAGTTCTTGCAGCTCCTTAACATTTGACCCCTTAAGGTACAAATGAAAATTTTGGTGGTGCAAACGGGTACAAACGATATAGAAGCTTAAGCCATTTGCATATTTCGATTATATTAAAAAATGTCGGAATTATGTTTTGCGAGTTCTTGCAGCTTCTTAACATTTGACCCCCTTAAGGAACAAATGAAAGTTTTGGTGGTACAGACGTGTACAAACGATAGAGAAGCTTAATTGATTTGCAGATTTCGATTATCTTAAAAAATGACGGAGTTATGTATTGCGAATTCTTGCAGCTCCTTAACCTTTGACCCCCTTGAGGTACGAATGAAAATTTGAGTGGCACAAACAGGTACAAACGATAGAGACGCTTAACCATTTTGTAGATTTCGATTATCGTAAAAAATGACAGATATCTGTTCCGAGTTCTTGCAGCTCCTTAACCTTTGACCCCCTTGAGGTTTTTGCAGTTCCTTACCCTTTGTCCCCCTCATCACAAATGAAAATTTTGGTGGTGCAAACGGGTACAAACGATATAGAAGCTTAAGCCATTTGCATATTTCGATTATATTAAAAAATGTCGGAATTATGTTTTGCGAGTTCTTGCAGCTTCTTAACCTTTGACCCCCTGCGAGTTCTTGCAAATCCTTAACGTTTGACCCTCTTAAGGGACAAATGAAATTTTTGGTGGTCCAAACAGGTACAAACTATAGAGAAGCGTAACCCATTTGCAGATATCATTTATCTTAAAAAATGACGGAGTTATGCGTTGCGGGTTCCTGCAGCTCCTTAACCCTTGAACCCCTTAAGATACAAATGAAAATTTTGGTGGTACAAACGGGTACAAACGATAGAGAAGCTTAACCCATTTGCAGTTTTCGATTATCTTGAAAAATAACGGAATTATGTGTTGCGAGTTCTTGCAGCTCCTTAACCGTTCACCCCTTAAGGTACAAATGAAAATTTTGTTGGTGCAAACGGGTACAAACGATAGAGAAGCTTAAGCCATTTGCATATTTCGATTATATTAAAAAATGTCGGAGTTATGTTTTGCGAGTTCTTGCAGCTCCTTAACCTTTGACCCCCTTGAGGTACGAATGAAGATTTGAGTGGCACATACAGGTACAAACGATAGAGAAGCTTAACCATTTTGTAGATTTCGATTATCTTAAAAAATGACAGTTATCTGTTCCGAGTTCTTGCAGCTCCTTAACCTTTGACCCACTTGAGGTTCTTGCAGTTCCTTACCCTTTGTCCCCCTCAAGGTACAAATGAAACTTTTGGTGGTACAAATGGGTACAAACGATAGAGAAGCTTAAACCATTTGCAGATTTCGATTATCTTAAAAAATGACGGAGTTATGTTTTGCGAGTTCATGCAGATTCTTAACCTTTGACACCTTTATTGCACAAATGAAACTTTCGGTGGTACAAACGGGTACAAACGATGGAGAAGCGTAACGAATTTGTAGATGTCATTTATCTTAAAAAATGACGGAGTTATGTGTTCAGAATTCTAACAGCTATATAACCTTTTGACTCCCGTAATGCACAAATGAAATTTTGGGTGGTACAAACGGGTACAAACGATGGAGAAGCGAAACCCATTTGCAGATTTCATTTATCTTAAATAATAACGGAGTTATGTGTTGCGAGTTCTTGCAGCTCCTTAACCTTTGACCCCCTTAAGGCACAAATGAAAATTTTGGTGGTACAAACGGGTACAAACGATAGAGAAGCTTAACTCATTTGCAGATTTCGATTATCTTGAAAAATAACGGAATTATGTGTTGCGAGTTGTTGCAGCTCCTTAACCTTTGACCCCCTTAAGGTACAAATGAAAATTTTGGTGGCACAAATGGGTACAAACGATAGAGAAGCTAAACGCATTTGCAGATTTCATTTTTCTTAAAAAATGACGGAGTTATATGTTGCAAGTTCTTGCAGCTCCTTAACCTTCGACCCTCTTAAGGCAGAAATGAAATTTTTGGTGGTCCAAACAGGTACAAACGATAGAGAAGCGTATCCCATTTCCAGATTTCATTTATCTTAAAAAATGACGGAGTTATGTGATGCGAGTTCTTATATCTCTATAACCTTTGACCCCCTTAAAGTACACATAAAAATTTTGGTGGTACAAACGGGTACAAACGATAGAGAAACTTAACCCATTTGCAGATTTCGATTATCTTAAAAAATGACAGAGTTATCTTTTTCGAGTTCTTGCAGTTCGTTACACTTTGACACCCTTATTGCACAAATGAAACTTTTGGTGGTACAAACGGGTACAAACGATGGAAAACCGTAACCCATTTGCTGATTTCATTCACCTTAAAAAATGACGGAGATATGTTTTCCGAGTTCTAACAGCTATATAACCTTTTGACTCCCTTAATGTACAAATGAAATTTTGGGTGGTACAAACGGGTACAAACGATGGAGAAGCGAAACCCATTTGCAGATTTCATTTATCTTAAATAATAACGGAGTTATGTGTTGCGAGTTCTTGCAGCTCCTTAACCTTTGACCCCCTTAAGGCACAAATGAAAATTTTGGTGGTACAAACGGGTACAAAGGATAGAGAAGCTTAACTCATTTGCAGATTTCGATTATCTTAAAAAATGACGGAGTTATGTTTTGCGAGTTCTTGCAGCTTCTTAACCTTTGACCCCCTTGAGGTACCAATGAAAATATTGGTGGTACAACCGGGTACAAATGATAGAGAAGCATAACCTATTTGCAGATATGATTACCTTAAAAAATGACAGTTTTCTGTTTCGAGTTCTTGCAGTTCGTTAACCTTTGTCACCCTAAAGATACTAATGAAAATTTTGGTGCTACAAATGGGTACAAACGATAGAGTAGCTAAACCCATTTGCAGATTTCATTTATCTTAAAAGATGACGGAGTTATATGTTGCAAGTTATGCAGCACCTTAACCTTTAAACCCCTTAATTCACAAATGAAACTTTTGGTGGTACAAATGGGAACAAACGATGGAGAAGCGTAACCCATTTGCAGATTTCATTTATCTTAAATAATATCGGAGTTATGTGTTGCGAGTTTTTGCACCTGCTTAATCTTTGACCCCCATCAGGTACAAATGAAAATTTTGGTGGTACACACGGGTACAAACGTTAGAGAAGAGTAACCCATTTGCAGATTCCATTTATCTTAAAAAATGACAGAGTTTTCTGTTTCGAGTTGTTGCAGTTCCTTACCCTTTGGCCCCCTTAAGGTACAAATGAAAATTTTGGTGGTACAAACGGGTACAAATGATAGAGAAGCGTAACCCATTTCCAAATTTTATTTAACTTAAAAAATGACGGAGTTATGTGTTGCGAGTTCTCGCACCTCCTTAAGCTTTGACCACCAGCGAGTTCTTGCAGCTCCTTAACATTTAACTCCCTTAAGGTACAAATGAAAATTTTGGTGGTACAAACGGGTACAAAAGGCAGAGAAGCTGAACCCATTTGCAGATTTCGATTATCTTGATAAATAACGGAATTATGTGTTGCGAGTTATTGCAACTCCTTAATCTTTGACCCCCTTAAGGCCCAAATGAAAATTTTGGTGGTACAAACGGATACAAACGATAGAGAATCTTAACTCATTTGCAGATTTCGATTATCTTAAAAAATGACGGAGTTATGTTTTGCGAGGTCTTGCAGCTTCTTAACATTTGACCCCCTTAAGGTACAAATAAAAATGTTGGCGGTACAAATGATATAGAAGCGTTACACATTTATAGATTTCGATTATCTTGAAAAATAACAGAATTATGTGGTGCCTGTTTTTGCAGCTCCTTAACCTTTGACCTCCTTAAGGTACAAATGAAAATTTTGGTGGTACAAATGGGTACAAACGATAGAGAAGCTAAACCCATTTGCAGATTTCATTTATCTTAAAAAATGACGGAGTTATATGTTGCGAGTTCTTGCAGCTCCTTAACCTTTGACACCCTTAGTTCACAAATGAAATTTTTGGTGGTATAAACGGTTACAAACGACGGAGAAGTGCAACCCATTTGCAGATTTCATTTATCTTAAAAAATGACGAAGTTATGTGTTGCGAGTTATTTCATCTGCTTAACGTTTGACCCCTTAAGGTAAAAATGAAAATTTTGGTGGTACAAACGCTAGAGAAGCTTAACCCTGTTGTAGATTTTGATTATCTTCAAAAATTACAGGGTTATCTGTTTCCAGTTCTTGCATCGCCTTAACCTTTGACCCCCTTAAAGTACAAATAAAAATTTTAGTGGTACAAACGGGTATAAACGATAGAGAAGCTAAACCCATTTGCAGATTTCGATTACCTTAAAAAATGGCAGAGTTATCTGTTTCGAGTTCTTGCAGTTCGTTACCCTTTGACCCCCTTAAGGTACAAATGAAAATTTTGGTGGTACAAACGGGTACAAACGATAGAGGAGCTAAACCCATTTGCAGATTTCATTTATCTTAAAAAATGACGGAGTTATGTGCTGCGATTACTTGCAGCTCCTTAACCTTTGACCCCCTTAAGGTACAAATGAACATTTTGGTGGTACAAACGGGTACAAAAGGTAGAGAAGCTTAACCCACTTGCAGATTTCGATTATCTTGATAAATAACGCAATGATGTGTTGCGAGGTATTGCAGCTTCTAAATGTTTGACCCCCTTAAGGAACAAATGAAAATTTTGGTGGTACGAACGGGTACAAACGATAGAGAATCTTAACTCATTTGCAGATTTCGATTATCTTAAAAAATGACGGAGTTATGTTTTGCGAGTTCTTGCAGCTACTTAACCTTTGACCCCCTTTAAGGTACGAATAAAAATGTTGGTGGTTCAAATGATAGAGAAGCGTAACACATTTATAGATTTCAATTATCTTGAAAAATAACAAAATTATGTGTTGCGAGTTATTGCAGCTCCTTAACCTTTGACCCTCTTAAGGTACGAATGACAATGTTGGTGGTACAACCGCGTACAAACGATAGAGAAGCGTAACCCATTTGCAGATTTCGATTATATTAAAAAATGACGGAGTTATGTGTTTCGATTACTTGTAGCTCCTTAACCTTTGACCCCCTTAAAGTACAAATGGAAACTTTGGTGGTACAAATGGGTACAAACGATAGAGAAGCTAAACCCATTTGTAGATTTCATTTATCTAAAAAAATGACGGAGTTATGTGTTGCGAGTTCTTGCAGCTCCGTTACGTTTAAGCCCCTTAAGGTACACATGGAAATTTTGGTAGTACAAACGGGTACAAACGATAGAGAAACTTAACCCATTTGCAGATTTCGATTATCTTAAAAAATGACGGAGTTATATGTTGCGAGTTCTTGCAGCTCCTTAACCTTTGACCCCCTTGACGTACAAATGAAAATTTTAGTGGTACAAACGGGTACAAACGATAGAGAAGCTTATCCCTTTGGTAGATTTCGATTATCTTAAAAAATAACAGTTTTCTGTTCCGAGTTCTTGCAGTTCCTTACCCATTGTCCCTCTAAAGGTACAAATGAAAATTTTGGTGCTACAAATGGGTACAAACGATAGAGAAGCTAAGCCCATTTGCAGATTTCATTTATCTTAAAAAATGACGGAGTTATATGTTGCGAGTACTTGCAGCTCCTTAACCTTTAAACCCCTTAATGCACAAATGAAACTTTTGGTGGTACAAATGGGTACAAACGATGGAGAAGCGTAACCCATTTGCAGATTTCATTTATCTTAAATAATGACGGAGTTATGTGTTCCGAGTTTTTGCAGCTCCTTAACCTTTGACCCGCTTAAGGTGCAAATGAAAATGTTCGTGGTACAAACGCGTACAAACGATAGAAAAGCGTAACCTATTTGCAGATTTGATTACCTTAAAAAATGACAGAGTTTTCTGTTTCGAGTTCATGCAGTTCCTTACCCTTTGGCCTCCTTAAGGTACAAATGAAAATTTTGGTGGTACAAATGGGTACAAACGATAGAGAAGCTAAACCCATTTGTAGATTTCATTTATCTTAAATAATGACGGAGTTGAGTGTTGCGATTTCTTGCACCTGCTTAACCTTTGACCCCCTTAAGTTACAAATGAAAATTTCGGTGGTACAAACGGGTACAAACGATAGAGAAGCGAAACCGGTTTCCAGATTTCAATTATGTTAAAAAATAACAGAATTATCCGTTTCGAGTTCTTGCAACTCCTTAAACTTTGACCCTCTTAAGGCACAAATGAAGTTTTTGGTAGTCCAAACAGGTACAAACGATAGAGAAGCGTAACCCAGTTGCAGATTTCATTTATCTTAAAACATGACGGAGTTATGTGTTGCGAGTTCTTGCAGCTCCTTAACCTTTGACCCCCTTGAGGTACAAATGAAAATTTTAGTGGTCCAAACGGGTACAAACGATAGAGAAGGGTAACCCATTTGCAGATTTCATTTATCTTAAAAAATTGACAGAGTTAACTGTTTCGACTTCTTGCAGCTCCTTAACGTTTGACACTCTTAAGGCACAAATGAAATTTTTGGTGGTCCAAACAGGTACAAACGATACAGAAGCGTAACCCATTTGCAGATTTATTTATTTAATTATTTGGTAAACGGGGCAAGCCCCTTGACAACTATAAATAGCGATGGATATTCAGGACCTACAGTTTTAGGTGGGTTCCGAACCACCGGGGATTACAGAAAAAGCACATTAAAAAATTCCATTGATGCCCGGCCGGGAATCGAACCCGGGCCCCCTGCTTGAGAGGCCGCGTCTCTATCCACTGCACCACTGCCTTTCCCAGATTTCATTTATCTTAAAAAATGACAGAGTTATGCGTTGCGGGTTCCTGCAGCTCCTTAACCTTTGAACCCCTTACGGTACAAATGAAAATTTTGGTGGTACAAACGGGCACAAACGGGTACAAACGATAGAGAAGCTTAACACATTTGCAGATTTCGATTATTTTGGAAAATAACGGAATTATGTGTTTCGAGTTCTTGCAGCTGCTTAACCTTTGACCCCCTTAACGCACAAATGAAAATTTTGGTGGTACAAACGGGTACAAACAATATAGAAGCTTAACTCATTTGCAGATTTCGATTATCTTAAAAAATGACGGAGTTATGTTTTGCGAGATCTTGCAGCTACTTATCCTTTGACCCCCTTAAGGTACAAATGA
Source organism: Ephialtes manifestator (assembly GCA_963970395.1). NCBI lineage: Eukaryota > Metazoa > Arthropoda > Insecta > Hymenoptera > Ichneumonidae > Ephialtes > Ephialtes manifestator. The sequence goes on from OZ019977.1 coordinate 2,084,829, forward strand.
AAATTTTGGTGGTACAAACGGGTACAAACGGGTACAAACGATAGAGAAGTAACCCATTTGCAGATTTCATTTATCTTAAAAAATGACGAAGTTATGTGTTGCGAGTTATTTCATCTGCTTAACGTTTCACCCCTTAAGGTAAAAATGAAAATTTTGGTGGTACAAACGCTAGAGAAGCTTAACCCTGTTGTAGATTTTGATTATCTTAAAAAATTACAGGGTTATCTGTTTCCAGTTCTTGCATCGCCTTAACCTTTGACCCCCTTAAAGTACAAATAAAAATTTTAGTGGTACAAACGGGTATAAACGATAGAGAAGCTAAACCCATTTGCAGATTTCGATTACCTTAAAAAATGGCAGAGTTATCTGTTTCGAGTTCTTGCAGTTCGTTACCCTTTGACCCCCTTAAGGTACAAATGAAAATTTTGGTGGTACAAACGGGTAAAAACGATAGAGGAGCTAAACCCATTTGCAGATTTCGATTATCTTAAAAAATGACGGAGTTATATGTTGCGAGTTCTTGCAGCTCCTTAACCTTTGACCCCCTTGACGTACAAATGAAAATTTTAGTGGTACAAACGGGTACAAACGATAGAGAAGCTTATCCCTTTGGTAGATTTCGATTATCTTAAAAAATAACAGTTTTCTGTTCCGAGTTCTTGCAGTTCCTTGCCCATTGTCCCCCTAAAGGTACAAATGAAAATTTTGGTGCTACAAATGGGTACAAACGATAGAGAAGCTAAGCCCATTTGCAGATTTCATTTATCTTAAAAAATGACGGAGTTATATGTTGCGAGTACTTGCAGCTCCTTAACCTTTAAACCCCTTAATGCACAAATGAAACTTTTGGTGGTACAAATGGGTACAAACGATGGAGAAGCGTAACCCATTTGCAGATTTCATTTATCTTAAATAATGACGGAGTTATGTGTTGCGAGTTTTTGCAGCTCCTTAACCTTTGACCCCCTTAAGGTGCAAATGAAAATGTTCGTGGTACAAACGCGTACAAACGATAGAAAAGCGTAACCTATTTGCAGATTTGATTACCTTAAAAAATGACAGAGTTTTCTGTTTCGAGTTCATGCAGTTCCTTACCCTTTGGCCCCCTTAAGGTACAAATGAAAATTTTGGTGGTACAAATGGGTACAAACGATAGAGAAGCTAAACCCATTTGTAGATTTCATTTATCTTAAATAATGACGGAGTTGAGTGTTGCGATTTCTTGCACCTGCTTAACCTTTGACCCCCTTAAGTTACAAATGAAAATTTCGGTGGTACAAACGGGTACAAACGATAGAGAAGCGAAACCGGTTTCCAGATTTCAATTATGTTAAAAAATAACAGAATTATCCGTTTCGAGTTCTTGCAACTCCTTAAACTTTGACCCTCTTAAGGCACAAATGAAGTTTTTGGTAGTCCAAACAGGTACAAACGATAGAGAAGCGTAACCCAATTGCAGATTTCATTTATCTTAAAACATGACGGAGTTATGTGTTGCGAGTTCTTGCAGCTCCTTAACCTTTGACCCCCTTGAGGTACAAATGAAAATTTTAGTGGTCCAAACGGGTACAAACGATAGAGAAGGGTAACCCATTTGCAGATTTCATTTATCTTAAAAAATGACGAAGTTATGTGTTGCGAGTTATTTCATCTGCTTAACGTTTGACCCCCTTAAGATAAAAATGAAATTTTTGGTGGTACAAACGATAGAGAAGCTTAGCCCTTTTGTAGATTTCGATTATCTTAAAAAATTACAGGGTTATCTGTTTCGAGTTCTTGCATCTCCTTTACTTTTGACCCCCTTAAAGTACAAATAAAAATTTTGGTGGTACAAACGGGAACAAACGATAGAGAAGCGTAACACATTTGCAGATTTTATTTATTTTAAAACATGACGGAGTTATGTGTTGCGAGTTCTTGCAGCTCCTTAACCTTTGAACCCCTTAAAGTACAAATAAAAATTTTGGTGGTACAAACAGGTATAAACGATAGACAAGCTAAACCGATTTGCAGATTTCGATTACCTTAAAAAATGACAGAGTTAGCTGTTTCGAGTTCCTGCAGTTCGTTACCCTTTGATCCCCTTAAGGTACAAATGAAAATTTTAGTGGTACAAACGGCTACAAACGTTAGAGAAGCGTAACCCATTTGTAGATTTCATTTATATTAAAAAAAACAGAGTTATCTGTTCCGAGTTCTTGCAGCTCCTTAACCTTTGACCCCCTTAAGGTACAAATGAAAATTTTGGTGGTACAAACGGGTACAAACGATAGAGAAGGTTAACTCATTTGCAGATTTCGATTATCTTAAAAATGACGGACTTATATGTTGCGAGTTCTTGCAGCTCCTTAACCTTTGACCCCCTTGAGGTTCAAATGAAAATTTTAGTGGTTCAAACGGGTACAAACGATAGAGAAGCGTAACACATTTGCAGATTTCATTTACCTTAAAAAATGACAGACTTATCTGTTTCGAGTTCTTGCATCTCCTTAACCTTTGACCCCCTTAAGGTACAAATAAAAATTTTAATGGTACAAACGGGTACAAACGATAGAGAAGCTAAACCCATTTGCAGATTTATTTATCTTAAAAAATGACGGAGTTATATGTTGCGATTTCTTGCAGCTCCTTAACCTTTGACACTTTTAAGGCAGAAATGAAATTTTCGTAGTCCAAACAGGTACAAACGATAGAGAAGCGTAACCCATTTCCAGATTTCATTTATCTTAAAAAATGACAGAGTTATGTGTTGAGAGTTCATGTAGCTCCGTAACCTTTGACCCCCTTAAGGTACATATGAAAATTTTGGTGGTACAAACGGGTACAAACGATAGAGAAACTTAACCCATTTGCAGATTTCGATCATCTTGAAAAATGACGGAGTTATGTGTTGCGAGTTCTTGCATCTCCTTAACCTTTGACACTCTTAAGGCAGAAATGAAATTTTTGGTGGTCCAAACGGGTACAAACGATAGAGAAGCGTAACCCATTTCCAGATTTCATTTATCTCAAAAAATGACGTAGTTATGAGTTGCGAGTTACTTCATCTGCTTAACGTTTGACCCCCGTAATGTAAGAATGAAAACTTTGGTGGTACAAACGATAGAGAAGCTTAACCCTTTTGTAGATTTTGATTATCTTAAAAAATTACAGGGTTATCTGTTTCGATTTCTTGCATCTCCTTAACCTTTGAACCCCTTAAAGTACAAATAAAAATTTTGGTGGTACAAACGGGTATAAACGATAGAGAAGCTACAGCCATTTGCAGATTTCGATTATCTTAAAAAATGGCAGAGTTATATGTTGCGATTCCTTGCATCTCCTTAACCTTTGACACTCTTAAGGCAGAAATGAAATTTTTGGTGGTCCAAACAGGTACAAACGATACAGAAGCGTAACCCGTTTGCAGATTTCATTTATCTTAGAAAATGACGGAGTTATGCGTTGATGGTTCCTGCAGCTCCTTAACCTTTGAACCCCTTAAGGTACAAATGAAAATTTTGGTGGTACAAACGGGTACAAACGATCGAGAAGCTTAACTCATTTGCAGATTTCGATTATCTTAAAAAATGACGGAGTTATGTTTTGCGAGATCTTGCAGCTTCTTATCCTTTGACCCCCTTAAGGTACAAATGAAAATTTTGGTGGTACAAACGGGTACAAACGATAGAGAAGCTAAACCCATTTGCAGATTTCATTTATATTAAAAAATGACGGAGTTATATGTGGCGATTTCTTGCAGCTCCTTAACCTTTGACACTCTTAAGGCAGAAATGAAATTTTTGGTGGTCCAAACAGGTACAAACGATAGAAAAGCGTAACCCATTTCCAGATTTCATTTATCTTAAAAAATGACGGAGTTATGTGTTGCGAGTTCATGCAGCTCCGTAACCTTTGACCCCCTTAAGGTACATATGAAAATTTTGGTGGTACAAACGGGTACAAACGATAGAGAAACTTAACCCATTTGCAGATTTCGATTATCTTAAAAAATGACGGAGTTATGTGTTGCGAGTTCTTGCATCTCCTTAACCTTTGACACTCTTAAGGCAGAAATGAAATTTTTGGTGGTCCAAACGGGTACAAGCGATAGAGAAGTGTAACCCATTTCCAGATTTCATTTATCTCAAAAAATGACGGAGTTATGTGTTGCGAGTTATTTCATCTGCTTAACGTTTGACCCCCGTAATGTAAAAATGAAAACTTTGGTGGTACAAACGATAGAGAAGCTTAACCCTTTTGTAGATTTTGATTATCTTCAAAAATTACAGGGTTATCTGTTTCGATAAAAATTCTGGTGGTACAAACGGGTATAAACGATAGAGAAGCCACAGCCATTTGCAGATTTCGATCATCTTAAAAAATGGCAGAGTTATATGTTGCGATTCCTTGCAGCTCCTTAACCTTTGTCACTCTTAAGGCACAAATGAAATTTTTGGTGGTCCAAACAGGTACAAACGATACAGAAGCGTAACCCGTTTGCAGATTTCATTTATCTTAGAAAATGACGGAGTTATGTTTTGCGAGATCTTGCAGCTTCTTATCCTTTGACCCCCTTAAGGTACAAATGAAAATTTTGGTGGTACAAATGGGTACAAACGATAGAGAAGCGTAACCCGTTTACAGATTTCATTTATCTTAAAAAATGACGAAGTTATGTGTTGCGAGTTATTTCATCTGCTTAACGTTTGACCCCCTTAAGATAAAAATGAAAATTTTGGTGGTACAAACGATAGAGAAGCTTAGCCCTTTTGTAGATTTCGATTATCTTAAAAAATTACAGGGTTATCTGTTTCGAGTTCTTGCATCTCCTTTACTTTTGACCCCCTTAAAGTACAAATAAAAATTTTTGTGGTACAAACAGGTATAAACGATAGACAAGCTAAACCGATTTGCAGATTTCGATTATCTTAAAAAATGACGGAGTTATGTTTTGCGAGATCTTGCAGCTTCTTATCCTTTGACCCCCTTAAGGTACAAATGAAAATTTTAGTGGTTCAAACGGGTACAAACGATAGAGAAGCGTAACCCGTTTACAGATTTCATTTATCTTAAAAAAATGACGGAGTTATATGTTGCGATTTCTTGCAGCTCCTTAACCTTTGACACTTTTAAGGCAGAAATGAAATTTTCGTAGTCCAAACAGGTACAAACGATAGAGAAGCGTAACACATTTCCAGATTTCATTTATCTTAAAAAATGACAGAGTTATGTGTTGAGAGTTCATGTAGCTCCGTAACATTTGACCCCCTTAAGGTACATATGAAAATTTTGGTGCTACAAACGGGTACAAACGATAGAGAAACTTAACCCATTTGCAGATTTCGATCATCTTAAAAAATGACGGAGATATGTGTTGCGAGTTCTTGCATCTCCTTAACCTTTGACCTCCTTAATGTACAAATAAATATGTTGGTGGTACAAACGGGTACAAACGATAGAGAAGCTTAACTCATTTGCAGATTTCGATTATCTTAAAAAATGACGGAGTTATGTTTTGCGAGTTCTTGCAGCTTCTTAACCTTTGACCCCCTTAAGGTACAAATGAAAATTTTGTTGGTACAAACGGGTACAAACGATAGAGAAGATGAACTCATTTGCAGATTTCGATTATATTAAAAAAATGATGATGTTATGTGTTGCGAGTTCTTGCATCTGCTTAACGTTTGACCCCCTTAAGGTACAAACGAAAATGTTGGTGGTACATACGGGTACAAACGATACAGAATCTTAACTGATTTGCAGATTTCGATTATCTTAAAAAATGACGGAGATATATGTTGCGAGTTCTTGCAGCTCCTTAACCTTTGACCCCCTTGAGGTACAAATGAAAATTTTAGGGGTACAAACTGGTACAAACGATAGAGAAGCTTAACACTTTTGTAGACTTCGATTATATTAAAAAATGGTATTTATCTGTTCCGGGTTCTTGCAGTTCCTTAACCTTTGACCCCTTTGAGGTACAAATGAAAATTTTAGTGGTCCAAACGGGTACAAACGATAGAGAAGCGTAACCCATTTGGAGATTTCATTTAACTCAAAAAATGACGGAGTTGTATGTTGCGAGTTCTTGACCCCTTAACTTTCTTGACCCCTTAACGTTCTTGGTCCTTAACTTTTGACACTCTTAAGGCAGAAATGAAATTTTTGGTGGTCCAAACGGGTACAAACGATAGAGAAGCGTAACCCATTTCCAGATTTCATTTATCTTAAAAAATGTCGGAGTTATGTGTTGCGAGTGCTTGCAGCTCCGTAACCTTTGACCCCCTTAAGGTACACATGAAATTTTTGGTGGTACAAACGGGTACAAACGATAGAGAAACTTAACCCATTTTCAAATTTCGATTATCGTAAAAAATTACGGAGTTATGTGTTGCGAGTTCTTGCATCTCCTTAACCTTTGACCTCCTTAAGGTACAAATAAAAATGTTGGTGGTACAAACGGGTACAAACGATAGATAAGGTTAACTCATTTGCAGATTTCGATTATCTTAAAAAATGACGGACTTATATGTTGCGAGTTCTTGCAGCTCCTTAACCTTTGACCCCCTTGAGGTACAAATGAAAATTTTAGTGGTATAAACGGGTACAAACTATAGATAAGCTGAACCCTTTTGTAGATTTCGATTATCTAAAAAAATGGCAGTTATCTGTTTCGAGTTCTTGCATCTCCTTAACCTTTGACCTCCTTAATGTACAAATAAATATGTTGGTGGTACAAACGGGTACAAACGATAGAGAAGCTTAACTCATTTGCAGATTTCGATTATCTTAAAAAATGACGGAGTTATGTTTTGCGAGTTCTTGCAGCTTCTTAACCTTTGACCCCCTTAAGGTACAAATGAAAATTTTGTTGGTACAAACGGGTACAAACGATAGAGAAGATGAACTCATTTGCAGATTTCGATTATATTAAAAAAATGATGATGTTATGTGTTGCGAGTTCTTGCATCTGCTTAACCTTTGACCCCCTTAAGGTACAAATGAAAATTTTGGTGGTACAAACGGGTACAAACGATAGAGAAGGTTAACTCATTTGCAGATTTCGATTATCTTAAAAAATGACGGACTTATATGTTGCGAGTTCTTGCAGCTCCTTAACCTTTGACCCCCTTGAGGTACAAATGAAAATTTTAGTGGTTCAAACGGGTACAAACGATAGAGAAGCGTAACACATTTGCAGATTTCATTTACCTTAAAAAATGACAGACTTATCTGTTTCGAGTTCTTGCATCTCCTTAACTTTCTTGACCCCTTAACGTTCTTGGTCCTTAACTTTTGACACTCTTAAGGCAGAAATGAAATTTTTGGTGGTCCAAACGGGTACAAACGATAGAGAAGCGTAACCCATTTCCAGATTTCATTTATCTTAAAAAATGTCGGAGTTATGTGTTGCGAGTGCTTGCAGCTCCGTAACCTTTGACCCCCTTAAGGTACACATGAAATTTTTGGTGGTTCAAACGGGTACAAACGATAGAGAAGCGTAACCCGTTTACAGATTTCATTTATCTTAAAAAATGACGGAGTTATATGTTGCGATTTCTTGCAGCTCCTTAACCTTTGACACTTTTAAGGCAGAAATGAAATTTTCGTAGTCCAAACAGGTACAAACGATAGAGAAGCGTAACCCATTTCCAGATTTCATTTATCTTAAAAAATGACAGAGTTATGTGTTGAGAGTTCATGTAGCTCCGTAACATTTGACCCCCTTAAGGTACATATGAAAATTTTGGTGGTACAAACGGGTACAAACGATAGAGAAACTTAACCCATTTGCAGATTTCGATCATCTTAAAAAATGACGGAGATATGTGTTGCGAGTTCTGGCATCTCCTTAACCTTTGACCTCCTTAATGTACAAATAAATATGTTGGTGGTACAAACGGGTACAAACGATAGAGAAGCTTAACTCATTTGCAGATTTCGATTATCTTAAAAAATGACGGAGTTATGTTTTGCGAGTTCTTGCAGCTTCTTAACCTTTGACCCCCTTAAGGTACAAATGAAAATTTTGTTGGTACAAACGGGTACAAACGATAGAGAAGATGAACTCATTTGCAGATTTCGATTATATTAAAAAAATGATGATGTTATGTGTTGCGAGTTCTTGCATCTGCTTAACGTTTGACCCCCTTAAGGTACAAACGAAAATTTTGGTGGTACATACGGGTACAAACGATACAGAATTTTAACTGATTTGCAGATTTCGATTATCTTAAAAAATGGCGGAGATATATGTTGCGAGTTCTTGCAGCTCCTTAACCTTTGACCCCCTTGAGGTACAAATGAAAATTTTAGGGGTACAAACTGGTACAAACGATAGAGAAGCTTAACACTTTTGTAGACTTCGATTATATTAAAAAATGGTATTTATCTGTTCCGGGTTCTTGCAGTTCCTTAACCTTTGACCCCTTTGTGGTACAAATGAAAATTTTAGTGGTCCAAACGGGTACAAACGATAGAGAAGCGTAACCCATTTGGAGATTTCATTTAACTCAAAAAATGACGGAGTTGTATGTTGCGAGTTCTTGACCCCTTAACTTTCTTGACCCCTTAACGTTCTTGGTCCTTAACTTTTGACACTCTTAAGGCAGAAATGAAATTTTTGGTGGTCCAAACGGGTACAAACGATAGAGAAGCGTAACCCATTTCCAGATTTCATTTATCTTAAAAAATGTCGGAGTTATGTGTTGCGAGTGCTTGCAGCTCCGTAACCTTTGACCCCCTTAAGGTACACATGAAATTTTTGGTGGTTCAAACGGGTACAAACGTTAGAGAAGCGTAACCCATTTGTAGATTTCATTTATCTTAAAAAAAAACAGAGTTATCTGTTCCGAGTTCTTGCATCTCCTTAACCTTTGAACTTCTTAAGTAACAAATAAAAATGTTGGTGGTACAAACGGGTACAAACGATAGATAAGGTTAACTCATTTGCAGATTTCAATTATCTTAAAAAATGACGGACTTATATGTTGCGAGTTCTTGCAGCTCCTTAACCTTTGACCCCCTTGAGGTACAAATGAAAATTTTAGTGGTACAAACGGGTACAAACTATAGATAAGCTTAACCCTTTTGTAGATTTCGATTATCTAAAAAAATGGCAGTTATCTGTTTCGAGTTCTTGCATCTGCTTAACCTTTGACCCCCTTAAGGTACAAATAAAAATTTTGGTGGTACAAACGGGTACAAAAGATAGAGAAGCTTAACTCATTTGCAGATTTCATTTATATTAAAAAATGACGGAGTTATGTTTTGCGAGTTCTTGCAGCTTCTTAACCTTTGACCCCCTTAAGGTACAAATGAAAATTTTGTTGGTACAAACGGGTACAAACGATAGAGAAGATGAACTCATTTGCAGATTTCGATTATATTAAAAAAATGATGATGTTATGTGTTGCGAGTTCTTGCATCTGCTTAACGTTTGACCCCCTTAAGGTACAAACGAAAATTTTGGTGGTACATACGGGTACAAACGATACAGAATCTCAACTGATTTGCAGATTTCGATTATCTTAAAAAATGACGGAGATATATGTTGCGAGTTCTTGCAGCTCCTTAACCTTTGACCCCCTTGAGGTACAAATGAAAATTTTAGGGGTACAAACTGGTACAAACGATAGAGAAGCTTAACACTTTTGTAGACTTCGATTATATTAAAAAATGGTATTTATCTGTTCCGGGTTCTTGCAGTTCCTTAACCTTTGACCCCTTTGAGGTACAAATGAAAATTTTAGTGGTCCAAACGGGTACAAACGATAGAGAAGCGTAACCCATTTGGAGATTTCAATTAACTCAAAAAATGACGGAGTTGTATGTTGCGAGTTCTTGACCCCTTAACTTTCTTGACCCCTTAACGTTCTTGGTCCTTAACTTTTGACACTCTTAAGGCAGAAATGAAATTTTTGGTGGTCCAAACGGGTACAAACGATAGAGAAGCGTAACCCATTTCCAGATTTCATTTATCTTAAAAAATGTCGGAGTTATGTGTTGCGAGTGCTTGCAGCTCCGTAACCTTTGACCCCCTTAAGGTACACATGAAATTTTTGGTGGTACAAACGGGTACAAACGATAGAGAAACTTAACCCATTTGCAAATTTCGATTATCTTAAAAAATGACGGAGTTATGTGTTGCGAGTTCTTGCATCTCCTTAACCTTTGACCTCCTTAAGGTACAAATAAAAATGTTGGTGGTACAAACGGGTACAAACGATAGATAAGGTTAACTCATTTGCAGATTTCGATTATCTTAAAAAATGACGGACTTATATGTTGCGAGTTCTTGCAGCTCCTTAACCTTTGACCCCCTTGAGGTACAAATGAAAATTTTAGTGGTATAAACGGGTACAAACTATAGATATGCTGAACCCTTTTGTAGATTTCGATTATCTAAAAAAATGGCAGTTATCTGTTTCGAGTTCTTGCACCTCCTTAACCTTTGACCTCCTTAATGTACAAATAAATATGTTGGTGGTACAAACGGGTACAAACGATAGAGAAACTTAACCCATTTGCAAATTTCGATTATCTTAAAAAATGACGGAGTTATGTTTTGCGAGTTCTTGCATCTCCTTAACCTTTGACCTCCTTAAGGTACAAATAAAAATGTTGGTGGTACAAACGGGTACAAACGATAGATAAGGTTAACTCATTTGCAGATTTCGATTATCTTAAAAAATGACGGACTTATATGTTGCGAGTTCTTGCAGCTCCTTAACCTTTGAACCCCTTGAGGTACAAATAAAAATTTTAGTGGTATAATCGGGTACAAACTATAGATAAGCTGAACCCATTTGTAGATTTCGATTATCTAAAAAAATGGCAGTTATCTGTTTCGAGTTATTGCATCTCCTTAACCTTTGACCCCCTTAAGGTACAAATAAAAATTTTGGTGGTACAAACGGGTACAAACGATAGAGAAGCAAAACCCATTTGCAGATTTCATTTATATTAAAAAATTACGGAGTTATATGTTGCGATTACTTGCAGCTCCTTAACCTTTGACACTCTTAAGGCAGAAATGAAATTTTTGGTGGTCCAAACAGGTACAAACGATAGAGAAGCGTAACCCATTTCCAGATTTCATTTCTCTTAAAAAATGACGGAGATATGTGTTGCGAGCTCATGCAGCTCCGTAACCTTTGACCCCCTTAAGGTACATATGAAAATTTTGGGGGTACCAACGGCTACAGACGATAGAGAAACTTAACCCATTTGCAGATTTCGATTATCTTAAAAAATGACGGATTTATGTGTTGCGAGTTCTTGCATCTCCTTAACCTTTGACACTCTTAAGGCAGAAATAAAATTTTTGGTGGTCCAAACGGGTACAAACGATAGAGAAGCGTAACCCTTTTCCAGATTTCATTTATCTCAAAAAATGACGGAGTTATGAGTTGCGAGTTATTTCATCTGCTTAACGTTTGACCCCCGTAATGTAAAAATGAAAACTTTGGTGGTACAAACGATAGAGAAGCTTAACCCTTTTGTAGATTTTGATTATCTTCAAAAATTACAGGGTTATCTGTTTCGATTTCTTGCATCTCCTTAACCTTTGACCCCCTTAAAGTACAAATAAAAATTTTGGTGGTACAAACGGGTATAAACGATAGAGAAGCTACAGCCATTTGCAGATTTCGATTATCTTAAAAAGTGGCAGAGTTATATGTTGCGATTCCTTGCAGCTCCTTAACCTTTGTCACTCTTAAGGCACAAATGAAATTTTTGGTGGTCCAAACAGGTACAAACGATACAGAAGCGTAACCCGTTTGCAGATTTCATTTATCTTAGAAAATGACGGAGTTATGCGTTGAGGGTTCCTGCAGCTCCTTAACCTTTGAACCCCCTAAGGTACAAATGAAAATTTTGGTGGTACAAACGGGTACAAACGATAGAGAAGCTTAACTCATTTGCAGATTTCGATTATCTTAAAAAATGACGGAGTTATGTTTTGCGAGATCTTGCAGCTTCTTATCCTTTGACCCCCTTAAGGTACAAATGAAAATTTTGGTGGTACAAATGGGTACAAACGATAGAGAAGCGTAATCCATTTGCAGATTTCATTTATCTTAAAAAATGACGAAGTTATGTGTTGCGAGTTATTTCATCTGCTTAACGTTTGACCCACTTAATGTAAAAATGAAAATTTTGGTGGTACAAATGGGTACAAACGATAGAGAAGCGTAACCCATTTGCAGATTTCATTTATCTTAAAACATGACGGAGTTATGTGTTGCGAGTTCTTGCAGCTCCTTAACCTTTGAACTTCTTAAGTAACAAATAAAAATGTTGGTGGTACAAACGGGTACAAATGATAGATAAGGTTAACTCATTTGCAGATTTCAATTATCTTAAAAAATGACGGACTTATATGTTGCGAGTTCTTGCAGCTCCTTAACCTTTGACCCCCTTGAGGTACAAATGAAAATTTTAGTGGTACAAACGGGTACAAACTATAGATAAGCTTAACCCTTTTGTAGATTTCGATTATCTAAAAAAATGGCAGTTATCTGTTTCGAGTTCTTGCATCTGCTTAACCTTTGACCCCCTTAAGGTACAAATAAAAATTTTGGTGGTACAAACGGGTACAAACGATAGAGAAGCTAAACCCATTTGCAGATTTCATTTATATTAAAAAATGACGGAGTTATATGTGGCGATTTCTTGCAGCTCCTTAACCTTTGACACTCTTAAGGCAGAAATGAAATTTTTGGTGGTCCAAACAGGTACAAACGATAGAAAAGCGTAACCCATTTCCAGATTTCATTTATCTTAAAAAATGACGGAGTTATGTGTTGCGAGTTCATGCAGCTCCGTAACCTTTGACCCCCTTAAGGTACATATGAAAATTTTGGTAGTACAAACGGGTACAAACGATAGAGAAACTTAACCCATTTGCAGATTTCGATTATCTTAAAAAATGACGGAGTTATGTGTTGCGAGTTCTTGCATCTCCTTAACCTTTGACACTCTTAAGGCAGAAATGAAATTTTTGGTGGTCCAAACGGGTACAAACGATAGAGAAGCGTAACCCATTTCCAGATTTCATTTATCTCAAAAAATGACGGAGTTATGTGTTGCGAGTTATTTCATCTGCTTAACGTTTGACCCCCGTAATGTAAAAATGAAAACTTTGGTGGTACAAACGATAGAGAAGCTTAACCCTTTTGTAGATTTTGATTATCTTCAAAAATTACAGGGTTATCTGTTTCGATAAAAATTTTGGTGGTACAAACGGGTATAAACGATAGAGAAGCCACAGCCATTTGCAGATTTCGATTATCTTAAAAAATGGCAGAGTTATATGTTGCGATTCCTTGCAGCTCCTTAACCTTTGTCACTCTTAAGGCACAAATGAAATTTTTGGTGGTCCAAACAGGTACAAACGATACAGAAGCGTAACCCGTTTGCAGATTTCATTTATCTTAGAAAATGACGGAGTTATGCGTTGAGGGTTCCTGCAGCTCCTTAACCTTTGAACCCCTTAAGGTACAAATGAAAATTTTGGTGGTACAAACGGGTACAAACGATAGAGAAGCTTAACTCATTTGCAGATTTCGATTATCTTAAAAAATGACGGAGTTATGTTTTGCGAGATCTTGCAGCTTCTTATCCTTTGATCCCCTTAAGGTACAAATGAAAATTTTGGTGGTACAAATGGGTACAAACGATAGAGAAGCGTAACCCATTTGCAGATTTCATTTATCTTAAAACATGACGGAGTTACGTGTTGCGAGTTCTTGCAGCTCCTTAACCTTTGACCCCCTTAAAGTACAAATAAAAATTTTGGTGGTACAAACAGGTATAAACGATAGACAAGCTAAACCGATTTGCAGATTTCGATTACCTTAAAAAATGACAGAGTTAGCTGTTTCGAGTTCGTGCAGTTCGTTACCCTTTGATCCCCTTAAGGTACAAATGAAAATTTTGGTGGTACAGACGGGTACAAACGTTAGAGAAGCGTAACCCATTTGTAGATTTCATTTATCTTAAAAAAAAACAGAGTTATCTGTTCCGAGTTCTTGCAGCTCCTTAACCTTTGACCCCCTTAAGGTACAAATGAAAATTTTGGTGGTACAAACGGGTACAAACGATAGAGAAGGTTAACTCATTTGCAGATTTCGATTATCTTAAAAAATGACGGACTTATATGTTGCGAGTTCTTGCAGCTCCTTAACCTTTGACCCCCTTGAGGTACAAATGAAAATTTTAGTGGTTCAAACGGGTACAAACGATAGAGAAGCGTAACACATTTGCAGATTTCATTTACCTTAAAAAATGACAGACTTATCTGTTTCGAGTTCTTGCATCTCCTTAACCTTTGACCCCCTTAAGGTACAAATAAAAATTTTAATGGTACAAACGGGTACAAACGATAGAGAAGCTAAACCCATTTGCAGATTTATTTATCTTAAAAAATGACGGAGTTATATGTTGCGATTTCTTGCAGCTCCTTAACCTTTGACACTTTTAAGGCAGAAATGAAATTTTCGTAGTCCAAACAGGTACAAACGATAGAGAAGCGTAATCCATTTCCAGATTTCATTTATCTTAAAAAATGACAGAGTTATGTGTTGAGAGTTCATGTAGCTCCGTAACCTTTGACCCCCTTAAGGTACATATGAAAATTTTGGTGGTACAAACGGGTACAAACGATAGAGAAACTTAACCCATTTGCAGATTTCGATCATCTTAAAAAATGACGGAGTTATGTGTTGCGAGTTCTTGCATCTCCTTAACCTTTGACCTCCTTAATGTACAAATAAATATGTTGGTGGTACAAACGGGTACAAACGATAGAGAAGCTTAACTCATTTGCAGATTTCGATTATCTTAAAAAATGACGGAGTTATGTTTTGCGAGTTCTTGCAGCTTCTTAACCTTTGACCCCCTTAAGGTACAAATGAAAATTTTGTTGGTACAAACGGGTACAAACGATAGAGAAGATGAACTCATTTGCAGATTTCGATTATATTAAAAAAATGATGATGTTATGTGTTGCGAGTTCTTGCATCTGCTTAACGTTTGACCCCCTTAAGGTACAAACGAAAATTTTGGTGGTACATACGGGTACAAACGATACAGAATCTTAACTGATTTGCAGATTTCGATTATCTTAAAAAATGACGGACTTATATGTTGCGAGTTCTTGCAGCTCCTTAACCTTTGACCCCCTTGAGGTACAAATGAAAATTTTAGGGGTACAAACTGGTACAAACGATAGAGAAGCTTAACACTTTTGTAGACTTCGATTATATTAAAAAATGGTATTTATCTGTTCCGGGTTCTTGCAGCTCCTTAACCTTTGACCCCTTTGAGGTACAAATGAAAATTTTAGTGGTCCAAACGGGTACAAACGATAGAGAAGCGTAACCCATTTGGAGATTTCAATTAACTCAAAAAATGACGGAGTTGTATGTTGCGAGTTCTTGACCCCTTAACTTTCTTGACCCCTTAACGTTCTTGGTCCTTAACTTTTGACACTCTTAAGGCAGCAATGAAATTTTTGGTGGTCCAAACGGGTACAAACGATAGAGAAGCTAAACCCATTTGCAGATTTCATTTATATTAAAAAATGACGGAGTTATATGTGGCGATTTCTTGCAGCTCCTTAACCTTTGACACTCTTAAGGCAGAAATGAAATTTTTGGTGGTCCAAACAGGTACAAACGATAGAAAAGCGTAACCCATTTCCAGATTTCATTTATCTTAAAAAATGACGGAGTTATGTGTTGCGAGTTCATGCAGCTCCGTAACCTTTGACCCCCTTAAGGTACATATGAAAATTTTGGTGGTACAAACGGGTACAAACGATAGAGAAACTTAACCCATTTGCAGATTTCGATTATCTTAAAAAATGACGGAGTTATGTGTTGCGAGTTCTTGCATCTCCTTAACCTTTGACACTCTTAAGGCAGAAATGAAATTTTTGGTGGTCCAAACGGGTACAAACGATAGAGAAGCGTAACCCATTTCCAGATTTCATTTATCTTAGAAAATAACGGAGTTATGCGTTGAGGGTTCCTGCAGCTCCTTAACCTTTGAACCCCTTAAGGTACAAATGAAAATTTTGGTGGTACAAACGGGTACAAACGATAGAGAAGCTTAACTCATTTGCAGATTTCGATTATCTTAAAAAATGACGGAGTTATGTTTTGCGAGATCTTGCAGCTTCTTATCCTTTGACCCCCTTAAGGTACAAATGAAAATTTTGGTGGTACAAATGGGTACAAACGATAGAGAAGCGTAACCCATTTGCAGATTTCATTTATCTTAAAAAATGACGAAGTTATGTGTTGCGAGTTTTTTCATCTGCTTAACGTTTGACCCCCTTAAGATAAAAATGAAAATTTTGGTGGTACAAACGGGAACAAACGATAGAGAAGCGTAACACATTTGCAGATTTTATTTATTTTAAGACATGACGGAGTTATTTGTTGCGAGTTCTTGCAGCTCCTTAACCTTTGACCCCCTTAAAGTACAAATAAAAATTTTGGTGGTACAAACAGGTATAAACGATAGACAAGCTAAACCGATTTGCAGATTTCGATTACCTTAAAAAATGACAGAGTTAGCTGTTTCGAGTTCCTGCAGTTCGTTACACTTTGATCCCCTTAAGGTACAAATGAAAATTTTGGTGGTACAAACGGGTACAAACGTTAGAGAAGCGTAACCCATTTGTAGATTTCATTTATCTTAAAAAAAACAGAGTTATCTGTTCCGAGTTCTTGCAGCTCCTTAACCTTTGACCCCCTTAAGGTACAAATGACAATTTTGGTGGTACAAACGGGTACAAACGATAGAGAAGGTTAACTCATTTGCAGATTTCGATTATCTTAAAAAATGACGGACTGATATGTTGCGAGTTCTTGCAGCTCCTTAACCTTTGACCCCCTTGACGTACAAATGAAAATTTTAGTGGTTCAAACGGGTACAAACGATAGAGAAGCGTAACACATTTGCAGATTTCATTTACCTTAAAAAAGACTTATCTGTTTCGACTTCTTGCATCTCCTTAACCTTTGACCCCCTTAAGGTACAAATAAAAATTTTAATGGTACAAACGGGTACAAACGATAGAGAAGCTAAACCCATTTGCAGATTTATTTATCTTAAAAAATGACGGAGTTATATGTTGCGATTTCTTGCAGCTCCTTATCCTTTGACACTTTTAAGGCAGAAATGAAATTTTCGTAGTCCAAACAGGTACAAACGATAGAGAAGCGTAACCCATTTCCAGATTTCATTTATCTTAAAAAATGACAGAGTTATGTGTTGAGAGTTCATGTAGCTCCGTAACCTTTGACCCCCTTAAGGTACATATGAAAATTTTGGTGGTACAAACGGGTACAAACGATAGAGAAACTTAACCCATTTGCAGATTTCGATCATCTTAAAAAATGACGGAGTTATGTGTTGCGAGTTCTTCCATCTCCTTAACCTTTGACCTCCTTAATGTACAAATAAATATGTTGGTGGTACAAACGGGTACAAACGATAGAGAAGCTTAACTCATTTGCAGATTTCGATTATCTTAAAAAATGACGGAGTTATGTTTTGCGAGTTCTTGCAGCTTCTTAACCTTTGACCCCCTTAAGGTACAAACGAAAATTTTGGCTGGTACATACGGGTACAAACGATACAGAATCTTAACTGATTTGCAGATTTCGATTATCTTAAAAAATGACGGACTTATATGTTGCGAGTTCTTGCAGCTCCTTAACCTTTGACCCCCTTGAGGTACAAATGAAAATTTTAGGGGTACAAACGGGTACAAACTATAGATAAGCTTAACCCTTTTGTAGATTTCGATTATCTAAAAAAATGGCAGTTATCTGTTTCGAGTTTTTGCATCTCCTTAACCTTTGACCCCCTTAAGGTACAAATAAAAATTTTGGTGGTACAAACGGGTACAAACGATAGAGAAGCTAAACCCATTTGCAGATTTCATTTATATTAAAAAATGACGGAGTTATATGTTGCGATTTCTTGCAGCTCCTTAACCTTTGACACTTTTAAGGCAGAAATGAAATTTTTGGTGGTCCAAACAGGTACAAACGATAGAGAAGCATAACCCATTTCCAGATTTCATTTATCTTAAAAAATGACGGAGTTATGTGTTGCGAGTTCATGCAGCTCCGTAACCTTTGACACTCTTAAGGCAGAAATGAAATTTTTGGTGGTCCAAACGGGTACAAACGATAGAGAAGCGTAACCCATTTCCAGATTTCATTTATCTCAAAAAATGACGGAGTTATATGTTGCGAGTTCTTGCAGCTTCTTAACCTTTGACCCCCTTAAGGTACAAATGAAAATTTTGGTGGTACAAACGGGTACAAACGATAGAGAATATGAACTCATTTGCAGATTTCGATTATATTAAAAAATGATGAAGTTATGTGTTGCGAGTTCTTGCATCTGCTTAACGTTTGACCCCCTTAAGTTAAAAATGAAAATTTTGGTGGTACAAACGATAGAGAAGTTTAACCCTTTCGTAGATTTCGATTATCTTCAAAAATTACAGAGTTATCTGTTTCGAGTTCTTGCAGCTTCTTTACTTTTGACTCCCTTAAGGTTGTAGTGTAAATTTCCTTAAAAATTCCAAATGCACTACAAAGCTAAAGTCCCGAACTTTCCCTTTTATTTTTAATGGGCCCCAGGCGCTTACGCGCCGGGAAGAACTCGCGATGTTCAGGGACCAAGCTGCTTTTGCCTAGCTAGCCGCAGCCGTCAAGAAATCTAGAGTGGCGGGATTCTATGTCAGGAACTCGGGCAGACCAATGAGAATAAGTTTCAAGGTTTTAATTACGGGAATCACAAAATAGCTATTTATTCAGAATTAATTAAAGTCAAATGACTAGAAATTAACCATAAGGACCTCGATCGGCCAACACACGCACACGCACACACAACATACGATAGAACGGGAATTAACGAAAACCTAACAAGACTAAGATTGACTGCGGGACGGTTTCGAACAATCGATAATCCGCCCTGATCGATTTACTTAAAACAACGCTAAGTCTCTATACACGGGATGATCTCGAGCCTTCGACCGCGATCGGATATTTCGCCGGTTGCCCACCAAATCTACAAGGTCCAAAACGACGTGGGACGATACCGGGATATTTCCGATTTTACAATATAACATATAGAATTCAAGTAAATAGATCACGCGTTTCAACACCTCACTTTTCCAAACGACGCGATCTACCCGTATCTCTCTCTCACACACTAAACGATGCTACGGGAACGATCTTACTCTCGAACAATAATTAATTAATGACACTTAATCGCGACAATCAAACTCTCCAACGGCAAAAACCAGCTACTCAATTCACCAGTGTCAAATATTAACGCGAATCACTCTCAAACAAGAAAACACACAAATCGTTCCCGCGCACAAATAACTAACACTAAAATGACTGATCCCGCCGATACTATCTCCCGGCAAACCCAAAAAAACTATTTTAACAGATTAACATCGGCGGGACAACGACTCATCGTAAGTTACGCGAGACTCACTAACAACGATCAAATTGAGAATCGCCAACTTCTTCCACGCGCGAGACCTTCGTCACCACCGGTTCAATTATTTACGGGAAAACACCATTTCAAAATTACAAAAACAAAAGACTCTAAATGCCGAACGACAAGGGCTCACCTCGATGCCGAAGACGCGGGAATATTCCTCGACTCCGTCTCTCTCTCCTCAGCCCCCATGTTTACCCTCGACACGCGACTTAGCGGGACGACGATCGGACAGGAACAGCCTAGAGATGTGCCGATCGTGGAAGCACGAGCCCTCTCATCCCTACTCTTACATAAATTGGGCAAGGAACAATCAGGCGGCCAACTCTGACGCTCGCAACTACTCGCAACCACGATTAGCGATTTAATATTTGTCGCACTGGCGCGCGAACTCCAAAATCTGGGCGCGCTCGATAATTGCAGCGCAGCAGGAGAACGACAGTTGATAATGCGTTATTTCATGCGACGATGTCGCTCGGGATGTTGCCCTTCCTTCTTTCAGTTGCAGATTCGGGAGAGAATTTTAATGTTAGCGCAGAAATGCGCCTTGAGATCGACTATTCCTCTTTGTCGTAGCGTAGCGGGATTTTCCATATTCACGTAGTTAATATCGATGCGGAAAACTCTCATCGCTCGGCGTACATAAATAATAAAGAAATAAAAAGAACTAGAATTATGTCCTAATTGTATATCGAAACGGTATGGATTTGCCGTTTGTTGTCGTCTCGCTAAGAATCGGAGATGAGCGGAATTTTACCACGTTACAAGGTACAAATGAAAATTTTGGTGGTACAAACGGGTACAAACGATAGAGGATCTTAACTCATTTGCAGATTTCGATTATCTTAAAAAATGACGGACTTATATGTTGCGAGTTCTTGCAGCTCCTTAACCTTTGACCCCCTTGAGGTACAAATGAAAATTTTAGTGGTACAAACGGGTACAAACGATAGAGAAGCTTAACACTTTTGTAGACTTCGATTATCTTAAAAAATGGTAGTTATCTGTTCCGGGTTCTTGCAGCTCCTTAACCTTTGACCCCTTTGAGGTACAAATTAAAATTTTAGTGGTCCAAACGGGTACAAACGATAGAGAAGCGTAACCCATTTCCAGATTTCATTTATCTTAAAAAATGACGGAGTTATTTGTTGCGAGTTCTTGCAGCTCCGTAACCTTTGACCCCCTTGAGGTACAAATGAAAATTTTAGTGGTACAAACGGGTACAAACGATAGAGAAGCTTAACACTTTTGTAGACTTCGACTATCTTAAAAAATGGTAGTTATCTGTTCCGGGTTCTTGCAGCTCCTTAACCTTTGACCCCTTTGAGGTACAAATTAAAATTTTAGTGGTCCAAACGGGTACAAACGATAGAGAACCGTAACCCATTTCCAGATTTCATTTATCTTAAAAAATGACGGAGTTATTTGTTGCGAGTTCTTGCAGCTCCGTAACCTTTGACCCCCTTGAGGTACAAATGAAAATTTTAGTGGTACAAACGGGTACAAACGATAGAGAAGCTTAACACTTTTGTAGACTTCGATTATCTTAAAAAATGGCAGTTATCTGTTCCGGGTTCTTGCAGCTCCTTAACCTTTCACCCCTTTGAGGTACAAATTAAAATTTTAGTGGTCCAAACGGGTACAAACGATAGAGAAACGTAACCCATTTGCAGATTTCATATATCTTAAAAAATGATAGAGTTATCTGTTTCGAGTTCTTGCATCTCCTTAACCTTTGACCCCCTTAAGGTACAAATAAAAATTTTGGTGGTACAAACGGGTACAAACGATAGAGAAGCTAAACCCATTTGCAGATTTCATTTATCTTAAAAAATGACGGAGTTATACATATATATTGTTCTTCTTTTTCCTCGACTAAAATAGGTATTATCCTTTATAAATGAACCAGCGGGAACTTTTTCTATCTTTTCTGCATTTAATAGGGAGGATCGCACGAACCTGCCGTTTCTTTATTATTTTTCCCAACCCGAGTTTTAATAAAAATTTCTGCTTCTCAATTCCCGGACCTGTTTCTAAGACTTTAACTCTTACCGTTTTCAAGTAAGGACTAGTGGTTTCCAATTGATTCGTTGTAATTACATTTATTTAATTTTTCTCGTTTATTAGTATAGATTCCTATAGATGGTTTAAGAAAGAAATACAACACACTTTTTCACAGATAAAAAGCATTTTTTAAGATCCCGGACGAGCCCCCAAATTTTTTTACGTCAAAATAGTGGTTATACGAGATAACCTGCTAATTTACACGTTTATGTGCGATTCAACTGGTTGTCCCCATACTCTGATCAAGGAGAAAAGGAATTCTCCTTCTATCACTGCTGATGGTAAACGTTGAAAAACGCAAGTCCGTTTTTTAGTCTAACCTCGCGGAAAATTACTCGGGACAGGGCTACGAATACTTTTTATCGTTATTGAAATATAAATAAATATTTCCGATGACCGTTATCCAAGTTATGATAAAATTTTCATGCCATAACTAATTATGGAGTATAATGTACTTACGTAATTTATTATGGCTGATGTCTGCTGGTGATTCTGCAGGTCGGAGGGTGGAATTGATCGTCGTAAATAATAACTTGGATTCGCGTAGTTGTTTTCAAGATATATGTTGGATTTATTTTATAATTAATAAAAACTTCAGCAAAATGTTACAAAGAGTTCAAACAAATAAAAATTCGGAATAATGTTGATTTTACAATGACTTGATTGGTTAAAAACGGATCGTTCGCTAAACTTCAAAGATTGAGCAACAAACCGCCTGTTCAAGAAACAATTTCTTCACACTAAATAAAATTCTATCGTACAGAAAATATTTTAGAGTTCAAACAATGTTTAGTTAAACTGACCAGAAAGTCGATGGTGGCGAACAGGGGCGTTGGCTCAACCGATGAAGCTCGCGACGATGATGAGTACGGTGGATTGACAAAAATCCGACTGGCTCCGCTGATCGACTGCGTGCCATGCGACAAATTCGGGGCCCTTTTATACTCTAACTGGCCCGTTGTTCTTTATATAAAACGTTGCTGCAGGAATGAACTTGCATAGGTGCTTATGTGTAATTCCTATATATTGCTTGACCTGGGGAGAATGCCTAGAATCTTCGGTTCGAAGTCCATTTCCGGCGGTCGGCTCGTGCCGCTGTACATAGGTGCCCCAAATTCAGTTCGAGCTATGCTTCTCTTTTTCGTTCTTTCCTAATTTCCTATCTTCGCTCTCTATGAGTCGTATGCGCCTCCATACCCTCTCAGATTTTTCTGTAGGTGTGTTCTTGTATCATAGTATTTCAGTTTCTTATCTCTTTCTCACAGACTTTTAACCTGGTGTATTTTGCCTTTATTTTCTGATTTATCTTGTATTAAATTTGATTAATTACGGTTTATCGTATCTTATTTGCAAAGGTTTTAGTTTGTTATAATCTCACTTATTTGAAGTTTATTTAATCTCATTTTTTCCCTATTTATCCGCTGAATTTCTGATAGATTACTGTTTCATTCTACTCTCTAGGTGGCTGATTGGTATAGTTTATTTTCATGTTCTTTCAATGTATTTTATGAATATCAAACTTGTGTTTATGAACAACTGTGTATACGTGTATGAGAATATAATGATTTATATATTTCTCTCTTCTTCTCAAATCATGGTAGCAAAAGTCGCGCATTTGTCTCCCGCGTTTCGTTGGCCTATCGTTTCTTTCTTCGGTGATTTCAACGTCTTAGTCTGTTCTTTCATTCTCTATCCATCCTATTCTTGCATCAGCGTGTGTCGCTAGGCGCGACGCTCGTGCCACGCGTCGTATAGGAGTAGTATGAATATGAGTTTAAATAGAGACTGAACATTGCATACTGTTATTGTTCCTTCGTTTCAGTTGAGGGTTTTTAGTTATCTAACTGGTTTGATTTCTTCTTTTATTTTCCTTAAATTGTCCACAGAAACAAGGGAGGTTGAAATATCCCGATCATCGATTAAACGGTGATTGTTGTAAAATGTAATTTCCATAAACCTTTTCATTATTGAAGTTCAAGATGTATGAGTCCAATAGATTTATTACATATTGGGTATAAATAGAATAGGAAGAAGCAGTTAGTACCAGGCTCACATAATAGGTAACTGGTTTAATGATATGCTTTCTGGCCCCTAGTTGGCACGCAGAAGTTCCCTTCCTACAAGGCCCCAAACTTTTACCAGACGGGTAACCGGTTAAGCGGGACATCGCCCCTATCGACTTTTTCGGGTCCCATTACGTCGGTATAATAGCATTCTATAGTGGGTTGCCTTTTTGGTCGTTTTATCGACCTGATTATCGTTCTATCAATCACTCGGTTTACAGATTTCTTCAAATCTCTCCTAATTTTCTGTGGGCAATACTTTCTTCAGATTTCTTTTATCTTTCCAAAATTTTCTCCTCAATATTTTATGGGAGTATTTCTTTTCTCCGAAAAAGTTACGTGGTGACGTAACACTAACCAGACCTGCTCAGACCTATCTCACCGGCGAGCAGCTCAATAAGGACCATCTCATTGGACGATTGCGAAACCAAGATTCTCGGAACCAACTGGAATCCACACGAAGACCGATTCATGTTCATCGAAATTCTCAGAACACTCAGGCAAGCTCACCAGACGTCTTATCCTATCTGCAGTGGCGCAGATATTCGATCCACTAGGCTTCATCTCACCGGTCACAGTTCGAGAGAAGATGCTCTTTCAGGAACTGTGACTACATAAACTCAACTGGGACGAACTACTTCCGTCTCAGATCTCAACATGATGGCTCACGCTCAGAGACGACCTCTCAACTTTTGCTAACATCTCACTCTCGCGATGGATAAATACATGGAGCAACGTCATTCACGGCTTCTCTGAAGCATCTCAACTCCGAAAGTTAGCGGTTATCTACGTCACCGTGCATTCATCGTCCAAAGACGCCAGGGCATCTCTTCTGTGCTCCAAAGCTAAGATAGCACCTCTCAAGAAACTCAGAATCCCGAGGCTCATCTCACTGCAGCGCTGCTCCTCTCAAAACAAATTAAATTCGTCCAAGCCACGTAAAAACTGGACGTCAAGGAAACTTTTCTGTGGACGGACTCACAAATCACACTCATGTGGATCAGATCTCATAGACTGGGTATACATGGACATAGAGTTAAACTGAGAAGTAAGCAGCTTCAGCGGTCAGTCTGCAGATCTGCTTGATTCTTTCCGGTCGTCAATAGAATGACAATAACTGATGAGTTAAGGTTCCCCACAATTTGAGCAGTACTCTGTGACATATCGCCGTTAGTCGAATGAGTTTGTTGAGAAAGGAAACCTTGTAGATGAGATCCCAACGATAGTTGCTACTGAGAGCATCCATTAAGAGTGAGATGCCTAGACGAATTCCTGATCAGAGAGCCCGTCTAGCACTGAAGATTGAGTTGACCTAGAATCGTCCGTCCATGGTGGTCCCGCCCACTATAGTGAGTGGTCTATGAGATCTGATCCACATGAGTGTGATTTGTGAGACCGTCCACAGATAAGTTTCCTTGACGTCCAGTTTTAACGTAGTTTGGTCGTACTTAATTTATTTTGAGAGGAGCAGCGCTGCAGTGAGTTAAGCCTCGGGATTCTGAGTTTCTTGAGAGGTGCTACCTTAGCTTTGGAGCACAGAAGAGATGCCCTGGCGTCTGTGGACGATGAATGCACGGTAACGTAGATAACCGCTGACATTCCGAGTTGAGATGCATCAGAGAATCCATGAATGACGATGGTTGAGTTGCTCCATGTATTTATCCATCCCGAGAGTGAGATGCTAGCAAGAGTTAAGAGGTCTTCTCTGAGCGTGAGTCATCATGTTGAGGTCTTAGACGGAAGTAGTTCGTCCCAGTTGAGTTTATGCAGTCACAGTTCGTGAAAAAGCATCTTCGCTCGAACTGTGACCGGTGAGATGAAGCCTAGTGGGTCGAATATCTGCGCCATTGCAGATAGAATGAGACATTTGGTGACCTTGACTGAGTGTTCTGAGAATTTCGATGAAAACATGAATCGGTCTTCGTGTGGATTCCAATTGATTCCAAGAAACGCGGTTTCGCAATCGCCCAATGAGATGGTCGTGGTTGAGGTGCTCGCCAATGAAATTGCCTTGAGTAGATGTTGATAACTGAATGCCACCTGGCTAACGGAATTCCGCCCGCGTCGCACAAGTGCGGCAGATGATGAGCAGTTTTGATGAGCATGTCCATGTTGAGCTGCAACTTTGCACCAATGTGCATGAGATTGGTTGTTGAGTATCCTGCGGTGGTGGCATCTGAGCCATTGAACACCACACGCAGTTTAGTTGTAGAGTTGTCCGATTTAAGTACGCTATGATACGGCAAGAAATAATAAGCTTTGCCGGCATACTTCGAGGTTGGTGCCTCGATCCTGGTTTCAAGATCGTTGAACTCCTTTATGAAGCACTGATTGAGATCCCGATACTCGTTATCCCTGGCCAATCGTCTGAGTGTCTGTGGTAAGCACCGTTGAGCTGTACTTGATGAATCTCCGAGTTGCGAGATGGAGGATTTGAGCGGAATGCGAAAGCTGTATTGCCCGGTTAAGTCTCGCTGGTGAGTGGTTCTAGTTCCCCAGTCACGTATGTTGTTGGCTCCTCTTGGACCCAGAATTTTGTGAGTAGTTCCTGGTCCGAGAATGAACCAACCGAAGATTGAGCATTGCTATCAGCATTGATGATGAGCCTTTGAGAATGTTAGGTCGAATAATCTGACCATAATTGACAGCTCCGATGATGATATCAATCTGCCGAGGAGTCAGAAATTCCGGGTCTGCCAACATGATGTTATTCAGTTGAGGCCAGTTTTGGGGTGAAGCCACGAAGGACGGTAAGATGGAGGTTAACGTCTTCAAGATGTGAGCTTGCACTGAGATTACTTCTTCCGATTGAGCTGAGCGTAATGAAATTTAAGTGCTTCCACGTCTGTGAGTTGTCGTTGCTCCTCCAATCCCGCTGATAGGGATCGTAGAGCGCCTTCGTGAAAGATTGAGCTGTCTAATGAGCTGTTTTGAGGAAAGTTAAATCAGGTCCTGGATGAAACAAACCCGAACGTGATGAGTGGCTCCCGATGAGATGGCGTGAACGAGTGCTGTGGCGAGCAGCGTTGAGTGAGACGAAATGAGCTGTGGCGATGAGTGGACGATTACATTGAGTAACTACTGAGCTTTGCGGATGAGATGCTCCAGTTCCAATTGAGCTGACTGGGATGATGTGTCATGAGGCTAAAGTTGAGTTGGATTTTCTTCAGCTGATCCTGATCGTGATGCGATGTGACTTCTTATTGATGAGTTGGAACTTGATGAGCAGAGGCTGATTCTGAATAGTTGATGTGACGTAGGAAGTCTTCATGGTAATAATCCTATGAGAGCCGTTCTCTTTGATACTCGTATGCCCGACCCTCTCCAGGGATCGAGCACGTGCGGTCGAGAAAGTCTCAAGTTCTTTATGAAGATGGTGCTGTGATGAGTCAAGTAAAGTTTCCTACGCCTCCCTCGTTGAGCGTCCCAACCTTTGAGATACATGATGGACTAACATGCAACACGCACGTTTGCCCAACTCCAGATAATCTACGGATGTTTGACTCCCAATCTGTTGTGATTAGCGTGTTCAAAGCAGCAACGTTCCAACGCTGGGGCTTACTTGGTATGATCAGCCATGATCTGTTAGTGACACTCGACAGGCGAGACACAACATGAGAAGTTCACAAAATCCGAACAAATTTGAGTGTCTTGAGCGCGAACATGCATCGCGAGAATGTCAATGAGCGAGTGAGGTGTGAGCAAGAAAACACACGCGAGTTCTCCAAAATTCGCGTATAAATTGAAAAAGGTTGAAAAATTATTCATTCGTAACAGTCGAGAACGTGAAATTTATTCGCGCGCGATGAGTGAGAAATTAAATAGCAGTCGCGACATTGAAAAGAGTGTGAAAGTAATTCGTGCACGAAGAGTAAAAATAAAATTATTCAATCATAAAAGTTGAGAAAGTCAAAAATACTTCGCTCACTAAAAGCGAGTAAAATAAAACATGTTGATCGCGCGCACAATGAAAATGTCCGATATTTATTCACTAAACCTAGTATGTTATGGGCAGCGACCGTGTATTGTTAATATTAATTTTTCATGTTGCGACTTATTCTCGGTCAATATTTAATGATGGAATTTTTTGCGAAGCACATCTCGGGTCTGAGACAGTGATCGCTAGATTCAAAGCGCGCGAAACCGAAGCCCAATTCAAATTTCGCTAATACGAATCCTTTACAAATAACGACTGTAGCTGCTTAATAAATTAAATTAATTCATCAAGCAGCCACAATCGACAAATTTTAATCTCAAACGAATTGTGAAAAAAATTCCGCCACGACCCGGGTTTGAACCGGGAACACTCACAATTCTAGCCTGGTGCGTTACCAATTACGCCACCGTGGCCCTGGCAGAATTTGATTCACAATCGTTAATTTATAGTCAATGTTTTTAAACCTAGTATGTTATGGGCAGCGACCGTGTATTGTTAATATTAATTTTTCATGTTGCGACTTATTCTCGGTCAATATTTAATGATCGAATTTTTTGCGTAGCACATCTCGGGTCTGAAACAGTGATCGCTAGATTTATAGCGCGCGAAATTTAATTTATTAAGCAGCTACAGTCGATATTCGCAAAGGATTCGAATTAGCGAAATTTGAATTGGGCTTCGGTTTCGCGCGCTTTGAATCTAGCGATCACTGTCTCAGACCCGAGATGTGCTTCGCAAAAAATTCCATCATTAAATATTGACCGAGAATAACTCGCAACATGAAAAATTAATATTTATTCACTAAAGTTTATAAGTGCCGAAAAACAATTCGCGCACAATTGGGAATGCCATAAAAATTAGACGACGTGCAACAACTTTTGCACATCGTAGAATGTCCGTCACAAGGTTCACGCGCCATGTTGAAAGCGACTACAGAACCTCTTGCATCACAAGTAAGATTTCCAAAAAACTGAGTGTTCCGAGTGCGAAGGTGTGCCGCGAACATCACACGAGAATGTCAATGAGAAAACGTGAGAATGAAAACGCGAATCCTTACCGCGATCACCACATGAGAATGTCAAAAAAAAATTGAGAACAAGATCGCGAATGTTTGCCGCGATCACCACAGGAGAATGTCAAATGAAAATCAAGAACGAGATCGCGAATATTTGCCTCGATCACCACACGAGAATGTCAAAGACCGATGAGTGGTTAGAGCGCGAAAGTATATTGAGTACACGCGAGAATGTCACAAAAAACCGTAATGCGTGTTGAGAGCGCGAAAGTATTGAGCACACGCGAGAATTGACAACTGTAGAATGTTTCGCATACGAAAGTTGAAACTGTTCAAGTATAATTAGTTCGAGCACCAAGTTAATGTATCAAGATATTATGTGAACTCAAAACCGTTTCGATAATTGGGAACCGATCACTTGAGCTTCACGAGATGACAAGAAAACACGTTTGAGAGATGAGAGAAATCACGAAAAGTCACTGCGGGTTGCAGTGAACGTAACTGTCTAAGTCTGCGGTGATGATTTCTGCGGAATGCAGTGAACGTAAGTGCCGAATCGTACGGTCATCCAGCTTTTTCACTTATGAGTTAACCACGCGGTGAGAACAATGAGAACCCGAACTGGCACTTCAGTGACTAAACTTTATGAGCTGTTCGAAGATAATCACAATAAAATTGTCTGAGAGCACTTGAGAAATAAACCAATGAGTAATTACACTATTGAGTTGCAGAATGAAATAAGAAAAAGTTCGCTTAATGTTTTGAAAAGTCCAGAAAAAAATCACTTGAGAATTACGAAGTTTCCAAAAAACATTCACTCCCGATTTTGTACTTAATTGTCCGGAAAATCAGTCTCGACTCCTATGTCCAAATAATTCACTGCCGAATGTTAAAGGAATCACGAGAAATGATCTTCCGACTTGAGAAGACCAACGAGTATATACGTATATATTGCGTCCGTGAGCGCGCACTAACACTCACGCGCGTCGTGTAGCAGATAGCCGTTACGCGGAGCAGAGCGTCACTGCCAATCACTACACTCACGGTGGTACTGCCAACGATCGTACTCCCGATCCCATGAGCTGTTCGTGCGATACTTTCGTGCTATGAAAAGTCCGATATGTTGAGCACTCCTTTATCACTGAATTTATCACTCAAATTTAGTGCATCTGGAAATTTTCTCACTTGCCGTCTTCCACTATCCGGCTCAAAGGGCCGAATGTTGTGAAATGCCGTTGATGGTTGATGGTGGAACAGGTCTTGAAATAAAAATGGCGGTAGATAGAAAATTGCTAGTAACGATGTAATATATTTTAACACTCAAAAATAACAATAATACAAAAAACAGTGCGCTGAGAAAATCGATGAGCGATCCAATGTTGAGAGGCACTAAATGAGAGAGACCGGCGTAACCCAATTATATTAATCGAAATTACGCGAGCAGTCTTGCCGGTGTCGAATGTCAGCCACGTGCCACTTGTTGCTGACGAAGTCCGCCGATCACAGATCATACAAGACACTATGACCAGTCAGACTTCCGACATGAGATGTCTGCTCAGCTGTATCTGAGTTTCGCGCTGTCTATTCACTTAACTAACTAAATGAGAGGACTTTGAGCTGACTAATGAGCAAAAAAGAACGTTCGTAAACGATTTCTCTTTCGTCGCGCGGCCATTAACACAGAGCAAGTGAGCGAAAAAGTGCGGAAACCCGGCTTCTCTATGCCGAGCACAAGTACGCATGCGCGGAACCGGTGAGTCGGCAAATTATCCAAGCGTCCGGGAGGTGCTGCCGGTCAGCCGCGGCGGTCGAACGATCGGCGTCGCAACTAACTAGCAGGCTTGTCCAGCACACACTCACGTTGAATAAGAATCAAATTGTGTCCAATGCTACGTGATGAAACGGAGAGTCATGCACTTCTCGACCAAAAATTGCTCTATACAAGGTAGCTCAACGGTAGCTCAATTCAGCACTACGTCGCACAATCCTCTTACGTCAACAATAATTTAACAAATTTCTGGAAGGATTCACCACAATTTGAACCTGATCTGAAAAAATCTAACAAAGCCATCAGACTGTGTGACAACTTCCAAGAAAAATACCAATACTTCTCATCGAATCAGTCGAGGAGTCAAGAAATCAACGACGCTCATACTATAAGCGAAACCGAGATCGTCACTATGCCATCAGAATTTGCCAACGCAGCACAATACCTCTCATCGTCTGCTGGGGCACTACGGGCAAGCAATGACACGGACAAAGAACTCGAGACGACACCAGATACGTCTGATTTCATGGACATCGTGATGAAAATGTTCGATCTTTTACTTAATATCTAAAATCATCCACCGCTTCGCTCACTTGTAACATCGACAAAAGCGTATCTTTTAAATATAAGTCTATTTAATATTATTTTGTAATTATCGTAAACGTCGACGAATAAGAAGTTTATTCCTATTAAATCAGTTAATTGAAAGTGCTAAATTCGGTTTTATCAATAAAAAATATACACGAGTGTTAATTCGAATTTTGAGTTTTAACTCTTAATCGAATAAAAACTTCAAAAACTATGTCCGTTTCCACTGTCCCGTTATCTCGGGACGTAACAATGAAAATTTAGGAATTGGTATGAATGGTCTACGGAAATTCTTTAATTACATTTTTTTTGTAAACCAAAAAGAACATGTGAACTGTAGTTTTACTTGTCCTTGTGAATAGTACATGTGTCATCCGATGCTTTTCGTAAGTTTTTTATACAGCTCGAAAAAAAGGGAGATTGGACATCTGTTCTCCCTCTCAGAAGACGAGTTTTAGAAATTGTTTACAATCTGTACTCTTTATTTCATCTAATCAGAATCATTTTAGTTTTTATTTCATTGAAATCAGTTAACACGTTCTAACCGGTGCGGTGGTCTAGTGGTCAGTGTACTGGCCTCTAGTCCAGAGCATCGGTAGGTCGCGGGTTCGATTCCCGGTACCGCCGATTTTCGTCGAAAATATAAATACGGGCACGATGAAGCTCCAGATGTATACAGCTGTAGTCCGTATTTACGTTCTCGACGAAACGTGACGTAGCTCCGGCGCCGTGAGGCGAACTCGAGACCGGCTATATCGGCATAGGTTTTCCGCAGTTTCCCTATGCCCATGGCGAATGCGATATAGAGGGGGAAGTCGGATGCGGCCGCATGGGGACCTGTTTACTGATTCGGACCAGACCCCTAGGGGGGACTGGCTACTGACCCGGGCCGATCCTGCCATAGGCGCAATGCCTCCAGACGGGGGGAAGTAAAAAATTAAAAAAAACAGTTGACTCGTTCTGTGTGAAACTGTCTTATCATCCCTTGAATGCCCAACTTTGAAGAATGGTTTCATATCTTAAAACCGTTTTTCCGCCGCTATAAAATAGACGTGTCCCGTTGTATTTTCAATTAATATAATATATTTGCATGTTATTAAAATCCGAGGAGGCTAAAGTGAAGTTTCATGCAAGTTTTACTTTCACCTATCACAAACACACACAACTCTGCGAGGAAATAATTTGCTCATAATACACCGAACAATATGCGACTGTGTTTAGAACCTTTCAACATGACGGTAACACAACTGGATCATGATGGAAACGGAAACAAGAAGAAACACTGGGGTCCTGAGCGACTAATAACTATTAATCGTTTGCCCAGTACCAGCTTGGGGATCAGCATTGTTGGAGGAAGTGTGAGTACTCAGTACGATCATTAATATTTAATATTAAAATATTTAATGTCAGACGTAAAATTCAAAAGTTTATTTAATTGTATTACAGTGAATATTAGATCCTCTTAAGAAATATATGTATGAATATTCAGCAGATAGATGAATATTTGGCGTCGAGATGCTGCCGCGTCTCTTAATCATTTATTTGGTAGCATTATCAAGAGTCACGGTAGCCTCTCGACGCTTAATTAAAAAAGAAAATTAATGTTCGATACGAAAAATGTATCAGGTTCAATATTTTTTATTTATTTTCCTCTTTCAAATGAGACCTGTCGCAAGGAAATCTGTTCCTTTAATGCTGATATCTGGCTTTTTCGTAATTCTGGCCGAGCAAGTCTATTTTACTCGCACTGATGCACTCACACAACTTTAAATATCCCCTCACATGTACGTACCGATGTTACTCGAATTATCTCTGACCACACGTCGCGAACGAAAAATGTATGAGGATCAATATTTTTTTCTCTTTCAAATGAGACCTGTCGCAAGAAAATCGGTTCCTTTAATGCTGATATCTGGTATTCGTAATTTTCTCGCTCTGGCGTACTCACACAACATTAAATGACTGTCGGTCAGCCAGTGCATGTTGCACAGCCGACTGCATCTCTCTTCTCTCTCAACTCTAAATTATTGCTTTTTCTGAATTATAAAAAATCAGTGTGTGACGATAATAACCCCAGTGCTCATCGATTCAAGGATTATATAAAATAAAAATAATATATGTGATGTGTGATACCCTCGAGTGTCGTGATCTCTAAAAACCTTTTAATAAACTTTTTCAGTTCTCGTGAGTATCTGACTGTTGTCTCAGTAGGGTTTCGACTGATTCTTATTTTAGTGTGTTATGTATTGTACACTTTTACTGTCGAGTATCGTTTCAGTCAGTGTTTGTCGTGTCTAACCTTGTTTCAGTCAGTGTGAGAGCGGTCTCCATAGAGGTTCCTTCATTATTAACAAGAGCTGTTCGCGTCTGTAGCTGTCAGCACGGAGATGACTTTTATTAACAAGCGGCAAAAGCTGTTTGGCTTCGTAGCTGCCAACATAGGGTTTCGGCAGACCCTCAGCGACAAGAGCTGTTTCCCTTCATAGCTGTCAGTGTACGGTTTCGAATGACGATTTAACAAGGGCTGTTCGGGTCTAAAGCTGTCAGCATGGGGATGACTTTTATTAATAAGCGACAAGAACTATTTGGCTTCGTAGCTGCCAGCGTAGGGTTTCGACAGGCCCTCAGCGATAAGAGCTGTGTCGTTTCGTAGCTGTCAGCATAGAGTTTCGAGAGACCCTCAGTGACAAGAGACATTAGGGCTGTTCAAAAAAACATAATTTCTTTATAATCGGTTGCTCCTGAAATGCTGTATTGATTATGACAAAAAAAAATGTTTTCGCGAAAGCTGGGAGTTGTGCGATGTTATTAAGTACGGCCGCATCAAGGCCAAAATTCATTAAAAACGGCGATTTTTCGCAATTTTTTTTTTATTTGTTGAAGCGCCCATGGAGATTGTGGTTGCTTTCGATAGACTATGAAATTGTGTAAAGGTAGAAACATGTTCGATAATGTTTAGTTCTGCCGCATCGACATTGAAATTAACAAAATAAAAAATGAAATCCTTTAAAACATCGAAATATTCATCTGATCATCGCCTATTTCGCGCGTTTTCAAATGACAAAATGGCTGATGAAACGGGAGTCCTGTATGATCAAATTTGATACTGCCGCATCGATATCGCAGTTACCCAAAATTCGACAATCGCTTATCATCATCATGTATATGATCATACATGACTCCCGTTTGAAGAGCCATTTTTTCATTTGAAATCGCACGAAATAGTCGATGAGCAGACGAATATTTCAATGTTTTAAAGGATGTGATTTTTTGATTCTGGTAACTTCAATGTCGATGCGGCAGTACTAAACATTATCGAACATGTTTTTGCCTTTACACAATTTCATAGTCTATCGAAAGCAACCATAATCTCCATTAGCGCTTCACCACGTAAAAAAAAAATTATAAAAATCGCCGCTTTTCATGAATTTTGGCCTTGATGCGGCAGTACTTAATATCATCGCACAACTGCTAGCTTTCGCGAAAATTTTTTTTTGTGATAAACAATACAGCATTTCAGGAGCAGCCGATTATAAGAAAATCATGTTTTTTTTAACAGCCCTAGTGGACATAGGATTTCGATAGATCCTCATCGAATATTGATGTTTTGTAAGATGTACATTATTCCTATGCTCAAATTAAAAATAATGTTCTTGCATAGAGAATTGTAGATTTTGCCCAGTGATTTGTGTTCATCAAAGAGGAGCAAGGATTGTTCCATGTTTTAATTTCAACTTGTAGTGAGCATTCTGTTGCAGTTATGAATAGCATTGTGTTAAATATATATTTACTATTGTAGTGAATTTTTTTTATATAGCAATTTTTTAATGTAATTTATAAAATTTCTGTACATAAGCCAGATACATAGAATCTTTTTATGAAGAAAATTAGACTTTGTCAAGGTATTTTAATTCATTGGTGAAAATATTGTTACATGTCCAATTTTCAATTTCTTATAAGCATGAGGTTGCAATTATGAACTAAATTAAATAGAAGATACAACGAAGTAGTAGTGCGTGTACTATGGCGAACCCGACTTTTTTTTCATCTAAGTGTACCAGCTCGGCGAGAGCCCGAGTAGCCGGTGAGGCGCGTGATGAGGAGGCGAAGAAGGGGGGAGGGGGGGGGGGATTGGAGCGTACAATATCGGTATGGTGCACACTCCAGTTTAAAAAATATTTTTTCATTTTTGTTTTTTATTTTTTTTAAGTTTATTATTTACTTTACAATCATTATATTTACAGCCTTATTACGTACTAACCAAAGTTTCGTGTATTTATCTCCTATTCTTAGTTTATACAAATTTCCGTTCGTTCGTATTTAAATGTCCGTATTTTTTTAAATTTAATTTTAATTTTTTAAAATATTTTTAAAATTTGAAAAAAAGTAAACGCACACGCACACGCACACGCACACGCACACGCACACGCACACGCACACGCACACGCACACGCACACGCACACGCACACGCACACGCACACGCACACGCACACGCACACGCACACGCACACACACGCACACACACACACACACGAAAGCGGGCACTACTGTTCGTTATCCGAAAGATGATAACATTTAAAAAATGTAACATGTGTAATTCCTACAAATTGTGTGGAACACAAAAACCATTATATTACTCTTTCATGTAGGATAAAAAGCTAAAAAGTAAAAGTCACCTACACTAATATCTTAACGGAAGCATTTTTCACGTCGGACATATTCAGAATTGAGGCTGCGGTAGCACTAATGCTACAATCTCTTCAAAGTGCCTTAATATCTCAGATTGGTTCGATCGAAAAGTACCCTCTGGGCTTAGAGCGTCAATTATATTTTCTGAAACTAAATTTTCTGAAATAGTGTAAGCTCAGTAGTGGAAGTGGAACGAAACACTGTTCCCAATCATTATACAATTTATTATTGTTGAATTTTATTTCATTACTTCAAATGAAGTACGGATTTTTATTTCATTACTTAAGATATAAATTGAACTTACTTAAAACTAGACATCAATTATTCACTTTAATGACTTGTCACTATCATTAGTTACCATATGTCAGAAAATGATTTACTATAATTCATTTTAAACTAAGTTTGAAGTAATTAAATTAATAGCCACAATGGGATATCTACAATATAAAAGAATAGTTTAATGTAAGACAATCCAACTAGAATTAATAAGAGTTTGATATTGAATTATGAGTGATCACAGAAAAATATATGAGAATTAGTTATGTTTAGCATACGACTCTAAAAAGATATCTTTTGACCATTCAGTCATGAATAATAATTATTTGGTCAATTGTCTATTAATGAAACAAATCTTCAAGAATCCTAATGATGCAGAGGTTATGATTTTTCATCACTAGTGATCGCTAATGAAAAATTAAACTTTTCACCATTTTTTATTTATCGCATAATATGCCGTAGTTTTATTTATAAAATGTTCACAAAAAGCAAACACATTTCTTAAACATAAATTTATATGTTCATAGATATTCGCTTTTACTATTCACTACTACACGGTCACGATAAGTATTCCGTATTTACGAAAAAAAAAAACACTACGAAATATAGCTTTTATAATTTTTTTTTTTTGTTTCTTTTCCGTATGCCTACCGGTGAGAACCCCCCCCCCCCCCCCCCCCCCTAGAGTGTTGTCGGCAGCCACTCATCCTAATGCACTACTGTATCTCATTTGCACGAGGTCCCAAGGAAACTGCGGAAAACCTAGTCAATACAGACGGCTTTATTTTTACTGAGTTTCTATTGTATGAGAATACATTAGAAACTCAGAAAAACTGCCTCCCGCTCAGCAGTTGGCGCGTAAACCAGTGCACGGCTAAGCGGTCACCCATCCAAGTTATGGCCGCAAATAATGCTGCTTAACTCTGGGGACCGCCGAAGCCACACACCGACCGCGCGTCCACTACTGTCGGTTAGCTTTTATAATATTTATACACATTCATGGTTGGACCTGGCTCATCACTGACTTTCGTTATGCAGTAAACGAAGTTGATGGCAATCAATGATTATCCCGTACAAAAAATCGTTGTGTGAAAATCCGAGACGGCGAAGAAAAAACGAACTATTTGAACGATGTTTCAAAGTTCGAATAAGGATTGAGTACGAACGATTGCAGCTAGAACACTTGTTTTGGTCTTAAAAGCAGTATTGTAATTGAAATTATCTCATGACAATTGAAAATAGCTCAAAAAACGTATGATTTTTCATTTATTAGCCTCGTAAAAAAGTGATCAAAACGTGAAACTCGAGTAAGAGTGTCTTGAAGCATCTTGTCAGCTCAGTCGATATGGTTGGAAGGTAAATAGACTTGTCTCGAGCCGCTACCGCGATTCTTGAGAGGTGCCGACATCAGGAGAACTCTTAACGGTTTCTGACACCAATTGAGAGCATTCGGTACAAATATTCGTAACAAAGTCTCTATTGACCATCGGTCTATTCCGCATTCACTTTCTAAATTGCAACGTCCCTAAATGTTTACCCCCTTTATTTTTTCTTGAAAGCATTCTCCGTATTATTGTTTTATCCTGGAAACTTGTTAGGCCATAGACGTATTTTCCTGCTTTCGACCATCGTAGCGTATACATTTGATTTCATTGTTAAAAAAGCTTCTATTAAATTGATCGACAATTTTATAAATTTTCGGTTGTTTATCCGTTTTGAATGCACGATCTATGACCGATGCCGTCGTTGGGTTGAACCCAGGTGGAAGCGAAATGGCCTTCGTTAACCCCAAATTCAACTTTCCACTTTCAACTTTTTACTTTGAACTTTTACATTCAACTTTTTACTTTGAACTTTTACATTCAATTTTTTACTTTTTACTTTCAACTCTTTACTTTTAACGTTTTCTTTCATCTTCTTTACTTCTAATTTTTCACATTTATCTTTTTTACTTTCCACTTTTATGCACAGCCAAATTTAGAAGCTACGTATAAATTTCGTACTCAGTACTCACCATGGCTGCCCGCGTAGAAAAAAAGAATCTTGTAAAGAATCTTATAAAGAATCTTAAAATAAGTCTTGAAAGAAACTTTGAAAGAATCTTAAAAAAAGTCTTGAAAGAATCTTTGGAAGAATCTTTAGAGGAATCTTGAAAAGAATCACGTATAGGATCCGTAGCAAGATTCTTTCCAGGATTCTTTTCAAGATTCTTTCTATCCGATAGCGTTCTGAGAATCTTTCAAAGAATCTTCGAAAGAATCTTGAAAAGCGTCTTTAAGAGAATCGTGAAAAGATTCCGTCCATTAAACATAAAAATCGTTGAAAAAATCTTAATGAAATTCTTCAGAGGAATCGAGCAAAACCTGTTGTTGCTTTCCTTTCGTGTCGAGACAGCCCGCGTAGAAAAAAAGAATCTTGTGAAGAATCTTTTAAAGAATCTTAAAAAAGTCTTCAAAGAATCTTTTAAAGAATCTTAAAAAAGTCTTCAAAGAATCTTTAAAAGAATCTTTAAAGGAATCTTGAAAAGAATCACGTATAGGATCCGGAGCAAGACACTTTTCAATATTCTTTTCAAATTTTTTTCCAGATCAAAACTCCGAATTTTTGTAATTTTTTTAGTTTAATTCAGTTGATTAGTCATATTTGATTGATCAGATCCGAAAAATACCGTGATTTGATCAGATTAAAGCGATAAAATGAGAAAAAAAAAAAAATGTTGATCGTGGGACTTGAACCCAGGTCCCTCGGCGTACTATCCCGTTATCTTATCTATTCAACC